>OY282559.1:261915460-262542960 GCA_958295665.1 Tipula vernalis
AGAATAACCATAATCCTACCATTCGGCAACTTAAAACTGCTTATCGCAAATTGGTATGCCATTGCCAGATAAGTGACGGTGTATAAAGCACAATATGGAACACAATTATTTGTTTTAATATTTTATCTATTTATTAAAATTAATTTGACAAAATTTTGTGTTAATGTTAATTATTGGCTTAATTACTACCACCACTTAATTACATTTTTATTCTTTTAACCAAAGAAAGAATTGTTGTTGACGTGTTGTCAAAATGAACGCTATCAAGATAGTGTGTACATTTTATAAAAAACGATGAACCAAAAAAACAATCCGAGCTAAATTCCTCTGTGTACATAAAAAGAGCGCACTGAAAATAAAAAGTAGAATTAGATTGGGTTCAGAAACGACAATAGATGGTGATGCAACTATTTAGTGTTGTACTAAGGTGTCCGATAGTGTTGTACTTTAGGTGTTGTACTAAGGTGTACAATACTGTTTAATTGTTTGTAAATATCACAGCCCTAGAGAATATCGACATTTACGAAAGTATTTCAGAAATCATAATTAAGAATTTGTAACGTTTTCATTTAAAAATTGGTCTTAGGAAAAAAAGTGATTTCCCATATGTTTTGTGTGTTTTACTATGAAAAGTTTCGTTTTTTCCTCGTTTCTAATTCCCTTATAAAAGCTCAGATTTTTTGATTATGGCTCTATAAAATACAGGGTGCTCTGATACTGGACAGACAAACCAATTTTTGGAAAAAAGAATTTATCTAAATTTAAAATATTAGCGCACATACACGGCATCTGAAAAATTCAAATCATACAATCAATTTAGATAATGTCAAAATTCTCGATAAACAAATCAATTTTAGGAAAAGATTGATTTTGGAAATGTTACATATTAAATAAAGTACAAATTCGATTAATATTGTGGAAGATTATGCTTATATTGGCAACTCGTATAATGTATTTATTTATATAAGTGTTCTGTCCCATACTCATTTTATTTTTATTCAATTGTACAACCTTCCTACATGAAATCGCTTTAGCCAGGAAAATTTTTATATAAAAAGGAACTCATTTTGGAAATAATTTCCATTATGCTTTTGATAATGATCCCGAATTGGGATTGAAAGCTCAAGCTTAAATATGCAAAAATAAAGAGCCATATGTTTAAGACTGTGACCGAAATCTGTAATACATATTTTTTAGTACTAATTTTAGACATTTATTTGAAAAATATTCCCCTACATTCACAAATTTTTATTACGCTGCCCGAATGGTGTAATAATTTTTTGAAATATTTCCCCATCTATCATGTTGTTGTTCGATTTTAATGGAAAGCAATCCTTTTATATGCTTCAAATTGGCTCTCGTTTTATATATGTATTGTAGCGTAGGACTGTATTTGCTAGGGCATAGTACAATAGCATGATGGTGCAATTATTATCCCAAAAATTTTGGAAAACAAATTAAGATATAGTTGTTTTTATACAGGAAATGGGAAGGTCACGGGTGGTCTCAAATAAGAATTGTAACGCAAAATTAAAAATAATGGAGGCAGCTCTATATAGATTCAAATAAATCGTTAATGATGTAGTGCATACAGATCAACATTTTAAATTATCGACCAATTAATTTTATAATTGCTTCAATAATCTATCAGGCGATAGTGGTATCTCACATTTATGTTTCACTAGATCAATATGCCATTTAATTAAGATTAACCTTATAGTTGACATAAACGATTACGCGGACAAATCATCTCAATAGAAGAAAATATTAGTAGGCAACCTGCTGCAGTTGAAAATAGGAAATTATCATATTCCTATTATTATGTGCTGCTAGTTGACATTTTATTTTTATGATGTAAAATGCTAAGGCGACCATGTTAAATGTCGACAGAACAAATAATTTATTCTGCTTGTGTCAAAATTTCATAGCAAACGACAATGATAATTCGAGTGTATGCGGTTTTTTTAAATAAATATCAAAAATGTGTACTAAAAAATATTTATACAGGTTTCGGGCACAGTCTTAATATAAAGAATTAGATCATTATAAATAAAAATAATTTATGGATAATATCTCTTTGCTCACGAGTGGCAAAAACACATTTTATCCACTTTTGTTGAAATAAATTTCTTAAACTAATAAGAAATAGTTCTATTTTGTGTTTTCACACTGTAGCATTGAATTTTGAAATACATTTTATCATAGTGAGTAGAGTGATAGTGGAAAATTGAATATAGTTTTTTATTCAAGTTGGCTACGAATAATTTTCCAATGACTACTCAACATTTTGTATTACAAAATATAACTCATGTTGTTCCTAGCAGCGTGGGTTATACAATAACAATGGGTTATTTTACATTTTCCTTATTTGAAATCAGCATTTATCGGGCTATTATATATCAAAAGTGGATAAAAATGGTTTTTTGCTGTCTGATTTTCTATTGTTGACTTCTGGCAACTTATGTTTTTAACTATACATTTTTAAATTTCTTGTGGCTGCAGATATTATTTTGTTCAAATGTCAAAATGTATATTAAATTTCCAATTTTTATCTAAATTAGATAGAGAAACAAAAACATACTTCTAGCAGAGGTAGCTCAAAATATTGCATAGATATTATTAAATAAAACACACAGTTTTATCAACAGAGTCTTTAAACTTAAATTCAAATATAACTTTTATTAATCAAAATAATTAAGATGACAAACTTCAACGTTCAACGTATCTTCACAGCCTACCATTCATTATAAAATATAAAACAAAACTGTATAACTACTACATATATAAAATAGCAAGTGTTAGAATACACATAGAATTAAAATGAATATTAGAATTGCATTAATACCAACTTTCTAATACTCCTCCTCAATTCTACATATTCCAATTAACTTCATAAACTTTATAAATTTATCACGTTTTAAACCTTTTGTATATAAATCAGCAATTTGATCATTAGTTTGAATATACTTAATTTCTACATTATTATTAATAATTTCATCTCTAATAAAATGATATTTAATATCAATATGTTTACTTCTTTTAGTTTCTAAATTTTTAGCTAAATAAATACTTGACTGATTATCTTCATATACAATAGATTTAAAATTAAGATTAAAACATTCAATTAACAATTGTTTTACAAATTTTACTTCTTTTATACATTCGCTCATAGCTACATATTCAGCTTCACAACTTGATAAAGATACATTTGTTTGTTTCTTAAATTTCCAAAATATATTATTACCAAAAAGATTTATCATAAATCCACTTATACTTTTTCTATCAATTTTATCATTTGCAAAATCTGAATCAACAAAAGCCTCTAATTCATTTACTTTATTTTGTTTTTTATAAATCAACCAATATTGGTTCGTACCTTTAAGATATCTAACCACATTTTTCAAGTGTTTCCAATGAGTTATATCATAACAATTTTGAAATCTTGAAAAGTAATTAATAGCAAAACTTATGTCCGGTCGAGTACCGATCATTAAATACATTAAACTTCCCAACAATTCTCTATAAGGTAAATTTTTATTTATATCTTTATTTTCATAACTTAACTGTAAATTCGGTTCTATTGGCAATAATACACTTTTACAATTCATCATATTAAAATTTAACAATATTTTATCAATAAGTGATTTTTGACTAAAAATTATTGTATCTTTTTTCTTTATAATATCAATACCTAAAAATCTAATTTTATTATTATTTTTACTACATTTCATTTTAAATTTATTCATTAGTTTTGATTTAATATCATATAAAATATTCTTATCTTTCGAAAATACTAAAATATCATCAACATAAATTAATATATAAATTTCACCTTTAAAATATAAACATGAATCAACTTTACTTCTATTAAATCCTAATTCAATTAAAAATTCATTAAATTTTGTATTCCAACATTTAGATGATTGTTTTAAACCGTATAACGATTTTTTTAATTTACACATTTTTTCATTTTTATTTACATTTACCCCATCCGGTATGTACATATATACTTCTTCTTCAAGTTCTCCATTTAAAAATGCTGATTTTACATCTAAATACTCCACTTCATAATCTTTTTCTAATGCCACAGCAAACATCAAGCGAACTGTTAACATTCTAGCAACAGGTGCGAATTGATCTTCTATATTTTCTTGCATAAATCCTCTTGCTACTAAACGTGATTTCTTTATTATCTTACCATCAATTTCTTTTTCTGTGAATACCCATCTACTGTCAATAATCTCTCGATCAGATGATTTATCAACTACATATCTCCCAAGTTTCGTTTTCCTCTAATGCAGTCAACTCTTCTTCAATTGATTCACCCCAACCATTTTCAATTGCTTCATTAAATGATTTTGGAATTTTATTTATAATAGTTTCATTCAACAATAATTCAGAAAAGTTTACTACATAATCTTTAAATTTATTTGGTAACTGTGCCACTCTACCACTTTTTCTTATATTTTCATTTTCATTTGTATGTAATTCATTTTCTTCAATATTATTATTTACATCTTCTTCTTCACTTGTTGAACTTTTATTTTCAAAATCATCACCATCTTCATTATAATTTTGTTCCATTTGATGTTCTATATTGTCATTTTTTAAATATATTTTTATACTTTCATTTATTTCATCTTCTTCTTGAAAAATAACATTTCTAGATATTGTAATTTTTTGTGTTATAATATCAAACAATCTGTAATTTCTTTCACCATCATAACCAACCAAAATTAACTTATTACTCTTTTTTGATAATTTGTTTCTAAACTGAGATGGTATTAATGCATATGCTGTGGAACCAAATATTTTTATATGACCCAATGAAGGCTTAGTTCCAAACCATAATTCATAAGGAGTACAATTACTTTTACTATTTGGTGTTCTGTTCAATATATATACAGCAGTATTTACCGCTTCAGCCCATAAATACTGTGGAAGTTTCTTTTCAAATAACATTGATCTAGCACTTTCAACTATAGTTCTCATTTCTCTTTCAACTCGCCCATTTTGTTCAGGAGTATATGGTGCCGTTGTTTTATGAATAATACCATTCTTTGTAAATAAACTTTTAATATAATTGTTGCAAAATTCAAGTCCATTATCAGTTCTAAATTTCATTACTTTCCTATTCTGGTTTTTCAATAATTTTAAAAAAATTTCGATTTCATATGCTGAATCTGACTTATGTTTAATAAATCTAACCATTCTATATCCGGAAAAATCATCTTTTAGCAATAAAAAATATCTAAAACCATTTACTGAAGGTTCCGGCATAGGACCACCCAAATCACAATGTATCAATTCACCAAGCTTAGTTGCTTTTTTGTCACATAAACCAAACGATGCTTTATGTTGTTTTCCAAATAGACATCCCTCACAAAAATATTGTTTATTATTTGAAAACTTCACATCATTTACCATTTCTGGAACTTGTTTAAATAATTCAAATTAATATGACCCAATCTTTTGTGCCATAATTCTAAACTTCCTGTACTATTTAATTCATCAATTACCGTTTTAATTTGCATGTAATAAATATTATTACTACCTTTTACTGCAACTGCAACCTTTTGATTATTTTTATCATAAATTGAAGCATACTTTGATTCTTTTATAATTTTCATACCATTTTTAGTAACAACACCCTCAGAAAACAAATTTCTTTTTAATTCAGGAATATATTTGACGTTATATATTGTTGCATCACTCCATTCACCATCAACCAATAGAAAAACATTTACATCACCCGCACCAACAATCTGTAAAATTGTATCATTACCCAAAGATACTGTTTCATCATCACATTCTTTATAATTATGTAAAAATTCTTTTTTATACGTCATATGATACGATGCACCACTATCCATTATCCACTGATTAAAATTTTCATTATCATCATCAACAATAAATGCTGATTTTTGAACACACTTATTATTTTTATTATCACTTTTTATATTTTTCCAACTGTTTTGACCATTGAAATTATTTTGTCTTTTTTCTTTACAAAATCTACTAATATGTCCCTTTTGTCCACATGAATAACAAGTAAAATTTTTGTTGGTTCTATTTTTACTTACAGTTAATGCATTATCATATGTTTCCGACACTGTTAAATTTGATTCTTCATCTAATAATCTTGAGGTCAAATTTGTTAATGTCTGACGTGCCTCATCCATTGACAACCAGGCTTGTCTAAAATTTCTATATTTTATAGGAAGTGTACCAATAATTTTTGTTATTACAGCAGCCTCACTAATTATTTCGCCAGCTTCTTTAATTTCTTGAACCAAATTTTCTATTTTAGTAATATACTGAATCATACTATCTTCTTTTTGCATTTGCATTTGATGAAATTTATCTAATAAAATCATTTTACTAAATTCAGATTTATTTTTATAAATTGAATCCAACTTTTCTATCGCATCTTTTGATGTCACACAATTTTCAATAAATCGAATTTGATTAAAATCTAAACATGATGATAAAATATATAACGCTATTGCGTCATCTTTCAGCCATTTTTCATATTCATCCTTTTTGTCATTTTTTGGTTTTTCAATAGATCCATCAACCAAACCATAAATACCTTTTGCGGTTAAAGCACATTTTAATTGAAACCGCCATTGCTGGTAATTTTTCCCGTTAAATTTCGTCATCAAACCAAAATCTATATTTGATGCCATTTTCAAAAAATATAATTGCTACTATTTCACTTAAAGAAAATAATACACATTAACTAATTCGATGCCTGGGCCCATAACCTATTAAATAAAACACACAGTTTTATCAACAGAGTCTTTAAACTTAAATTCAAATATAACTTTTATTAATCAAAATAATTAAGATGACAAACTTCAACGTTCAACGTATCTTCACAGACTACCATTCATTATATAATATAAAACAAAACTGTATAACTACTACATATATAAAATAGCAAGTGTACCAACACATAGAATTAAAATGAATATTAGAATTGCATTAATACCAACTTTCTAATAGATATATTGTTCCGTATTATAAGGAAATAGAGCTCTTAGAACGGTCAATCAATGTAAATTGATTTGAATAAAATTAGTAGGTAGCACAACAAGTAGTTTCGGCGTTTATAATTTTTAGTACACAAATTAATTACCCTTAAAGAAAAATAATTTACCACTTAAACAATAACTTTTGTTTGGGTACTAAATATTATAAGTAGTAAATAGTATTTATGCCAATATCTACTAATTTTAAATATTTGAATCTATGTTTATAATGTCCTGAGGGCTATTTCTATCGCAGCTGGCAAAAAACGAGAAATAAAAGAAATGAAGAACCAATAATGAGAAACAATACTTCTATGCAATATGTTGCGCTACCTCTCCTAGAAAAAGTTTTTTAATGAAAATATATCTAATGTGGGTAAATAATACAATATAATTCTTCTTTTAGTACACATATTATTTGGTAAAAAGCTAAACTTTAAATAATGTTAAACTTTGTATTTAAAAAAATACTTCGGAGTTTTTTTTTTTCAGTTTTCTGCGATCAAATCAAATTTTCCATATTTGTTTGGCGTATAACTAGCCACTGAAATGCAAATTTAGTGCGCTCAGATACTAGTTCAGATGTTCTACACTAACAAATTACTGTATTCACGTGTAGTTTTGGTAAAAATGTCATTGTTTCAACTGACCCGCACTTACGTTTGTACCCACCCACGTCTATTGCAACCTCTTGTACGATTTATTCATTATATATGAACAAACCAAATAATGCCTCTTCTAAAGTACAAACCCCTAAATCA
Organism: Tipula vernalis; assembly: GCA_958295665.1. Taxonomy (NCBI): domain Eukaryota; kingdom Metazoa; phylum Arthropoda; class Insecta; order Diptera; family Tipulidae; genus Tipula; species Tipula vernalis. The sequence goes on from OY282559.1 coordinate 261,923,256, forward strand.
GAATTGTACATTTGCATGTATGTACATACATTTATTTTGTATTTTTCTACTTTTCTAATCAGTTTTATAATTAAAAACTTACGAAAATATATTAAATATCACATGATTAAACACTTTACACGAGTAGTTTTCTAGGCTAATCACTGATAAAATAAGAATAGAATACCAAAACTTACAGGGGTAACTTTTTTTGAGATTTTATGATGTACATTATAATGTACACCAGTAGCGAAAGTGTTAAAAAAAATAATTTCTCAGTTTAGTTCCATTTTCAAGTTCCTAACCAAGAAACATATAAGGTTTCTGCTGACTTAAACTTTCCACGCTCTTAATGTGAAATTCTGGAAAATAGGAGATTTGATATTGACAAAAAAAAAGCATAATAATCCGCGGAATCTCTTTCTGAGTTTAATTCCAACTTTTTCCAAGTCTAACCCCATTTTTTTACGGAATTAATTCTTACGGCCTTATTTTATTGCTCTGTCGAAAGCTGTTCTAATAGCTGTTCTACTAATAGCTGTAGCAACTTGATAAAACGAGAAAATAATTACTAAAAGGAGAAGCAATCCTAAATTTAGCAATTCCCCGAATTTAATGAATATATAGTTAAGAAGCGCAATTTTCCTCCACTTGAAACTAAAGCCCAACATTTGTTAATTATTGTTACAAATATGTATAATTTTTTTGGCATACTTAAGTCTCTTGTCGGCACCCACTCGATGCTGCTGTTCATCTTGTTCTGACAAATTTGTTAAGAAACCGAATGCGTGATATCTTCGTTCCGAATTTTACTGATTTCTGTTAATTTCCTTGTTTCAGGTGTTTATTGTTCCATCATAAGATTTATGTCTCTCTGGTTAATAACTGTGTACACATTTTTTGCTATTTTGAATACTTGTTTTAGCTTTTATATCATTTTCAGTCGAATAGTTTTGTATTTTGTACTCGTAGGTGGTAAATTTTATTTGTATATACCATACCTAGAAATGCATAGTTTAAAATCTTTGTGGCATGAATAAATTTATTCAATTCTATATAATTAATCACTATACATATACAACATATTATTTGAACATTATAATTAAGTTTTTATTTTATTATTAATAAATAAATTTAAATTATAATAAATAAATTATATTATATTATATTATATTTACACAAATCAAATAAATAAATAAATTTTTTATTAAGAGGGACCACAAGTAAAAATAAATATTTTGTCAATTTTTCATTGCATAAAACATAGAAATTCACTAGAATTTATTGTATTTTGTACACACCGTACTTTTCTTACTTACTATCTACTTACTAAATATGGTACACAAAATCCACCGATTTTTAATTCATAATTATTTTTTTTGTAATGCTAATTGTCTTTTTTATAGTTATTTTTATAAATAATTATTTCTATTTTTTTAATTTGTAATAACAAAATAAATAAATATTTTATGAAACAAAAACTATTTTAAAAAAACAAGAAATATTCTAAAAACAAACGAAAATACTATTTATTAATATTTAAAAAAAAAATCATAATCATTTTTTATACACATTTTCGCCTCCCTTTCCCTTCCTAAATCTATGTTTCAATAAGTTTTACCCCAAAAACGTAATTGTGATAAATTAAAACAACAACACAAATTGAATTTAAATTTCTAGTCAATTAAAAATGAAACATTAACTACAATTTATTAACTAAAGAGCACACATACACGCAAAAATGTGATAGACCCCTTTTTCAAAATATTCCAAGATTCGTGATTGCATAGGAAATTTCCTTATTTTAGAGTTGATTGATATCTCTAAATATCATTATATTTATATGTGGGCGAAAGCGGCCCACATAATTGACCCACACACCAAGCAATCGCACCCACTCAAAACTATATAAAATTGGCCAAAACAATGAAATTTAATTATAGAAAGTAGAACTTAGTTTTTTTTAATAAAAACATAAAAATATTTATTACAACAAAAAAAAAATTAGATTAAGAAACAACAGTCAATTATAAATTTAGAATTTAAACAATATATTAATTAGATTTAATTAAAAAAGTTAAAGCTTTCGTAACATAATCAATTAATTTCGCTTCAGTTCATACCACTACATTCCTTTCCCAGGTAGCGTCCCGAAAAAATTAATATTATTTTCCCTCCAAATTAATTAAAACATCATTATTATTAGAAACAAGTAAATATATTATAATACATTAGTCGTCTATTTTTAAAAATATTTAAATATAACAATTTTACTGTAAATACTTTGTTTTTATTTAATTTTTAGCACAATATGTTGTTATTTAATGCGTACAAAAAATAAAAGTTATTTTCTAATAAAATAATAAAATTATAGCAATAACATTTTAATTTACTAAAAGATAATAATTTAAAAAATAAAAAATAGTTTACTTCTCGCTTCCAACTAAACAAACCTTCTATTTTAATTATTTTATTTATAAATTAATTAAGAAATATTTATTATAAGTATAATTAATAATAATTATTAGAGACATTAAAAAATATATAGTTTATATTTGTTAATTCTATAATTAATTTCTAAATTCTATAATTGTATGCTAAGAATGCCAAAAACAAAACAAGAATAATTAAAAAAAAAAAAATAATTTTAATATTAAATTATACATAATTTTTATTATAGACTAACTTAAATTAAAAAGTCAATTTTACTATTAAATAAAATAAAACCTAAAAAAGCAGTAAAAATTATATTAATAAATAAATTAAATAAAAATAATAATAATTATACGAATAGTAAAACTATTAATTAAAAACTTTTATTAGAATATTTTTTAGAGTTTTAATGGTAAAAATAGAAAAATAAAATTATTAAAATAATTAACAAATTTGAACTGTATTATTATATACTTAAAACTATTATATTATTATTATAAAAAAAATTTAAAAATCGAAAAAAAAAACTTATTGTTAAATTATATTTGATGAAAATAAATTCAATAAATAAATTATTAATAAAATTAATCTTTAATTAGAACTGTTTTTATTTGTTTTGTTTGTAATTAGAAGGTATTAAGCATTGACTGACTAATTGGAGTATACTGTCAACCCTAAGCTATAGTTTCACAGATGACACTGTGCCCATCCGTACGCAAACCTGATAGAATTGACCAGATAAGTTAATGGTGTTCGATTAATATAATTTCTTGAAAAACGATTGGCACAGGAATCTCTCAGTAACAATGTCCGTTTTAAGCTTTCGCAACCCAAAAATAAACAATTTGGACAATTTGCTCTGACTACCAAATCATATTTTGGATATCGTTCCTTATTAGTACTTTTGTCTTAAAACGTGTTAAAACTTAGAGTCAAACTGCTTAACTTGACCAATTTCATAAGAACCAACCAATCCGTGGCAAATTATTACTTAAAATTGGAACAATCATTTAGTAATCACGAATTAAATTCATCGTTGGATTTTATTTAAGTAATATAAATACATTATGAAGATATAAAAACTCCGATCAATTAGGATAATTTGTTGAAACAGGATCGTTCACTGCTCTCCTCAAAAACTCTTGTTCTTCTTCATCGTCAAGTTCGTAAAGGTTTTTCCAGTATTTTAATAAATTATGACGAACAGCGGTAGCTACTATAACTGTCAGATTAGTTTGTAAATTTAACAAGCATGTGAAGTTATCCCAGTTTTTCATCCCAGAAAAAATAAAAATGTTCATCAGGTAATACTATCTCATTCCATCCCAGTTTTTATCTATATATATTAGAAATGTAAGTAAAAAATAAAATGATGATTACATTTTTTCATCCCATCCCAGCTTTTTCTATATAGTGTATTTTAAATACAAAATATTCAATATAAACTGATCATAATTTTAAATTCTTTATTACCGAACTCATAAGAACTTAGTAGGCCGGAAATGATTCTTTATATTTTGAGTTGGTAATGGTACCCGACAAACAATCTCAATATTTAGTACTGAAAAATAACTGATGGGGGACTGGAGGACCGAACTGTATTTTGGCAGACTTCATTTTCCTCAAGTACTGTAAAAAAACCATGTTTTGGAACACCTTGGGCGGGATCTAATGTCTGTACGAGGACCGTAGGGTACTTTACAGTCAAATTGCCGACAATTTGTAAGTGACATTCACTGTAAATAAACCATTATTTTGTGGGTATCAGGTAACGTTATGCAGTCCCCTCACCCTTAAAATGTAAGTGAAATTGTTGGAAATAAAACCGTCCAACAGTCGAACATTTACATGTTAAATTTGCCGTAAATCAACCATCCCTTTGTTTGTATCAGGTAACATTTTTCAGTTCACTTGCCGATAATATGTTAGTGAAAGTGTCGGATAAAAAACCGTCCAATTGTAGGACATTTATTTATCAAATTTGCGGTAAAAAAACGTATCAGGTAACATTTTGCAGTCCCCTCACCGTTAATACGTAAGTGAAGTTTTCGGATAAAACACCGTCCAATTGACGAACATTCGCAAGTAAAATATCTAAATTGAATTTTTCGGCTTTGTGATAGACAAATTACAAATATATTAATTGTTCATGGCAATCCTAATATTTTCGATTTGGTAAATCAGAAAAATAAAGAGGCCAATCCCTCATAACATATCTACTGAAAAATAGTAGAAATATCATTCCCCCTCCCCGTAATTTTAGCCCAAGGCCCTAAGAGTTATACCAATGTATTACTCTGTAAAAATGAGAACTCTTTATGTTGGTAGTTTGGTTTCGAATTATAAAGTTGGTCTAATCATCAGGTAGGTAACGACCAAACTACAAAAAATTCCACTCTTCACATTAAGTATCTGGCCAGAACGTACTGACATAGCGAATTATTATTCACTACATCAAATATCAGAAAACCCATGGAGAAACCTCATTTGTGTGTGTATTATGCCCACACGAATACTTATCTATAAAAAAGCCGAAAATTCAATTGATTGACGGACAGACAAATTAAATTCTTAGTAAAATTTCTCGTAAATAAACTGTCTTTTTGTGTGTGTACCAGATAAAATTCTGCAGTCCTCTCGCCGTTTATATGTATATAAAATTTTCGTATAAAACACCATCTAATTATCGGAAATTTGTACGTACAATTTTCCGTCCATAAACCGTCTTTGTGTATCTGTATTAGATAATTGGCTCCATCATTTCATGCCATCAAATCATTTAGTACGTGAACGTTTTGTTAGTCTAGACGTGTTCGTTATTTTATTCTTTTGTTAATTTTACAATCGGATACCTTTCGGGTAAATACTTGTTTAGATTTAGTTTTTCAACCGGCTTTTTACGGTCTCAAATCCATGAAGTTTTTTGCGTTATTTGTCGATATATTTTACAGCCCAGATGACCGTAAAATGAAGGTAATTTTACCGGACTTACAACTGTCTATGGTACGAATTAATTAAATATTTAAGTTTTCATTTATAAGTGACGTAAGACAATAATATCCTATAAGATTTTTGACACACTCTTTTTGCTTCAAACCTTAGATGGTTGAACCGTATTTGGGAATACCTTAGGGATTGATTAATAACCATTTAAACGTGGTTTAATTGTACGTGCTCATCCAATTTTTATTTTACTAAAAATCGAATTTTATAATCACTGTCTTTAATAAGCTTTCATTAATAAACTATGTAAATCTGTGATCAATGAATTTACAATTTTTTTTGCCAGTCGGAATAATGTTCAATGATTTAGGTTGCGTTTTGTTTTCGTGTGAATCGGTTTTTGTCGATAGGTACATTTTTCTAAATAATCTACTTTTGTTCGCTTAATATTTGCTTTCTCCATGTTTTTTAAAATCGGATAGCTTCGTGTAGATATTTTCTGTTTCCCTTCCATTTTTCAACCGACATTTTACCGTTTTGAAACCGTGAATCCTATTGCGGTTAACAATCGTTTGTCGGGGTATAGACTAACTTTGGTGAAAATCTAAGATCAGCCGTATGGGTGCAATTTCCGATTGTGGAAATTGCACCCATACGGCTGATCTTAGATTTTCACCTAAGTTTATCTATACTATTACCAACTCAAAATATTAAGAATCATTTCCGGCCTACTAAGTTCTTATGAGATCTGTAATAAAGAATTTAAAATTTTGATTATTTTATATGAACCCATTTGGAAGTTGGCCGATTGTGGAAATTGCACCCATACGGCTGATCTTAGATTTTCACCAAAGTTTATCTATACTATTACCAACTCAAAATATTAAGAATCATTTCCGGCCTACTAAGTTCTTATGAGATCTGTAATAAAGAATTTAAAATTTTGATTATTTTATATGAACCCATTTGGATGTTGGCCGATTGTGGAAATTGCACCCATACGGCTGATCTTAGATTTTCACCAAAGTTAGTATATACCATTACCAACTCAAAATATTAAGAATCATTTCCGGCCTACTAAGTTCTTATGAGATCTGTAATAAAGAATTTAAAATTTTGATTATTTTATATGAAGCCATTTGGAAGTTGGCCGATTGTGGAAATTGCACCCATACGGCTGATCTTAGATTTTCACCAAAGTTTATCTATACTATTACCAACTCAAAATATTAAGAATCATTTCCGGCCTACTAAGTTCTTATGAGTTCGGTAATAAAGAATTTAAAATTTTGATTATTTTATATGAAGCCATTTGGAAGTTGGCCGATTGTGGAAATTGCACCCATACGGCTGATCTTAGATTTTCACCAAAGTTAGTCTATACCATTACCAACTCAAAATATAAAGAATCATTTCCGGCCTACTAAGTTCTTATGAGATCGGTAATAAAGAATATAAAATTTTGATTATTTTATATGAACCCATTTGGAAGTTGGCCGATTGTGGAAATTGCACACATACGGCTGATTTTAGATTTGCACCAAAGTTAGTCTATACCATTACCAACTCAAAATATAAATAATCATTTCCGGCCTACTAAGTTCTTATGAGATCTGTAATAAAGAATTTAAAATTTTGATTATTTTATATGAACCCATTTGGAAGTTGGCCGATTGTGGAAATTGCACCCAAACGGCTGATCTTAGATTTTCACCAAATTTTATCTATACTATTACCAACTCAAAATATTAAGAATCATTTCCGGCCTACTAAGTTCTTATGAGATCTGTAATAAAGAATTTAAAATTTTGATTATTTTATATGAAGCCATTTGGAAGTTGGCCGATTGTGGAAATTGCACCCATACGGCTGATCTTAGATTTTCACCAAAGTTTATCTATACTATTACCAACTTAAAATATTAAGAATCATTTCCGGCCTACTAAGTTCTTATGAGTTCGGTAATAAAGAATTTAAAATTTTGATTATTTTATATGAAGCCATTTGGAAGTTGGCCGATTGTGGAAATTGCACCCATACGGCTGATCTTAGATTTTCACCAAAGTTAGTCTATACCATTACCAACTCAAAATATAAAGAATCATTTCCGGCCTACTAAGTTCTTATGAGATCGGTAATAAAGAATTTAAAATTTTGATTATTTTATATGAACCCATTTGGAAGTTGGCCGATTGTGGAAATTGCACACATACGGCTGATCTTAGATTTTCACCAAAGTTAGTCTATACCATTACCAACTCAAAATATAAAGAATCATTTCCGGCCTACTAAGTTCTTATGAGTTCGGTAATAAAGAATTTAAAATTATGATCAGTTTATATTGAATATTTTGTATTTAAAATACACTATATAGAAAAAGCTGGGATGGGATGAAAAAATGTAATCATCATTTTATTTTTTACTTACATTTCTAATATATATAGATAAAAACTGGGATGGGATGAGATAGTATTACCTGATGAACATTTTTATTTTTTCTGGGATGAAAAACTGGGATAACTTCACATGCTTAATTTAACCTAATTTCTACATTCAAAACTCTGAATCTACATTTCCATTATCCAAATAATCTTTCAATACAATTTCGAGTAGATTTTAAGGCTGTGTCATATCGCAGTTGTTGTGAACCAGAAGTGTGAGAGGCATGAGTGAGGTACATATAGGGTTTTCCAATAGGAATGATATGATTTTTAAGTGACGTTTCGGCCATTTGTAATATGTCATGATCTGTCATTTTTTGTTTCATTGTATTCAGTAATGTTTACAATTTCATCATGGTGAGATATACGCAAGAACAACGTTTACAAATTATTCAGTTTTATTATCAAAATAATCGTTCTCCAATTGCAACTTTTCGTGAGGTTTTGCCATTTTATAGTCGTAATAATCGTCCAAGTGTGCTCGCTATTCGTCGAATTGTTGAAAATTTTGAGCGTACATTTTCTTTACATAATGTTCAAGTGCCAATAAGACAAAGAAACGCTCGAAGTAATGCAAATATTGCTGCCGTTCAGGCAAGTATGGCTGAAGACTTTAATTTGTCGATTCCAAGACGTTCTCAAGAATTGGGACTGTCTCAAACCACAACCTGGCGGATTTTGAGAAAGGATTTGGGTTTGCATCCGTATAATTGTTCTTACTCAAGAACTGAAGCCATTGGACCACCGTAAACGTCGTGAATTTGTTGATTTTGCCTTGGAACAACTTGAAAACGATAACGATTTTTTTAAGAAAATCATCTTCTCCGATGAGGCTCACTTTCATCTGAGTGGTGCGGTAAATAAACAAAACTGTCGATTCTGGTGCGAAGAAAATCCACAAATTATTCATGAAAAACCATTACATTCACCTAAATTGACAGTTTGGTGTGGTTTTTGGTCTGGTGGAATCATCGGTCCGTATTTTTTTCGAAATGAAGCTGGTAACACCGTTACTGTCAATGGAGATCGGTATAGATCGATGATAACCAACTTTTTATGGCCGAAATTGGAAGAAGTTGATCTTGACAACATTTGGTTCCAACAAGACGGGGCTAAGTGCCACACAGCAGGTGCAACAATTGAATTATTGCGAGAAAAGTTTGGAGATTCGATTATTTCAAGAAATTGTGATATTGAATGGCCTCCAAAAAGTTGTGATTTAACACCATTAGACTATTTTTTGTGGGGTTATTTGAAGTCATTGGTCTTTAGCAATAAACCAAACTCTCTTCAAGCTTTACAAGTCAATATTGAACGTGCTATTCATGACATATGACTTGATTTAGTGGAAAAAGTGCTCGAAAATTGGGTTCATCGAATTCGTTCCTGCAGAAGAAGTCCTGGAGGCCATTTGAATGACGTTTCATTCAGAACTTAATTGTATCGATTGTACTTCACATTAAATAAAAAACATTTCAATTTCCTTAACAATTAGTGTTTTTTTTTAAAGAAATCATATCACTCTTATTGGAAAACCCTGTATAAATATAATTTTTATATATTTATGGTATAAACATTTTCTCTTTTTGCAAATATAAAATTACTAACGATAAAATCATATCGATAAAATCAATTAATAAATTATTAAAAATCGCAAAAATATAATTATCGAGTTTATAAAAATCACAAAATCATGTAACAGTAAAGGAAAATGAACGCAAACTAAAACCACAGAATATAGAACAATATCTTCTACTGCGCTTTAAAGGCTGTATCATGAAAATTAAAAAGTAGAAAATGTGTGATCTCACAAGCTCAAAACAGTAGTACCAATTCCTTTTTTTTTTTCTCATTCTCCTTTTTGTCGTTTGCTAATTTTTGAATTTCTTAAAAGTTTTCTAGTGGATGGATATTTAATCGATGTAAATTTTTAAGTGTTATAATTTTGTTTTTTGTGTTTTGATTGTGTTTTGAAAACTTGCTTCTTTATTTGTATTTCTCCCGCGATTTAAAGCAGTTTCACATTTCAATTTTTTGACATCTGTGTAATTTGTTTTGTTTTTATTTGTGTTTCCATACATTTTTTCGATTTTTTTTTTTGTGTTGTACAACAATAGCAGAATTACCACAAGAACTGTCTTTATCAAGACACAACTTACTATTTTCGTTAAATTTTGTAATTTAAAAACAAATAATTTTTATTGTTGAATAACGTTAATTATTACCGAACCAAAAATCAAATTTGATTCATAAATCGAAGCGTCATAAATAAGCAAAAAAGGGGGAAAAATAGCTCATAATATATATTTTTTGGTATGGTTATGTTGGTTTTTCTGCGGATATTTTGCTTAATGTTGCAATAATTTTAACTCGAGAGGAGAAATAGGGGAATATATTTTCGGTCACATGACAATATTGGGGTAATTTCATTGGATGAATGACCGGATTCAGATTGTACGGATTTATATCCATACTCGTGCAGTCACCTTTAGTCCTAAGTTTGTGAAAAAATATTTAAAATTAGGATTTAGAAAAGATAAAAAAAAATGTTTCTATAGAATCAATGAAACAAAAAAAAAGTACAAAAAATGTTTGTACCCACCTCTTTGTTTTTGATCAATAAAAATCAGTACAATTTTAAAAGAAAAGAGAAATCTTTACACTTTGTAATGTGAGTAAAAGAGATAGACGTTCATAAATAATTTTTAATTTTGGTCTTGTTAGCTTTGCGAAACTTTAAAATCATATCAATAAATAAACAAAGGACCTCTTATTATTTTCTATTACGGGATATCAAATCATATCAAACAATAAAGACAAAAAACAAAACTTGAATAAAGTTGTGTATGTGTTTATGTATCATTTCACTTTCATTTTTTTTTTTTTTTTATATAATTTTATTGAGTTCAGTTATAACAAGAAATTTGTACAGATAGAATTATCTTTTTGTTCAACAATAACCTAGGTGGTTTTATGATTGAAATTACATTAAATTTTTAGTGGTTATTTTAGTATATAAACTTAAGAAGCGTAACGCTAATAGCAGATTTTGCCAATTAAAGAAGCATAACAATGTTTCTGAAAATTGATTTTTTTTTTAATAATAATTATATATGGTACAGTATGTACAACTTAAAACTAGAAAATAAAAAGTTAAACCTGACTAAATACAAAACAGACAATTAGAAATAGTGTATACTACCGGTGTTTTTTTTTTGTTCTTTAACCTACTAACGTGGCAGGCTATCTGTTAAAGTAGAGCTGAAAGCATAAATGGTTTATTGGTCATCAGCCGCAACAAATACATTATTCTGTCTATTGGGAAAAAATTATTAAAAATTATTTTTTTTAGGTTAAAAATAAGTTCTAAAGCAGCATTTTTGGAAAAACGAAGAACAAATAAATTAAAATGGAAAACATTTTGTTGAATTCAACGGGAGCATCGTCGTCAAATTTAAAATTGGAAGGGTTGTCAAATTGGTACACGTGGAAATTCTAAATTAAAGTAATTTTGAAAGCGTTGGAAATGTATGACATAACGGTACGGTGGTTAAGCCAGAATAAAAAACAGAAAATGCCGCAGAGACAACAGCATGGTTAAAAAAGATGCAAAAGCGCAAAGTGTTTTAGTTACTCGATTATCAAACAAGGTTATGTTACAAGTTATGAACTGCGAAATATTAAACTCAATATGGGAAAAATTACACACATTTTATGAACGAACATCAGAGACATCGCTTCATTTAGTAGAACAAAAATTTTTATCGATGACATTTCATCCAAGAGACGATATTGCGAGTTTTTTTGTCTAAAATAGAAGAAAATGTAAGTCAAATAAAACAATTAGGTGGTGAAATACCGGATAAAATGGTTTCAACAAAAATAGTGACCTCTTGGCCTGAACCATCCAAACATTTTATTTCTGCTTGGGACTCAGTATAAAATGATAAACTAAATTTGTCTGAATTGACAGCAAGATTATTGAATGAGGAACAAAGGATGACAAATAGAGAAGAAGTTACAGCATTAATGTCCAAAAATATTGGAGTAAATAGAAAATGTTTTAGAAGTGGGAAAATTGGTCACCTGAAAAAACAGTGTCGTGTTAAACTAAATAAAAGTGAAATTAGTTGCGAAATTTGTAAAAAAAAAAGGTCATTTGAACAAAAATTGTTGGTTCCTGAAAAGTAAAAATGGAAATAACGGCAACGGTGAAAATTTACAACATGCATTCTTAACGTCATTGATATGTGGTCAAGCTGTTACAGAGGATTGGATCGTTGATAGTGATACATCAAAACATATGTGTCATGACAAAAATTTATTTTACGAAATGGAGATGTTGTCGGAGTCTAAAAACATAGTCATTTGTGACGGAAATTTGATAAAAGCGGAAGGTAAATGAAAAATAATAGTTTCAGCTTATAATGGCGAAAAATGTATAGAAACAACAATATTTAATGTATTATGTGTGCCAAAATTGACAGTCAATTTATTTTCGGTTAGCGCAGCTGTGTACAAGGGATATACAGTAAATGTGAGCAGTGAAAATTTGAGTTTATCAAAAATAATAATGTTCAAGCAATCGCGGTAAGGAAACAAAAAAATATATACAATGGTGTCCGAAATGACAAATCAAAAGGCCTATACAGGGTGTCCCACATGTACGAGTCCAAACGAGTAGGGCGTGTAGCTGGATCAATATCATGAAAAAAAAGTCCACTACGCATATGCCCGGAAATGAACCGTTACCCACTTCAATTCCATTTCAAAATGTTTACCATGGTACACTGCCTTGAATGATGTAGATGCCAATAACTCTTCTAAAAATTAAGATAACTCAATTGTTTTTCTATAATTTTAAAGGCACAGAGTGCTTCGTTCTTGTCTGGAAGTAGTAATATCATGCATGGTATTTTTCATAAAGAAAACATTGGTGGAATTAAAAAAATTGTGCGAGAAATAACAAGAAAATTCATTAAACTCATTTTTCTCGAAAAACTCACTTAATAATTTTTGTTTTTTATTTCAAATTTAAATTTAATAGACTATTTAATACAAAATTGCTTCCTCGTTTTTTATCTAATCATGTATAGTTTTTGAGAGATATTAACATTTCAATGTAGTACTTGTTAGTAAACGTATAGCTAAAATCGTTGTTAATCTTTTGAAAATAATTTTTTTGCGCGTTTGTAATCAGATATAATAAAATGCCACGCTACACATTCGAAGAAATCGCCGACATCCATTTTATTTATAGTTTATGTAACGGAAATGGACGAGCTGCAGAACGTGAAAATCGTTATCCAGAGATAGGCCGGTGCCAGATCATAGAATATTTGAAATCACATACGACTACGAGAACGAGGAACATTGGTCCCCTATGAATACGAAAATGTTTGCCGAATTCAATATGAAGTCAATACCGACGAACAAGTTTTGAATTCAGTACAAAGAGATCCCACCATTAGCACGAGACGTCTTTCGATACAACTTGGTATTAGCAAAAATAAAGTCTGGAGAGTACTTCGAAGAAACCATCTACACCCATTCCACTACACTCCAGCGCAAGAATTATTACTAATCGATTTACCAAACAGAACAAATTTCTGCCGTTTATTGTTAAACAACGAGGAACATAATCCTTCATATTTGTCATCCATTTTATGGACAGACGAATCGACATTTACGAGGGATGGAATAACAAATTTCCATAATCTTCATGAGTGGCAACCAGAAAACCCACACGTTAAGCGAGAATCATTATTTCAAAGACGTTTTAGTGTTAATGTATAGGGTGGTATAATTGGAAATAATTTTATTGGGCCCATTTTACTACCTGAAACATTGAACTCACAAAACTATCTTTAATATTTGAATAAAACAGTTCCCACTGTGCTAGATTCAATTCCACTCATGATGAGAAATACTTTCTTGTATCAACAAGATGGAGCTCCTGCACATCATGGAAGACAAGTTCGAAATTGGTTTGATATAAATTCGGCGGCGGACCTATAGCTTGGCCGGCTAGATCTCCAGATTTAACACCATTAGACTTTTATGTATGGAGATACTTAAAAGGAGAAGTCTACAAAACAAACATTCAGACTAGGGAGCAGTTGGTTGATCGAATCAATAATGCCGGCAACAAAATCAAAAAAAAAATTTAGTAAATTTCAACATGGCTGCTGCCATTAAAAGACGACTGCAACTATGCTTGTTACGAAATGGAAATCATTTTGAAAATTGTTTGTGAAGTTGAAAACTTGAAAATTCATACAATAAATTATTAAGTACTTCATTGAAATGTTAATATCTCAAAAGCTATACATGATTAGATAAAAAACGAGGAAGCAATTTTGTATTAAATAGTCTATTAAATTTAAATTTGAAATAAAAAACAAAAATTATTAAGTGAGTTTTTCGAGAAAAATGAGTTTAATGAATTTTCTTGTTATTTCTCGCACAATTTTTTTAATTCCACCAATGTTTTCTTTATGGAAAATACCATGCATGATATTACTACTTCCAGACAAGAACGAAGCACTCTGTGCCTTTAAAATTATAGAAAAACAATTGAGTTATCTTAATTTTTAGAAGAGTTATTGGCATCTACATCATTCAAGGCAGTGTACCATGCTAAAAATTTTGAAATGCAATTGAAGTGGCTAACGGTTCATTTCCGGGCATATGCGTAGTGGACCTTTTTTCATGATATTGATCCAGCTACATGCCCTACTCGTTTGGACTCGTACATGTGGGTCACCCTGTATAGGTAAAGTGAACGAAAATTTGCTGGAGTGGCATAAAAAATTAGCTCATCAAGATATAAAGCAAGTTAAAAGCATGTTAAAACGAAATGGTCTTGAGTGTGAAAACCGAGAAATTCTGGATTGTATATCCTGTATTAAAGGGAAACAACATAAAATGAAAAATGAAAAAATTGGATCCAGAGCTGAACAACCTGGACAATTAATACATATGGATTTATGTGGCCCTATGAAGGTAAATTCATTGGGTGGTTCGAGATATTTCCTAGTAATGAAAGGGGTTACAATACAGGTTACAGTATTGAAAAATTTAGAACGGATAATGGCACAGAATTTTTAAACAATGTGTTAAAAGGAATTTCGATTGATAATGGAATCCAACATGAAACGATCGTCGAATATACCTCTGATCAAAACGGCTGTGTTGAGCGTGAAATGCGAACGATTGTAGAGGCAGCAAGAACATTGTTACTAGAAAATAAATTTAGAAAAAAAATGTTCGGCAGAAGCTGTAAACACTGTGACTTATGTAATAAATAGAACAGGTCCGAGTAAATTTAAAGACAGAACTCGATATGAAATATATTTTAAGAAAGACAAATACGATATAAACAAATTAAAATGTTTTGCCTCAAAAGTCGCGGTTCATATTCCTGATCAAAAACGACGAAAATGGGACTCGAAATCTGAAATAGGAATTTTTCTAGGCTATTTAGAAAATATAAAAGAGTATAGAGTGTACTTATCAGGAAAAATATCATTTCAGTAAAACATCAAATATAGGAAAATGTATTGGCTAATCGGTAGTAACTCTGAGCTTATACAATACATAACAAATTGCTATTATATCAGCAAATACTTAAACCAGTATGGACCTACGGTATTCAACTTTGGGGTTGTACCAAGAAGACAAATGTACAAATGATTCAATGTTTTCAAAACAAAGTGCTGCGTAGCATTGTAAATGCACCATGGTGCATTAGAAATGATAACCTCCATAGGGATTTAAACATGGAATATGTAAGTGAAGAAATACAAAATCATGCGAAGAAACACATTCAGCGGATATCTCGGCACCAAAATGCAGACACACGAAGTTTATTGGATACCACCAATGTAGTAAGAAGACTTCAAAAGCAGAAACCTTTGGAATTGGGCAGTTGTATTTAATTAGAATAGAGAAAAATAATTACTATGTAAATTCAAACGGGAGTAACCACTGGGCTACTATCCGTCAAATGTGAATCTTCATTTAAGAAAGATAAATTACTAAATGATTTGTAAATCAGTTGTAATATTAAATAAAGGAAAAAAAAAATTTCAGTAAAAAGAGAAGTGATATTCTTAAAAAATTCAAAAGAACCAGAATATAGTAATCCAGAAGACATGAAAGTAAAGCAGAAAAACCAAATAGAAGTAGGAATTAATCAACAAACTCCGATAGATACAGAAGACGTAAATCTGGACGATGAAAATTTAATGCAAGAAAAATCAATTGAAGAGCCTGAAATGAACAAAGATGAAGCAACCACGGAAAATATTGAAGAAACCAATAAAAGAACAAGAAAAGGACCAACTTGGTTGAATGATTATGAAGTTAATTTTGTGAGCATCAATGGTGAACCATTATCATACCAGCACCCTTTTTCTGTAAAAAATAAGATAATGTGTAAACGTGAAAACGGGTAAACTTTGTGATTTTTTACTAAAATTACATTAACTTGTTTTTCGATTCTCTTTTCGTTCACTGTTTATCACGTGTAAACATTATCTTATTTTTTATAGAATAAGGCTATAGGAAGCTATGGAAAGCATCGAAAAAGAAAATTGGAGCAAGGCAATAGATGCCGAATTGAATAATTTAAAACATAACGAAACATGGACCGAGATAGATGAAAATCCTGCAAAAGAAAAATTAATAAGTAGTAAATGGGTTTTTAAAATCAAAGAAAATGAAAACGGTGAGAAAACGTATAAAGCTCGTCTAGTAGCTAGAGGATTTGAACAAACGAATTGTGATGATGAAGTATATGCACCAGTAGTAAAATTAACAACGTTTAGAATTTTTATGGCAATAGCAAATAAATTGAATTTGCCGGTGTATCAATTAGATGTAGTAGGCGCTTTTCTGCTTGGTGAAATTAATGAAGAGGTTTTCATGAAATTACCAGATGGAAGGTTGTATAAGCTAAATCGTTCGATTTATGGACTTAAGAAGTCTCCAAAATATTGGAACGAGAAATTTGACGAGTTCATGAACAAAGAAAAGTTTACAAGATCCAAAAATGATTTGAGTTTATATCAAAGGTGTAAAAATAATAATCAACTATACTTACTGATTTATGTCGATGACATCTTAATTTTTGGAAATAATAACCAGGAAATTGAAAATTTTAAAATATTATTAAACAATAACTTTAAAATCAAAGATTTGGGTTTGGCGAGCAATTTTTTGGGTATAAACATAAGAAAAGATCTAAAAAGTGGTATAACTGAAATGAATCAAAGGAAATATTTAGAAAAGGTTCTTGTTAAGTTTGGAATGATAGATTGCAAACCTGTAGAAAGTCCAATTGATCAAAATTTTGATTTTCAATTGTTAAATAGACAGGAATCCGAAAGCATATTGATAGAAAAAAAAATGCAGACATTGGCAGTCTACTTTACGCTGTGGGTGGTGGAGCTCGACCTGATATAACTGTGGCTGTAAATTTCTTAAGCAGATATCAACATTGTGCCAGTACAATGTTATACAAATCATTAAAAAGAGTTTAACGATATATAAAAAATTCATTGCATTTAGGTATTGTATATGAAGGAGGAAAGCAAAATGTTCTGGAAGGTTTCGTAGATGCAGATTATGCGAGTGATCCAAGGAACCGAAGATCAACGTCAGGGTACATCATTATGTTATATGGTGGTGTCGTTTCGTCGTCTTCAAAGAAACAAACAGTGACAGCATTATCATCAACCGAATCGGAATATATAGCTCTGAGCAATATAATTATTGAGATATTATGGATGAAGAAGTTGTTAGTAGACTTTGGATTAAATTATAACAAACCAATAGTCATACATGAAGATAATCAATCTGTTATTAAAATTACTGAAAAAAATGAAAACAACAAAAGGCTGAAACATGATGTTGATGTAAAATATAATCATATTTTGAAAAATGTGGAAAATGGAGAAGTTGAACTAAAATATGTACAATCAGTAGAAAATATAGCAGACTTGTTTACCAAGCCGTTAGGTAAAATTAAATTTGAGAAATTTCAAAATAATATTTTGAAGTAGAAATCAGTTAACGTACATTTTTTAAGTAATTACAAATAATTTTTATTATATTTGAAAACTGAAATGTGACTAAAAAATAATAAGCTTGAATTTAAGTTTGATTTTACATAAAAGATTAAAATGTTAAAATTTAATCGCTGTGTACAAACATCTCTTAGGATGGAACAAGGTATCTATTGAGGGGGTGTGTTAAAGTAGAGCTGAAAGCATAAATGGTTTATTGGTCATCAGCCGCAACAAATACATCATTCTGTCTATTGGGAAAAAATTATTAAAATGTCAAATGTTTAGTTTTATAACAAAAAACTGTTCTCTTCTGTTCTGTACCTCAACCGTGAAACAAGTTGTTTTAATTTTCCTGCACGGCTTCTGGGAGAGTATAATTAAATACTTTCAACACTATCTCGTCAGAATTGGTTTCAATTTCTACTAGGTTTTCTTTACTAAATGGAGTAGGGTATGAGGAGATGAAATTTGTATCCTCATCCGCAATATCAGGTCTGGCTACGTGATCAGATCCACTGAATATTGATTCATAATAGTCAGCCATTTTGTTCGCCACAACAGAAGGATCAATGATGGGACCATCTTGATCCTCAAGTACAAGGGTTCTATTTCCTGAGGGCAAGATACTTCATATGTTCTTGAATAAATTGGACTTATCAAGCTTAAGAAAGGATACTTTTTTTTTTTTTTTTTTAATTTTTTTGAATGTTAATTAATTCATGTAATTTCTAATATGCTGCCGATGATTAGACCATTTTAAATGTGTTTTTATTAACACGTAGAAGTATATTAGTATTTACATGAATTAAAAAAGTAAAATTAGCGTACACAGAAATAGAGCTGTGTGAATGTCGTGAAAAAGAAAAAATTGTAAGAGAATTTATCTGTATTAGTATGATTCGCTAGTACATAACGCACAGTACATTCTGCATATAGAGAATGTAAATTGTGGTATAATCAGTCCAGTCGCTGCGGCCTTATGAGAAGATTGATTTTTTCATAATCATAAGCTTATCAGTTCGAAACTATATTGAATTCTCTTACAATCTTCGGAACATATTAAAATCATATAAATTAATGATAGTTTTTGTTAATATTGTCCCGCCAAGACTGCCGAATCACATCGTGAATATTCCTCGTGAGACGGTTAACCAGAGTTGAGGTAAAAATGAAAGGTGCCTTCCTATGCCAATTTCTAACGTAATTCCTCATTTTAATTAGACGTTACAATGTTGTCTGGCAGAGCATATTCATTTATGTCACAAGTAGGAATGAATTTATTAAATGCTTTAGTAATGATACTAGAAAAGCTTGACAACCTCTGGTCGATGTCTTCAGTTGACAAAATCTCAGACTCGTTAGACGGAGCCATTTTGTAATGCACAAAGTTCCTAAAGCCATCCCAATCCGCATTTTTTATGTCTGGAACATTGATCCTATCCGATTGATCTAAAATATTTAGATTATCGGGAATATCAAACACAATCGGCAAATGATCTGAACAGAATTCATGCAATACCTCCATATGAATATTTTTGGATATAGCAATATCCAATACTGCATCACCTCGAGTGTATTCAGGGTGAAATAGAATACGGATGTCGTTTGCCTCGCAATACTCAAAGAGTTTCTAACCATTTTTGTTTGAACTGTAACAATTCCAAAAAGAATGTCTGGCGTTAAAGTCCCCACAGAGCACCACTTTGTCTGCAACTCTGAGAAGTTTAGAAATGTCGGCCGACACAATCTTTCGAAACTATACGGCCGCCATCAGAAATGAATTTACACCCGCTCCAATGTGTACCGTGGTCGCAGTAAAATTTTCGCTAATAAAAGCTTTAGGTTTTGAGTGTAATATGTCCTTCCAGACCAAAACTGCCGTTCCCACGGATCCCCTTGGCTTTGAGTCCGTTCTGTATACCGAAAAATTTGCTATTTTTAGACTGTGCCAGGACGACAATCTAGTTTCGTTAAGACAAACAAAATGGGGATTATGATTTTTTAAGAGAAACCTCAGCTCCTGACGACGCGTGACACTAACTAAAACTATTGCAATTTAGGGCTAAAACTTTAATTTTAAAAATTGGCAGACGAAGTTCAAATACATAGCCTTACGATCGGCTATGTTCTGAACTAAATTTAACTTAGTGAGAAAGCCAGATACCTGACCAGTGAGTGAAAAAAGGCTAACTCCAAAAAGCTGCTGAGAAAGACCTAAAACTCACCGCGTCCACCTGGGACGTAATCCGAGCCTTCGTTCGCCTGAGAGAATCCAGGTGGAGAATTAGAGACAGGCTGATTATTTTTTTTTAAATGATCAGAGAATGAGACCCCTGATATAATGAAATTTGAATTAAAGGAATTGACTTTGGCCCGTTTATCTACTATAAAATGTGCTTTTGAGTTCTTGTTCGTGTTTAGCTTACCAGGTACTGCATCCTCTCCTGACTTCCGGTAAAACTTGAGACGTGTACTCCAGCGCAGTTTGCACATTTGACTGGAACTAATTCCTCTGAAGGTGTGCTATTGTTTGTATCAGCTATTTTGTTGATAGGGCAGTCGCCGTGAACATGAGTGCCGGCACACGACGCATCGGAACCCTATGTTACAGACTGATGCAACATGACCGAACGCCTGACACTTGCGACATTGTGTCACCGACTGCTTTCATTTGGTTTCCCAAATAATTTTGTAACCGCAGCATCCTTCGAATACTTAGATGTTCGAATTTTTTGTATTGTGCTCAAAAGATACCGTGAAGCATGGGAGTTTGACTTGCTTCTCAAAGCCGTTGTTGTCCCTCATTTTCTTTAATGTGGGGTAGAGATTAATTACTTTAAGACCTTTGTTCAAGAGGTCATTTTTTATATCTTCAGTGGCCGTCTCTTGGTGAATACCCTTAAGTATCATTACTTTAGGCTGATTGTTTTTATAATTGAAAGTATAAAAGCGTTGATCAGCTAGCTTCAGCTTCTCCACAGTATTTTTATGTGGTCCTCAGATGATTTTGTGTAAACCACAGTGCTATCTGGGTAAATTCTAAGTAGAGTTTCTTTGTGTTCGCCGGTAATTTCATGAGCGTGAAGTTTATGCTAAAAAAATAACAAAAAATTACACTGTTAAATTAGCTATTTTCCTATTGGAATTTAAATTATATGAAAATTTAAATTTTTTGTAATTTTGGATTTTTCGTACCACCAAACAGTTTCATCAGAAAACAGGTTCTTTTCATCCTTTTCAGATAGTTGGACCATCTGTTTATATCGTTAACCAAAAGCATCCAATTGTGTTGAACATTACTATATTTCAGATAATTTAAAAGTTGACAGAATTTTGATGGTTTAATTAATTATTTAGCGCCGATACTGGAAATGTTCCGAAGGCCCTACACATTTCTTAGAATAGCTAAGCCATATAGCGCTCAATGTCACAAAGCCGATCCAATTACGATGAACTATAATATATTTCACAGTTTTTGGAATTTTTAATAATTTTCCATTATTTTAAAAGTTTTATATCGCCGACCGCAGAGATGTCCACAAGGTCTTGCCTATATTTTCGGACAACTTGGTCATGTGCCAGTCTATGTGTCAATCTTAGGCAATTGTGATGAACTACTTCACAGAATTTAGAATTTTTAATAATTTTATTGGTTTTATAAATAATTGTATCTCTGATCACAGAAATGTCCATAAAGGCTGGCCTATATTTTCGGATAACTTGTCCATGTGCCAGTCTACGTGGTGAATCTCATGTAAATGTGATGAACTATACTATACTTCACAGAATTTAGAATTTTTAATAATTTTATTGCTTTTATAAATTGTTGTATCTCTGATCACAGAGATGTCCACAAGGTCTTGCCTATATTTTTGGATAACTTGACCATATGCCAGTCTACGTGGTCAATCTTATTCAATTGTGATGAACTATACAATACTTCACAGAATTTAGAACTTATAATAATTTTGTTGGGTAAAAGTATTTGGCCTGGTGACATTTTCTTTTCTCTGCATCAAGGAAATTAAAATTGTGGACATTTCTGTGATCGGAGATACAACAATTTTTAAAACCAATAAAATTATTAAAACTTCGAAATTCGGTGAAGTATAGTATAGTTCATCACAATTGAATAAGATTGACCACGTAGACTGGCATATGGTCAAGTTATCCAAAAATATAGGCAAGACCTTGTGGACATCTCTGAGATCAGAGATATAATTTTTAAACCAAATAAAATTATTAAAAATTCTAAATTCTGTGAAGTATAGTTCATCACAATTGAATAAGATTCACCACGTAGACTGGCATATGGCCAAGTTATCCAAAAATGTAGGCCAGACCTTGTGGACATCTCTGTGATCGGAGATACAATTTTTAAACCAAATAAAATTTTTAAAAATTCTAAATTCTGTGAAGTATATTATAGTTCATCACAATTGCATAAGGTTGACCAAGTAGACTGGCATATGGCCAAGTTATACGAAAATATTGGCAAGATCTTGTGGACATCTCTGCAGTGGGCGATATAAAACTTTTAAAATAATGGAAAATTATTAAAAACTCCAAAAACTGTGAAATATATTATAGTTCATCATAATTGGATCGGCTCTGTGACATTGACCGCTATATGGCTTAGCTATTCTAAGAAATGTGTAGGGCCTTCGGGACATTTCCAGGATCAGCGCTAAATAATTATTTAAACCATAAAAATTCAGTCAACTTTTAAATTATCTGAAATATAGTAATGTTCAACACAATTGGATGCTTTTGGTTAACGATATAAACAGATGGTCCAGCTATCTGAAAAGGATGTAATGAACCTGTTTTCTGATGAAAAGAATTCTGTTTGGTGGTACTAAAAATCCAAAATTTTCAAAAAATTTTAATTTTCATATAATTTAAATTCCAACTGGAAAATAGCTAATTTAACAGTGTAATTTTTTGTTATTTCTGTTTTAGCGTAAACTTCACACTCATGTAATTTCTTTTAGCTGTGGTTTGCTTTGCCTAGAGGCTCTTTGCACTGTCTGTCATCGTATTCAGTTGTTCAAATTTGCCACCCAACTCGGTATTTGGTAAGTTGTATGTGAAGTCCACGTCCTCATCCATGCCTGATTTAGAACCAGATAAGTAGTCGTCGCGATTAATTAAATTTTTGATGGTCTGACGAACGTCGTCAGACGCCAATTATCGTAGTTGCTGCGCTGACGCTTTATGCCGGCTGATTTTTTAGAATTGATCGATCCGTCTCTACTCCGTTTCATATTGCCACCGTCTAAATTAGAGGCGGCCAAGTGTTTTTTGTGGAGAGCCGCTACTGTTAAGCTTTAACTTGCTCATGATGTTGTTAGTAATTGTCTGAATAGACTTGTTTAATAGTTTGCTAACATGTTTGTTAATGTAACTGAGCATTCTATCATCAATTGGTGGCGAGCCACCAATTTTTTTTTTTAGGCATTCTTGCCTTATGTATACACGAAATATTTTTTTTTTATTTATGCCACTGACAATTTTTTTTTTAAACTTTGGTAAACTACTTTTAACACTAATATTATTCACCTTAGTAATTAGGATTGCGATTATATAATTATTCCTTTATATTTAAATTATTCTTGATTATTATTATTTTTTTATTTATTAATTATTATTATTCATTTAAAGTGTTTACTAGTTAACTGCTTCCTCTGAGAGAGGATGTCTATATGTGTATCATTTCATTTTTATTTGTATAATTTTGTATCCCGTCATCTACAACAATAAGTGGTCCTTTCTTTATTTGTTTATTTGATTTTATAGTTTTGCAAAGCTAACAAGACCAAAAACAAAAATTATTTATGAACGTCTATGCAAAAACTATAGTAGATTTCATAGAGACGTCTCATCTCGAATAAATAAACATTCAAATTAGTTGGGTGTAGAAAATACCTATTTGGGTGTAGAAATTATATTTCGAACAATACAGTGAGCCCCTACGCAATATACTTGAAACCACATAAACATAATTCTCTCTTTGACTAAATTTACTCTTCAACTAATACGAGATTGTTTTGAGCGAGGTCAAAAATATGTATTCAGAAAAATTTTCGTGTGTTTAACTAGTATTACTCAATTCAAAGTCAAACGCAAATCAAGAAGAAGTAAAAGGTAAGAAGAAATTAACAGCAGAGAGTCTGAATTAAAGGGATTAAGAAGATAAGGTTATTACAGTTTTACTGTAGTTTCCATTTATTGTTGTTGTTTTTTTATTTTTTGAAAATAAATGTTCATTAGACGTCTCGGTATTACATCGTTTTTGGTCTATGTCTTTTAGACACATTACAAAGTGTAAAGATTTCTCTTTCCTTTTAACCCTCAATCCATGAGGTCGTTTTCGTCCTAACCAAAACTGCTTTTTGTAATTTCCAGGGCACATTCGTTGCTCGATATGCAATTAAAAAAAATTTACCGGACAAAAAAACTATTGCTTCTTGAATAAGGATGCCTAGAGATAATCCATGAATTATTTAAGATTTTTTTATTGATAATTGTTGATTTAAATGCGCAAAGACGAAAACGACCCTGGTTCATGGAATTAAGGTGCCTAAAATACCTTCATGGATTGAGGGCTAAAATTGTACTGATTTTTATTGATCAAAACAAAGAGGTGGGTACAAACATGTTTGTATTTTTTTTTTTGTTTCATTGATTTCATACAAAAAAATTTTTCTATCTTTTCTAAATCCTAATTTCAATATTTTTTCACAAACTTAGGACTAAAGCGCAATAGAAGATATTGTTCTGTTTATATATATTCTGTGCTAAAACTACAAATATTTATTTTTGAATCAAGTTGGGTATTTTATTTTGAAGGTTTCTCGATGGCATTTATGTAAGAAAAATTAACAAACATATCACTCAAATGTTCACCACGGCTGGATTTATAGACATCGATCCGATGGTCAAAATTTTTGACGACGTTTTCCAAAAGGGACGTTTCAATGGCATTTATCTCGGTGATGATGTTGTTTTTTAGGTCTTGGATGGTGACTAGACGATCAACGTACACTTTGCGTTAAATCAAATGATCTTGAGGCTAATTCACATTTCCGCAACGCGAAATTAAGCGATTTTTGAAGAACCTTTGCAATTCGTCGATATTCTCACGCGTAGTATGCGATCTTCATTCGAATACAACTCCATAGCGATAAATGACAAACATTTAACTAACAAAATGATATGAAATGACAGAAAACAAACATGGCGTCTTGGCCAATTTTTTTTTTATTTTCCTTCTTCTTATTTGGACAACCCATTATTATATGATACTGTCAGAGCTGATTTATGACCCGATTTTGGGTGCTTTAGCATCAACAGTTAATAAAAATCTGTTGTATAATATGGTTTATAAATATGAAAATCGATAATTTATTACAAACAGTTCTTACAATATCGACTATGAATTTAGGTATGTAAATGACCAGCGAATCTTTAAGAATTTTTCGTTCAGTTCAGCTGTCACTTAGCGAAAATTAACGCGCAAACTGAGTGCGAGTTTACGACCATTTTCTGAAGAAAAATTTTCAGCAGATTCAATATGTTTTAAATGGAAAACAAAAGAATTATGTACGGAAGGGGAAATTTGTTTACAAAATAGACTACGTCGATTGGTTGCCTGCTGAAAATTTTTCTTCAGAAAATGGTCGTAAACTCGCACTGAAGGATATGTCGTTATACATCAAAATTTTCAGAGCACACTTTTCTTAAAAATAATAAATTTTTGTTCACATTACAATTTTAATACTGTATTTGTCAGTCGCTAAGTATGTCAAATTTTTTGTAAGAAAATAATTTCGTCAAATTCTGTAAAGGTTCTTACTAATTCGCTAGTTACGCATACACCTGTTTTAATAGTTAATAATATGTATTAATATTGTATGTAAAGGGTAAGTAGTGTAGAAATAATAATTTATGGAAATTGTTTTCAATTATACCTTTCCTTAAAACTATATTTTTTATTTAGAGTAATTACGCCAACGTCTCCATCCCAGCAACCCAGAATTCGACAGCTTGGCCAGTTTGTGAGAAAAACCACAATGTATTCCAATGCGATAACATTCAGCCACTCACTATCGAAAATAGGTCTACACTCGTTAAAAAAAGGAGTTATGTTTTAACTGTCTGCATCGTGGACACCGTAGTTCCGAGTAAAGATCTAGCTCTTGTCGAAACTGTAATAGAAGGCGCCACACCTTACTCCACATCACCAATACCACAAAAACCCGAACTTTAATTTACCAGGCAAGGAATCACTCCGGCGCGTTCAAACCGTTTTAACTCCAGTAGCCTCAACATTACACGATGTTCCACTTGCAACTGCAACAGCCATAGCCAGAAGTCTTATACGGGAAGGTGCGTCATCCAGCAACCAGTCAACTTTCAAGTCTGACGGCGATCATCAAAAATCATACCAATGTCGATAATCTACTTAAATCATTTTGGGAAATCGAGAATGTTCCAGCACCACGGACTCTAACTTTGACGAAATTCAATGTAAACAACATTTCCAAACAACACATTTCCGCACTACCGAAGGGTATAATAAACTGTTTACCTACTACTCAGCACCACTTGGATCATTCCGCGCCGTCATTCGTCTGAAAAACCAAGAACATCGTTGTATGAGAAATCCGTAATAAGGCCTTGAGTACAATAAATTCATGAAAGATTATCGCAATTTAAACCACATGGAAGAAATTCCGCCAGATGATATGCCTGCCGATCAAATCTGTTACTTGCCTCATCACGGTGTGTTACAAACTTACTGCTCTACACCGAAGTAGCGAGTCGTGCAACAAGATATCTTCAGTATTCTCTCTTGCTTCCGTAAATATGTATGTGTTTGTTTTCATTGCAGGTATCAAGCAAATGTATCGTCAGATCCTGGTGGCAGCTGAACATCGGAACTTTCAGCAAATCGTATGGAGAAACTCACCCGATGAACCAATCAGGGACTACAGACTGCGCATTGTGACATATGGCACTAGTTGTGCTCCGAGAATCTTCGATCCACTTGGTTGGCTAGCTCCCAGCGTTATAATTGCCAAAATTCTCTGAGTCAGGAGCTGTGATTGCTTCGACTTTCATGTGATGACGCTGTTCAGAATATGAAACAATTAGAGAAAATCAAAATCGAGCGTTGGCTCCAATGCCCATCAGTTACCAAAAATCATCAGATTCAACGATTCGGCGATGCATCTACGAAGGCATATATAGCCGTCGTATATGATTGTGTTCCTTTGGCAGATGGGACAACCAAAGTATCGATTCTGGCATCCCACGACCAAGGTAGCATCTTTAAAGATCGTCAGCCTACCTCGTTTAGAACTCTGCGGAAACGTGTTACTCGCTAAACTGATGCACTTCATTGTCACATCACTTAACTTATCAAAGAAGTTAAAGAATTGGCATGAACCGATTCCCAAGTTGTGCCTATTTGGCACCGAAGTCCACCCAGTCGCTGGAAGACATTCGTAAAAAAACATGACTCGCAAGTGTTCGAATATTTGGAACCTGCGAGTTGGCATTCAAAGGGCGACGACCCGTCGTTATTAGGCGATCATCCATTGTTGTGGAGGGGCCCTCCCTGGCTTCAAGAAACCCCCAATAAATGGCCAAGCTAGTAAATCAACAATTACATCCCCAGCCTCGAAGAACGCAAAGTAAAATCAATGACAGTCACCCAATCCAAAGCACCGTCCTGTGACAACGAAATGCATTAGCTGCTCACCCGATATTCAACACTGGGCAAACTACTCCGCATTAATATACTGTGCAGACGTCTTTTTCAAAACACAAGACTTCGTCAGTATTATTTAAAAGGACGTTTGCAGATTATGTTTATTTAGAATTTGGATCTTAAATTATCTTAAGCACCTGTTCAAGGCCACTACATGTCATTGTACGATTATTGCTTCTTAGCTTATGTCTTGTTGAAATAAAAACCTTCCAGTACCATTTTCTTTAGATGTAAAATAAGATACTTCCATCTCTGCTAATTGGTTCTTAAGATATTTGGAGTTGGTTGACTCCTTCATCAGTTGAATTAATAATACCGTCTAGTGAATATTTACTAAAAATTCCTCCCGAAAAGCAAATGAAAAGGTACAGCTAGACATTCAAACAACAAAACTTTTACTAAATCTTAATATCACTTTATTTTTCTTTAATGCCCATATAAATAAGTTCAATCGACCACATAAGTAACGTTAGACATGTTAAAAAATTCATAAATATAATGCAAGGCAAAAATGATCCGGTGGCATCTCTAATGTATCCCAATATGGGCCCCAATGAAAATAAGAATATACAATTACAAACCATTTGTATACCAGATGCAGATGCCAATCGTTCGATTGGTATATAAGATGGTACAACTAAACCCATGTATACGGAACGTACACCTTTCCCAAAGCCTAGCCCAACCGCTACAATTAGCATTGTTGTGTAATTGTTGGCAATTAATACACCTGAAACGATATATTAGAATCAAAACTTACTGTAACGATGGCACATTTAATATTTACACTAACATGATCGTCCTATGATTAACATCAGCATACTATACATGTACATAATTCGTGGCGTTCGATCAAAATAGTCGCCAATGAATGGTGAAATAAAGCGAACAAGAATATCAGAAATCGCTAACACTGACATAAATGTTGCAATTTCGGCCGTACTATAATTGAGATCGCTCAATATTAACGGTGTTAACAGTGAAAAATTTATTTCCGAGAATATAGCTATTGAAATACCGATCAATATGTTCAAATAAACTTTGTCACGAAGCAGCTTAAAATCAAAAAGCTTTACAATATCTTTGTACTTTTCACGCAAATTTTGTAATTTTGTTGGTTTTTGTTTTGGTTGATTTTGTTGAGCGGTGGAATTTTCTTCTCCTTCTGCGATTTGTGTAATTAAATGAGGTGTTCTTACTGCGGCAGAATTTTTGATATCGACCTCACTGAAATTGGAGAGATTATAGGACCATTAATTATACATTTCTCTAATTAAAAAGCCATTTGCTCACCTTATCGACTTTAGTTTTAAATCATTGTGTCGAATTGACTGTCTCGATGCATACTTCTTTGAGCTCAAATGATGATCATCTTCATCGAATATTTTAACTGAACTTCCCAAATTTATCGTTCCAACAGAACCAGAATCAAACCATCGTTTTACTTTAGGCTTACCATTCGAAATATTGCTCGATTCATTGGTATTAATACTGTGATTTGTTGTATTAGTTTGTGTTGCCGGTTTCATCTTGGTCGTTAAAAAGTCGAATGTATCATCGTATGACAAACTTTGGGCGCGCGATTTTATATTATTCATGTAAATTAGTTCCGCCTCGTTCTTATCGGTGGTATTAGTGTTATTCGATTTTTTATTATTGTGATTTGTAGTTGGCTGCTTCGTTAATAATTCGGCTGAACCGCGATTCGTCAAAACTGCTCCTGTATCAAATCCATAAATACTTTGGTTATCTATATTCAAATTAATTGCCGAATATTTTTTCGGATATTCTAAATAATCATCCTCCGACTCTGACTCTGAATAACCCGAATTCTCTTCGATGAGTTTTGACTCGAGTACTGGTTTACTATGCCATTTTATCGGTTGTAGCAGGCAAGCACCGACAATTATGTTCATCGAAATTGCCGACATAATCATTAATGTTTGATGGCTAGAGTACTTTGAAAGTAGTAGCGCAACAAATTGCGGTAGTAAGATAGGACCTAGTCCCGCTATTGTCATCACAAGGCCAGCTGCTTTGTTACGCAATTTAAAGAAATATGTATTCAATGCTAATGAAAATGATGATGTTGAAAGGCCAGTTCCAAGCGCTATAAAATCATAAAACCATTTGTATCGTTTCAAAACATAATATAATGATGTACACTTACATGCAATTACACTATATGTAATAATAAAATGTGTAAACGAGTGTCCGAATGATGTTAGAAACAAGCCAAGTGAATAAAATATTCCACCAACAATGGCAACTTTTCGATAGCCGTAAATATTTAACAGTGGGCCATTTAAAATTCCGATTGACATTCCGATGGCGGAATTTAAATTAATAATCGTGGAAAATTGGGTAGCCTGTATATTCATCTCACTTAATGTGTCCTTAAAAATTAGCCCAAATGTCTGCATTACAGGGATAATG
Organism: Tipula vernalis; assembly: GCA_958295665.1. NCBI lineage: Eukaryota > Metazoa > Arthropoda > Insecta > Diptera > Tipulidae > Tipula > Tipula vernalis. Next base: position 261,953,339 of record OY282559.1, read on the forward strand.
ATGATCTGGAATAAAAGTAAATACAGAAAATTTATAATTATTCAAATCTTCATGGTTTACATCTCTCAATAGTCCGCAGGAGTGTAGTTTTAAAGCCAGCTTGATACCTCTGACAGGTCTATCAACCCTCAATTATTTTGTTCTCATTTGAATCCTAAGTCAATTAATTGAATAACTAATTAATCATGATTTCGATTTCGATTTTCAGGAAGTCCTGCGGAACTTGTCTCAGTCTTCCAGAATCTGCAAGCATCGAGCAGATTTGTGCTAATAACACTAAGAAGAAAATAATAACTTTTGACGACTTAGGTGTCTGATTAATTTGCTGTCCTTTCAATTTAGATGTCGAATTTAATTTAGTTTTAGGATGTTAGCGGCTGATTTTAAATTAATAATTAATTGTGAAGTAAATTAGGTTTTCGGTTTCAATGAATAGGAAACAAACCAGCTGGTTACTAAATAGTATGCCATAATATTAAAATGAATCAAATAATCGTTAAATTTGTTTCAGTTTAGAAACACCTGAGAAACCCAACCTTGGAATTTAGGCGACTGTGTATTATTATAAATGATTAATGCGAATTTTAATTTTAGGATATATTTGAAGAACCTGAAACAACTTTCCAGGAACTTATAAGCAGCAATTGAACTTGAAGTCAGAAATTGTGTTATATTGTGCTAAATAATTTACTAATTATCGACTGCATAGGTAACTGACACCGAGTCGAGCCTATAATACTACAATAACATTCCTTTCCTACACTTCGGTTTTGTTGTATGTAGAAGGGTGTACGGTGGAACCGACGTATTCCAGGAATCTTGCTTATGCTTGGTCTTACACTTCAATCAATCAATCAATTTGGACCCTAAATCAATTAGTAATAGCTAAATTTCCTTTCTTTAGTAAAAGGATTATATTCCAGTTTAACATGCACCCGGTACAATCAATACGGTAATTATGATACCGCGCATGAACAGCGCGGAAGCTACGTCCCGCCGACAGTCTAGACGTTGCAGTCTTAAAAAATTACATCGATTCTTATGAAGTGGGAAGACATATTCCACAGCACGCGTGAACGGCACACATCGGAGCGCGTACAGAACAAATTGCTTACTCGCAATCCTCCCGGAATGACAGTGGTAGGATGGCACCCAAACTGGAGATGCATACTGCAAAATAGACCGAACAAACGAGACATACAGTTATGTCAAAGTTAACGTGTCCCTGAAATCCCTGCAGTTTCGTTTAATAAAGCCCAACATATATGTAAGATACGACTTTACAATAATGGTGTTAACATGTCTGGTAAATATAGCGTCGGATGGAAAAATCACACCAAGATCGGAAATAAACTCGACTGCACGTGTAGATGGCACACGAAACAATTGGGAGTAAGAACCCAAGATACTTACGGAATGCCAACGATATGTGAGATAGGAACGCAACCATTTAATAGGAATGAACTGACAATTTAGTCTCTCTAACTTACCAATAAGAATAGAGTGGTCACTCATATCAAAAGCCTTAGCAAAACCAATATAAACAATGTTCAGCTGATGCCTTAAATTTAAACTATCAAATAAGTCGCCACAAAACGAAACCGACTTAGTTACTGACCTACCGGGATAAAATCCATGTTGTGCAGGAGAAATGAAGTTTTTAGTATGGAACAACAAGATTCTATGAACCATAGACTCAAACAGCTTGGGTAAGACGAAAAAATGGCGATCCCACGATAATTACTCACATTACTTCTTCTATCCCTTCTTATAGCGATGTCCACAAACGATTTGCCACCGAACGTCACGACCTCAATTATTATTAATAAAAATAAAAATGTGCAGCATATCCCAAAGCGGACAACCAATTTTAAATGCCCAATAAATTACCTTACCAGGCAATTTAAATCAAAGTGAACTTCACAAATTAAATAACATTGGTGTGTTGAACCATAAAGAAAATAAAAGTGCATCGTCGCCAAAACAATGAAAGTGAATCGACGTCAGATGACAATAAAATAAACAGTGATGTAGGTCAGTATTTAGTGCAAACGGGAATAGACCGGTATATTACTGTCCGATCTAAACGAACGACCAGTGCAAGCGCGAATAAATTCACTAAACTAGCTACGGTTGAATTAAACCATGGTAATAGGTATTGTTGCTTGGTTGTTGACGACCCGACGCACATAAGGGTTTTAAGTAGTGTTTAGTCTCAAAAATGTCTAGAGCCTAGAAAAATGCACCAAATTGAGTATTTTTTTTTTAAATACTCTTTATGAGATTCTTAAAAGATCCCTAATGAGTATTTTGTCTGAAAATTTTTTGTATGCATAGAAATCAGTACATACTCAGATATTTGTTTAAAAACATCACTTTTTTTCTTAACCCTTTGAAGCATACATTTTTGTGTTTAATATTTTTTTCTAAAATTTGGTACACATTGTTTTTTGCGGTCGCTACGTTCAAATATGGAGTTAGATTTTCGATATTGACAGTTGACAGCTGTCAATTAGCAGTCAAATCACTTTCACTTGTTATAAATCTTGAATTTATTCTCATTTAGTATGTTTCTTGGGTCTCTGATTTCAAATCTGAAGTCGGTTTTTCGATATTGACAGTTGACAGCTGTCAATTAGCTGTCAAATCACTTTCATTTGTTATAAATTTTGAATTTATTCTCATTTATTATGTTTCTTGGGTCTCTGATTTCAAATCTGAAATCGGTTTTTCGATATTGACAGTTGACAGCTGTCAATTAGCAGTCAAATCACTTTGACTTGTTATAAATCTTGAATTCATTCTCATTTAGTACGTTTCTTGGGTCTCTGATTTCAAATCTGAAGTCGGATTTTCGATATTGACAGTTGACAGCTGGCAATTAGCTGTCAAATCACTTTCAAACTTTTAATTCACCCTTATTCTTTATGTTTTTTGGGTCACTAATTTCAAATTTAGAGACAGATTAACGATATTCATAATTGACAGCTGTCAATTACCTGTGAAAGTACTGCTTATGGAAATCTCAAATTTATTCTCTATCTTCATGACATTTAGGTCACTGATTTCAAATTTCGAGTCAAATTTACAATACTGAAAGTTGACAGCTATCAATTAGCTGTTGTATTATTACCAGCTGTTAGAATCCTCAAACTAATCTTTCAACTTTATGTTTTTTGGGTCACTAAATTCAAATTTTGAATCAGATTACTGATTTTTGTCAAGTGTCAAAATCAGTAATTTATTCATTTACAAGCAGTTATTACTGACATTTCACAACCATGCAGACATTAATCATTCTATGCAATTGAATAATAACTAATGCACATACCCTTAAAATAAATAGTAAAAACTGAAATTTTTCGATTACTAGCCATGAGAGATGAGAATAATGTTTTGAGAAACTTGTTGAAATGTAAAACATAAATACGAAATAACAGCGTACTGGTTTTTCATTAGACATACTTCTTTTATTCAATAAAATTTTTTTATAATGTAATTTTTTATACGCTCGGTAAAAGTCTTTCCATAAGATTATTTTGAAATTATCATGCAATTGAATTATAAAATTTTCTTTTCCATAAACTTTTCATAAAAAAATCATTAAAAATATAATGTAATAAATTATTTTATTTATTTTTTTTTATTTGCGATGATATCCAGGGCATAGTTAGTTATTTCATACCTATTTTTAAAACTAAATTAAAAAATGCTCTTTATCGCCAAGATATTTTTAAAACTAAGAATGCCGAATGATTAAACACGGAATTCCATATTGATTTTGACCAAATTCCAGAGCTAGGTAGAAGAAAATCAAACTTTAAAGAAAGTAGTAGTTCTTCAAAGTACCGCAAAATACAAGAAATCACAGATTCTTATTCAGAAGAGGAAATCAGAAGAGCATTCCTTAAAAATTTACGTGATTCTGGTAAAAAAACATTTAATTAAAGTAATTGAAGATTTGTTAAATGAAAGTTCTCAGGATAATTCATCATCTAACATAATACCTTTTTCGGAAGACGAGTGCATTGCACTTATTCAAGATGCTAAGTTATCAAAATGGCCATACGAACTTATTCGAAAACAAGCAAAAGAAAATAATGCTGATATATTTTTGCCTTATAAGAGACTTTATGAAGCAAAAAATAATTGTTATGTACCATTTAATACTATAACTGAGAAAGAAGTGACTGTAAGATTGCAAGACTTATTAAACCATATAAGTAAACGTATTTTACAAATCCCAGAAGTCTCTGAAAAACTGAAAATCAAGAAACAGTATTCACTAAAATTTACGTCAAAATGGGGTTTGGATGGAGCATCAGGTCATAGTCAATACAAGCAGCGATTCTCTGATGGTACTAGTTCTGATGAAAGTATCTTTATGATTTCTCTTGTACCTATAATTTTAGAAATAGACACCCTTGATAACCAAATAGAAGTTTGGAAAAATCCACAACCTGGTTCAACCAGATATTGCTGCCCAATTAAATTCTTTTATGAAAAAGAATCTCAAGAGCAAACTCTTTTACGCGTTACAGAAATGAAAGAAGAAATTAGTTTATTATTTCCATCGGACATAGAGATTGATGAAAGTAATTTTAAAGTTACGCATAGTTTAAAGTTAACAATGATTGATGGAAAAGTATGTACTGCATTGACAGAAACAACTTATCCAGCAACATGCAATATTTGCGGAGCAACATCCACAGAAATGAATAATTTAAAAAAAATTTTTGAATAAAGCAGAAAAAAAAGAAAACTTTCAATATGGTTTATCTATCTTACATGCATGGATTCGTTTTATGGAGTGTATTCTCCATATAGCTTACAGATTGAAATTTCGTAAGTGGCAAGGTCGAAAAAAACATGCTAAAGACAGAAAAAACAAGAATACAAAAAGAATTTCGTGAAAAAATGGGCTTCTTGTAGATTATCCCAAACAAGGTTCAGGGTCTTTCAATGATGGTAATATACGGCGAGCAGATTTTTTCAAGACCCCAAATTAACATCAGATATAACTGGAGTAGACAAATCGTTAATTGAAAGATTTGGTATAATCCTGCAAACATTAGTTTGTGGAATCGCTATAGATACCGAAAAATTTGGGAACTATACTCGAGAGACAGCGGAGTTATATGTAAGTTTGTATAATTGGTTTTATATGCCAGCTTCGGTACACAAAATCCTTATTCATGGTTCAAAAATTATTGAAGATTTTATAATTCCAATAGGTCAACTATCTGAAGAGGCTCAGGAGTCTCGAAATAAGGATGTAAAGCATTTTCGAGAATTTAACACTCGAAAATCTTCAAGAATTTTTACAAATGAAGACCTTATGCATAAGCTACAAATAACATCTGACCCATTAGATGGGCCCCCCCCCCCCTAGCATTAGAGAAAAAGCTAAAAATAAAAAACATATGCTTAATGAAGAGGCACTAAAATTATTAAAGTTCACAAATGATGATGGACAAGAATTTGAAGAACAAAATTGAAATTAACTAAAAATTATTTATTGCCTATCTAAAATACTATATTAAATAAAATATAATTAAAAAAAAATAAAAAAAAAATAAAAAAGATAAAACAAAAGAATAAAAAGAGGTGTAAACCCGTCTGAAAACCTCCACGTGGTACACCTTGGGTAATTCTAATTTCAGCGGTTCAATTGCTTAGAATGATTATTGTCTTCATGGTTGTTAAATGTCAGTAATAACTGCTTGTAAACGAAAAAAATTACTGATATTGACACTTGACTGATTGGCAGCTGTCAGGCGTCAATATCAGTAATCTGACTCAAAATTTGAATTTAGTGACTCAAAAACATGAAGTTGAAGGATTAGTTTGAGGATTCTAACAGCTGGTGGTAACTCGACGCTAATTGACAGCTGTCAACTGTTAGTATTGTAAATTTGACTCCAAATTTGAAATCAGTGACCTAAATATCATAAAGATAGAGAATAAATTTAAGACTTCCATAAGTTAACAGTACTTTGACAGGTAATTGGCAGCTGTCAATTGTGAATACCGTAAATCTGTCTCTAAATTTGAAATTAGTGACCCAAAAAACAAAGAATAAGGATGAATTAAAAGTTTATAACAAATGAAAGTGATTTGAGAGCTAATTGACAGCTGTCAACTGTCAATATCAAAAATCCGACTTCAGATTTGAAATCAGAGACCCAAGAAACGTACTAAATGAGAATAAATTCAAGATTTATAACAAGTGAAAGTGATTTGACTGCTAATTGACAGCTGTCAACTGATAATATCGAAAAACCGACTTCAGATTTGAAATCAGAGACCCAAGAAACATAATAAATGAGAATAAATTCAAGATTTATAACAAATGAAAGTGATTTGACAGCTAATTGACAGATGTCAACTGTCAATATCGAAAATCCGACTTCAGATTTGAAATCAGAGACCCAAGAAACGTACTAAATGAGAATAAATTCAAGATTTATAACAAGTGAAAGTGATTTGACTGCTAATTGACAGCTGTCAACTGATAATATCGAAAAACCGACTTCAGATTTGAAATCAGAGACCCAAGAAACATAATAAATGAGAATAAATTCAAGATTTATAACAAATGAAAGTGATTTGACAGCTAATTGACAGATGTCAACTGTCAATATCGAAAATCCGACTTCAGATTTGAAATCAGAGACCCAAGAAACGTACTAAATGAGAATAAATTCAAGATTTATAACAAGTGAAAGTGATTTGACTGCTAATTGACAGCTGTCAACTGTCAATATCGAAAAACCGACTTCAGATTTCAAATCAGAGACCCAAGAAACATAATAAATGAGAATAAATTCAAGATTTATAACAAGTGAAAGTGATTTGACTGCTAATTGACAGCTGTCAACTGTCAATATCGAAAAACCGACTTCAGATTTCAAATCAGAGACCCAAGACACATAATAAATGAGAATAAATTCAAGATTTATAACAAGTGAAAGTGATTTGACTCCTAATTGACAGCTGTCAACTGTCAATATCGAAAAACCGACTTCAGATTTGAAATCAGAGACCCAAGAAACATAATAAATGAGAATAAATTCAAGATTTATAACAAGTGAAAGTGATTTGAATGCTAATTGACAGCTGTCAACTGTTAATATCGAAAAACCGACTTCAGATTTGAAATCAGGGACCCAAGAAACATAATAAATGAGAATAAATTCAAGATTTATAACAAGTGAAAGTGATTTGACTGCTAATTGACAGCTGTCAACTGTCAATATCGAAAAACCGACTTCAGATTTGAAATCAGAGACCCAAGAAACATAAAAATGAGAATAAATTTGAAGTTTCTGATAGATGAATGTGATTTGACAGCTAATTGACAGCTGTCAACTGTCAATATCGAAAATCTAACTCCATATTTGAACGTAGCGACTGCAAAAAACAATGTGTACCAAATTTTAGAAAAAAATATTAAACACAAAAATGTATGCTTCAAAGGGTTAAGAAAAAAAGTGATGTTTTTAAACAAATATCTGAGTATGTACTGATTTCTATGCATACAAAAAATTTTCAGACAAAATACTCATGAGGGATCTTTTAAGAATCTCATAAAGAGTATTTAAAAAAAAAAATACTCAATTTGGTGCATTTTTCTAGGCTCTAGACATTTTTGGGACTAAACACTACTTAAAACCCTTATGTTCGACGTCCGAAAAAAACTCCAAAAACTGAGAAGCCGCCACCAATCTATTTGAGGGAAGAATCAAATACAGAACTTACAAAAACGATCGAGTTTATTACGAAAGATGCATTTTATATTTCCTGGATCAAAAGACGAGATATAAAAGAAACAAAAATTCAACCGCTCAATATTGATGCTTACAGAGCGTTAATTTAACATTTTGACCAAGTTGGTAAACTTTACGAAACGTACCAAATTTTGAAGAAGTTGGTAAACTTTACGACACGTACCAACAAAAGAACCAAATTGATTGATTGTTATTAAAAGGAATAGAGAGTTACGTGGATGCAAACGAAATACAAGCTGCTCTCGCTGAAAAAGGTTTCCAATGCAGAACTATTACCACTATTTTTAATCGGGAGAAGAAAGAGGGTGCCTCAGCAATTGTTTCGTCTAGAATTAAAACCAGACAATAAAAAGGTTAAAGGCAACCATGCAATATTTGACCTAAAATATCTACTGCACAGAAGGGTTACCATCGAGGAACCCAGAAAAAGAAATGGGACGGTACATTGTGTTAAATGCCAAGAATATGGGCACACTAGAGCATATTGCACTTTGAACGATGTTTGTGTTATATATGGTAAACTCCATAATTCATAGGTTTACAATGAAGCAAAAGAGGAATCATCAGTGAGAAAATGTAGCAACTGCGATGGAAATCACATAGAGAGTGCCCAATCTATCTAGAACTGAAAAGGAGAATCAATCCAAAGTAGCTAGCAGAGTAACGAAGCCTTAATCGTCATTCATCAGTTAGAAAAGAAGCACGACCAGAAATTGTTAACACAAACGCTCAAAATGGAAAACAGTATGCAACTGTAAATGGCAGTGTGCACCAAGGGGTTTCATACGCAAGTGTTCGTAAAGCGAGGTACATGCATTTCTCACTGAGCACAATATTGCCATAATGTTAATATTTGAAATCCGCTTCACCAAAAATAGCTATTTCAAAATTAATGGGTACTCTATTTATGACACCAAGTACCCAGATGGGAAAGCACACAGAGGCACTGCTGTATTGATTAAGAGAAGATTAAAACACTATGAACTGACAAAATATGAGAAAGAACATATACAATCAATCAGAATCTGTCTGCAGGAATGGTCTGGAAACTGAGTCATATCGGCAGTGTACTGTCCTCCAAAACATGCTGTAAAAAACTCCAGTTCTTCGATTATTTCAGCCAGCTGGATAATAAATTTCTTACAGGAGGTGATTACAACGCTAAACATACTGAAATTGCTGGACTATTTATCTGCCGGTAACCCAACTTACTGGCCTATGTATAAAAAGAAAATTCCTGATCTAATTGACTTTAGTGTAACTAAGGGCATTCCACGTACATACACAGTTAAAAAACTTGCTTGATTTTTAAACGCAAGCTTTGCTTTTAACGCTATTTAATGCAAGCGTATATCATACTATAAAACAAAGGTAACATTATCCAAATTTTTAGTGTAACTTGAGACATTTTTTAATATTTGTTTTGTATTAAATGCTATGTAGTAAATATTGTATTCCAATTTAAAGCAGGAGTTATTTACATTTTTTTTTTGTTAAAGTGTGTAATTGGTGTACTTTATATTTTGAAGGAAGACTTACATACTTTACCAAAATATGTAAAGCAATTTTTACAGCAAGCTACTTTATTTTATGCTGTTTATATGGAAGGTAATTCTTTACGTTGGCCAAATGTACCATTCGGGTTTTAATTAAAATTCTGTAATTCACAACAATCACATTTTAAAAAGTTCTACTGGAAAAAAATTTTCCGATATAATGTTGTTCTTAAACCTGATACGAAAAACGGGAATATAAAAATAAATGTATGGTAATTTATTAAAAAAATCATTGGTGATTATTTCAATGTAAGGCCACCCTTTTTTTTAGACATATTTGAGTTAATGCAACCTTTATTGTTTTTCGGTGAAAGTACATAAATCAAATTAATGTTTTGTTGTGTAATGTTGTTTCATTATGCCTACCTCTTTTTCTAATCGTCTCGTCTTTCTTTCATAACCATATTTTAAAGTATATCCTGATTGGTTCATTTTGATACTACATCATAATGAATCAATAAGAGTAGACCTAAAAATTCGACGATTATAAAATATGATCGTACGAATTAATTCGTGACGCCGAATATTTCATTCGTTTTTGTTTTAATTGTATAAAGACAATAAACGTTAGTTAGAGGGAAACAAAAGTATGATAATTTTAACGGTATTTATGAAAGAAGACAAAGTTATTATTCTATGTATTATCCCAAAGCAACCTTGATTATACCAGAGCCTACTCTATAAATAAGAGCCTCCACATTGACTGTATTTTTTACTAAGCTTAAAATAAAGTACATAAAATTTTTTCTTTACTAAGAAACTATATGGGAAAACGATTGTTTTCATTTACATTTTTAGTCTATAAGAATTATGAGCTTTTACATTATTTTTATACGAAAATGTTCATAAAAGATGTAATTTTATTTGATTGAAAAATCGAATCATGAAAATGTTTATTTCTTAGTGAAAATGCTCTTGGAATATAAACTATTGCTAAACTTTTTTGGAATGTTGTTGTTGTAAAATACGTCATAACATAAAATTTATGAACAATTATAACCATCTCTTTTTAGTCTCCTTCTAAAAGCATTGCCACATGACCAAAAACTACCCGAATACAGATTCATATCATGTGGCAATGCTTTATTAACGACTTTTGTTTAAACCATAGATGTCGCGTACAATTAAAAATATAAAAAAAAAAATCAAATAGGTGATCGAACCGGTCGGGTTCTAAAATCGGTCTGATTTTTGATTGGGTTAAACATATTTTTGGTGGTTTCCCTCTATAGTAATAACTAAATTGTAATAATAATTAATTTAATATAATTTTTTTTATAAATTTACTAAAATTAAACCATTGCTATGAAAGAAATTATGTTAATTTTACGTAAAAAGTTTTTTTTCAAATCGTTTACTCAGTCCGAATCCCTGTTGTTTTTATTTGTGTTTTAAGTGACATCTAGGAATGGGAATAATAAGTAAGAGCTATTTTATTTTATACACCGCTCTCAAATGTTATGACAATTCAAATATTCTAAACAAAAACTTATTTTGAATGGGTCATTAATTTTTGGGAATAAAAATCGATGCCAAATATTAATCATGTTGTATTTATTTTCAGCTGTGACTTAATTTAAATAATATTTCTAATACTTGAGAAATAAATAAGGCATTTATATTACAGTTAATGTTGGTTATGTCGTTTATTTGTGATGCCTGACAATCTGGGTTGATTTGATTTTTTTGATTTTTTCTCACTCCATGCATATTATTATAATTTTTTCTCTTTGACTCTCTTGGATTTATTTTAATTTTGGCTGTTCAACGTATTGTCTTTTTTTACCATTGATTTTAGTTGTGAATAAGTGATGACGTCATTAAATAGAATATTCTCTTTTTAATACATATTGTTGTTGTTGTAGAACGTTTTTTAATTTAATTCCCTTATTTTCTTTTGATTATATCTGGAAAATGGGGAAGCTTGAGAATCTGTGCTTTAAATGAGTTAGTCATTGAGTTGTTTATTAGTGATTTCAGAAAAAATCATTTAACTAGGTTTAATTTTTAATTCATATTTTTTCGTCAATCGAAATCGCGTTTTTTCATACAAACTCTATGAAAATAAATTATTTTTTAGTGTTTCTATGTCCTTTATTTTAAGTTCATTTTTTACATGCCGGCTCTATTCATATCAAGATGGTTCTGATTATACAAAGCCATAGTCTAAAAAACGAAGCTTTTATAAGGGAATTAGAAAAGAGGAAAAAACTAAACTTTTCATAGTAAAATACAAAAACATATGGGAAATCACTTTTTTTCCTAAGACAAATTTTTAAATGAAAACATAACAAATTCTTAATTATGATTTCTGATATACTTTCATAAATGTTTTAATTTTAACATATATGAATTTCGTTTAAGTAAATCGTTTTCATTTTCTTGTAATAATTGATTTATTTTAACAAAAATATAAAAAAAAATTCATAACAACGTCATTCTGGTCAAATTGAAATAAAAGCTTACTACAATTCGTTTGGTCATTAAGTCAATATACATTACATAGATGGCAGTGATGGCCGTAAAAATTTGGTAAAATTGTACCAAAAATTACCACCTGGGAAAATTTCAAGTTCCAAAATTGTAGGAAAAGCAAAACAAATTCACAAAATATTGGAAACTTGTGATAATTTTGTGATTAAATATTTTTTTCGTATTTTTCTCGAAACATTTTAGACATCTTACGTACACTAGTAAAACTAAAGATAAATTTAGCAAGTATTATTTTAATTCGTCAGAGCCAACTTTGATGTAGTTTTCAAAATGAAAGTTCGAAAGAAATATTTTAGAAATAATTTAATTTTAATATTTCTGCAATTAATATTTACTTAATACCAATATGGCCTTCTTGTATATTGTTCTTAAAGATATGTAGAAAACTTTTATATAAACATTTTATAATATTTTTGCTTTTTTCATTGAAAAACTTGAAGCTAAAAAACACCATTTTTACTATGGATTCCTATGAAAATCAGTGAAAAGTTATACCACTAAAAAAGCTTCTAAAAAATACGTCATTTTGATTATGGCTCTATACTCTAGAAGGCTCTGATTATCCTCATTGTGTTGATAAATTTCGTTTGCGAAGTGTGAAAAAAATAAATTGTGAGTATTGTGTATAGTGAAACTTGGAAATAAATGGAGAAAGCTGAAGCGTTTTGTAAAGCGGATATAAACGGAAAAATCATTTTCGCTAAATTTGTAAAAAGGGGCATAACCTGGGAGTATAGCGATTTTATATTAGCCCGTAAGTATCCAAGATTTATTTAATCGAAATTATTAATTCGTAGTACAATTGTGCACGTGTTTATTTTATATTCCGTTATATTGATGGATTACAGGAATTTTCTAAATTATTCAATAGATTAGTGTTATATTTGTGTTGTGATTGATTCAAGTAAACATAAGCCATTTTTATAAAAACACGATAATTTTTTCAGTTGGAATTCATGCTAATATACCAGTATTCGATATAGCTAATATCACGGATAAGTTTGGAGTAGTGATTCCCGAAGAAGATTTTGTTAAAATATTTTTTGAAAGATATACGCACCCTGAATTCATCCTGAAAATTAACAGAAATGGCGAAATAAGTGGTAGTACCTCAACATCGGTTTATCGTCAAAATTGCAGGATAGATCATGACATGTACTTTACATCAGAGGTGGTAAAAAATTATACTTACGCGAAATTGTGATTAATCTGTGAATTTAATTAGCGACTATATGTGAGTTTGTGTATGACATCGGTGTGAATGGGGGCATGTGTGTTAATTTGTGTTTGTGTGTGCGTGATTATGTTTTGTTTGTATATTTTATAAACAGGCAAATTGTTCTTCTAGTCAATTGCTTTTGTGTAAGAGGTTTTTGCTTGGGTGAAGTATGTTTGCCTGTATATGGTATTTTGGCCCTGTTTGTATGATGTACGTGTGCATAACCATGTGTGGCTACTTATGTTTATGTTTATGTCTGTGCTTGGTGATATTTGAAAGAGTATGCTTTTGTATAAGTATTTGTATGAGTATTTGTGTTTTATTATATATTTTTGAATTTATTTATTAACAACGCGTGTATTTACATCTGCAGGATCTTGAAAATTCTATATTGAAAATTTCTTACTTAGAGCTATAATACGTGTGGCCGTTAATTTAATGGTGGAAAAGCATACGTATCATCCTGAGCATGACCATAAGCTTGCATAAGCTTATGCAATTGTTAAGCTTTTTCCACAACTAAAAACAAGTGATTCATCCAATGGAGGAGTAGTAAATTTTAAGCATTTGTTCATCTACCTGTATCTTAGACACATGACTATATTTCCAGGAACTATTATACAATAGAAATCAAAATCGTGGCTACATCATCACCAAACTAAACAACATTAGAAATAAATTCTACAAAATTGAAGCAGAGGAAACAAACACTCCGATTTCTAAGAAAAGACTCAGCATCGTGGATAAGAATAAATTCAAAAAATCAAAAATTCAAGGTGAGGCCTCTCCAATTCCAATTGCCATTGAGGAAGACTATTTAATTTTAAAAAATTTAAATGTCGCTACTCAAAAAGATTATATCAAAGAAAAGCTAAAATCAACATTAACATACAGAGAAGACGCTTTAAAAAAAATTGTTTTAAAAAAATAACCGAAGCGTTTCCCTTTTTTTTACATCTCCATCCAGACTTGGTAAGTTTAGTTTTGCACTTTATACAGTTTTTTTTACTGCTTTTAATAATTTTTTTATTAAGCGGCTAGTATAAATTTAACTCTTTATATTGGTTCATTCAACATGTTGTTCTAGCCATACAATTAAAAAAACATTGTTATTTATTTCTAATTAACAATTTTTATTATTGCACAATATTTCAGGCTAAATGCCCATCTTCAGGTGTACTAAAATTCTAAAATTAACATTTAAATTAAATAAATTAAAACTTAATTAGATAACTTATGTAAAAATTTTTTTAAAAAATAAACTTAAAAAGATTAATTTAAGATTAATAACAAGCATTAATAAAGGCTTACATTCATAAACTGTTTAATGCCAATATTGAAATTGGAATTAAATTTATGCTCAAATGGCACAACGTCACGACAAAAATATTGAATATTCTGATCTTTTCCTCTCTTGACAAAATTTCAATGCGCATGCTCAAATCCATTTTTGTGTATGTATTTTGGAAAATGTACTAAAAATTGTCATGAGGAAAAAAATTAACTAGATTTTTTTTTGGCAAGAGAAAAATACGAAAGTGGAGACCAGCCATGAATCAAAGTTTGTCAGTAAAAATAACTTGAGATAAAAATATAAAATCGGTGGTTGTGTGAACGAGACACACAACGGAGTCAGTTAACTTTTTACTTACAAAAAATGTGTATCTGTGTTAGTGCACTGAGGTCGAAATTAAAAAAAAGTATGAAATCGAGAATATTTTATGGCAGTCCAACTAATACATGTACATAAATATTGTGTACCGATGACAAATATTTCTCGCACCCGCTGATAATTTTAATTGTTTGGTATTTTTATGGGAAAGATTTTTTTTAATTTTGTATTTTATTGCGGAAATAATTTGAATAAAATAATTCTGATATGAGTATTAATAATAATTAAATTTTTAGATTATTTTGAAACGTGAAAATAATCGAATTAACACTAATACTTCATTTTTCAAATAATTTTTGGTTATTATAGGTTATGTTTTTGTTTGCTGTCAAAACACTAAGGCAATTTTAAAGTTTGCAATTTTTATGATAAAGTCTAATGTGTGATCGAAAATATTCGAAAAAATAATTCTGATGTGAGCATTAATAATAATTAATTTTTTAGATTATTTTGAATCGTAAAAATACTCGAATTAACACTAATCCATAATTTTTTTTAATAATTCTTGGTTATGTTTTTGTTTGCTGTCAAGATGTATCCATAAAATTTGCTATAAAAAAAACAATAACAAAATATGAATTATTTATTTTTGTCTTCTTCCAACTTCAAGTCAGCTCAGTCAATTTTTCACAGTGGAATTGGAACTTTACCCACCAAAATGAAAGACGTGGCAAACAAAATCAATACTGAAATTTTGAAGCTCAAAAATGAATACTGATTAAAAATAATTCGTTTAATTATTGTGTGCTTTTAGATTATCATTTTAGTTTTTAATGCTATAAAATATATAATACCACTGAATTTATATTATTATACATTTAGTTAAGTTTTATTTTGTTATAAACCAATCTTAAACCTTAACAATTTAAAATGGAGTATTTTTGTTTTAAGTGCGAAGCACAATTTTCTGATATCAAATTTATTATAAGGCTTTTAAAATTAAAAGAACATGTAAATGAAGGGTGTTCGAAAAAAATAATCAAATGTGTAATAAATAAAAATTGTAACAGTACTTTTGTAACATTTCGGGGTTACGGAAGCATGTTAAAAAAAATCTTATATAATAGCATGTACTGGCTCTGAGACTGAACCAGCTACTCTAAAAGAAAATACTGAATTGGAAAGTTTACGTAATGAAATGATTCCTCAAAATGATTCAGTACGTTTAAAACATTCAAATTTACTACGTTCAAAAATGGATATGGCAACTACTTGTGAAAAAAATTTGAAGATATTATATAGCACAATGAATCAGTTAGGTATTCCAGAGGATTCAATTTCAAAAATATTTGTTTCCACGAAAGCCTTAGTTCAAGGTATCGCACAATCTTTAGATTTCTCTGATTCAAGTCAGAACCAGTCCAAAACTGCTGAAGTTAATAATATACTCAACAAATATTGCTCAAAGTATCGTAGGCGTAACATGTTTAAAGATAACCCATTTTATGTATCAGCAGAATCTTTTTCCATAGAGTTTAGGTGGAAAATAAGATTTAACTAAGCTACAAATTCATAAAAGCAGGTTATTGTACAAAACAATTTTTATTTCGTGCCTATAACGGAAACTTTGACAAGGTTATTTTTGAACACAAATTTTAAGCAAAATTTTCAAGTACATAATTGTTCTCATTATTGTGAACCAAATATCTTCAAATATGCATGTTGTAGCCGTGTTCTAAACGCAGTGAAAGAAAAAATGGATCAGCAGCTTTGTTTACAGCTGCAGTTATATTATGACGATTTTGAGGTAGCAAAAGTATTAGGAAGTAAGGTAATAATTCACAAAGTTGGAGCAATATATTTTAATATCCAAAATTACCCGAATTACATGAATTCGAAACTAGGCAATATTTTTCTGGTTAGCTTATTTTATGTTAATGACCTCCATGGAGAATTTAATTTAAATAATGTTCTGCGACCTATAGTAAATAACATAAAAATTCTTGAAACTGAAGGAATTTTCGTGGATAATGTTCAAACTATGCGTGGCACATTAGCATCTTTATCTCATGACAATGCATAAAGAAAACACAAAAATTTCAACCAGAGAAAATAGTAATCTTTTAAGGAACAAAGAATGTTACAATATTTTATCAGAACAACCGCCAAATAAAAAAATTAAATTAGCTAATACACATGGTATTTGGCGGGAATCTGCTTTAAATGATTTAAATTATTTTCATACGATAAAAAACAGCAGCGTGGATTTTATGCATGACGGATTAGAGGGGTTTGTCACTCTAGGTTTAAAATATGTAATAGAGTTTTTTCTAGATAAAAAGATATTTTGTGACCTAAATAAACTAAATGATTGTGTAACTGTACTATAATTTCGGCTATATTGACAGGAAAAGTAAGCCATCAAATATTAACTTAGAAAAAAGCAATTTATCCAAGCGAAAATACTTCGCCGTGGATATACATGATGACCTTAGAATTAAAACCATTAAAGAAATAATTAAATAATTCAGTTCCAAATATTACTCAAAGCTAGAAGTACATCCCAACGGATTGGCCAGCTATATAATAAAACAGCCGCGGTTTAGGCGACTGAGAAGAACAGATCCACTCGGACTGATGAACCTGTAAATCTATTAAATGTTTAGGTTATACATATAAGTACAATCTAAGCTTATTAAATTGTGAGCACTAATAATAAGTATTAACATTGGTTAAGGAAGATTCAAGAATAAAGCCATTGGCAGCATTTAAAAAAAAAAAAACAAAAAAACTTCTTCTACCCGCCTTAAAGAATACAAGAAATTTTTCAAGGATGGGGGAAAATCCACGACGAAGGCTTTCATTAAATATGAAGGTACTCGGAAGGGTCAAACTCTAAGCACAACACCTAAACAGAATCGGCGGGAAGCCATCATAATCCGCTTCCTTTCCAACCTCAAGCTGAAGCAAGCAATCCCTAACTTATTCCTCGGTAAACTTAAAAATATTAAATTGATCTCCAAGGGCTGACTAGCGACGGAGCTCTGGTAACGCATAGAGGACGGAAAGCCAGCCACATTTTTCTTGCTGTTAATGAAATTCCAGAACACCTGATGACTAGATGTTAACTGCTCTTCAAGTCGCACTACATAGTTGTGTAAAGGGACCAGCTTGGGGACATAAATTCCTTGCGGGCCCTATCAAAATCAGGAATGAAGCTTATTGCGTCGTTTCTAAACTAAAAACCATTTGTCACGTGAAAATAAAAAACTCTATTAATTTCACTATTCTCCACCACAAATGTTCACTAATATTGTATTTAAATATTTTTAAAGTCGTATTTTTGAAAATTCTCTTAGTACGAGTATGAACTTATGATACAACCTGAATTTCAGATCAATACTTTCTGTCACATTAATAAATCTAAACAAACAGCGTACAAAATTCAATTATAAACTTGGCTAAAAAAATGGGCGACACTGAAAGGATTAAATATGAAAATATTCTGGATTAAAATAAAATTAGATATTGATTTACGTTATCGAAAAATCCGATTTTTTCAATCAAACAATTATTTATCAAAACTTGTAAAATAAATACAAACTCACATTTGTCATCCCATAACCAATAACAATCCACCAACCCCATCCTCCTTCAGTAGGATTATAATCTGTCGTTATTAATTTGTAATCCATTTTGATTATTTGTTATTTAAATTAAATACTCGCATCCAATTTGTTTGGTGTACATATTTTCAAATCGGTTGTCACAGTTTAATGAATGAAAATCCAATACTTACTGAACAGTAGAATATTACGTACATATAAACATATAGGAGGTATTTTTATATTCTATTTGTTATCAATAAAT
The DNA here is from genome assembly GCA_958295665.1 of Tipula vernalis. Lineage (NCBI taxonomy): Eukaryota > Metazoa > Arthropoda > Insecta > Diptera > Tipulidae > Tipula > Tipula vernalis. Next base: position 261,971,879 of record OY282559.1, read on the forward strand.
TACCTGATAACGAAAACATATTTTATAAATTTGATTTATCAATTGGGGTACACATATACAACTTTACAAAAAACATAATTTGATAAAATATTTAAATTAATCTTCTATAAAGACAAGCAGTCAATCTGATAGCAATGTTATCTATAGAATCTAATTGAAGCATTTAAGCAAATAACACTGGCCGACATTTTTTTTTCATTTTTTTTAGGAACGGAGATGGCATCAGGTGATTTTAGACAACTTTAATATACTGTTTCTGAAAATTAAATGAAAATTTCGCCATCACGTTTCAAGTTATGTCATCTTAATCTTATTTTCTAAAAAACGAAAGATACTAAAAAAGTCATATTCAAACAATGCATTTCTTTATACATACTTAACAACTCAAAGATCCTTAGTCCTTGCACAAGTAGTTCTTTTAAATTTATGCTCTGAATTATTTTCTATCTTAAGGAACCAGCAAAAATCGCCCATCAGGATGTCTCGATGGAAGCGCCCTCCTTGATCATCACTTACATCTTAAGCATTCAACAACATTCTTAAAGGAAATCGTTGTTTCAAGTTCAAGTTCGTTAAGGCAAGCATCAAACTGAGCGTTATGAAAGAAAATTCTTATCTGAGATCAATAAAAATTCCCTCTTTCAACTTTACATCACTTAAGTATTTAAAACCAGTTCCCAATTTATTCATTGGCTTAACAAAATTTTTCGTAAGTCCTTATTTTTGTCTGTAGTGGCGAATGATATGGGATTAGGATCAATTAATCCCACATATTTTACATTGCTCCGCCCGGAAAAAATTCATTTCTTTCTGGCCATTCTTTACAAAATAAGGGTTGAATTTTCACACCCCACCCAATTGTTTCCTCGTATTAAATCGCAACCGACCATTTTAATTTCTTTATTCGTTTGAATTTACAAAATTAAAAATGTTTTAGCGAGATAACTCGAAAAAATCGAGACAAAAGATCATTACAAAACCGATATATTGACTATTTCTTAACCGATTTGGATGAAATCCGATTTAGATTTTTGGAATTTACCCAAATAGAATGGTACTTGGCTGTTTCTTTATCGATTTTGATAAAATACTGAAATAAGTTCTGGTAGAGGGTTTTGGAATACTTGTACCATGGAAATATGATTCTAAAGTTTTTTTTTTAGATGAAGTTCTGGCATATGGCCAACTAGGATGGAAGCTGGCTGTTTCTTTGGTAATTTTGGTGAAATTCGTTATATATTCGATGGAAATAAGAACTTTTATTTATTTTTCTATTTATTTATTTCATAGTAAACTCCTGATTTTATCAATTATACAATATTTAATAATACACACGAAGATTGAATTACAGTAGACCAAAAAGAGTAGAGGACCTAAACCGGAGCCTTGAGGAACCCCAATATTAACCACTTTATGGGCACTATATAAGAATTGTTTACACACACACTTTGCATTCGATCTTGGAGATAAGATTTGAAAAATGAGGGAGAGAGATCCCTGAAAACAATATGATAAAGCTTATCCTAAAGCAAGGTGTGATTTACCGTATCAAACGCTTTTGTGACATCAATTTTGTGATGTAAAGGACCTAGGAATTCAAGAAGTGCTTTTTCCGTGGACATATTTTTCCTAAACCCAAACTGTCTATTATCCAAAAAGTTAATTTTATTAAGATAGCTCAGAACTCTAGATTTTATAATTTTTTCAAAAACCTTCGCAAATGTATTTAGTAACGTTATCGGACGATAGTTGTTGAAATCGGAGCAAGAGTTTTTCTTATAAAGAGGTTTAGTTTGTCAGAAAAACCCCTTAGAAAGACACATATTAAAGATGAACTCTAAAACAAGCAAAATCTCTGCAAAACATTATTTCGGCGAGATAATACCAAAAAGTCTTTGGTACATTTATTAAAATTAACGTTTTCGAAATGTTTATCCAAGATAACATATGGGATTTAATGGAAGTGTTCATTGAATGCCTGGACTATATCAAGAGGATCAGTTAAACAAATACCATCATCAGTTTTGATTGATGTTATAAATTCACTACTTGTTTTGTTATTTAGTAGATTATTAATAACTTCCCATTTCGATTTCAAATTAGTTGCAGAGTTCATCTTATTTTTGAAATACCATACCTAATCCTCTACGTATAGTATTAAGAAGTAAAGTAATAAAATTCTAATAAGCTGTATTAGGAACTTCTGAAAGAAGTATACTGAACTCCAATCACATAAACCTAGTGCTTCAAAAAGGCCAGAATAATCTATTTTCGTTTGGCAAACATGCTCAGGCCGGCGACGCCTGTTATTCAACACCTCAGTAAAATCAAATTTTACTTTTATGGTGTTAACATGAATGGTAAAGTGTCCAGAAAGCTTTTCTGCAAAAACTTGATCAATACACGTTTTCGCACATGTTCTAGTAACATTATTTAAAATAAAACAGTCCAAACCGAATGAAGAGCAAAGCAACAAATAATCATCATTTGATTGGGAATCATTCAATAAATCCATGTTTATGTCAGCAAGCAAAATTTTGTATTTAGATTTATGTGTCTCGAGAAATGCCTTAATTCACTTAAGAAACACTCAAATGAGACAAAATGAAATCTATAGATAAGAATAAAACACAATTTAAAATTATGTATATTAACTACAATTTTCAAGGCATCAGCGGATGAGAAACTAATCAGCGTAACCTTATAAATTAAAGACGAACGTATAAGCTACAAGCTTACAATTCGCGAAAAAAAGAAACCGTCTTAACTGTAGTTAGAAGATTCGGAAGTAGAAACTCATGTTTCAGTTAAAAGACAAAATCCAAATCTAAATTAATCGCGTTAAAATTACCAAATATGAGTCCAGATTTTTACGCATACTAAAACGAAGCTTTTATAAGGGAATTAGAAACTGAATTCTCTTACAATCTTCGGAACATGCTCGTATTAAAATCATTGAGGAAGGTTTAAATAGAGAGAGATTTTGTATGGCTAAAATAAGCAAGGAAAAATAATTTCTGTTTCGTTTGGAGATTTTAGTTGTGATATTATGAAAGGAATATATAAATTGTAATTGCCTCTTTCTATTTCTCATGTTTCCTATCCCCATATTATTATAAATGAACACAATGGAAAATTGAAAGGCGGTGCTTAATATTTCATTCTTTCTTCTTTGTATATGTAACAAACAAAAAATCGAACGCAAATGCTAGATCAATAACAACAAAAATGTTCAAAGCATTACCAAAATTTTAATGCCTTAAAAAATTCGAAAAAAAGGAAGTGTTAACAAACACAATAATATTTTGTAAACAATAATTTTGGGTTAATATGTATTTTTTTTATTATATGTAGCATGCCGATATTTTTAGACTAGAAAGGAAAGAGGAAAACAGTTGATTTCAATGTCATCGTTTATAAATCGTATAATGTATTGTTTTAGTGTTGGTTATATATGTACATATATTAAAACCAAACCACAAAACAGATCAAAAATATACATTCCGTTGCAACTTCGTGAATGTATTTTCGTTTTTTCCTTTTTAAAACTTCACGTATTGTATTCTACTTTTCATAAAAACATTACAAATACTCAGGAATATTTTTTGAATTTCATTATACTGAAGTTCTTATTTGAGCTTCGCGTTTTCATTTTTTTTTAATTAAGTATTTCGTTTTTTCTATTTTTGTGTTTTGTTTTGCATTATACATGTATTATGAACGAAGACCAAAATTTAAATACTTTACAGAATGAATTAACAATCCACATATTCAAAAAATTTTGTATTATGATTTTACTTATTCGCAACGTGATGAATTTGGAATTTTTCGATTCATGAATTTCAAAATCCTAAGCACTGTATTTCAAAGATGGAATATTCAGTATAATAAACGTACGAAGAATGCAGTGAAGCTAAAATAAAAGTACGAACTCCATCGTTATCTTAGTCATTTATATTTTTATAATATTTACGTGCGTAAGTACATCTTTTGGGGTAAGGTGGGTTAAATGGCCATGGTGATAGTTAAATGACTCTGTTCATTTATCTTCGCTCCCAAAACCATCTAATGTACAATATATATTAATTTGTTTTTACTGCCAGAACTTTAAATATAGCCGAGTATGATGAATTTCATGGTAATCGGTTAAGGAATAGGCAAGTCAAATAATGAAATTCATGAATCTAAAAATTCCAAATTCATCATGTTGCGAAATAGTAAAATCATAATACAAAAATTTTTGAATATGTGGATTGTTAATTCGTTCTGTAAAGTATTTAAATTTTGTTCTTTGTTCATAATAGATCTATAATGCAAATCGAAATAGAAGAATAGAAAAAACGAAATACTGTATTTAAAAATAATAAAAACGCGAAGCTCAAATAAGAACATTTAGGCCCTTTCCGAAAGTTATATTATTTATTTAGACCTACTTATTTAAATAAGTATGATGGCGAGGTAACTTATAATAAGTATGTTCTTACAAAAAAAAAAATCTTAAACGAAAACCAAAATTCTGTTAATTTCATTGCATACATATTGTGATATTATGTAGTAATTAAGTTTTATAAAAAATTTAATTAAAAAAATTATTTTATAGTTACAAAATAGTCAAAATAAAAAATAAGTATGTGAAATCAATTCGGATGATTTTACATACTTATTTAAGATGGCGGCAAATTAGTATCGCTAAATAAATAAGTATAACTTTCGGAAAGGGCCTTAGAATAGTGAAATTCAAAATTCGTCACGTTGCGAATAGGTATATTCATAATACAAAATTTTTTGTATTTTGTGTTTTTTCAATTTCGTTATACGAATATTCGTCCATTTTTGAATATAAGGATTATTAATACATTCTGTATAGTATTTAAATTCGTTCTCTGCCAAAAAAATACAATCAATGATGACACCAAATTATCTTAATTACTCGTACCATTAAGAAACAAAAAGAAACAAAAAATTCGAGGCGGCTAAAATAACAACTAAAAAACTACCGAATAAAAACCATATTCGTATATACACTGTATCAAAAAATTGTCCGTACAGCACTCGGTTAAGAAAACATTTATAAAAAAAACAATTACAAATCAAACAAAAAATTCAGTTTTAATTTTTTTAAAACTCAAATCACATTTAAGAACCTGAAAATAATAATAATCAAGATATAAATTAAGTTACTTTCACGTTTGATAAGATTTACTATTTAAACCGCCTAAAACGATCTCAAATAATTGTCCGTACACACAAAGAAATTGAGGGAATTTGGTAAAAAAGTTAGGTCTAATATTTCGTGTTGTAACCTATTCATGAAATGATACTTTGCAACCTTCTTTTCATTGAGAAAGCCAACTTCCGAGTTATTTCGGGAGGAATTTTTGGCCCATTCCTCCACAATGACCCGTTTTAATTGTTCCTTGCCGCTAATTTGGTGTTCACGGATCTTTCGCTCCAAATAATGGCATAAATTATCAATGGGGTTGAGATCTGGTGGCTGGGGAGGATGAGGAAGTATTTACTTTACATTGTACAATAACCATTCCTTTATCAGATTTGACGAATGCTTCGGGTCATTGTCATGTATGGAGCGAAACTCTTGCCCATGTCCCATTTTCTCAGCACTTGTTAACATATTATCCTTCAAAATATCCAAATAATTAAACCGGTTCATTATGAAGGTCAAATGTACTGCACCCCTTCAGCTAAAAGCTCTTCAAACCATTATACTTCCGCCACCATGTTTTACTCAAGTTCAGAGTTCGGTTTCCGCCACACCATAACTCGCCCATCTGGACCAAAAACGTTAAATTTTTGTTCCTTCTGAAGGAATAACATTTTCTCAGAACTCTTCGGGCTCACTCACATATCCCAATGCTTATTATTCCAAGCGCTTTTAATATTAGAACAGGGGGCCTATTCTCAAATTCCACATCCATTTTCCACATGTGGACATCTGTCAAAGTTCACACAAAAACGTTCGAAAATTGTAATTCATATATAAAACATATGCGGCATGGACATTTTCCTATATGGGGAATTTTTTCACATGCTTATACCCATTCGGAAATATTCCCTTAGTACCGAAAAAATTCAAGTTTTATGAATTTTGACAGATGTCCACATGTGGAAAATGGATGTGAAATTCGAGAATAGGCCCCCAGAACCTAAAATATTTGAAATTATTTTATTTGGGTATATTTCCCTCATACAAAATATGCTTCTTTAGTAGTTATTCTATGGTAAAACGACAAATTTTATTTTCCTTATGCGCAACTTAAATAAAATTAATCTTCCATTCTTTAGTTTTACTCTCCCCTTTGTTTGAATAACGAATAGAATATTTCGTAGTATTGAATTGACTGAGTAGAGAATATTTTTTCTTTTCTTTTTTGTTCGACGCAAAATAAATAATCATCAGAATATGTTTTGTTTTCTACTGACTATTCAAATCGATCAGTTGTAAAAATTATTATTCGACGAGTAGAAAGGAAATAACCAATTTTACAGAGCGAGTTTTAAAACGCTGATTTTTCAAAATGAAAGCTTGAAAAATATATTTTAGAAATAATTTAATTTTAATATTTCTGCAATTAATATTTATTTAGTACCAATATAGCCTTCTTGTATATTGTTGTTAAAGATATTTATAAAAGGTTTATAAACATTTTATAAAATTTTTGCTTTTTTCATTGAAAAGCTTGAAGCTCAAATTTTTACTAAGGATTCATATGGAAATCAGCGAAAAGTTATACCACTAAAAATGCGTCTAAAAAATGCGGGTAGATGATTATGGCTCTAGTCTATACTCTAGAAGGCTCTGATACTACGAATGTTTTGTAAAACTACACAAACAACAATTAGTGTAGTTGATATTTAAACCAAAATTATATATAACGGAATTATTGTAGTAAAAAAACAAACCAAATACATATAAACCTACTATGGAAGATACTAGCGAAGACCAATTCTAGACTAACTAGAAGTGAAAAAACGGAGCGAATAAAAATACGAAGCTTAAAAAATATTCCCAGTGGAATATATAAAATTGGAAAAGTGTGTTGTGATAGAACAAGAAAATGCATGTATCCGTAAACTTTCTTATATTAGACGCATTTGACTGCGAGATGCTTTGCTGCTCCATGTATGCCTTGATAAAGGCGTTGACCGTGTGTCGCTTTCGATCTTACCTTTGAATCAGCTTTTGAAATGCCTCAATGTAACTGGCATCCGTTACTGGTAGATGTCGAATAAGTGCTGCTGATTCTACTTTCTATAGTCCCTTTAAGTATTGGAACTTTCGTGCCCCTGTTAAATTGTCTCGTTCGTGAATGGTGGACGTAATAGATGTCAACAAAGGACTGCAACTCCATATAATTACCATCGAATATGGGAATGTTGATTTTTAGTAGTTCGTGCTTCTATGGAATGGTGCTGTGATATATTCATGGTGTTGTCCGATTGCGACCCTGTCGGCTGCTCGGTAAGACTTTTCTTACGAATGATAGCATTCAACTTTGAGACAACGCAATAGTAATTGTCCTCGAATTCGGACAGATCTGACTCTACTTGGCTATCTAAATCGAACATATATTACAACGTTCTATAGCTTGGAAGTCGCTTAACAATTTTGCTGCTCTTTCTTGTCTCACCGAAACATCGCTTAAGCTAATATTGTCCATGCTGCCCTTTACAAATGTCAGCAATTTGGTCATGAATCCCTTTACTACTGCTCTTTTCCTCTTGAGGCTCTCTATAATGATAAATTGCACTTTTTATAATTTGAATTAACGTGGCTTTTTATATTTTTATTTTAGGTTCACTGCACACACTTCGACCGTAATATCGCTTGGTTTGAGCACGAATAAAGTTGCGCTTTAAGCTTGCGGCTATGAACAAAACACTTAGCGCTTTGATTTATTTTGCAATGAATGTGACACAGTTTCACCGTTCTCCACTATTTCAATGTAGGACTTGATATTGGGACGACTAAAAATATTGCAACCGATTGTGAGTCGCTTGATTTTCGCAAATATGCAATATTCTGTCCCTGTTTCGGCGCCAATTATTGCTATGAAGTTTGATAATCGTCGTGAATTTGGGATGATGCTTCTTGATAATTCACTTCAGAATACCTCGCTCCAATTTATTGTGAACTTTTATTTTTCGATAGAATTAACGCTATAAATAAAAACTCGAAACCGCTTAATATAATTTTATAAAGTTTATTAATCACTTGATATCTCTCCTTTATTGTCGCTTGATGTTTTCTTGATGAAATCTCGATTGGAATAGGAAGAATTTTTTTATTTTTTTATTCTTTAACTTAATTAAAACCGCCAAAATTTTGATGGTTTTTACATATTGACATCTTCTTTTTAACATGCTAACTAATTAAATTATTTCATTAACTTTAATCAACTAATAAGTGCCATCTCTAATTGCCTAGCCAAACTAAGTTTGGCATGAACTTTCATTTGTGTACAAGATAAGTTTTAAATTGAGCAAACTGCTACATAAATCAATTTTGACAATAATTCGTCTGTCAAATGTAAATGAAAATAATGTGACGGTGACACCTAGTGTGTAATAGAATAAGTAAAACTAATAGCTCAATGTTTACTGTACTAAATGGAATTTTCCATGATAAAAATTGTTACGTAATGTTTCTACGCTATTCCAACTGGAAAAGTCGTGAACTTTCGAGAAGCTTGGTTTGTGTATATAAAAAGGCGAACAAGATCGAATTGGATTATTCGTATTTGGAACGCGATAGTGTAAACTTGTAAGATTATTCGTATTTGGAACGCGATAGTGTAAACTTGTGAGATTATTAGTAATATTTGGAAAGCGATAGTATAAAGATTAAAAAGGAATTAAAAAAGTGATTTAAAAAAGTGTTGTAGTGCGATAAATAAAGTAAAAGTGTTCAGTAAAATTTAAGAATAATTTATATAAAGTGATTTTGTGAATTTTTATTGATAAACTGTGTTGTAATAAATTTTGTGAAATAAATAAATTCGTTGGAGATAAATTAAATTGATTTTGTATTATTCACAATCCAGTGATACGAACCTAATTTGACAAGGCAAAAACGTAACAATAATAAGCATTGGTGTTGTGTGCGATTAGAGAAAACAATATTGTGACGTTGACACCTAGTGTGTAATAGAATAAGTAAAACTAATAGCTCAATGTTTTACTGTACTAAATGGAATTTTCCATGATAAAAATTGTTACGTAATGTTTCTACGCTATTCCAACTGGAAAAGTCGTGAACTTTCGAGAAGCTTGGTTTGTGTATATAAAAAGGCGAACAAGATCGAATTGGATTATTCGTATTTGGAACGCGATAGAGTAAACTTGTAAGATTATTAGTAATATTTGGTAAGCGACAGTGTGAAGATTAAAAAGTAATTAAAAAGTGATTTAAAAGTGTTGTAGTGCGATAAATAAAGTAAAAGTGATCAGTAAAATTTAAGAATAATTTATATAAAGTGATTTTGTGAATTTTTATTGATAAACTGTGTTGTAATAAATTTTGTGAAATAAATAAATTCGTTGGTGATAAATTGAATTGAGTTTGTATTATTCACAATCCAGTGATACGAACCTTGATTGACAAGGCAAAAACGTAACAATATACTATTGTTGTGTTGTGAAAAATATTGTGTATTGACAATTATTATGTAAATATTGGTATTACTGTATATATATATATATATATATATATATATATATATATATATATATATATATATATATATATATATATATATATATATATATATATATATATATATATATATATATATATTTATATATATATATATATATATATATATATATATATATATATATATATATGTTTTAATTTTTTGTTAATAATTGTAATTTTTATAAATTTTTAGATTTTAGTTAATTTTTCATTGCCTTGAAAATGGTTAAAATAACCGAAAATTTGGCAGAAAACTGTATCTGGAAAGGAGAAAGTTTAATAAAGAAATTTTACTCTCTTTTAGTTTCGAAGGATGCGATTCTTCACGTTTTCTACACTGAATTCACAACTGTATAAATAAACGATATCATTTCACTAATGAGTACGTTTATGCTCAGCGTCGAGTCATCTTTTAGTTAACTTTGGATCATCTTGTAGTTATCTTTTTTAGCGTTTATACTGCAGAGTCAAATCGTAGTCGAGTCGAGACTAGGTTGAAACCGAGTCAGAAACGTCAAAAAAAATTATTTACTATCGAATGTTCATAAGTTTTTCTTGTATTATTTTCTGAATTTTATAAAAACAAAATAAAAAATATTATTGCCACACAAAAATCGGAGATGCGCACACGAATTAAGAAATAAAAATGGTGTCTTTTTATTATTATTTTTTGTTGTTTTTATTTTTCGACTTGATTCCGTTTATAGTGGATGTTTTTAGAGTTAACTCGACTCGACCCTAGAAATTTTTTAGGTCGAGTTGAGTTAACTACAAGATGACTCGACTCCGTTTATAGTAAAAGATAACCTAGGTTCAAACCAGGTTAAACCCTAAGCATAAACGTACTCAATGTCAAATTCTTTCGGGTTACACGAAATAAAATAACTTTTTTATCTCCTAAAGAATATGAAAATATTTTTGTAGTTATGTTGGTGTAAAAAAAGCAAAATAAAGTGAGGTTATGTTTTAATGTCAGTCAGATCAGGGGTGACATGTTCTACCACACTATTTTCGATATACGAAAGGTTTTATATCTCTGTTTTCAAAAATAAAATTGCACGCTATTTCGCTTATTTTATAACGTTTTGTTTATTATGCTTTCAACTTTTTCGATTCATCGTGCTATTTCTTCACCACTTCATCAACAAAAATTTTGTTTTCGACACTTTATCGATTACGATGGAATTAGCTAGTATAGAAAATTATACTGATAGACGGAGATCGCAATAGATAAAGCGTAATTGAGAATACGGAAAAAAGAGATGCGATGTTCCATCGAACATCGAAAATAGTGATGGTAGAACATGTCACCCCAGTTGTAAAACTTTTTTTATTGTGATAACAACAAGATGGAACCAATTAATTTATCGCATTAATATTCAAATAAACAACAAATGAAATATCAAAATGGAGTTTTGTTTTTGTTTCTAATTCACTTTGACATTTCACGTCCATAAAGGCTGCACTTTCGCCGATAAATCCCCCTTCTTTTGTTGCGAGTTGTGAATCCACACCAATTGCCCCTCGTGTAATCCCTGGCCATTTGCCCGTATGGCACATCGAGTTCTCATCCAGTCGCCCGACACTCGCACAACTCGGCCCTTCTTATCCAATGTCTGCTTAACCTGGTGTTCTTTGGTTTCCTCAACAATTGTTTCAGATTTCGATGGCAGCTCCTCGCAATGACTGATTGTTACTCGCCTTACTGTCACATCCGTTCCGTTAAATTTAAGATTCAGCTCGATGTTATCGCTACTCAGTATTCCTCGTCCAAAATCCAACACAAAGCCATTCATCCTCATGAAGTCCGTTCCCAAAATAACCTCGTCCACAATGTCTGCGACCAGAACTTCGTGCGGGAAAAGAGTTTCGCCGATCCTTATGCTCACGATCTTTTTCCCTTTAATCATTGCACTCTCCCCATTTGCCATTCTTAATTTTAACCCATCAACCAGCTGCACTGCTCCTGCGATCAAATCTTTCCGAACAATTGTGTGGGTTGCTCCGGTATCCAGCGTAATAATACACCTCCTCCCTTCAACACCGCCCCAAACTGTGACGCTGCTTCCGCCTCGTGCTTCACTCGTAACAGGGATGAATGTTATGGGGCAACCAGACGGCGAAGCCAGCTTCGGTTCCTTCAAACTGACTTCTAACCTTTCCACTTTACCGACTGTTGCCATCCGCTCATCCGATTCTCGCTCTCCTCTTCGTGCTCTTTCCACGGAAGATGGTAATCCGTGCCGCTTTCCTCCTGCTTCCAAACAATCTCGCGAGATGTGGCCAATCCTGTTACACACCCAACATCTTCGCTCGCTGCCTCTAGACCTCTGTCCCGACCGTTCCGTGTTTGCTCGTATAAAAGGTGGCGATCTTCTCTCTCCATGTTTTACTTTCCGACAGTCCATTGAGATGTGACCCAACTTGTCACATTTCCAACACCTAAGCCTGCCTCTTCCAACTGTCGGTACCATTCGCTCCATGCTGCTGTTCTTGTCTGAGTTCATTTGACGCCTAAATACTGATGGTCTGGTGAAGTTCTGCACAGCCTCGATGGTTAACGCAAACGCAACGGTTTCCGCAAAGGTTGATTTAGGTGACAACATTACCGCTTTGCGTGTCTCTGGATCTCGAATGCCGTCAATGAATGCGTCAATTTTTAGTCTTTCCATATAATCGGCCGATGTACTGGTATGTGCTAGATGTACTAATCGCTCGATTGCCGATGAAAATTCCTGAAGTGATTCTCCTCCCTTTTGGTAGCGGCTTTTCAATTCCATTCGATAGATTTCACGCTTGTGGTTACTGCCGTACTTCCTATCCAGCGCCTTCATAATTTCGAGATAACTGTTGCGATCTTTTTCCGGAATTGTTTGTAAGGCCTCCGCTGCTTCACCTTTAAGGGCCACTATTAATGCCGCGACAAGATGTTCATCATTCCAACGGTTTTGATTGGCTGCCGTTTCAAATTGAAATTTGAAAATGCCGAAAGATGATGTACCGTCGAAGTTTGGTGGTTTTAACTTAACTGATTGAACGGTTTGAACCACTTGCGTCGTTGTTCCACTTGCCTTGACATCAGTTAGATCTTTCTCGAGGCGTTGAAATTTTTCCACAACTTGTTGAACCTTCATTTCTAATTTTCCTTCAACCTGTTGAATCTCCGTTTGCAATTTCTCTTCAACATGTTGAACCTTCGTTTCTAATTTTTCGTCAACCTTTTGAATCTCCATTTGCAGCTTCTCCACTTCGCCGTGTATGTTAGTAGATAATTCTTGAATTTTCTCGTCCATATTCTTTTGACCTTCGGCGATTTCCCCCATCTGACGCTCTATAATTTGGTTTGACTGTCTAATTTCGCCCATCTGTTCTTTCATTTCGTATTTAATTTCTCCTAGCTGTCGTTCGTTCTGTTGTTTCATTAGACTCATCTGTCCCGTCATCTGGTTCATAGCAGCTATTAACTGCGACAAATCGAAACTTCCAGAATGTTCTTGTGTCTTTTCGACCAACGGTTGTTTATCTTCTGCTTTCTGCTCTACGGTTGCCGCATCCGTTACTTTCTCTCCAAAATCATGATGTTCCGCGTCCAGCCCTTCTTTCTCCATGGCATCACGTAGTCGCGCTTGTAAAGCTGCTTTACCACCATCAGTAGCCAAACCCCGTTTCTCAAGTTCGCTCTTTAATTCTGGAACTTTTAATTCGCTGAGAATCATTTTCTTTATCTTTTTATTCACAATCCCACCGCTGTCACCAAATTGTTACGTTTTTGCCTTGTCAATCAAGGTTCGTATCACTGGATTGTGAATAATACAAACTCAATTCAATTTATCACCAACGAATTTATTTATTTCACAAAATTTATTACAACACAGTTTATCAATAAAAATTCACAAAATCACTTTATATAAATTATTCTTAAATTTTACTGATCACTTTTACTTTATTTATCGCACTACAACACTTTTAAATCACTTTTTAATTCCTTTTAATCTTTATACTATCGCGTACCAAATATTACTAATAATCTTACAAGTTTACACTATCGCGTTCCAAATACTAATAATCCAATTCGATCTTGTTCGCCTTTTTATATACACAAACCAAGCTTCTCGAAAGTTCACGACTTTTCCAGTTGGAATAGCGTAGAAACATTACGTAACAATTTTTATCATGGAAAATTCCATTTAGTACAGTAAACATTGAGCTATTAGTTTTACTTATTCTATTACACACTAGGTGTCACCGTCACAATATTATTCAACGAGCATATTGTGACGGTGACACCTAGTGTGTAATAGAATAAGTAAAACTAATAGCTCAATGTTTAATGTACTAAATGGAATTTTCCATGATAAAAATTGTTACGTAATGTTTCTACGCTATTCCAACTGGAAAAGTCGTGAACTTTCGAGAAGCTTGGTTTGTGTATATAAAAAGGCGAACAAGATCGAATTGGATTATTCGTATTTGGAACGCGATAGTGTAAACTTGTAAGATTATTAGTAATATTTGGAAAGCGATAGTATAAAGATTAAAAAGGAATTAAAAAGTGATTTAAAAAGTGTTTTTGTGCGAAATAAAAAGTAATAGTGATTTGTAAAATTTGAGAATAATTTATATAAAGTGATTTTGTGAATTTTGATTGATAAACTGTGTTGTAATAAATTTTGTGAAATAAATAAATTCGTTGGAGATAAATTAAATTGATTTTGTATTATTCACAATCCAGTGATACGAACCTTGATTGACAAGGCAAAAACGTAACAATATAATGATAGCTGTTATTCACGAAGATGAAGTTTACCGACACGAGCCGATAGGCGAGTGTCGTAAATCATCTGAGTGAATAACAGCCATTATATGCGAGTAGAATACGATACTTTGTCCACGACCGGCAAAAAAATTGTATTATATTATCAAATCCTGTAAATAAACCTAAAATAATTTACGTCGACATTTTGACGTTTCAATTTAATAATAATGAAAATAGCAAGAGACTACTAGATAAAATTTCAAAAATGAAATTTTTATTTGGTAGTTGTGAATAATGGAAGAAGGGACTACTAGATAAACTAGCAGTGAATAATGGCTATCATTATGATTGAAGAAACAAACGCTTATTTTGTTTGTTTAGACAAATTATTTTGGTCAATTGGTGTTTAATACAATAAAATAATAAATAAATAAAAATAAAAGTGAAATCATATAATCGTTTAGTATGGTGTCGCGTAGTGTTATCGTCTGTTCTGATAATCTTGTACGAACACTTTACTGGTTAAAAGTCTGATTAACCAACACGGCTAGAAAGCCGCGTGCCAACAATGGTGACGGTAATACCGCCGCCTCACATTTGAATAAAATAAAAATGCTTAAACCAACAAAATGTAATAATCTTGTATTATTCAAGCAAAACAAGTTGCTAATTTATACTGGAGATAGTTTGTCTAATAAGAATACCACTTCTATACTCAGAATGCTGCCTCATCATCTAATACGGTTAATGAAATCGTTATGGAATCAGAAAATATAATTTTACAACCAAATATTTCTACGGACTTTATCAGCAGATAATCCTACAGATGATGTAATAAAGTTAAATAATAACAGACAAACCCAGAAAATATATGAACCACCTATTATTGTGAAAGGCCTAAATTACACCAAAATTAAACCGCTGCTGCTTTCATTGAATATTAAAAATTATTTGATAAAAATTATCAGCATTGGAACAAAAATTATGCTTTATGATTGAAAAAGTAAAAGCTGATAACATAGGGTAATTTTCTCAGATTTGTTATTGACCGACCCCTAAAGGTCTGCATTACCGGATTACCATCTGATTTTAATCATGATGATAAGATAACATCATCAGTATTTATTATTCAATTTATAAAAAACTACCTCAACTATTATTTAGAGAAATGGTAAATTTGCAAAAGGTTGAATTTGGAATGCAAATCCTATAATACTAATGACGTTTTCATTCATCAAGAGCGTATTTGTTATTTCAATACACCTGAATAACAAAGAGACAAAATATGATAATAGAAATGCAATAGCGGAAGGGCAAGAGCAAGAGCCTTATAATAAAAATAATGCTACCGGAGGAACAGGATCCCGGAATGGAAATGCAGTTTCTTTTTCAAATAAAAATTATTGAAAAAATCTTTGAACTGAAATATGTAGTATAACGGCTAGGCTACATAAATCTACCAAATTATTATTTAATAATTTATTAATGGGTGATTGATAAGATAAAGTACAGATAAGGTAGCTTTACGAGAGTCCATATTCCGTTGACGATGTTTAAATAGTTATTACAACATGCATCGCCACCTGAAATTGTCCTTACACTCTTAACTGGAACAGGTAAACCTAATGTGTGTAATAAAAATTCGTTGTTCTGACACTGATTTCCAAAACGTTTGCACAACACGATAACAAAACAATTTCATTAATTTATTCAAATTGCGTTTATTTATAAACTCACATGTCCAATACCACATCCAAGAACAATACACCAACCCCAACCACCGTCTGTTGGGGCATATTTTTTCCTTAATTTCATTTCAATGTATATGACTTTTAACTTTTCGATATCACATACTTGAGCAAAATATAAAAAACTGTACAAATCAACATCACGTCGTTAATACGTCTGACAATACTGAAAGGAAATATTAAAATTCATTATTTGGTTTACTTAAGTAAATGATAAAAAGTAATAAAATGTAGAAAAGTCATCTCGCATTGATAAATAAATCACATGGTTCTACTAGTACAATCCAATTTATCTAATTATTTTGGGGGTAAATTGTGTAGCATATAAGTTAATAAATTATTAATAACTAAATCCACAACACGACATCCAACCTTTGAAGGAGATACATCACTCTAGTTCAAATGTACAGCGCCAGCGAAAAGAACTTCACCGTAAATACCACCCACGCCTTCATTGAAAGAAACAGTTGACTACACTACTAACTAATTGTACTAGTAACTAATGTTCAAATTATTTTTTTCATTCTGTAAACTCGTACTCGTAAGTTTAATTCAATTAATCTTATCAGTATTTACTCAACAGCTGATGTAGCGTCTTAAACTTGATTATGTACAGAATTACGAAATAATATTGTATTATTGTGTAAATGATAAATTTGTGTCAAAATTCAAAATGATTGTCGAATTCAAATTAACCTACATATTATGTATATAAATCGATAAATAGAAATCGTTTTTCGTTAATTCAGAGTGAAATAGAAAAAAACAATGACATTTACTTTTAAACGAAAAGTGTATGCTCTATATACTGATTAAATGATTAATTGTTGGTATTAGAACAAATTGTGTTGGCACGAACAAATTTTCAATTTTATTTAAGTTCAACTGTGTCTTTTCCTATGTATAGTATGTGGCAGTTCTAAATTAATTCGTATTTAAGGATGCTTAAATATAAAACCTAATTTATCCACTTTACAGGGGATATTTGTTTGACTTTTACATGATTATTTATTTTGAAAAAAATCAACAGATAATTTTTCTGTGATGTGCCAATCTTCTTTTATTGAACCGTAAAAAATTATTGATATCAGTTTATTCTTTATTAAGCAAATTATTTGTGTACATCCAAAGCTAAGAAGTTTAATTCAGTTTTAAACTTTTACAACTGACAGAATGTGGATCACACCCTGAACTATTACTATTATTTCTGGTCTAAATCACTAAAGGTGGTTTTGGTATGGAAAAAATCAAAGACAATTCTTTTTGAAAAAAGTTCGGATATGGTAAGAAAAAAAAAGAGTTTGTTTCCAAGACAAAAATTAATTAAAGTTCAAAATCTAACTTTCTCCTATTCTAGAAAGAGCTGCGAGGAATGAAGTGGTAATTGATGCTGTAAATTGTAAACGCCAAAAAAATACACTTATTCAGTGTAACAACTACAGGTTACTGGGACCGCAGAACAGATCAACAGTAGGATAAATTTATTGAACGGTGGTTCAAAGGAAAAATTCTGATGCAAAATTAAGTAGTGCAGGTTGGAAAATTTTAAACGGAGCAATATTGAATTTTTGGAAAAAAGTTGGTGCCGTGAAGAACCAAAACGAAAGAAAAAGTTCGTTTGTACCCATATATGGTATATAAGGACTGTATCGAAAAGAAAGTAGCCGCACAATAAAAGCAATTTTAAACACAAAAAAAACAATTTTAAGTGTTATAAAATGATGTTTTATTAAAAAGTAGACCTCTAATTAGAAGATTTCATGTTTAAAACATTTGAGAAATTATATTCTAAATACACCGCGAATTTTTCCTTTGATGCGTTTCATTAGGTTCTGCACAGTACTTTTAATAATTTTTCTGGTTGCTTTGGACCAACTTTTTCTGAACTCTGTTAAATTTTCAGCCACTTTACCATTATTTTTCAAGTAACGCTTCGCAATTGCCCAATATCTTTCAATTGGTCTAAGTTATGGTGAATTTGGCGGATTTTGCTTTTTTCCACTTTAACATATGTTTCATCGTACCTACATATACCAAGACGGTCGTCATAGTTTTCGTGAACGGTTTTGGCATAAACTTTTTTGTTTTTCACTTCGTTTCGGAACTTTTTATTTGTTAAGAGTCTTCAAGTCATGCCTTATTTTTACCCGCTGGATCATTCCATTACTAGTACCTGCACGTTAATTTTGGTCGCAAAACGAGGATTGAGGATTGAGAATTTTGTATATATACACGGTGTATAATATACATTGCTCTATTGTGTGCCGTCAAATATTTTTATTGTATCAGTGTGTTTTCTCATGATGGTAAGTATCAAAAATAAGCTAAGCGGACAAATAATTTTATTAATAATTTTAAATAATTAAAAATCACGCGACGTATATCCACCCTTTCCTGCGCTTGAATTAACACTAAGCCAAAATAACTAATTTACTTCTTATATTTTCCACATTATATTTTTTATCCCTCTTTTTCGTGTCATTTTATCTCTCTTATTTGCATCATGTTAAACAAAAGACTAAAAAAAAAACTCCCAGACACTGTCAAATGTGCGATTTTTAATGTTTCTTGTTTAACATGGCAAAAGGTTTCTTTTTTAACATCGAATAAAGGTGGATTTATATTATCACTTTATTATGTATCGCGTATCCCCCTCGTGGTATGAAAACTTTTACATTTCATTTACATCTTAAAGTAATATTGTAATATTTAATTTTCAGCATTTAATAAACAATAAACATCTCTAATTACTTCATTTATTTTTTATTTTTTATTTATTGTTTATCTTATAAATCTAATTTACACGGAGCTCTTCGAATCCTGTTGGAACTGCGAGGAGTAAAATCGGTTTTTTTATTTACGTCATTTTCAGTATCGCCTATAACATTTTCGTGACCTGATTTGTTTGGATTTTGAACAATATCACGTGAAAATTCAATATTTTCTTCCGGTAATTTATTTTCAACTTCTGTATGTAACTTTTGACTAATCGAAACTGACTGATCTTGATTATCAAAACCAAAAAATATTTACATATAGAAATGACACCGGGCAATTTCGCCGCTACGAGGTTGGTATGTCGCTGCAAGCGCGATTTTTGGTTTGTTACTTTACTACTTTTTTTACAAAAAAAATGGGCGTGTGTTTACGCACTGTTGTTTATTTATTTTCTATTTTGCTTATTGTTATACACTAAATACCGTAATTCTTTTTTTTCAATTCATTCCAGACAAAGTGAAAAAAGTATAAATTCGTTTTGGTTTATGGATTTGTAATTAGTTGCATGTTAATTTAAATATGGTTTACATTATCAAATTTTCTTAATTTTCTTTTTTTTTTTTTTCGCCGAAGCATTTATAATTTTGAGTTTTGCACGAATGAGCACTCGCATTATATGGATAATCAAATGATTCGTGTGTTCCAAAATTTCACAAAGTGTTTTATCTTCCTTTTCACATAAATTAAATAATTGTTTTAACACGTTGTGTTCGAAACAAAATTCATCAAAATTATTCTCGAAACAGTTGATGATGTTTTGAATTATAACAACAAATGCCGTTGTTGGAACTAATAAATCCCCATTTACAGTATTTGTGAACTGGCGATATTTTATTAGCCTTTCTGATTTGACGTAATTATTATCCAAATTTTCCTTGCACAGAAAAGATTTGCAATCACTACAGTTGTGTATTCTTGATACGGCATGTGCAACGTATCCTGCAAAATAAGTTGTTGCCATATCGTTTACAGTTGGATCCATTCTATGTTCGCCAACAACAGTATCTTCGGCTTCTGCATCAGAATCATCAAACTCGCATTTTAATATATAAAAAGAGAAGAATGCATAGTTAATTTAGTAATGTAGTTGTTTTAATAGCATTTAATTAATTCTTACATGTTAAACTTGGCATGAGTTCGTTCGAAATTGCTTCATGTGGATTGGATTCGTCGTTCAAACTGGAATCAGTGCCATCTGGATTCGACAAGTCTGTAATTGTTAATAATTGCAAAATAACTGAACAATCCGAAATTTCACAGGATGTAGTATTTGGAGCCATTATGTTGTAAAAACACATTTGCATCAAGTTTTTATGAAGCCGAAATAAAGAAGGATTTTTCTCGTAAGATCCTCGATTACTTCTTACAATAAAAATTGTGTTTTCTAAACAGTCCGAATTTAGATGAGATGTAATGAGATATTGTTGCATTTCTACTTTTATGGCATCCCATAACTGAAGGGTCCCATTAATCGTTTGGCATAAACCACTAAAGCAATATACGTGACCCCTTTTTTCTCTCTTCCATTTGCCTATCCATTCTAATGATTCTTTTAGGTTCGTTTCTACATCCGTTTGTTGAATCGACAAAGCACATTTGTCTGGATTTTTTGAATACTTGTTTTGTACTATTCATATTATCAAATAGATTGGTTTATTTTGAAAATAAAATTAGCAGTACTCAAAGCAACCCATTTTTCCTCTTCGTTGAACAAATTTGTTGACGCAGCTGCAAAAATTGCCGCTGAAACATGGTGGCTAAATACTTGAGTTGCCAGTTTGACCCTCATTTTTTGAAAAGTGTCAGGTTTTGCATCGAACGAATCACTCGATTTTCCGTCAACTTATGCATCGAACGAATCACTCGATTTTCGGCATAAAATAATTTCTGTAGTATTGACCAAGAAACGACTTCATCATCAATAAAAATGTTAGACACTAACAAATTATTTCGTACACTCTTGAATAGATGTACAACATCGTAAAAACAAAAAAGTGTACGTTCCATAATTTTAAAAGAAGGTTGCTTTGTTGTAACTCCCAATCTATTGTATCAGAGCCTTCTAGAGTATAGAGCCATAATCTTAATGACGTATTTTTTAGAAGCTTTTTTAGTGGTATAACTTTTCACTGATTTCCATAGGAATCCATAGTAAAAATTGTGATTTTTCGCTTCAAGTTTTTCAATGAAAAAAGCAAAAATATTATAAAATATTTATCTAAAAGTTTTCTACATATCTTTAAGAACAATATAGCAGAAGGCCATATTGGTATTAAATAAATATTAATTGCAGAAATATTAAAATTAAATTATTTCTAAAATATATTTTTTCAAACTTTCATTTTGAAAAATACATCAAAGTTGGCTCTGACAAATTAAAATAATACTTGCTAAATTTATCTTTAGTTTTACTAGTGTACGTAAGATGTCTAAATGGTTACAGGAAAATACGAAAAAAAGTTATTTAACCACAAAATTAACAAACGTTCCTATATTTTGTGAATTTGTTTTGCTTTTCCTACAATTTTTGAACTTTAAATTTCCCCGGGTGGTAATTTTTGGTACGATTTTTCCAAATTTTTACGGCCATCACTGCCATCTATGTAATGTATATTGACTTAATGACCAACGAATCGTAGTAAGCTTTTATTTTAATTTGACCAGAATGCTGTTGTTATGAAATTTTTCTTATATTTTGGTTTAAATAAATCAATTATTACAAGAAAATGAAAACGATTTACTTCAGCGACATTCATATATGTTGAAATTCAAACATTTATGAAAGTATTTCAGAAATCATAATTAAGAATTTGTAACGTTTTCATTTAAAAATTTGTCTTAGGAAAAAAAGTGATTTCCCATATGTTTTGTGTGTTTTACTATGAAAAGATCCGTTTTTTCCTCGTTTCTAATTCCCTTATAAAAGCTCAGATTTTTTGATTATGGCTCTATAAAATACAGGGTGCTCTGATTGTATGCAGTTCTGTTTGCAGCGCCTTGATCACTTACAATCGCAACAACTTCAATACCTTGTTGAATTAATATTTTAGTCGTCGAAGTAATAATTTCCGCCAGCGTAACACCGCTGACATTTCCAGAGTAGTAGCCAATAATCTAACAAAAATAAGCAATCAAAAGATTTTTTTTTATTAATGATTTCGAAACAAAAAAATAATTTCAGACTCACCTGTTTCCATGATTTATTTAAACCACGAAGCATAAAAAGAAGATAATGGTTAGCAAAAGATTTAGATCGTCCAAACTCTCCTAAATCTTCAAATCCATACACTTTATCTTCCTTAGAATTATATTCAAGCTCATTTATAATGCTCTTCTTGTCAAACACCAAAATGCACTTTTTATTAATTTCGGGCATTTCACTTAATTTATGTTTTAACATATGTAAAATATCATATGAAATTCCCGTTTCAAACTTCATTACTTCATACCAACGGATAATTGTTCGTAAAGAAAGCATTGCAAAACCTTCTTTTTGCAAATACCTATAAAATGATGGGGACTTATAATGAAACTTTAAAAATAAGGCCTTTTCATCTGTGCTCCAATTTAGTATTTTTTGTGTGAAGCAGTTGACTTTTCACAAAAGTCGCGACACTTTTGGTTTTGTTTTCTGCCATAATTATTGAAGGTTTATCACAGACCATTATTTTTTTAGGTAAAAATTCATTCAAATCTCTTATTTGTGCAGCGCTTTGATTTTGAACATTAAATTTGATCTGTTTGGAAACAGTAGGTTCATTATCTTTGTTTTCCATAGAATATTCATGATCAATTTCACTTTCAAAATATAAATTCAGAATTGCATTCATAGATAGGCGTGATCTAAACGAGCCACAGTTTAAAAATCTTGGCTCAAAATGATCAGCACATATATAAATTGGATCGCTTGAAATAAGTTTCGGTGAATAGCTATTTTTAGAGTTTAACAGCCAAATATCGCGGCGATTATCGTTTGGCAAAGCAAATCTAGGAACACCATAACTTTTTTTGTATTTACAATTTATATAATCACAAAAAACCATTTTATAACATGTATTATTTTATGTTAAGTAAATTTGTTTGTAGTTATCACTAATTATCACATCAATTTTAATTTTCAGAAATTCACTTAAACACTCAACTGAAATTAAAATGCCACTTGTTTACACAAAAGAAATTAACGGTCTTACTGGAAAATCAAGCTATTTATACCCCGAAATCACAGAAAAACATCAAGCAATAAAATATAATTTCAAATGTCAAGCTACTGTTTATAAATACATTCCGTATACTTTACGGTGACCATATAGCCCGCATTTTATAGGACTCACCCACATATCAAGACCCTGTCCTCCAGACATTTTTTCCCTTAAA
Organism: Tipula vernalis; assembly: GCA_958295665.1. NCBI lineage: Eukaryota > Metazoa > Arthropoda > Insecta > Diptera > Tipulidae > Tipula > Tipula vernalis. Next base: position 261,995,250 of record OY282559.1, read on the forward strand.
AAGAATTAGCAAAAAAAAAATAATAGCCTGTTACGCCAGTCAATTGGCGTACCTCCAATTTTCTTAAGTCATCGCCTATTTTACCTGTACTATACGTACTGTCCACATTCTTTCCCATGGTTGTTGGTATTGCAAACAACAAATTATCTGTCTGCCTAAAACAGATAATAAATTCCTATCTCATGTGACTACTTGTGCTCAATTAGGTCGAGCATTCCTCTACGGAAATCAAGCAAGTCAGCTAGATATCAACGCATGAGAATTTTCATTTTTCTGAGTTTCACGAAGCTCATTTTTCACTTGGGTTCTTATCTTTTTAATTTTTTTGATATTACCAAGTACATATTTTATAATCTAATTTTCTAATTCTTTTTTATGCTGATGCATTTTTTTTTTCTCTCTTCTGATGTGGGCGATTGACGACCGACGGGCATAGCGTGGTTTTTTTGGGGAGTTAAGGTTTGAGCTCGAGTAAAGGTTGATTTATATTATCAGTTCCTTTCAGTTCCTACTCGTATCGTGTCAGACATCATCAATTTATACTATCCGTACCTTTCAATTCAGACATTTTCTTCGTATGATATTCATTATATATTCGTATGTTTGGGTTACATAAAGAGTAAAGATAACACACAAAAATACTAAAATGTTTTAGTAGCAATTTACAATTTTTGTTTGCTTCGCTATTCTTTCGTATTTTTTCGCCTTCAGATATCATACAAAACATTCTTTTCAACAATATGTGTCTGTGTCGGTACGAGTAGGAACGGATAGGAAAGGATAATATAAATACTCCCATAGAAAATATATGTAACAATGTTTTTTTTGTCTGACACGATACGAGTAGGAACTGAAAGGAACTGATAATATAAATCGACCTTAAGTCGGGTTGTGCTTTTATTTATTTATTTTTTTATTTTTTTTCGGTTAATATTTGGTGTACGAATATGAAGTAGAGTTTATATATTTGCAACGAAATTTTTTTTTTATATTTACTTACAAAAAAAAAACTAAAATAAATAAATAATAATAGTAACCATAAAGAAATACTAAACAGTTTCAAGTTGAATCTCCGTTTTAAAACTTAAGTGATTTTATTGTGGTTTGTTGTGTAGTTTAAAATTAGGTTCTTCTTAAGAGGAATTAGAAGTTGTTTTTATGTTGTTTTACTGGTGAATTTCATTAATTAAATTAATAATACTTAAACTTGCATATATAATTAATTATTATACAGTTTATTACCAGTGTTTTTTTTTTATATTATTTAATATTATTAATAGAATTTAATTTTAAAGTAGTATTGTAAGTATTTTAAACAACTACAACTTGTTGTACAAAGTGCATTTAAAATCATTCAATCAATTGAAATTGATTTTTTTAAATAGTTTTATGTATATTTACATAGTTGGTGAAATAAAAAAAAAAAAAAAAGTTTGTGCGTAGATACATTTTTAATTCACCTAACCATCTCGAATTTCAACATACAAAATCAGAATATGTTGGTTCATTGAATAAAAAGAATACCGTTACACAAGCAGATACCTACTGCTACTTACTTTACGGTTTTTTGGATTTTAATTTTGGGACATTAACCGTTTTGTTTGGCTTTGTAAGCTCGTCGCAGACAATACACAAAAATAGAAGACAACGAAAAGTGGAAAGACGTAAGCATATTATAAATTAAAATTCAAAGAAAAAATAAAATTTGAAAATTTATTCAAATTTTTGTTTAAGTATATTTGTATTTGTGAGTTGTTGTGTTGTGCGCACCATAAAAATGAAAATTGAAATGAAAATATAAATAAATAATTGGAAAATATTTTTGGTTGTGCACGAAACGTAAATAAAATAAATAAATCATAGTTAATTAAGAGTTAATTTTTAGTATCGTTGTTTATGATTTAAATATTAAATTTTTTTTTGTTTTAAGGTCATTATCATTGAAAATATAAAACTTATAATTTAGTTATAATTATAAACCTGGTATTTGAAAATTTTATTATTAAGATGGCGAGATAAGCCCCATTTAGGATGAGTTCAGGACTCTCCTAACCCAGCCCCAAAGCGAGATGTGAGTCGTCGCAATCCACATCCCCGCCTATTCCATTCTCCCACATCCTGCCTCCTTCCCTTCCCGCGGTTCAACTAGATCCGTGCCATGTTCCTGGCAAACCCCACGCCTTTCCCCTGAGCCTTAGCCGGCCAATGACCGCCCAGGAACAACAAGTGGCATGGATATCTGCTAACGGAGTGACTTCACGTCCATTTCGTTACAAGCCCGCATGTCCCGCATTTGTAAAAATTAATTTAAAAAATCAAAGTTTTGTAAAAAGAAAACGAGGATTTACCTCGTTTTTTGCTACATTATTCTTTGAAACCCGAAACAATAAAGGAACCAACATAAATGGTGTTCAAATTAGAGGTATCTTTTCAAATTTTAAATAAAAGATATAAATTGTGTGAAATCTTTATTTATTTTTATTGGAAATTAAAGTACATTGGTTCCGGTTAATAATGAAAAAAAATGTCGTTCAAGTGACCTCTTCTGCTAGCTTGGCAGGCTGTCAATCTTTTACTAAAATGTTGAATAATTTTTTCGCATAATGATGGTTCAAATAGTGATATTTGCTCGATGATGTTGTCTTGAGGTGTTGAACAGATTGAAGACTATCGGCATAACCAACTTCTCTTTCAAAAGATCGATTGATTCCGTTCCTGTGTGGTATGTTGCACCTTCCTGTTCAAACCACATATTCTGCACATCAATATCTTCCAATTGACTCCACAAAAAGTTTCTAATCATTCCTCGATATCAAGCTCCATTTACAGTAATTGAATTGAATTATTGGAAAAATATGGACCAATTACCACCACCACACCAAAATCCCAATTCCAATGTTAACCAATAGGAATGTTTGTACTTGTCATTTGTCAAATATCATATGGTACTCTAGTACCAAAAGTATAAATGGCGGAATATTTGAAAAAATACCTCAAATTTGAACATCCTTTACATATTTGAATACCGTTAAAGTTAGCCGAAAATTGCCAGCCGAAAGTAAAAAATTAAGTCGTAAACAGTCGACAGTGTTTAGCCGAAAATTACTATGGATGCATGGATAGCATTGAAGATTTTTGCCAATATTCTTAAGTGACAAAACCTGCCTCCTCGTGGAAAATTATGGAAAACTCGCGAAACCCAAAAAAATATTTAGAATTGATACAAAATCAGCGTCTAGAGTGCTATGTCAAAAGCTATCGCAAGAAAAAAAGTTCAATAAAAATTTTCTACGAGAATTCGATTTTCCAAAAAATCATTAGAAACTTTGCATAAAATCAGCCTCTAGAGTGTTACGTCTGGAGATGCATTACATTGATGTGACTTGTCAATAGCTATTGCAGGAAAAAATTTAGTTCAAATTTCCCGTGGGATATATGGGAAAATTCGATTTTCCAAAAATCATTAGAAACTTTCTATAAAATCAGCTTGGTGTTATATATTGAGATGAATATGTGATTTGTAAATCGAAAGCAACAGTCAAAAACTCATGCTAAATCGCAGCTGCATGGTGGCCAATTGACAACTCCATTACGTGCCATCCTGTTGAAACCAAATGTCATGGGTGTCTTCCTCTTGAATTTTAGGTACCAAAAACTCGTTTATCACGGCTCGGTAACGCTCCCCATAGAGCACGATGGCGAGTTGAAATTGATAGATGCTCAGACACATTCTCAGCAACAGCTGAAATGGTCTTGGCTGTACGCGCTGTTAATGCAAGTGCACCTGTTGGTTTATCCAATAACAATCAAGTTTCACGAACTCGCTTTACAAATTAATAAACAAATTGCCTTGTAGGCATTTCATTTCTACTGAATTTTCCACGTAAATTTCTTACAGTTTGGGTAGAAGACTCACCACTTTGAAAGTAAGTTTTCAATATTTCCCAATTTTGTTCAAGCGTAATGCAACTCATTTTGTAAATGTCAAAAATTAAACTAATTTTCTGTCTTAACACGAAGAAGAAAGTGTCACACTCGAAATAACCGATACTTGAAATTGCAAACGCTAGATTGACCATCATCTTATATTTCCCCTAGTTAATAATTTATGGGCAGGTGAAAAAACCCAAATTCAAATAGAAACCGCGTTAAAGCAATATTATTGGTTAGAGGAAAGCACGAAACGTGTGAAAAAATTTACGAAGACATTACGAAAAATAATGATTTACAAATTACGATATGTTCTTATCCAAAAACAAGAAAATTCAAAATCCCAAATAAATTTTTATTTATTGATTCTCAATTCTTTCATTATCTCAATTCGACGAAATATGAACACACACCACTTTCAAAATATTCGACATAATACCAAAAAATATTTACATACAACTGTTTACCTAATTTTAACAAGAACCAACAACAAATCTAATGTCGATCGTTTTATGTTTTCGTTTCATTGGATTTGTTGTTGGTTTTTTATTATTATCATGCGAAAAAAAAGGACGGTAAACAATTTTTATGAATGAAAATATATTTTTGAACACAATAACCAAAGACCCAATCCATTTGAGATTTTTAGTACTATTTTTAGACACTTCAGCTGGTATGGCGCTTTGAAATTTGCGGTGTCATACTCTCTATCTGTTTACTCAATGTCAAAACTCAACAATCTAATAGGTGAATTTGATCTAATTGGATCTGATTTGTTCTGATTATCCACATTATTTTTTAATCCAAGATTATTCCCAACTAATCTAATTTGGTCAATATAACGTTTCCAAGTCCGTCCATGGTCCGTCGTCAAGTTCAACTATGTATGTAATGTAATTTTCCTAATATTTCTGATACTGAACCGAACAACCATTTTGAATCTCGAGACAAATATTCTCTGACCGAAACCCTATTTTCGACTTCTAATGTTCGTACATTTTTTTAGTATCTCTCCCCTTCTTTATTAATGATTCATTTGAACAATTTGGAATCATAAGATCAATACGGGATCTTATTTGACGATTAAATACCAGCATAGCAGGTGATTTTCCAGTTACTGGATGAATTGTTTTTCTATACACTAATAGAATATTTTGTAATGCTGCATGTAATTCATCTACACTGCCGTTTAAATGTTTTAATTTGTTCTTAATAGTCTGAAAGTACCTTTCAGCTTGACCATTCGTAGCGGGATGATAAGGTGCACTTAATTTGTGTACCACACGTCCACACCATTTAATTTTAAAAAATTTTGAAATTGATGAGCAGTAAATTGTGTACCATTATCGGATACAAAAACTGATGGAATGCCGTAAATTGCAAAAATTTCACGACAATTTTTAATCGTGGTTTCCGTAGTAATATTTTTTATAATACGACATTCCATTCATTTTGAAAAAGCGTCTAGTAGTATGAAAAAATACTTTCCTTTAAAAGGTCCAGCAAAATCACAATGTACTCTCTGGAAAGGTTCGTGAGGTGTATCCCAACTATGAAATGTCACTTTAGGTGGATTTGATTGAACTTTTTGGCAATCAATACAATTTTTTGACATATTTTCAATATCGTAGTCGATATTGTTCCACCAAACAATATCCACGTGCAATAGTTTTCATGCGAGCAATTCCAAAATGAGCACTGTGCAATTCGTCTAGACTCTCTTTCGTAGAGATTGCGGAACATAGACTCTGATTCCACAAAGTAGCCAACCTTTTTGCATTGCAAATTCGTCTTGTGTTATTCCAAAACGATCAGATTTTGACACAACGCGACCATGTTTTAATCCGTTCATTAAATTTTTTACGGTAAGATCATTATCAGTAGCTTTGGCTAATTCTTCGACTGTAATAGGTAACGTTTCTAGTTGGTTTACTTCGACTATGTCAATTTCCTCAATACCAAACTGAGTATCTGAAGAAGGAAATCTGGACAACCCGTCAGCATTTCCATGTTGTTTTGTATTTTTGTAAATAATATCATAGTCGAAAGACTGCAAAAAAATCGCATAGTGTTGCATTCGCGTAGCTGATAATACTGGTAATCCTTTATTTGGGGAAAAAATTTGCAACAGTGGTTTATTATCTGTAATCAACGTGAATTTCCGACCATATACAAATTGATAAAATTTTCGCACCCCATAAATTATCGCGTATGCTTCCTTATCGATTTGCGAGTAACGTTGTTGAACCTCTGTCAACGTTTGTGAAGCATATTTTATCGGTCGTTCCGAACCATCAGCATATTTGTGACTTAATACCGCACCAACACCGTAAGGAGAAGCATCGGTTGCAAGTAACAGTGGCAGTATTGGATGGGCCGCGAAGAAGCGGTACAGGAGGCTTCTTGCTGAGGGCAAACCGCCCGGAAGCGAGACAAGGCTTCTGGCGATGCGGCCACAAAGGGAGTCTTGTGCTCCCGCAGAGACCCCACCGTCAAAGAGGATCCGCTCGGATGAGGGTACTCCACCGGCACAAAAGAAGGACAGGGGAGAAGAGTCTGTCCCGACGGTCTCGGGTTCTGCGGTCCGGTCTGGACTTACCTTCAGGCAGGCTGCGGAGTCGGAGATAGTTGGGATCTTGCCCACTGGTTTTCCAGAGGTTGTCCTCACTGGAGAGCAGCTTAAGGCTGTCCAGGAGGGCATCCTACATAAGGTGCTAGAGCAAGAGGCCAAGGAGCTTAAACCTAAGTTCCTTGGCAGTCAGCTTCGGCCTGGTTGGCTGGTACTAACCTGTGCTGACCGGGCCACTGTTCAGTGGCTCAGGGAGGCCATTGGCAGTATCAAGCCATGGGAGGGTGTAACATGACCGACTGTTAATATCGGCCAGTTAACAGAAATTATTTTATTCCCGGAGAGGCTTTGAACGGTCATATGTAGCCGGCTAGAGCTCAGTGGATTGGGGTGGAGTTTTCAAAGCATCAGGGAATCTTGTAAGACCGTGAGGACAAAGAAAAAAAAAGGAATACTGAAGAAGACAAAAAAAAACTAGGAAGGAAACAAGACAGGATCAACTCACCATATGGCTGCGAATACACTTACCAATTCATCTTAATACGCTCGGTTAGCGTCTCATGCTGAAAAGCAACACTTTACGAAAAGAACGAGAATGAACCGAAAAACCATCAAGAAAAAAAAATTAAAAAATAGGAAACTCATAAAAAAAATTTGAAAAAGAGAAGAAAGATAATTTTCTTTTAACTAATTAATAGTTTTATCACTACGAAGTCTATATAAAACTATAATCTAATTTATTTTTATTGAATTTCACTTATTGTTTGTTAATTTATTTTCCACTAAATATACTTTGGATTTTCACTAAGTTAAGTACATATGATTTTATTACAACACACTTTTCCAAAAATAATTTTGTTTATGAATTTTTATAGCGGTTGTTTTTACTTATTTACACAGTAATAAAATCAGGTGATCCCATGTATTGGTTTATTTTCTGATGAGACCGTTTTACTGGTTTGACGCACTTTATAGTTTTAAATTATATATTTTTTTTTTTTTTTTTTATATTTGTAATTTAGTTTAATATTTTTATTAAAGTTTATTTTACGTTTAGGTATTTAAATTTGAACTAATAATATAACATTTCATTTAGATAAGATAGATTTAGGAAACTTTTTGTTGTTTCATATGTGGACAAATTCCGACATTTTAATTTATTTTCGAATGTATTATTTTACACCCAAACAAAATCACTTAACTTAACTACTTATTATTAAACATGAATTAGATATTACTTTTTATATAAATTATTGATATTCGTTATTGAATTCATTCACTTTTTTATTGTTTTTGAATAGTTTTACAATCCAAAATTATAGATATTAAATTACAACGGATACATAACACAATTATCGCCCGATGATAGAGTTTCAAACATTTTTGTTTTTCTAATCATGGTCTCAAGTCCAACCATATTTTTAATTATTTTTAGAAAATTAAACTACCACAATATACGGAAACTTTGACGTATAAGCCAAAAACTTAGAAAAAAAAAACTTAATTAAAGCTAAACAAACTGATTTGATTTTTATTATTTTTTTCTTTAATAATCAACTGATCAATCTGGTAGCAAAACCAAAAAAAAATTAATTTTAAATCTTTTAATTTTATAACTTATTGTTGGATTATTATCCTCTTCGATAAGGTCATCCAAAAATTTTTAAACCGACTAAAAAAAATTTTAAAATGTTCATCTTTTTTATACCCATCAATAAAATTTGATAACAATACTTAGCCTCCCCATCACAAAAATGATTCTTAATTTTTTTTTTCTACAATTTTTGAACGGGACCATCCAGTTGGTTTTCCCCTTTACAATAACTTGTTTTTTTTTTTTTTTTTTTAACTGGCCACAATTCTATTCCCACAGGGGTCTTAAACCCTTGAAACGTCAAGCGATGCTGGCCGTTACAAGGGTGCGCAGCTGATCGTGGCCGAGGCGGAAAACCTGCCTCGAGCCAGGATTGTGTTCGGCACCTTCCCAAATAGTGCTGAATTGCCCACAGAGAAGCTTTTTGGTTTTATTAAAAGCCAAAATGAGGGCATGCAGGCGATCAACTGGAGAGTGATCAGGAGAGAGGCGGAAGGCTCTTCGGATTTTTTCACGTTCTCTATGGACCACTCTTCAGTTGAGAAGCTCAAGCGGGTTGGCTTTAAGGTCAACTATGAGTTTGGGACTGTACAATTGCATCCCAAGGGTGGTCAGAGTGGAGCTAAGCCGGCGGCTTCTGTCGGTGGGACCCAAGTGGTGAAGCCTGTAGAAGCTACGGTAGCGGCACCTGTAGCTAAGACCACCGGGGTGACCGCCCTCTCCAGGAGACAGGTGAGGAGAAGGCGGGAAAGGGAGAGGAAGGCGTCAGGGGTTCCGCGGGGGAAGGCCTCACAAGGACTCCTCCCGTGCAAGCCACTGGTAAGGCCTGGAGGCTCTCAGGCAGCGGGGGCCAGCAGAACGGCGATGGAGAACACTGGTCAGCCATCGGCCGGACAAAGAAAGCATGCGGGTGGTGGCGATGCCGATAAGGAGGCTGAGCAGGGCCTTCAGAAGGGGCCTTTAGTAAAGTGAAGGCACACATCGCCTGCCTGCAGATAAACCTGCATCATGCAAAGGCGTCTTTGGACGTCCTTTGTCGCAGGTTTATCTGCCAAAACATTGGCATGGCTCTAATCCAAGAGCCATGGGTGATTGGTAACCAGATTAGAGGTATACCAAATCAAGTGAGTAAGTTAATTTATCATAACGGAACTCAGAGTCCAAGGGCGGCTGTGTTGGCCAGTTCGCAAATTAATTTTATTCCCATTTCAGAGTTCATCTCCAGGGACTTGGTTGCAGTAATGGTGGAGGTTTAGGGTGAAAGAGGCAAACAGGAGGCTATAATGGCCTCCGCCTACTTTCCTGGAGACTCAGAGTTAATACCTCCACTTGAAGTTAGGCGGCTCATAGCTCATTGCAAACGCAATGGGCTGGCCTACCTGATAGGATGCGATGCAAACGCGCACCACACGGTGTGGGGTAGCACGGACATCAATAACAGGGGTGAGTACCTTTTTGAATTTCTGATCTCAAATAATGTAGACATTGTCAATAGGGGAAGGAAACCTACTTTTATAAATGCGATTAGGCAAGAGGTCCTAGATCTGACACTTGCTAGTCCGCATTTTAGCGACTTGGTCAAAAACTGGCATGTGTCTGAAGAGGCTTCATTATAGGATCACTTGCACATCAGATTCGATTTGGCGGCTGAGACCATGCAGCGGCAGGAAATCAGAATTCCAAAACTGACCGACTGGGACTCTTATAGAGTCTCACTCGAATCAGAAATGCCCTTGGTTGTGGGGAACATAGAGTCTCCAGAGGGTTTGGAGATCTGTTCAAACCAGCTGCATAATTCTATACACTTGGCTTACGAGAACAGCTGCCCAGTTAAGCGAAGAGAGTTCACAAAGATGGTCCCTTGGTGGAACGGGACGCTGGGTAAACTGAGGAAAAAATCGAGAACATTATTCAACAAGGCTAAGCGCACCGGTGAATGGGGCGAGTATAAGATGGCCTTGACGGAATATAATCTCGAACTAAGGAGATCCAAAAGGGCTACCTGGAGGAATTTCTGTGAGGGAATCAATGAATTGCCCTCTGCAGCTCGTCTCCAGAAAGTTCTTTCCAGGGATCATTCAAATGGTTTAGGACTTCTCCATCTCCAGAAGCAAGATGGGGGGTTCACTGAAAACCGGAAGGAAACCTTAGAGGTACTGTTAGAGACCCACTTTCCGGATTCAGTAGTGGTAGGAGCCCAAGAGGACTCGCATGATCCTTCAAGTGAGGTGGCCTATTCGCCTTACAGTAGGATCTGGAGTCTCTCTGGGAAAATTTTCACACCCAGCAAGATGCGATGCAAGATTGGGTCTTTCAAACCTTTCAAATCCGCTGGAGGGGATGGTATCTTTCCAGCTTTACTTCAAAAAGGTATTGAGGAAATACTCTCCAGCTTGATCCAGATGTTTCGGGCAAGTTATGCTTTTAATTATATTCCGAAACTGTTGAGGAAAGTAAATGTGGTCTTTATACCAAAGGGCGGGGGTCGTCCAGACACCCAGGCCAGGGCATATCGGTCAATTAGCCTCACATCGTTTCTTTTGAAGACGATGGAAAAAATCCTGGACTATCAAATAAGAAGTGAGGTCCTTGGAAAGAATCCGCTGCATCGGGACCAGTTTGCGTATCAAACTGGTAAATCCACGGTTATGGCCCTTAGCGGGCTAGTCACGAGGATTGAAAAAGTAGTGACATATAAAGAAATTTCCCTTTGTGTCTTTGTGGACATTGAGGGGGCGTTTGATAATACCTCCTATGGATCTATAGAGAGGGCAGCAATGGGAAAAAGGGTTCCACTTTCTACAATTAGGTGGATCCGTTCCATGCTGGAACATCGTGAGATTACTGCCAGACTAGGTGGCGAATCAGTAACCATCAAGCCCGAAAGAGCTGTCCCCAAGGAGGCGTACTATCTCCTCTTTTGTGGTCATTGGTTATTGACAGACTACTGGTCCTTCTGAGTAGCCATGGGTTTGATGTCCAGGGCCATGCGGATGATGTGGCTATCATAATCAGAGGCAAGTTTGATGAGGTCATTTCTGATCGCATGCAAAATGCACTCAATATAATATGACAGTGGTGTTACCAGGAAGGACTCAGTGTCAATCCAAGCAAAACTGTCATTGTTCCTTTTACGAGGAGGATCAAAGACTGAACTGGAACCAACATTTGTTGAAAGTTCAAAATAGAACCATCAAGGCTCTCTGGGCCTGTCAAAGACTCTATGGGCGTACTTGGGGACTACAACCAAAAATGATCTACTGGTCATTTCTTACAATCATTAGGCCTATGGTCACCTACGCATCGGTTGTATGGTGGCCTAAAACTGAGCAGAAGACAACGCAAACCTTATTGAATAAGGTTCAGCGTGTAGACCGCATGGGTGTTACGGGCTCAATGAAGTCATGTCCAACCGCGGGGGTGGAGACACTTCTAGGACTGACACCGTTACACCTGCATATTAAAAAGGATGCTGCAAGTATGGCCCTGAAAATGCAGGCGGAAGGAAATATCAAACCAGGCAATATGGTGGGTCATCTGGAAATCCTTAAGGAAATTCAGACAGACCCTACCATAGGAATGCCTTCCGACTGTATGCCAGCTAAACTGGACTTCCACAAACCATTCTGTGTTAGGTTACCTGACCGGGATGTGTGGAGGGCAGGTGGACCATCATTTGAGCTAGGGTCCATGGTATGGTTTACAGATGGATCAAAAACGGAAGATGGGGCGGGGATAGGAATACACGGGAGTGGCACTACCCTCTCGAAGTCCTTGGGTACCAATGCTACCGTTTTTCAAGCAGAAGTACATGCTATAGAACTTTGCGCTAGGATAGGCATAGCAAAAGGCCTAAGCGATGCAAAGATTTATATTGTATCAGACAGCCAATCAGCCTTAAAAGCTCTTAGGTCTTGTACCGTTGAGTCAAGGCTGGTATGGGATTGTCTGAAGGTTATTAAACATCTGGCAGGCTCAAATAAGGTAACACAAATGTGGGTGCAAGGTCATACTGGAATCGAAGGAAACGAGGCAGCTGATGGCCTCGCCCGTGAGGGTTCTGCCTCTCCATTTTTTGGACCAGAACCCTTCTGCGGTGTCACTAAGGGACACCTTAGAGCAGGGGTAAAACGCTGGGAGGATGTTCAAAAGTCCTCCTACTGGCGCAGAATTCCAGGTTTACGGCAGGCGAAGAAATTTATATCACCTTCGTCTGTCAGGGTTAAGGAGTGTCTTGAACTTAGGAAACCTGAGTTGAGGCTGCTTACTGGCTTCCTCACAGGTCATGTCCCCTTACCTTAAGAAGATGGGCCTAAGTACGACAAATGGATGCCGCTTTTGCGGTCTGGAAGCGGAATCAGCGGAACATGTTCTGTGCCATTGCCCAGCCATTTTCCAGCAAAGACTGCAACATCTAGGAGGGAGAATAATGAGCCCGGATAGTATGTATCTTGTACCGGCCAGTAGTATTGTCAGATTCATTAAGAGCCTGAATATTGACTGGACGGATAATTAAGTAGGGTTCAGCACAATAGATCTTTTAGGTCGCGGTGCGAGGTGGCTTATCGCCCACATGGCCCTCCAGTAAATAATAATAATAATAAATCCATATTCTTTTAAGATAATGATTAATTGTACCATGAATTTGAAATGTATCCATTCTTCACAAAATGCAGAATACGTCAATTTTGTTGCTTGTGGAATTCAAACTAAATGACCCTACTTCCGAAATTTAATGATTACTCATTAAAGCGCCATGTATGTACCAACATAAGAATCTTTTCTGCCCATAATTTAATTCTTCGAAATTTGAAGAGGTGTTGTAAGCCTATGAAACGGTTTACTATAGGCGCAGTAATATCTAGTAATATCTGTTTTGGTCGCAATTTGACAATCATCATCACATCCAAAGTAAGGCAGGCGCTCGTTCTAGTCGTTTAAGATCGTACCGCCGATTCATTTAGGAAGCTGTTCCGATACCATATAGAATTCTTGAACCAAAAATAAAGTTAACTTTTAAAAAATAAAATTCTATCATTTTCGACCCCAAATGATGACAAATTTTTGCACTGTGGTATCTTTCGATTTCAATTAATAAATTCAATTTAAAAAAGTTATTCAGCATTTATCTACGTGAATGATTTCTGGATTTACTTCATTTTTACAAGCATTGACATCGAGAAATATCTAGGTAGACAGTAGAGAGTAACTAAAAAATTATATAGAAATCATGTTACGGAAACATCTGAGGAGGTGCCACGCAAAACCAACTTTATCACATTAATCAAAATGTTGGATAATTAAAAAAAACGTTTTTTGAAAATAGTTTTATCATTATAATAATATTTTTATTTCAGACTACTGCTTCACCTCACTCGAATAAGATTTAGTAGGTTAAATAAATCAAATATTTAATATTTTGTGGGATAACTGATGTCTTTGTTTGGATAAAGTTGGGTTTGCTCAAATTTTACTGGATAAAACTGGTTTTGCATCGTCCTTTGCTGCAATCTTTACGATTTTCGATTTTATTTCTAAAGCACGTCACAAACAAAAGTAAAAAATTATAAATAATCCTTTATTTAAAAAAAAAAAATACAAAATAAAACAGTTCAAACAAATTTAAATAAAAAGAAAATTTTTTTCATTCAAAATTAAAAATTAAAATAAAATAAGTCTAGATGTGAACAGCAGTTTCTTCACATAAACAGTCGCAGAGTTCGTCCTCACTTTCTTGTAGAACCTCTGTCTCAATACTTAAAACGCTGCGGTACCACTCAAGGAAATCTTAATTCATGGTCTCCCATTCTTCCCCAAAATTTAAACTCATGAGTTTTTTAACCTCTAAAATTTTTTCCCTAGAAATCGGATGTGACAAAGGGAATTCTTTCATTGTGAAGTTCATAGCATTTTTCGAATTACTCCCACGTTTAAACGGGCTAATAAACTCCTCATTATCATCCTCATATCGGAAGTTCAGCAACCCTTTATATGAGACTGAGCAATGCCCAGCTTTAGTCTTAATTTTTTTTAATATAATTCTCTTTATCGAGCTGATATTTTGCAGTGGTTTATAAAAATTCTTCAAGGATTTGGTGTCATACAAATACCAATCCACACCGAGTTTGTTAACTACCCCAAATTGTTTGTATACATTAATGTATTCATACTGCGAAAATATCGTCACTCTTTTCCTAAGGGTTTTTTCTACCCGTCCAAATATTCGGTCCGCTGGAAGAAAGCTGTGTCCCCGCACAGGGAAAAACATTGTGATGAACTTCAATCCTGTCTGATTTTGTAGCAGAAATTGTAGTAACATCTGTACATTGATATTACTTTTATTTTGCGAAACGCATCCATCTGAAAATAATCGCAATTTCTTCTTGTTGCGATGGGCTTCTGAATGATTGAAAAAATGAAGCAATGTGTTGGAGATCTCGGTGCTACCTTTTCCGGCTAAATTCTCAGTCCACACATAAAAATAAGGATGCTGGCCTTTCTGGTCGACGATACACAAACTATAAAAATTAAGTTGTCTTGAATAGAAAGCTTCCTGAATAGGCAACTTTGGAAGTGGTTGAATTTGTTGCAGGACAAAAACGTACGTTATCGTTTCATTATCATCTGGTTGCCGAAGCAGTTCGTAGAACGCACGTGCTCTTAGCTTATGGATACGTTTTTCTATCATCAAGGATTTCTCTTCAGTAGAACCGCGAACAACTTTCTTTAATTTTTGTTCAAGAAGCGCACATTGGGTACATACATCTGAAGCTGGAGATTTAAAACCGAGATTGAATTCGTTGTTGAAAATATATCGGAACATGGTACGTTTAACACGAAGGGTTTCATCAACAGATGAGTTATATAATTTTAAAAGTTTAGCAATATTCAAATCCGCATGCAGATAGAGTCTTTTGGATTTGTTTCTCCCATAGTGGCTCTCACATCCTCTTAATTTCTTTATGAATTCCCTTATACTATCCTTTTTTCCTGTACCCTTCCAACTCACCTTATCGCCGCCTCTATTTTCTTTTATTGGTACGGATGAATTGACTTTCTTTAGGATTGATTTTAGGCGGTAAGCTCCGATTTTTGCAACGGTAAGGAAAATTTTTTGGCATACTAGCATTCTTTTGCCGTGAATATTATTTAGAAAATATGACCCACTGAATTCATGCGGCTTTCCTTTTATTTTTGTATCCAGTTTATTACTGGGTCTTCTTCTTTTTACCGCGCTTGGTTGCACATGCAAGGCAATAAAATTGTCTTGGACAATCTTATCAGGTACTAAATATAATTTTTCACGAAACAGTTTTACGTCTGCCGGTCTAATTTCAGAACATTTAAATTTATTCGAATTATGTTTAATAGCACACGGTATAAATATCGCTAACCCCGATGCAGTGTACCGATTTTTCTTCGCTAAATCTCTTTTTGTCTGTTTTTTTGACTTTTTCCTAGATCCAACATTACCTTCACTCAGTGATACGGAATCGTCAAGATTATAATTTTCCATTTAAAACAAATAATTTAAAAGCAACCATAAAATCACACTAATCACTTACGATTCTAAAATAATTAAAAAAAAACAAACAAAAAACTACACTAATCACTTACACCTCTAAAACTCAAATGATACATGAGACGAATATTTCACAATTTACTATCATAGAACGGTTAAAATTACCGTTAATTGTGTAATAATCAAAAAAAAATATTCGTTTTATTTTTGCATTTTCATTACTCGTGTCGTTTTAAATATTATGAGGTCACGTGATCCTAATATGATTGGCTGAATGGAGAAAGTTGATTTTGCACTTTATTCATTTGTGGATAAAGTTGGTTTTGCTTGGCCGTATACATTTTGACACGATATTTCAAAGGGATAAATCAGGTTTTGCACTACTTTTTAATGATTTTCTAATAGCTTTGAAGATAAGAATTGATAATCAAGTGATATTATCGATTTTAAAAAAATTTGATAAAGTTGGTTTTGCGTGACACCTCCTCATCTGTTCCGAACAAATAGCATGTATGTGTGAATAATTAGCAGCAAGTATTTTTAATAATTTTGAAAACGAAAATCACGTACGAGCAAACGAACTCAAATTTTGCAAGTGTAGTGTAAATGACTCAAAAAATATGAAATGGAAATATATTTTAAAGAAAGAGAAAGTATACGCACACTTTAAAATATAAAGGGCTGAAACCTCATAAGGTTATCAGAACTTCGGTCTTCATTAATTCAATTCAAAAATCATTTTAAAACCCAATTTCCAACCCACATGTCAAATTTCATCATATTCAGTTGAGAAATAGGCCAGTTCCATCATACTTGGCCATATTTCAGAACTTTATCCAAAAATAATTTTAAAATCCCATTTCCAATGCACAATTGGTTGAGAAATAGGCAAATTCCCTCATACTTGGCCGTATTCCAGAATTTAATCTAAAAATCAAACACAGATGTTGTACATACATACAAACACTACTTATATAGATTGCTCAACTACTCACTAAACACTAATCCAACCCCAATTCAACCCGCAAACGGCCCCTAACTCAACCCTGAGTTCAAACCCAAACTCAAACTCTCTTCCAATTCAATCCTCAAATCAGCATAAATAAAAATTAGCCAACTGCTCACTATATCTTAATCCAACCCCAACTTAAGTCCAACTCAACTTCAACTCAACCCGCAAATTGTCCCCTAACTTAACCTTCAACTCAACCCCAAACTCAATGCCCAACTCAATATACAAACCAGCATACTATATATAAAAAATTGGTAAATATTTCTATATCCAGGCATTTTGGGTCAATTCGTGTGGCAGGTACCCGACCCTCTTGACACACAGATTCCAAAAACCTTTCAAATCTCGGCCTTGACCATAGGAACAGATTGACAAAAAAAAATTCTAAATCGAAAAAGCCGTTCTCGAGATACCATGGGTACGGACCAACAGACATCCAGACATTCAGACAGACGGACGGACATTTTTTTTTTTTTTTGCTTTTTTAGACTCTCTAGGAACTCTAGGGACTTTCAAAACGTTGAGAAAAATGCTTTGGGACCAACCAAATTTTTGATCATTTTTGACAGGATTTCAATCCTTTGGTCTTTTTAGACCGAAGTAATATTAAATATTATAATCTTAGCGAGCTGTGAAAATGGCACATAATATATGTACATTAAGCCTGAATTCCACTGTGAATAATTGACTGAACTGACTTCAAGTCGAAAGAAGACAACAACAAAAAATTCCATTGGAGTGACAAAGATAAAGCATGTTTTTTTTATTTTTTTTTATAGCACAAATATCTTGATAAATTTTGACAGCGACAGCAAAAAATAAAAAATAAAAATAATAAATTTTTGGTTATCACTTGGAGTTTTAATTTGGCTTTTTCATCACCAATAAATTATTTAAAAAAAAAACGATTACTTTATTAAATTGCCAATAATAGTATTTAGCGATATTATCACAATTGATCCCAATTTATCACAATTTAACTGTACACAAACTTTATATTTTTTTATTACCACAGCTATTTTAGAAGCAACCACCAAAAAAAATTATGACACTTTCCATAAAAATAACAAACTTTTAATTAACTTAGTGTGCGGAAAAAAATTTGCGTTCGTACACAAAATGTGTGTGCATATACTAGTTGGATAACCATAAAATGACTTCGATTTTGATAATTTTTGACCATAATTATGGCGATCCACTAATACAAACACACATTTGATGTAAGTAAAATCTTGACTGACTTCGTTTTGTGTTTCTTTCACACAACCACCGATTTTATATTTTTATCTCCCTTTATTTTGACGGACAAACTTTTATTCGCAATGGAATTCAGGCTTTATTCATAATAAAATGAAATTGTTTAATCGGTATGCTTTGTTATTAGTTTTGCTCATAGAGTTTGGTTGTGGAGGGTTTCGCGCTACCGTCTTTCCAGTTGGCATAATTTTAGGGTTAACATAGCGTCCTGCCGTACCAGTTACATTTTGCTTTGTTCAGCAAGTTTGCCGTGACCACTTACTAAAGTCTAAATATGGCAGCTTAAACAAGATTGCCGGTTTATGGTTAATGGTATACTTTAAAGCGTACATGGCAGGTTTAGATGATTAACTTAACAGTACTGTACTTTGCTCATGCTCAATTAATGTCAGTAAGGTTCGTCCTCCAAACCCAAAATAGAATATCTTATTGACTTTTTCAACCAAAAATGTAACATAATTTAAATATTGAGTGAACAACAGTCGTCTTTCTGCAGGGATTCCGCAGCCTCATCGAAATGGCTTTAAATAATTCAATAGATATTTATACATAAATGTTTGTTTTCAATTTTGTATGAGTTCTTGAAACGTAAATTTTTTTTTTTTTATAGTTTTTTATATTTTATGATACGGGAATAGGTTTTATGAAATTGGGAATAACGAAGGAGGGGTGGGTAATTAAATTCAACAGGTTTTCTAGTGCTTTTTTCTTTGTCATTCCGGAACTTAGGCCTTCCTTTATTAATTATAGCTCAGACGGATTGATCGACGAACACTCATTTCTGCACTTAGGAATGATTAATTTGTTCGCCTCTTTTTCACTATTTTATTTTTTAGATCTTAGATGTGTGTTAATTCTAATTTTGCAAACTGAAGTAAATGTAAAAAAAATTGAATTTATTATTTATTTACAATTTTTGTACAAACCGTTTTTTTTGTTGTTGATTCACGGATTCGTTGGTTGATTCGTCGAATATTTTTTAATATTTGAGCAATTCTTTTTTATAAAAAACATTGACGTCCTTACAGAACTCCCGGGAGCCCTTAGATTGCTTACAAGTTACAAACCGTAGGCCACAAGTTAAGATTAGTTTTCGTTCACAATCGCAGCCAGAATGTATGTCTCATCCATTGAAATGGGATCTTCATCGAGGTTCATAAATAATAAATAATAACCCTTTTCAAAATTATGGGCCGCCATTCAAATGTGATGTACTGCTTTTTTGTCAACCACCGCCAAAAAATGACTTCCAAAGTTCAAAACATGGACTTATTATTTTAGTTTTATCTAATACGATTTAAGATTTAGTGTGGCTTACCTTTTTCTCATCAAACATTACTCGCATGAATATAGCAACCTAGAATTTGAATTGAATTAAAATTTAAACGACATTTTCTTTGAGTACTAAAGTTTTATTCTCTTAAGATTTGTTAAACAAATTTATGCTTATCGAAAAAAATAATAAATTACATTTGTTTTGCTGTTTATTTAACTTACATTATATACAATCAATATTCATTTATAAACCATTATTTAATAATATTTCATTTTAATAACAACAAAAATAGTACTTAAATTAAATAAAAAAACTAATTTTAAAAGAAAAACATTCCTTAAAATATGTATTTCCGTTAACATAAAAATCCACCCGCATATAACAAATTAAATTTTAAAATGCATATTACCAAAATATATTGATCAACATGTAGGAGTATTACTTAAACTAGTAACTTGTAGAAAAGAACATAAATTTGTGTATTTAACTATGTAATACCCTCGACAGACACAAACGATTTGGGTGTTGGGTGCATCTCAATAGGGTAGGGGTTGACCGTCTATAGCCATGTATCTCGTGGTCTATATTCCAACGCTGCAACTATGTAGAAACCACCAAATATGTCTAGTATACCTCCACGTGGTAACACCCGGGCAACGATGTGAAGCATCGGCGAAATACTAGAGGCGAGTGCAGTACACTATAAATGAGCAATGAGCGGAACAAATAAGGAAACTAATACCCTAGGTGGTACACCTGTTGCTCAGGTAAATCCACCCTCTTCGGAGGTCGGTCTCATGGATTCTGGGGGAGACCAGCCATTGCTATACTACAATTATTTTAGCCAATCCCAAGACATGTTGGTGAATAAACAAACTCATTTGAGTGAAACAAAAAAGGATAATTCACATCCCTTCCAGAGGAGTAACAAAGTCGCGTATTCTCCGATAAGAGGCGGTAGTCCCTCCATTGGGGCCAGCAGCCACATCACTCTTTCTACAAACGAAGAAAAGCTTCACAATGAATTGTGTAAAGCTAATAATGCATTAGTTGAAGCCAACAATATAAATAGGCAACTGAATATTACAATTGCATGGATGCAGGAGCGTATGAAGACGCTTGAAAACGAAGTTAAAGCTCTTAAGCCAAAGGAGGACATCGGTTCTACTCCTAACCAGAATACAACTCCACAAGAGTATCATACGGATGAAGAAGAACTAGTTCGAGAAACTGAGTGGATTAGAGTTAAAGGTGGGAGAAAAAAAAGGAGACGGAATAATACGCCCTCCCCACCTCAATTAAAGGATAATGTTCCAAATATTATCCAGAAACAACCAAAAAAAGTACCTCCACCACCACCAATAGTAATAGATGAAGTCAAAGACTACGATGTACTCTATGAAAAAATAAAAACCATAACTGCTACTGATAAGTTTAATGCAAAGGTGATGAATGGAAACACCATCAAAATAAACTTAGAAGATGCTGAAACATACAGAAAAATGACAAAAATGTTAAATGAAGAAAAACGTGCTTGGTACACGTTTGAAGATAAACAAACCAGACCAATTAGGGTCATGGCTAAAAACTTACACTCTGCGTGTAAACCAGATAAAATAATTGATGACCTGAAAGCAAAAGGATTTAAGGCAACTGAAGCATCGATTAAGCTAAAACGGAGAGGCAAAGTACCTCTCAACATGTTTATGTTGACCTTCGATACTGATGAAGATATCGAAAAAATTTATCAAATTAAGTACATCTTGGGGTGCAAAGTGGTTATTCAGCCTCTAAGAAGGTCTAAGCTTATACCACAATGTAAACAATGTCAAGCCTATGGACATACACAAAAATATTGCAACAGGGAACCTAGGTGTGTCAAATGTTTAGGTAAACATCATACCAAAGATTGTGTAAAAGCCCAAAATGTTCAACCTAAATGCGTTCACTGTGGAGAAAACCATCCGGCTAACTACAGAGGATGCAGCGTTGCTATTGAACTGCAAAATATCAAAAATAAGAACGTGATTGCTAAAAATCCAAGTTCATTCAGGAAACAAGCGGTTAAGATGAACCGACCCGAAGTAAATCGTAGAGTGTCGGGAACTACTCAAGGACAATTTGGTAAAATGACTTATGCTCAAGTAATGATGAGCAACGGAAATCCAGGAAAAACTGCTCAAAATGACGATATAAGTCAAACACTTAAATTAATTTTACTAAATACATTTGATGAGCGATTACAGAAACTAGAGTACAGCACAAAGGGAGCCATCCCTAAACAGAAAAATGGCCAAAGATCTTAGAATCTTATGTTGGAATGCCAATGGACTGATGCAACATCAACAAGAACTGCAAGTGGTCCTGGACACAGAAAAAATCGATGTATGTCTCATCACGGAAACACACTTCACTAGGCAATCAAACGTTAAATTTAAAAATTATCAAATATATCACACTATTCACCCTGGAAACACTGCTAAAGGAGGTAGTGCTGTTATAATTAGAAATAGTATTCATCACTATGAGGAGTTAAAATATGAAACGGAATAAATACAAGCAACTGCTGTTATTGTCAAATCCAAAAGTAGTTATACAGTGGTTTGCGTTCGTTTATACGCACCATATTTTTTCAAAAGTAAACCAAAATTTAACATTTTATGTATTTCTAAAAACTATTATTGTTTAATTTAAAAAATTAAAAAAAAAATATTTATGAATTGCAGTGGATTTCATACATTTTTATTTATTAAATTCAAATTTTTTACAAAATTGCAAAGAAACCTGATGCATTCGTTTATGCGCATTTGCATATATTCGCCGAAAAATTGTAAAGCGTATCAAGGAATGAAATATTAATACTTCGTCCCACCTCCCTTATTCTTAATAACTTCAAAAAGTCGTTTTGGCATTGACTGCCAAAGATTTTGGAGCACATTGGGAGTGATTTCATCCCAGCATTGCTTGATGCACTGCTTCATATCATTTACTGACGAAAATTGACGTCCATTTGCATACACCTTTGCAGCCAGTATACCCCAGAGATTCTCAATGGGGTTGCAGTCTGGACTACATGCTGGCCACTCTAGTAATGGAATATTTCTTGACTCAAACCAATCCTTAGATACCTGTGAAACGTGGATCGCAGCGTTGTCCTGTTGAAATACGAACTCACCATCAATATGATCATCAATAAATGGAATCAAAACATCTTCCAGCAGCTCACAATATTTTTTTGAATCCATTCTGGTAGTTATCCAACAAATGGGTGTCTTAAAATTTCCTGAGAATGCTCCCCAAACCATTACAGTCCCACCACCAAAATTTCTCTTTGACCGAACGACAGTGTGATTGCGTAGATCATGCCAATAACAACTGTAGCAGTCTGGGCCGTCCAAATTAAATTTTTTTTCATCAGAAAAAATCACTCGGCCCCATTCTTTTGTCCAATGCATGTACTGCTGCGCAAACTTCAAACGGCGTTCCTTATGTGCGGTAGTTAGACGGGGTTTCGATTTAGGTTTGATCCATTTAATGGTTTTTGTTGTCTTCAGAACCCGAGCTACAGTTGATTTGACTACCGGCAAACCAAGTTTTGCAATTATTTGGCTACAAAATAGTTTATTTTTGGTCGCTTCGTGTTTAATTTGCCACTTTTGGCGTGTAGTGAGCTTTGAATTTCCTCGTGTGGGCTTCTTGATTCCATACGTTTTTGGATTTCTTAAATAATTTCTTATCAATCCCTCAGATCGTTTGATTTCCTTGGCAACGAGACGATTAGAGTAGCCTACTTTTTTCAATATTTCAATTTTGGCTATTTTTTCTTTATTCAAACGTTTTCCCTTACCCATCTCTGCAAAAGCGTCTAATGTTATATTCAATCTGTGTTAGTTTGAAAGTAAAAACTTACTAAGAGATTGCAAAAATTAAATATTACCAAAACAAATGAGTCTATATGATTTTTTTTTTTTTTTTGTAACTGCGTATAAAGGTATGCAACACCTAAAATCGACACTCTCACTAAAAACAATACTTCACAACTAAAACAATAGATCTAAATAAACGAAATTTATCCTGTTATTTCTCTCACTACTATACCATTTGAATATATGTATCACAAGTATTCATAGTTGGAATTTCAATGGAAAAATTTCACTTTTAAGAGAAATACTAAAGTGCGTATAAACGAATGCAAACCACTGTATTTGTATTGCTAGTATTTACTGCCCACCGAAGCACTCAATGAAAGAAAAAGATTATCTCGAGTTCCTCAGTAAATTAGGAAAACGATTTGTACTTGGAGGAGGCCTTAATGCAAAAAATGTCCACTGGGGATCCAGATTAACAACAACTAAGGGTAAAGAACTCCTAAAAGCTATCAGAAAATGCAGTTGTGAAGCCCTCTCAACTGGAAAACCAACCTACTGGCCAACTAATCCAAACAAAGTACCAGATCTGATTGATTTCTTTATAATAAAGAACATATCTGTAAATTATGTACAAGTAGATGAAAGCCACGACTTAAACTCTGATCATTCACCAATACTTCTAACGTTAAGTGAAAAAATCATTCAGAAAGAAAGAAACCCATTCCTAGTAAATAATCACACTAATTGGGCATGATTTAGACTATCGCTAGAAGAAAAAATTAACTTAATGGTTCCATTAAAGACTGAAGAACAATTAGACAAAGAAGTTCACAAATTTGTAAACGATATACAGCAATCAGCTTGGGAAAATACTCCTGAAATTAAAACGAAAATCAAGGGAAACAACTACCCTGTGGAAATTAGGGAACTCCTCGCAGAAAAAATAAGAGCGAGAAGAGTATGGCAACAAACAAGGGCCACCCAAGATAAAACTCATTTGAACAACCTCACTCAACAATTAAGAAGAGAGATCAAAGAATTGAAAGATGAATCATTCAGCAACTATTTAAGAAAATTAACTAATGATAACAGTACTGATTATTCTCTTTGGAAAGCAACCAAAAGAATTAAAAGACCAATAAAGCAGATTCCCCCAATAAAAATAGCAGGTGAGAAATGGGCTAGAAATAATGAAGACAAAGCTCGAGAATTTGCTGAACACCTCGAAAAAATATTCCAGCCACATGAAGACCAAACGTTGGAAGCCGAGATAATAACTGAAACAAGCTGTGCAAGAAAGTAAAGAAATCACACCCACAACACCAAAAAAAGTCATGCGTGAGATAAAAGCTAATATGAATACGAAAAAAGCTCCTGGGTACGATCTTATTACTGCAGAAATCTTAAAAGAACTGCCAAGGATAGTTCTGGTGAAACTCACCAATCTTATAAATGCAGCATTTAGAATCAAATGTGTACCAAGCTTATGGAAAATTGCAGAAGTAATTATGATCCCAAAACCTGGGAACACCACACATAACATCGTCTTATAGGCCAATTACGCTATTGCCAGTCATGTCCAAACTCTTTGAGAAGCTTCTGGTAAAAAGATTAAATCCGATAATCGAGAGTAAAAACTTGATCCCAAATCATCAGTTCGGTTTTCGCAACCAACACTCAACAATTGATCAAGTACACAGAATAACCAGTATAATTGAGAAAGCATTAGAGGAGAAAAAAGTCTGTTCAACAGTATTTCTAGACGTTGCACAAGCGTTTGATAGAGAGTGGCATGAAGGACTTAACCACAAGTTAAGGAATCTTCTACCAATGCAATTTGCTAAGATACTGGAATCATACTTGAAAGATAGGTTCTTCAGAATTAAGTTAGATGATACATTTTCTGAATTGAAAGAAATCAATGCAGGAGTTCTACAGGGCAGTGTATTAGGGCCGGTTTTATACCTACTATACACTTATGATCTTCCTACATTAGAAAACAACACGGTGGCAACTTTTGCAGATGATACGGCGATCTTAGCTGTTGGAAAAAGCAACGAAGAATCAACACAGAAGTTACAATCAGCTATAACTCAAATATATAAATGAACAAAAAGATGGAGAATAAAACTAATGAAGCTAAATCAGTTCACATCAACTTTACAAACAGACGAATCGAACATATTCCGATTACCATAAATCGGGAAATAATACCGCATGCGAACACAGCTAAGTATCTCGGCATGACCCTGGATGCTAAACTACGATGGAAAGCACACGTCAAGAAGAAAAGTGAAGAATTAAGACTTAAATACAGAAAAATGTATTGGCTGATGGGAAGGAACTCTTCTTTATCAACATACAACAAGCTTCTACTTTATAAGCAAATATTGAAACCGATTTGGACTTATGGTATTCAGCTTTGGGGTTGTACCAAACAGAGCAACGTAAATATCATCCAAAGATTTCAGAATATGGTATTAAGCAACATCGTTGATGCACCTTGGTATGTCAGGAACAATGACCTTCATAGGGACCTTAAAATGAACCTCATCTTAAATGAAATCCAGGAAAAAGCACGGATACACGAAGAAAGGCTCCGCCAACAAGTGAACATTAAGGCAACTCAGCTCCTAAGCATCACGAATTTAGTTCGCAGACTTAAAAGAACCAAACCTTTTGAGCTGGTGTGATTGTCAGTTTAAGCAGCATTATGCTGATCTAAAATCCACAACAAAGATGTGGTTTACTTCAATTTACCAAACACTATGGAACGCCAATGGGAAGAATCCATAGATTAATTTAAGTTAGTAAATTAAGTCAGAAACAAATTGCTCATTAGTCCAGGAGACTAGATTGTAATTACATAAAATAAATAAATAAAATTTATTTTAAATATAAAAAAAAAAAAAAAATCTAATACGATTTAAGATTTAGTGTGGCTTACCTTTTTCTCATAAAATACTCGCATGAATATAGCAACCTAAAATTTGAATTGAATTAAAATTTAAACGACATTTTCTTTGAGTACTAAAGTTTTATTCTCTTAAGATTTGTTAAACAAATTTATGCTTATCGAAAAAAATAATAAATTACATTTGTTTTGCTGTTTATTTAACTTACATTATATACAATCAAAATTCATTTATAAACCATTATTTAATAATATTTCATTTGAATAACAACAAAAATAGTACTTAAATTAAATAAAAAAACTAATTTTAAAAGAAAAACATTCCTTAAAATATGTATTTCCGTTAACATAAAAATCCACCCGCATATAACAAATTAAATTTTAAAATGCATATTACCAAAATATATTGATCAACATGTAGGAGTATTACTTAAACTAGTAACTTGTAGAAAAGAACATAAATTTGTTTATTTAACTATGTAATACCCTCGACAGACACAAACTAGCTAATCGCAAATTCAAGAATATGTAGTCATTTTTTCAGTCTGCCACAACACGATTTTAATGATTTCAGGATTAACGCAATTCATAATTTGATTATCGTCACCCAGTTGTATAAACCAAAGCATTCCTAGATATACAAGCCGTCAAGATAAAATTCGAACTTAATATAAGGGGGATAGAAAGACAAGAAAAATGGATTTTTCATACAAATCATATGAAAAGTTATGTTTTTTAATACCGTTTTTCTTAAATGAAAAATCTTACAAAAATGAATTTTGATTTCTACGTTATCAAGAAGAATAATTGATAAATATATGATTTGAAAATCAATTAGTAAAATCTTGTTTATAGATATTTAATTAATGTTTTACTAAAACCCCTTTATTTACAAATACATCTTTACACCAAATGACGTCACACCTTTCGTTCATGTTTTTTTATAATAAAAAAATGTCGATAAATAGCAAAGAGTTTAAACTAAAGAGGAGAAACAAACTTTTTTTCTTACATCTAAAAAAACCATTTCGTTTTTATTGTTATTAAAGAATGATTGTGCGTAGTTTGTTTATTTCTGGTCTATTGTAGTTTAAAGTCTTTGATAAATAGATGTTAAAATATGTCATTGATTTCGTTTTTATAATTTTATACTGTATTTTTCACATAGCCATACAAAGAAAAAGTAATTTTGTACAATTTTAATTTAATTATAATAATTAAATTACTAAATTTAAGTTATTGGTTTTAAAATATGTTATACTCAAAGGTTTGATTTAAATATATGTAAACCTAAAAATATTTTCTGTTACTTATTTTATACTTACGTATATTTTCTTCTTATGGGAAATCGTAAAATGCATCCCCTTAAATTGAGCTTCTTTTAAAATTGGTCTGAAGCTGACGGCTTGTATATTTAGGAATGCTTTATATAAAATCGATAAACATCAAATACAAAAAAAAATACAGAAAGTGTAAGTGAAATAAATTATGTTATTTTGAAAATCGCGATCTGATATTATTGCGATAATCTTTTGTCTGTCAATGGTATAAGACTATAATTTAGTATATCAATAAAGTGTTTCGCTGAGAATTAAACAAAATTATGCACTTAATACAGAATTTATAAATTTTTTCTCATTTGCATTGCTTTTACTATGATAAGGGCACCGATTCCAATTGCAATGGCTGAGCCAGCACACATTAAAGCTTTTTTACAGCATTTACTGTAAATATTAGGAATAAAATTATCATTAAATGTATGTTTATTTATATGTTGTATAACAAAATACCGTTTCAACAAGCAATATTAACGTTACAAAAGAAAGCAATATATTAAAGGTAAGATGCTAAGCTGTAGAACCAAGAGAAGCATGCACAGGAAATAATAGGTACCTAAGTGTGTTTGCATGATAGAATTTGGATTTTAAATTACAAAAAAAAATGTGAATCAAGTTGCTTTGTAATTCATATAAAATTAAATCCAAATCCGATTGGATCACGCAATAAATAAACATTCCTAATATTAGTTTTAAATAAATTACTCACACCACGTTTACACCAATTGTAAAAGTAAGTAGCAAGTAAAACAGCAAAATGTAAACGCAAAGTTTTCTAATATTCGATCAAATATTTCCCCACGAACATACACGAAAGGGACGATTTCCATACAATCACATGGCCACGAAAGTAAACAATATTACACACGTGTTTGATAACAACCGTTTTCGAAAAAAGATCCTGGATAACTTCAGGTTAATTTTTAATTTTTCTTACGTTGGTAAAAAATTATACAAGTTATCCATTAGAGAGCATTCAAAATGAAAAAAGTTAGAAGAGAGCATTCACAATGAAACAGGTTTGTTTGAATTTCCAACATAACGAACAACAATTTATATTCGTTACGTTGGAAATTCATACAAACCTGTAAGTCAAAACCAAAAAGTTCATTGTGAGTGCACTGTCACGTACAAAAACTTAAGAATACATTTTAATATGAAACCAAAATTCGAAAATGCATTTTAAGAGATATTCTAAGAACGGCAAAATAATTTTTATAAAAAACATTCGGATTGATCTAATTGGTATTCATTTTTTTTATTTGTATTTACAGCTAATTACATAAAAAAAATTTAAAACAACAGCATCTAAATTAACTTGAAGGTATCTGTTTCGTTCGTAAATAAATGGATAAATTTGATAATCGAAAGTTAGCCTGGGCCTCTATTGGTGAATCCGTTTCGTTTCTTGGTTCGAAACGAATGTTGTATTCGATTAGAATGAGAATTGGGGTGAGATGTTGTAACCATCACGTTTTTCGCTTCGATGCATTTTCGATAGAATAACTGTACTGCTTTGTTAAAAATATAAAATTTTAAAATAATTTAGTTCTAAAATACCGTTATTCTATCGAAAATGCATCGAAGCGAAAAACGTGATGGTTACAACATCTCACCCTTGGTATTTTTGAATTCGATCGAAAATAAAAATGTACTGTGTTAAATAATGAAAAGGGAAATTCTGTTTTTTGGATAAACCTATAGGGGGTGTTTACATTAGGCATTTTATTCCGGATTCTTCGGCAACAAAATCCCTCATCGTTTACACTAAGCATTAAAAAACCGGAATTTTTTCATATGTATGATTACATAACTGACAACAAAATATGAGAAAATAATGTAACCTTGAGAATTGGTTTAATCATTTTTGTTTGTGTTAGTGCGAAGAATCCAAAGAAACCAACAAAATTTTGGTGTAAAAAAAATCCCAAAAATAAAATCACACAAAACCGGTTTTGTATGAAAAGAGAAAAAATTCCAGGAATAAAATGCCTAGTGTAAACACCGTGATACGAAAAATATAAACCTTGAAGAATTTTGACGTTTTGATTGTTTTGTTTTTTGTCTCGCTGTTTGAAGTTTTTAAATGATTCTTTCTAGAACAGCTGTTGTGTTCAAATGTATTTACATAAACTGAAACTTTAATAAAGTTTTGTGCGTAATTAATTTTTTGTGGGTAATTAAGTTTAATCTTTATTGAATATTCAAAATTACATTTTCTTTTATTACATATCAAATTTTTTTTACATTTTTAATATAAATAAAATAATATTAAATGAAAATTTTTAAGTAGTGTATACAAACAATTTAAAACAGTGGATAGCCGTTATCAATTAATAAAAAACATTAATTAATATGAAGAGAGAAAAAAAGGTGTTAATAATAGAACTAAACTAAATAATTAAATTAAAAAGGAACATTAATTTAATTTTTACTTTATTAATTTTTTGTTGAATATTAATTAATTCATGTAATATCTAATATGCTACCGGACCATATAAAAATATGCTATAGACCATTTTAATTGTGTTTCGATTAACACGAGAAGTATATTAGTATTTACGAACAGTAATTCAACGAAACCGACTAATAGACGTAATTCTATTTATTTAATTATATGATTTTAATACGAGTATGTTCCGAAGATTGTAAGAGAATTCAATCCAGTTTCGAACTGATGAGCTTATGATTATGAAAAAATCAATCTTCTCATCAGGCCGCGGCGACTGGACTGATTATACCACAATTTTCATTCTATATATACAGCGGCCTGATGGGAAGATTGATTTTTTCATAATCATAAGCTCATCAGTTCGAAACTGGATTGAATTCTCTTACAATCTTCGGAACATACTCGTATTAAAATCATATTAATTTAATACTAAAATCAGATAACATGAATAATAATTCAAAAAGCAACAAGGAAGAAAATAAAACGGACACCGCAGAATCAGTTGAAAAATCTTCAATTGAAGATTTTAGAGGATTCGATCAAAAAATAGTTTCAATAAATATAAATAATAATTCGGAATTCGTAAATACTAGGTTAAAAGGTTAGAAACAATAATAGTAATATATTAAATAATATCTCGAGCAATAAAAATAAATATTTAGCAGGAGACTTAGGTACTACCTTATAATTATTCACAAAAAAGGGATAGAAGATTTAATAATCGCAGAATTATTAAACTCTTTAAATTTTGCAAATATCCTATCAATTAAACAATTCGGAAAAATAAAGTTTGTAGCGGTTCACCCAATAATTCAAAATCACCCAATGAACCGCTACAAACACAAGCTCTCCGCATATTGGGTGCTACCTGTACAGCACATTGGGCAATAGGTCACCAACCAATCACTGACCGGCTTGTCCAAACACGAACAAAAACACAACACAATACACAAAACAAACTAATATAAATTGAAAAACTAATTGACTGGGTTAGCAATATGGTAGTGGTTCAAAAACCAAACGGATCATTGAGGATATGCCTAGATCCAAAGTATTTGAATGAGGCTATAAAACAAAATCTCACAGCTAAATTAACAGGTGCAACAGTACTTACGGTTTTGGATATTAAAGATTTTTATCAGATTGAATGGCCGAGACGAAGAGGAACATGATCACAATTTAAATCAAGTAGTAGCAAGAGCCAAAAAATTGGGTATTACGTTTAATCCATACAAGGTGCAATATAAAGTGAAAGAAGTAAAATTTCTAGGTCATGTGTTTGGCAAACATGGGATAAGTTGTGACTCAGACCGGATTAAAGCCATCACGAAAATGAAAAATCCAACATCAAGGGTCGAGTTACAGAGATTCTTAGGTATGGTCAATTATTTAAGAAGTTACATACCTAATTTGGCCGAGATAACGAACCATTACGTCAGTTATTAAAGGAAAATATTGCATTTAGTTGGTTTCAACAACACGAGAAGTGCATGAAAACATTAAAAGAATTAATTACTGGGGCACCTATTTTACAATCATTTGATGTCACCAAGGAAATTGTGATACAAACTGATGCAAGTATGAATGGTGTAGGGTGCGTTCTACTACGAGAACAAAAGCCTGTAGCGTATGCCTCAAGAAGCCAAAATGACATAGAGAAAGCATACGCTCAGATAGAAAAAGAATTTCTGGCGATAATTTACGCATGCATAAAGTTCCACAATTATATATTTTGAAAGAAAATGGAAATTTACTCTGATCATAAGCCCCTTGTTGGTGTAATGAAGAACGAGATACATAAGGTAAACTCATCAAGGCTTCATCAGCGCATGAAATTAAAGTTGTGCAAATATGATTTAGTAGTGAGGTATAAACCCAGAAAGGAATTACATATTGCCGACCATTTATCACGTAGCTGTTTAATTGCTGAACCAGCAAGGGAATTTCAAGAGTTTGAGGAAATAATTTATATGATTAATGTGTAGGACGAAAAGAAAGAAAAATTGATTAAAGAAACGGCGAGAGATTTAGTTTTGTCGAATTTATTGGCTGTGTATAAAACTGGTTGGCCAAATTCAAAAAATAAACTTGTAGATGTGGTAAAACCATTTTGGAAATTTAAAGATAACATTTATTGTGAAGAAGAACTAATTTAATATTAGAAATGTTAACGATACTACATGAAGCTCACGTAGGAATGACGAAAACCAGGAATTGATGCAGACATTGAAAATTTCATAGGAAACTGCTAAATTTGTGAAAAATATCAAAACTCAAATGCCAAGGAACCATTAATTTCACACGAAATGCCAGATCTGCCATTTAATAAGATAGCTTGTCATATTATGCAAGTCGGAAGTGATGACTATTTAGTCATAACTTATTACTATTCGAAATAGATTGAGGCACAAAACAATGATATGCGACAATATGCCTTTTGCAACACCAGAAATGGATGAATTTAGCAAAAAATGGGAATTTAATATAAAAACCTCAAGCCCAACTTATTCACAGTTGAGCGGGCATGCCGAAAAAACAGTTCACATAGCAAAAAATTAAATTAGAAAAGCAAAAGTAAAAAAGCAAAGTAATTTTGTGAATTGCCAAAATAATACACTGTCAGATAAATTTACAATATTAAAAACACAATTTGCTACCTATTATATTTTTGATAGCTAGTATAACAAAATATTATAATTATACTATTATACTATCAACTTCGGTTTTCCATCGTCGTAGTATAATAGTATAATACTATTATACTATTATACTATGACCAAAGAGAATACACATCTGTCTGATGTGTATTCTCTTTGCTATGACGATGGAAAATCGGTATGACTGAAAACGTCCGAGATAAATTCAACATGTAAACGGTGACTTGACTGAAAGTTATCTGAAAGTAGTCTGATACTGGCTTTACACCCCAGATAGTATAATAGCAAAATAGTATAATACTATTTTACTATGTACCATAGTCGGTTTTACACCGTATATAAAATATTAAAATTTAAACGGAAAATTAAAACAAAATAAAGAAAAAGTATAATTTAAGCGTGATTTACACGTTCCAACAATGTTTCCCAACAAAAAATGAAGAGATTAGTATATCGCGAATTTCATTTGAAAGACAAGAACAAAAATATAAACAGACAAAATTTTGTTGGACTTTTTTTTCTTTTTTTTTTTAACTTTGTTTCCATAAAAAATTTTTTTGACTATAAAATATACTCCACCCGAGTATATTTTATGGAAACAAACAACAACAAACACATTAAAAATGGCGATTTGTAAAATTTTTATAGCGCTCTATTTTTAATTTTTTAAAATTTTTATTTAAAAATTAAAATTTATGTTCGAACAGTTTTCATTTTAGCCAAGAAAAGTCGTAATTTTGATAAATAAAGTGGTATCGCTGCGGCATATTTCGTCAAAAATTAAATTGTCGATTTTATACCGCCATAAAATTATAGCATACCCGACATTTTTGTTTTATTTTTTATAAATTTTTGTTTAAAAATGGATGTTTACTTTCGAAAAGCTTTATTTTAGCCAGAAAAGTTGTAATTTTGAAACATAAAGTTGTATTATCGCACTATTCGACATCGTAGATTTTATACCGCCAAAAAGTTATAGCATGACCGACATTTTCGTTTTATACTTTTCTCTTTTTATCGCATGTAAATGTTTTCTATTGCGTGTAGCTCTAAGTCTCAACAAAAAAAGTTGGAAAAACATTGTTGGAACGTGTAAATCACGCATTAGAATACACATAAATGTTTCTAGGCTAATTTATCAGCAATAGACTGTCATAAATTTTCCTTCTTTAATAAAATAAAATAAAATATAATAGTTATTAAAATTTGATAGCTATCAAATCAAAATATTATATTTAATTTTTGCTATTATACTATCAAAACATCGGTTTTACACCGGAGAGCAAAATAGTATTATACTATTTGTCAACTTAAATTTGGTTGGTTGAGTCACTTTGTGTGTTGAGTTAAACATGTAAACTTTAATTTAGTTGAATTGGCAAATTTGTTGATACTGTTATAAAGGCAAGAGATTTTTATACATTTTCGAAGTATGTAGTTTTCAAATTATTTTAAATAATTTTTTAATAATTTAAATGTAATTTAAGAACAAAGTGGCATTTGAACTGTCAGCTCAGATCAAATAAAATAGTCCCATGTAACCACCAACCCAAATTTTCAGTCAGATCACTTTCGGTTTAACATATATCTTTAGTATAATATCTCCCCCATTAAATTAGCCAAAAATTTCTCTACCTTAACATTTGTTTATTTGCCAGACAGAGCCAAAAAACCTTGCAACCAAGAACTACATATTCAAGATTTGAACGAAGAATAAAATGCCAACCACCGACAAGTTATACACCTTAAATTAGCGATGGCGAGGTTCAGTAATAAGTTCATGCTTAAAATACTAAATTCGAACGTATTAAAAAATGTTACGAATAAATATTAAGTTATTAGGTATAAATTTAATTTTAACTTTAGCCACTCAGTTTCCTTAATTTTGGAATTCGACCGTTGGCCATCCGAATGGGTCCTCTTCGTAATTTTGTTTGTGAAGGAAAATAAATAGCAAATGTTAATATATATCACGTTAATATTGCCTGCCCTTGATGATTTATGATAAAAAATAGAAATGATTTTGAGTTGAGAATTGAGGTAGACAATCCTCCATACTATATTAACGAACAAGGGCATATTGATTAAATTCGATTTTTTATATTTTTTCTGCACATTTGACTTTTTAATTGTACCGTGCGCAGTAAGTCACATAGAAACACTGAAATGGTCAATGTAGTTTTGCTGCGGCTATTGTAAGAAATAATGTAGCAAAATCCTGCTAATATAGTATTTGCTGTATATTAGTTTAGAAAAATAGAATAAAAAATATATAGGTACGACTAAGTAGGTACTTTCAGGATATGTATATTCATTGTCGTGTGTGTGCAAGTGAACAAGTAGGTAAAATATTATTTGCCAAAAAGCGAGCGGAACCATGATCTATGGAAAAGTTAATAAATATTTCAATTTCAAACACATTAACTCATTAAAAACAAAAAACAAAATTACGTACTTTTCTCCTGATGCAGATGGTTTCTGCTTACGTTCACTTTCCGCAAGTTCCCCGATACAATATGATTTCATTTGTTCTCTATAAATATAAAATTTTTTTTAGAAATAATATAGATAACATCAAATTAGTAATAAAAAGTACTTAGCATCCGAACTATGACCGATATCGTCGAATTCTCGTGTTGCATCTTTACCAGCTACATCAATTAACACTTCTTCGCCTCCAGGATGCTACAAAAGAGGTTTACATAATAAGTATTTAAAACATTAAGAAATAATTTTATTGGTCAATAACCTCTTTTTGGAATTTAGTTAAATCATAGACCTTGTCGTGTATTATCACCCACAAATTCTCGGGCGTATTATGTGCTGCCACTTCTTTGCGTGATAATTGTATTAATTGAGACATATTAATAAGAACTCTAAAACTCCAGTGTTGCACAATAAAAATAGTAAAATAACAAGTTCAACTAATCAACGAACTGATACTGAATGAAGAATGAAGTGACATAATGAAAATTATCGTTACTTTGACATTTATTGCGAATTTGCGATCGATATTATTTGCTCAATTCGGTAACGAGGGCATTAACACCCCTATTCCCTTAGTCGTGTCACTTGTCACTTGTACCGACAATCAAATTTTGATATTCCTTAGGACGTGTCCGATTTCTGTGCGAAATAATTTTTTTGTGATAAATTTGACATTAGTGAAATAATTTTCTCTTCCATATTTGAAATAAGTTCATTTGCTGTCCGAATACTGAAATAATTTTGACATAATAAAATTGACATTTGGAAATACAACAAACGACAAATTGTACATAGAGAGTTATTTAAAAGTGTTTATAAAATGATAGAAGCAGAATTTGATCCAAATATGGTATTATTTCTATTAAGTTCGGGTTACATGTGTTTAATGAGAAGAACATGGAACTTTACGCGACCTTTAATAATGGATCTCATAAACTCCCAGGTATTTAAACTTACAGGTATGTATGTTAGGTATTGCCCTCTAGTATTTATAAATATTAACAAAATTCTTTCTTGCAGCGACCAATAATGTACACAATTCCCTCAACAAACAGTATTGTTAATTCAATACCTAGTTATAATGATCCTGTGACGAGAATGTATTTAAGGATATCGTCTAACACTTTCATCGCTATTAGCAAATTCTTGCCCAATAAAAACCATGGTTGGGGACCGGAAATGGAACTAATGATATTTTTGCTGTGGCTGACAAGTGGGACTACCCTCCAGACCAGGTGTATCATAAACGTACGGTTTACGAAGACTTTGCTATACTAAGGTGTTCGTAAACGTTACACTAAAACAGTACGAATATAGTACGTAATGTGTACTTTTGTCACATGAGAAGTGAAACAAATTTGCGAAGACTTGTGTATGTATTAGCATGTATAAAAGTGTTCATAATGTGTACGCTTAAACGTAATGTTTACGAACTGCTTAAGCGTAACATTGACGAACGGTTTAGTGCGAATTGCCCCATTTAATTAGAATAAAACAATTTTTTTAAATCAATCTTATCTTTTATTTGTATTTTTCTTCAAATAAGCCGCAACACAAGATACAACGTGCCAAATTTGTTAATTAATCTTTTTCTGAAATGAAATAAAATGTTTCAATCATAGATGAAGTACTTCGAGTATTATTTAAATACCTTTCAAAATATTCATTATAATGATTTTTATATGATATTATGGATATAGTGGTGCTCTTGAATGCCACAAAAAACTAACAATAATTATCAAAGTATTTATATTTTCACAATACGACAACTTTAATTTAATTTGTACAAAAAAAAATTGAAACTAAAACAAAGCCGCAAGATATAATTGACAGCACTGTGTATAGAAAATGTAAATGTAGCAGTGTATTATAAAAAAAAGCGTTCGTAAACTGTTCGTACGCTGTACATTTTTGCTGTATACATTTTTGCGCCGGGAGGGTAGTTATAAAATTGTAGGTGCAGCAATGAACATATCAAGATCCACAGTTTGTGATATTGTTCACAAAATGCTGGACACTAGAAAATGCTGGAACTTATTATATTATATAAATAAAATAAAATTAAATTAAATACTCATAAAACTTATTTTGTTTACTTCACCGGCACAGAAACAAGAATTATTACGGACATGTCAAAATTATAACACACCGGTGCTGTGATAATTTGGTTGCGTACAGTTTAACATTAATTTATCACAAAAAAATTATTTCGCACAGAAATCGGACACGTCCCGTGTCGATCGATGCGACAATTGTCGTTTGAAGTGACAGATATAGTTTTACGTCGCATTCTCTTATATTATCACTTCGATCGACTAAAGCTGTGTTTCTTATTTCTGATCTAATCAATCTGATTGATCTGAGTACTAAAAAGTTGTTTCTTATTTCAAGTCAGATCGATCTGATCAATTTTTTTGATGTTTCTTATTTTTTTTTCAGATTGATTAGATTGATTTTTTTGATTTGTAAAAATATTCCGATTTCTCAGATTAGTTTTCGTTTAGCTAACTTCATGTAATTCAAATACATACATTACCGCATACAGAACTGTCTTCTCACCACTTATTTTTTTTTTGCAAACGTTATTAAAATGGAAATAGAAGGAAATTTGAATTATTATGTGAACGAAGGTAAATCATTTTATTAAATTATGAAATAAATATTTTTTGATCTAAAAAATCTGAAACCTGTTTCTTATTTCAGATCGACCAAATCGATCTGATTTCAGATTTCAAAATCCGCTCGATCTACGGATTTAAATAAGAAACACAGCATAAGAAAATACCAATTTAAAGTTGAAGTGACACGACAATTGTCACGTCGAATGAAGTGACACGACCAAGGGAATAGGGGTATAAATTCAAAGAAGCGTTCACACAAAAACATTCGTACGTCGAATTCTTTTCGTTTTTTCAAATCAATGTAAATATTGTGGTATGAAAAGTACGTGAAACCAAAATTGATGCAGTTTTGTGTTTAATTGATAATATAAAACATTTGACGTTTAAAAATTTCGAAACGATTTTTGTAGTGTCCCCCGCTTTCTTCACTGCTAGTGTTCGCTGATGACAAGGGATAAAAAATAATAGACTTAAAATAAGCAAACGTAGCAGAAAGAGCAAGCATAAACAATTTTTTGCTAAAAAGAGAAAGACTAAAATAGATCAGGGCCAAACTTAGTATTTTATTCAATGGATTGGAATATAGTGGGTTGGTTAAAAAAAAATACATATAAGAAAAATGTTGTTTGGGTTTTAACAACAAAATATTTTCATGAAAAAATATTTGTTTAATGACTTGTTACGACCAAATTTATGTTCATATTTAGATTTATTTTTGCAATTGTCTTTCTCTTATGCCCATTTAGATGTAAATTTCAACTAAAATTAGAAATTTCCAAACATTTTGTCGCTTCAAAAAATACAAACATTGCTAATTTGTCGCCGCTCTATCTATTCGCACTTACGGAAATCCACTGTTCACGCCGTCAGTTTGGAGTAAAAATTTGTAAACAAATCATAAGAACCCAACAATAACAATATTTGTTTTTTTGCTAATATTTGATAATTATGTAATAAATTTAAACTAAAAGTGCTAAGTTTAAACTTTTTTTACCACAAATTACAATATTTACATCACAATTTTAATTTCGTTATACATAAAGCAAAATAAAACTTATAAATGAAAAGAAATTCCAGATAATTTGTTGTGAGTATTGTTACGCCATTTTCTGATTATACACTTCATTTTTCACATTTTTGTTTATTAGTTTATCACAAATACTAATTAATTATATTTATTTGTTTTAATTATTTTGTTTTATTTGATCATTTTTAATTTTCGCGAAACTACACACAACCACTTTTCAACAAGAATAAAAACTAAATGGTTTGTTTACATAAAAGAAAGTGCAACCATAATATGGTTACCATAAATGGATTCTTACGAATAATATATTTATTATTCGTAAGAATCCACAAATGCGAAGCTGAGACCCTTTCATACCGGTGGCGTTGGCTTTGAACATTCGGTTGCTATCAAATATTTTATTTAGGTCTATTTTACACGTGAATTATAGCAAGAACTGAGATATTATAAATTTGTAACGTACATATGAGCTAGATTTTTTTAGTAAGGCCCTTTCCGAAAGATATACTTATTTAATTAGATATACTTATTTAAATGAGTATGTTGGCGAGGTAACTTAAAATAAGTATGTTCTTACAAAAAAAAAATCCTCAACGAAAACCAAAATTCTGTTAGTTTCATTGCATACATATTGTGATATTATGTAGTAATTAAGTTTTATTAAATATTTAATTAAAAAAATTATTTTATAGTTACAAAATAGTCAAAATAAAAAATAAGTATGTGAAATCAATTCGGATGATTTTACATACTTATTTAAGATGGCGGCAAATTAGTATCGCTAAATAAATAAGTATAACCACAGAAGAAAGATTAACCAGAACAGTCATAACGCTGTTTTTGTATGGAAAAATTTGGACTAATTTTTTTGACCTTGATTTGCCGAAGGTAAGAGAAAGTTGGGTTATGTATTCTTTGGTTTACTGTTTTTTATTTGAAATAATAAAAATTGAGAATCCTTAACAGTATAGTTAGTGAAATTATATGACAAGTTTTGTTTTGACAGCATAATTTGTATTAAATATTCAAAAAATTCATAATATTCGAAAATAATTATACTTCAATGTCCAAAAAAGAAGGTAAGATGAAAAAAAAATTTGATCCACGCAATGTCTATTCTGGTTAATCTTTCTTCTGTGGTATAACTTTCGGAAAGGGCCTAAGTATGAAATATTTATGCAAAAAATGTTATTTATAGGTTATGTTGAGAAAGCACTTCAATTTGTACTACTTTAAAATATCGCAGTCGAGTGTGGAACGAATCGCCTTGGCTTTGTATTGTAGATAACTTCATTGCAATATATTTTTTTTTTTGCAATTATCACTTAAAAATCAATTATTTTTCAACAAATTGAATTTATTACTATAAAATTAAACTGTGTAAGGTTGACAAATTATTCGCCGATGAAAACGATTAAAATTAACACACTAATATTTTATACTAATAACACACTCTTTATTTAATTTTTATCAATTACAATCATTAATTTTAATCCCGATTACTTTCATTTATTTTTTCCACTAATCTCCTCCGACCATGATGTTCGGTGCAACGACAAAGAATGTGGTTTTTTCGACGTAATCACGTCATTTTTCGTGCTTTTCCCACCGATGCGTAAATGCCATTCATCTTCACCCTATCATCCATTCCCTATCGCCCGTATTACTTGTTGCCTATCGGGTTCCTGTCATTCCCTACAACGGTATCAATCGAATCCAACGGTATATATCAAATATAATTATTATTGTCATTAATAAAAAAATGCAAACAGAAAAATTAATAAACTTTTTAAATCATAACTTAAATCCAAAAGTGGTATATAATTGTGTTCCTGATGATTTATATAAACCCGAAAATCTAATATCCAGTTCTCAAGAATCGTTAAATTTAGGATTTATGGCTTATCATGTCGTGAAACCTCCGATTGATTTGTTATTTAATTTTTCACATAAAATCGATGTTCATGTGATAAAATTATGGTTAAAATTTAATTTAAATGTTAAAACTACGGGAATAGAGTTGTATGCAATGTTTAATAATCAATTTATAAGAGTTGGGGAATATAATTCATATTTAGAAATGAAAACTTCTAGCTCATCACTTCCTTCCTCTGAAGGTTGCTTTTTCTATCGTAGTGATGTTTATTTAAATTATGCAGATGTGCCGAATAACATAAGACAAATAAAATTTGAAAAAACTTTTAGTTTAAGGTCAACACAACAGATTAAAGTTGTTCTAAAATATACAAATCGATGTTGTGTTCCAGTTTTGAAAAAAATTGAAGTTTGGGGCCGACCATCAAGAGATTGCAGTAAAGAAGAAGTTGGTAGTATAAATAAAATTTGGAACAATTTAACTGCTTCACAAACAACCCTGTATTGCTCAAATGTTGACGAAACAATAACTACCAGCCTTGACGAAAAAAAATCGTCTGTTAATTCTTTAAATTCTAAAATTCCAGAAGAGTTTTTAGATTCCATAACTTATGAGATTATGACAATACCAATGGTTTTGCCTTCAGGTAATAATATAATTTAGTCATTAAACCATTATCCATAAACTGTAGATATTTCTACTATATGTTTGCAGGTAAATTGGTTGATCAAATTACGATTGAACGACATACGGCTACAGAAATGACAAACGGTCGATCATCATCCGACCCATTTACTGGTTTGCCATTTACGTCTAAAAGAAAGCCTGTCTATGATCATGCCTTAAAACTACAAATCGACGAGTTTTTGATGAAAAATCAAAACGATTATGAAGTAAAAATCATGCCAAGGGCAATTGGTAGGAAACGGATGCGACATGATAACGACCTATTGAAGTGCACATCAAACCAAATTTCTATCAATACTTTAAAGCCCTCTTCATCATTGTCAACTGTAAGTTTAGATCTGTTAGTATTAAATGCCGTGAAAAATATTAAAAAGGCTAGAGTTTGTGAAAGGGAAATCGGAAAAGATTGCTGCTCGGATTGCGATAAAAAGTTTACTAGCGGCAGCGGAATGACCTTATATAAAATTTTAACTTGCGGTCATGTAACTTGTCGAAGTTGTTTAATAAACAGCAAGCAAGCAGAAACGATTAAAGTTTGTAAGTTATGTTCGAAAGAGTATACAAATTATGATTTAATAAAACTGAATCTTTGAATAAAATAAATTAGTCTTAGTAGAAATTGTGTTAGATAAAAAAAAATTCAGATTTTAAGAAGTGTAAATACATTTGGAGTTGGGTAAGTTTTATTTTAATATATTAAATAATTTCACGTTACAATTATTTTAGTTGATATTTAATTATCAAGAAAATTTCTTCTTATTTTTATTTATACATATTACAGTTATTTATCCATAAATTGCAACATAGGATCTTCTTCGCGTTTTCGTTTCATCATGAACGCTTCAACTTCCTCCTCGGTTGGAGCCTTAACTTCATACATGCTATTGTATGGTCTTTTACGTTCATCCAATTTCATTAGTTCAGCCACTTTTGCATTGTGGCGATCTTCTGCTTTAAGAGCCGTTTTCAACTTATCCTCTTCTTTAGATTTTTTGGCCGATCTATTTTTGTGGCGTCGTTTCTCTTTCTGTTTAATCTTTTTCGATTTTTTCTTTAACGTCTTTTTCTCTGGTGTAGCTAGTGCAGCATCATCATCACTACTGCTACTATTATGCTCGCTCGTTCTTGTTTCATCAATTACAGGTTCCAATTCATTCTCCGAATCTGGTTGGTTGGCGGGATTAAATCTATCGATAATCTCAGACGCATTTTTAGATCCGGATGGATTGTTTTCATCGGAATTTGATTTACCAGTTTCACCAATGCAGTAAGAATTTTTGATAAATGAATGACAACAAGCATATCCCCATTTCCCAATATTCCAGTAGGATCCCCAAACGGTTGTGTGATTATTCAAATATACATCTTCTTCATAACGGCTTCGAATGATTTGTTTCTCTTGTCCTTTTATGATTTTTCCACTTCGAGAATATTCAGTGTAGTTTTCGGTTTGGGCAAGTAACAAAGATTTTGGTGGAACTTGGAGATGCTCCTCGCCACCATATTTTTCTAAAATTGTGTCTTTCACCTGAGATTTAAATTCTTCTTTCTTTTTGTCATATTCTTGTTGTAACAATTCCAATTTAGTTGGCTCAGCTAACAAGTGTACATCAACACCTTTACCATAAGCTTCCCAAGCAAATAGTTGTGCTTTAGCATGTTTTTGCGTGTCTCCAGTAAATCGTACAAAATTTTCTCCGGCGAATTCAACTCTAAAATAATAAAATAAATATTTAATTCTATATTTAGTTTAAAAAAAAATCATTTTACTCTTCAGGGTGTGATTTTGGATCAGGATTATCCCTCATAGAACGTGTTTTTGGATCATAATATGCTGAATTGGGGTCCAAATTTCTGAGATATTTAGCTGTGTCTTCACGTATACGTAGATTACGTACAGTAATTCTTTGTTTGGAATCTACTTTTGTACCAGGCATATCCACTTCATCAACATATTTATCTTCATCTTCGTCGTCTTCCGACAATGATGCATCAGGATTATCCTTTAGCTTTTCAGCTTTTAATAACCTTTTCGCCTCTTCTACTTTAACATATTCCTCAACAATCTCCCGATGGTTTTTAGGATCATAGCCGCTCCATCGATCTCGTTTTCCATCATAATCTAATTGAAGATTGGGCTGGACATGTTCGTCCGCTGCAATTTCTGCGCCAGTAAATTTCGCTCCTATTTTTCGTGGCCTATCCATGCAATCTCTTTTCTGGTGAGTCATTGCGCCACAATTTTCACAAGCGCCTTTACGATATTTAGTGGCGATTTTTGAGTTGTCTACACCACGCTTATACCATTCATCAAGGCCTGAAAATTGTTGTTGTTTTTCTTCTTGTGGCCTTTGATGTTTTAATGTAGGACCAGCCGAACCAAAATACCATGGTGCGGATGATATATATTGTGGTATATGTGGATTAATATCACGCCCCTCTTCATCAACAGCAGCTGGAGCTGTACCAGCTTTACGTGCTTCCTCTAATTCTTTTGCTCGCCTCCAATCCTCACGTGATTTCTTTTTAGGTTCCTCTTCTTTAGTTTTATCATTTAATAAATGGGACACTGGGGTCCTTGGCATACTCGATGCCATGTTTTTTAAATATTAATTCTGTGTCCCAATTGCAAGCAAAAACTCAATAATTTGGCTTCACTTTTGACGTTTGGAAAAATATTTCATTTTCCCATGCATGTCCAACAAACAGTTTATGGTTTGATACTTCGACCAAAATGCTATAAAACCCTATAAGCAATGCGATTCGTTTGCGATACAAAAATGATGTTTGTTGTTCTTTAGCCGCGGCTACACGAATGGAAAATGACGACCAACATTGGCCCAATGTGATTTGTCAAATGTTGGTAAATAAAATTTGACTGTCTACACGATTTGTCCAATGTTCATTTTTCGAATGGCTACCCCAATGTATAACCAATTTTGATGGTTTATATATTGATATTTATCACTAGTTGTCACTACTAGTCATACATTAATTACAATATCTCCCACAAGATGGAAGCCAATGCAAACATATTGCTTTAAATGCACTTCGAGCTTATTTTTATGTTTACAGTGTTTTAAATCCCAAATTTCGGGATAATTTTGATATAAATTTATAAATTCTAGCACAAACTCAGCCGACCAGTCAGATTCCTTTTTGGATTTATTTGTTTATAAATAATAAAATATAATGACATCTACAGTTGTATTTAGTGACATCTGCGGTTAAGTATTCAAAAATACATTTTTCTCACCAATCGTGTAGACGAAGTACCAATATACACTCCAACATTGAGTACGTTTATGCTTAGGGTTCAACCTGGTTTGAACCTAGGTTATCTTTTACTATAAACGGAGTCGAGTCATCTTGTAGTTAACTCGACTCGACCTAAAAAATTTCTAGGGTCGAGTCGAGTTAACTCTAAAATCATCCACTATAAACGGAGTCGAGTCGAAAAATAAAAACAACAAAAAATAATAATAAAAAGACACCATTTTGATTTTTTAATTCGTGTGCGCATCTCCGATTTTTGTGTTTCTGTAATTTTGTATACTGCAAACTTGTAAAATAAATTGCTTTAATCATAATTTTAATAATCATAATTTTTATTGAAAATAA
Organism: Tipula vernalis; assembly: GCA_958295665.1. NCBI lineage: Eukaryota > Metazoa > Arthropoda > Insecta > Diptera > Tipulidae > Tipula > Tipula vernalis. The sequence goes on from OY282559.1 coordinate 262,039,958, forward strand.
AAATTGTGATTTTTTTTTTGACGTTTCTGACTCGGTTTCAACCTAGTTTCGACTCGACTACGATTTGACTCTGCAGTATAAACGCTAAAAAAGATAACTACAAGATGATCCAAAGTTAACTAATGTTAAATTCTTTCGGAAAAAAAAACACCCTGAGGGTAAAAAATTTTACTCGAAGGGTAACAATTTGACATTACAAATTCTTTCTGGGAAAATAAAGCACTTTATTTTTTGCTCTAGAGCATTTTGCTTTACTCTAGATTTTTTCATAGATTTGCTTTACTCTTTACAAATACATAGAAATGTGAAATGTCAAAGTGAATTGGAAACAAAAATAAAACTCCATTTTGATATTTCATTTGTTGTTTATTGAATATTAATGCGCTAAAATTAATTGGATCCATCTTTTTCTTATCAAAATAAAAAAAGTTTTACTGATCTGACTGACAGTAAAACATAACCTCACTTTATTTTGCTCTTTTTACACCAACACAACTACAAAAATATTTTCATATTCTTTAGGAGATAAAAAAGTTACTTTATTTCGAGTAACCCGAAAGAATTTAACATAAAAGATGACTCGACTCTGAGCATAAACGTACTCATTGAGTACGTTTATGCTCAGAGTCGAGTCATCTTTTAGTTAACTTTGGATCATCTTGTAGTTATCTTTTTTAGCGTTTATACTGCAGAGTCAAATCGTAGTCGAGTCGAAACTAGGTTGAAACCGAGTCAGAAACGTCAAAAAAAAATCATAATTTTTATTTTCAATAAAAATTATGATTATTAAAATTATGATTAAAGCAATTTATTTTACAAGTTTGCAGTATACAAAATTACAGAAACACAAAAATCGGAGATGCGCACACGAATTAAAAAATCAAAATGGTGTCTTTTTATTATTATTTTTTGTTGTTTTTATTTTTCGACTCGACTCCGTTTATAGTGGATGATTTTAGAGTTAACTCGACTCGACCCTAGAAATTTTTTAGGTCGAGTCGAGTTAACTACAAGATGACTCGACTCCGTTTATAGTAAAAGATAACCTAGGTTCAAACCAGGTTGAACCCTAAGCATAAACGTACTGGTAGTTTCCTTTGATCTTTTTATGAAAACCGCCTATTGAGCGAATGGTTACCAATGTTGGACCGATATAACCTTCATTTGTATTTGTTATTTTTTTTCTGTCTACACGATTGGTTTTTTGGACAAATCTCCAACGTTGGTCTACATTTTCCATTCGTGTAGCCGCGGCATTACACAACATTTAGTGCGAGTTTACGACCATTTTCTGAAGAAAAATTTTCAGCAGATTCAATATATTTTAAATGGAAAACAAAAGAATTATGTTCGGAAGGGGAAATTTGTTTACAAAATAGACTACGTCGATTGGTTGCCTGTTGAAAATTTTTCTTCAGAAAATGGTCATAAACTCGCACTTAAGGTGCTATTCCATGAGAAAATTTTACTGAACAGCAAAATTAAAGCAAGAAAAAAATATATATTTGCTAGATGGCGGAATGAAACAAAAAATCGAATCAGTAAAAAATATTTTTGTCTGTAGTTGTAACACTCCTCTAAAAAGTATCAAATCGAGAACTTTTTATGGGAGTGTCTCTAACACACGTACATAAAATATGTATATGATAGAAAATAATTCTCGCACACACTAACAATTTTAATAGGAGTACGATTTTATGGTGCGTGGAGATATTTTTTAATTTTTCATTCTGTGACGGAAATTCTTCGAAAAAATGAAATTCTGATATGAGTATTAATAATATTTAATTTTTTAGATAATTTAGAGACGAATAAAACATCGAATAATACTAAATACATAATTTTTTTAGCAATTATGTTTTGGTTTAATGTCAAGTTTCCCCTTAAAACTTTTGCTATAAAAAAATAAAAATAAAACACACCTTGTCTTTGTCTATTATGTGGTGTTTGATTTTTATTTTCTCTTTTTGGCGTATTTTACTATTCAGTAAAATTTTCCCATGGAATAGCACCTTAACTTTTACCAAAGTAAGAAGACGGCAATTGTTTCCAATGGAACGCTGTGAATGGTGCTGAATTGTAAATAGGTGTACGTAAAGTTTACGTTTTTGTTACAAATTTAGAGTATGCATTTTTAAGTTGGAAGGGTAGGATTATAGCAACTTCATTGTCAAAACCAGCTGATTCTGTCAAAACAACATTTTCAACAAATAATATTAATGCCTCTAATTCCATTATAAAATAAAAACTATTTTTGTTTATATTAATTAAATTAAAATCAAAAATGTCTACAAATAATTCATACAATTTTAAAATTGTTCTACTTGGAGAAGGCTGTGTTGGTAAAACATCTTTGATGTTGCGTTACGTTGAAGATAAATTTAATACAAAACATGAGTCAACACTACAAGTAAGCTCTATATTGCTTTGTAATATAATTATTATCTATGGCCATAAATTTTAATTGACATTTTTTCCATTGCATATTTTTCAGGCATCATTTTTAAATAAAAAAATCAATGTAAATTCCAAGCATGTAAATTTATGTATATGGGATACTGCTGGGCAAGAAAGGTAAACTTGATTTATTGTATATTGTAAAGTGGAAAACTATTCTGTATTTTGTTATAGATTTCATGCAATGGGCCCTCTTTACTATCGAGCATCAAACGGTGCTATACTAGTATATGATATAACTGACGAAGATTCCTTTCAAAAAGTAAAGAATTGGGTGAAAGAACTAAAGAAAATGTTAGGATCCGACATTGTGTTGGCTATAGTGGGAAATAAACTTGATTTAATTAAAGATCGTACAGTATCAATAGAATTAGCTCTCGAATATGCGAAATTAGTAGGGGCAAAACATTATGAAACTTCAGCTAAATTGAACGATGGAATTGATGAATTATTTATTGACTTAACAAGTCAAATGATCGAATTTAATGATAAAAAGAATTTGAATCGAACCAATTCCATTAGGCGAACAAATGTGTTAATTGTTGATGACGAGAATTCGGGCAACAGTACGGACAATCAGGTGCAATCGTCATCGTCCAGATGCTGCGGTGGAACTGGATGATTTTTGAAATAAATTTTATTGCATATGTGTTATTGTATATACATTATTTGAATTAAATGTTTCTATTAAGTTAGATGAATTATTATTATTATTGATAAATATATGTGACTATTTTAATAAACTACAAAACGAGTTTAAATATTTCGAGTCTCGTTCCAAATGTTTCGATTATTTTGTTGTAAATTGACCTGTGCAAAATTGTAGTAAAACTCTGTATTGGTGGTGAGTTGAATTGAGCGTGTTTCAAGTACTTTTTATCTTTTAAGTAAAGCTGCAGTTGTAGAAAAGTCATTTTACACACGAATATTTGACAAATATGGCCTGTTTTAACTCAAGTTTATTTTTAACATCGAGAATTCAACCAAGTTGAACTTAAATAAACTGCTCAGTTGGGTCTGAATACACGTAAAGGAACTCAAACTGTACTTTTGTTTACATAAGTGCTGTGCAGTGCTACATGTTCTTAAAATGACGTTTCGTTGTGTAAAATATAAAATTTAAGAATTGAAAAATGGAATTCTACAACAGTTTTATTAGTAGTTTGATAAGTTATTTACTTAAAAATACAGAAGACATAAAAAAATCAAATAAGATTAGTAATTTGATACGTAAAAATAAAACAAATTTGTTAAACCTAGGTGACCTCACTGTCTCTTTGGATGAACGAATATTGCAATACCACAACGTAGAAATTGATGAAAATTTAAATACGAAATTAAAGAATATTGTAGATATATCAAAAAATTGGACAATAAATTTAAATAAAGTAAATTTATTGAGCAAAAACAATATAAATGTATGTAATTTATACATTAATCGCAAAAGTTTCTTTGAGGTTTATCTAAAAGTGATTAATCAAGAAAATTATGGCAAGGTGGTTTTGTTCACCAGACCTAACATTTATAATATTTGTATAGAAAATGATTCGCCTGAATTAGAGAACTTAAGCGTAACCCAATATCGAATAGCACTAATAAAGACTATTCTACAAAATTTATTACAATACATTTGTTATGAAGGGAGTCTTGAGCCACCCTTATACAAAAATATTCTTGTTACTTCAAAAACACCTTCACAGCATAATAATGATTCTGTAATCTTATGTGGATGTGTTTATGATCCACGGGATGGTAAGAAAATGACAAAACTACAAGCAAATCAGTATATAACACAAAGATCAATTGATATGCAGCTGATGGCCCAACATAAGTATGGCTTAAGAGTTACAAATGAAAAAGTTTTTATTGATTTGATTAATAAATTGGGATCGGCAGCCGCAATTGTTGATCTTATCGAAACAAGACATTCAAACGCAGTTGGTATTGTTACTAGCAACAGACAAACTTCGAGTAAAGGAGCATCCTTCATTCTGTATAATTCAGCACGTCTGGAAGCTATCTTACGAATATTTGAAGAAAGAGTTGCGGAAGGATATTATCCTCCTCTTCCACCGTTTGAAAAAATTGATCTTAGCTTACTAAAGGAAGAAGTAAGATAAATGTGATTGATTACCAAATGAAAGCACGAATCAAGTTTTTTATAATTGCAGGAAGAGTGGGAGATATTTTACAGCTTTATATTTGAATTTCCAAATTTAATTCAACGAGCAGTTGGAAATCTTGATATAGGTGATGTATCACTGCATACTATCTGTTCTTACCTGAATAGTTTAGTTGGAATATTCAGCGTTTACTATCGACGAATTAAAATCCTAACGGTAATTTATTTCATTATCTAGTATTTCAAATTGGTTTTAATTTCTCAAACTTGTTTATAAATAGGAAAATCGAGAACAATTGTTACCTTTGATGTATGCCAGATTATTTTTATTACGTTGTTTACGCCAAATATTTAATAAGGTATTGAGGATATTGTCTATTGAACCGGTTACTCAAATGTAGAGGTACCAGAGAAAAAGCTATTCTATCGAGCGATTTAATTGAACACTGTCGCGGAAAAAAACCTTGGTTGATCTGCTGTGACAAAATTAACTCGAATGTAAAGATAAAGTTTCTTTTGCAGTTTATTGGAAAATTGCCTGCAAATGCCATCATGGCCCAAATTAACTTTATTTAAATTAAAAATCAAGTTTTTTCACGGAGTATGTCGTCATATTTGCGAAAGTGTTAATAAATTATAACTTAATAACACAAAAATTAATCCTTTAAGGTTTGTGTTTTTGATATGAGAAAGCCTTACAATTTTCCTAATTTAAATGAGTGCTACTTTTGTAGTTTAGCAGAAAGATGATTAATCTGATATTCGTCAATTAAAAATTAACTCGTTCGCTACTAAGTAGCCATCAGATTTGTGTGACACATGGGTTTGTTGTTAGAGCCCGGCGTTACACATATGTGACATGTATATGAAAACATGTTGAAACACGTAAATGCGTAAAGTCTAATCCGATTGATGTCATGTAATCCCCAAAAAACCAGGGGCTGGGTGGACGTTTTTCCCTGGAGACTGGTAGTGAATGTGTTAATATACTACATGGGCTGAAAAGTTTCCTGTATTGACACATAGATGGCTGTAATAAGTTTTTGTGGTTATTAAATTTATTTGACGTATTCGACATTTTGTAAAGAATGGATAAATTTCAAATTCGTGGAGCAATTCATTATCTTTATTTGAAAGGCTTATCAGCTACCGATATCAAAAAGGATATGGATCTAACTTTGGGCGAGTCTACACCATCCTATGAAACGGTTCGTTTTTGGGTCGGTAAATTTAAACGTGGTCGCACAAGTGTTTTTGATAATGAACGTAGCGGAAGGCCAAAAGAGGTAACAACACCAGAAATGATTGAAAAAATCCATAATATTGTATTGAGTGATCATAGAGTGAAATTGAGTGAGATTGTTGACATTGTAAATATTTCAAAAGAACGTATTCAAAATATCTTGCATGAACATTTGCATATGAAAAAGCTTAAAGCAAGATGGGTTCCGCGTTCGCTTACTATGGATCAAAAACGCGAAAGAGTAACCACTTCACAGCAATGTTTGGACATATTAAAGCATAATAAGGAGGACTTTTTCCATCGATTAATAATAGTTGATGAAACATGGATTCATCACAATACACCAGAGTCTGAGCAAGAGTCTGCACAGTTGATGGAACCTGGTCAAAGCCGACCAAAGCGACCAAAAATAGAATCAGCTGGAAAGGTTATGTCTATTATTTTTTGGGACACACATGGAGTGTTGCTCATTGACTATCTAGAAAAAGGCAAAACAATCACTGGCGAGTATTATAGCGCGTTACTGGATAAATTGAACGATGAAATCAAGGCAAAACGAACACATTTGACGAAGAAAAAAATTCTCCTTCAAGACAATGTACCCAGTCACAAGTCAACAATGATGATGGCAAAATTGCATCAATTACAGTTCGAATTGCTTCCCCATCCACCGTTTTCTCCGGATTTGGCACCTAGCGACTATTTTCTGTTTCCAAAATTAAAAATATGGCTGCAGGGAAAGAGATTTGCGTCGTATGATGAAGTAACAGCCGATACTAACGAATATTTCGAAGTGTTTGAAAAATCGCTTTTCAAGACAGGTATTGAAACGTTGGAAAATCGTTGGATAAAGTGTATTGAGTTAAAAGGAAATTACATTGAAGACTAAATAGAAACATTGCCAAAAAAGTTGTGTTTTATTATCAATACAGAAAACTTTTCAGCACATGTAAAGGTTTTCCAATTTGAGGTTAATTTTTAAATTTGCCGCGATTTATATTTTTTGTGCATTTGACATCAGAAGTAGAAAAATTTCGGTTACGTATAAAAATTACGATTGAACAACGCGTATTGTTAAAGATTATTTTAACAACGCTTATTGTTAAAAGTTATTTTAAATTTGGTGAAAGTTAAGGTGGAACAGCATATGCCGATGGATGAATGGCTGATAGGTTAATCAGTACAAAATATGCGGACTCTGGATACCAGGCACCCTCCAGTTTTAATTAGCCTTCCTGTAGTAAAGCTGGGTGACAGGCGATTTGTAATTCCTAGCAACTCGTAAGAGTAAAATCAAATGGAAGACGGGGCAGGAGTAGCAATATACAGGAGTGGGACAGCCCTCCCGAACTCCTTGGGTTCCAATGCTACCGTCTTTCTAGAGGAACTACATGCTGTAGTAAACATCTAGGAGAAAAAGCAATAAGCGCAGATAGTTTGTATCACATACCGGCCATTAAGAGCCTGAATATTGACTGGACGGGTAAATAAGTAGAGTCCAGCACAACAGATCTTTTAGGCCGCAGTGCGAGGTGGCTTATCGACCACATGCCCCTTCAATAATAATAATAATGGAAGAGAAAATTGTCCGTCAATTGTGGCCATTCGAAAAATTGTTGCAAAATTTGTGAAAACTGGTTCGGTAAAGGATGAAAAAGCAAAATATACCGTAGGTAGTGAATCATTAATTGTATTCAAGAAATTGAGCCGCAGTTATCGGTAGTTTTGGTAAAATAATGGTAGGTTTCCGACTGCCGTACAGCAGCAGGAGGTCACATACAAGACATTATTTGCATATTGGGAACCTTTGAACTATCATTTGAAATAAAAATTTAGTTACTTATCAAAAATAATTTGTGTTTTATTAAAAATTGACCTCAAATTGGAACCCCTTAACAGCATTTAGTAAACAATTTTTTTTGAGATATCAACATTTTACAAAACTTGCACTAACACGTTAGGTAGGTAATTAATTATAAAACGAGGGGTATTACTGGCTTTTTTTAATGTAAAAGTAAATTTATTTTCATACATTTAACTAATTTTAACCACTTTATTAGTTACATAATAATAATAATACAATAATTATTTTAAATATATAATATATGCTCACAAATAGGTGATTTTGATAAAAATAATAAATTAAATAAATTTGTAGATCAATAAACAAAAATTATCATATTAATAAATATAGCTTTGATTCCATATTCAAATAATTGCTATTGCACGATATCAAATAAACGAGATTGTGGATTATTCTTGTAAGATTTATAGTTTACAAATAATTTAAGGAGTAGCATTTTCACTGTTGACCTGAATTATAGAGAGCAATTTTTGTTTCATTTTTTTATCATTGGAACAAGTACAAGCAATCAGACCGATTAGATGTTTCAAAGAATAGCTACTTTTCTCCGATTGCTCTTTTATCCATTCTTCGAGGAGATCTTTATAATTTTTATCTACATAATTTTGATGAATTGCATATTTGAAACCGGATATTAGCTCTAATATTGATAGTAAGTGCGTGAAATCAAGTTGCATTAAGGCTCGGCCACCAGTCGAACATTTTTTTGCATTTGAATAGCCTTCAACTAACACATGTGTTAGGACGTGTGCAACTGTATCCCACACTGATTCTTTTGGAATTATTAAGATTTGTGAAATTTCCTCTAAGCGCATTGCAAATATCTGAATATTCTGAAAAATAAAAATTAAGTTTTGAATTGTCATTTTCATTAATTTATAGTTTAGTTTTGGTTACCCTATTTATGTTGTCTATATAAGTACTATGCTGTACGGTTACATGATTTATTTCCCATTTTACTTTCGACATTTGTAAAAGAATATTTGATATATCAAAAACTCTTGAAGTTGCCGAAATATAAACAGGCTTACGCAAATCTATTATGTAATCGCTCACCTCAGAATAATAGCGACTAAATAGTTTTTCGTTTCTGTTCGATAAAAGGTAATTAATGTATCCTTCTAGTTGCTGAAATTGTTTTATCAAACAAACGCAGCTTTCAACGCCTACAATTCGTTTCGCAAGGCCGTACAATTGTTCAGCATCTTGTAAATCAGATTTAACAATCATCGTATCACAATGCCATGCAGAAAGTTTTGGTAGCATATGTTTTGAGATTCTTTCTAAATTGTGATTCAATTTCGAGGAATATAGATTTTCGTTCGATACAAATGGAACATCAGTTGCAAAAATCTCGTGAACTGCAAACACATAAAAATCGATCAATTCAGTCATGGATTGAAATATTTCAAATGAGATGGAATGCAATAAGCGACACATTTGTAGGTATCATCCAATACATCGAAGTACCGTGAGTGAAGTATTGCTTACAATCAACTCGTAATTATTATTGGTTTCGTTTTGTTCGCCACCATTCAAAGTTGATGGAATTCTATTGTTATTCTGAGACTCTAAATCATTATCACTTTCTTCGGAAAAATAGCAGGAAGCTTCATCCGCTATTCCCGATAAAATATCTTCTTCTAACATGGACTCATCAAATCAGCCATCAAATGGAGAGCTTTTCTCATTGAAACGGAAGAAGTAACCGTTAAATGCATAAATTGAACTTCCATCTTGGGAATGAATTGAAGATTCGGCATCATAATTATTTTTATTTCTTGCCAACGGTGGAGTTAAACGTTTTGGCTGTAAACTATTGGTTCATTCTTTCTCGAAACTTTATTGTGTAAGCGTCTCTTTTTAGTGAAGTGTTATAAATTTTACAATTTTCTTTTAATTTTAATTAATTTGTATTTCATTTAATTATATCTTAATAGTTTATTTTGATTTGTTTGTTCTTTATCAGTCGGGTAAGTCTTATCATAGTATTTTCTATCCACAAAATAATAAATCCACATAACACAAGCAAGGAGGGACAAAGTACGCAGTGCTTTGTACCTCCACCATTTACTTCTGCTGATTTCTCTGATTTCGAAGATGAAATAAGTACTAAAAAATCAAGAATTGTTTTTGATAATGAAATAATAGTAAACGGTGAATTTGATAAAAGTCCCAATATGTTAAATAAAAGGAAAATTAATAATAATAATAATAAAATTCACGTCGCAGATTCGAAAAATACAGTAATAGCTCCAACATCATCTACAACTTTATCTGTTGATTCATCGAATAACTCAAGTATGCCGTCAGTTACTGCAGAAAAATTAATCTATATAACCGATCAGACAATGGCCCATTTACTGTATTTATCAGTAAAGAGAATTTAAATATTGTTCTTTTAGCTAAAGCCCTTAAAATAAATAATTTCAAAAATGTCAAAGATATCGCTAGCGTTAGCAAAAATGTTGCTAAGGTTATCTTTAGTAATTTTGAAGACGCAAATAATTGTGTCAAATCAGATATCTTTAAAAAATTTGATAATTATACGACATACATTCCTAAAAATTTCACATCTTTTATTGGCATAATCAGGAACATTCCTATCGGGCTTTCTAATGAAGAAATACAAGAAAATATTAGATCTAAATACCCTATCTTAAAAGTAGAAAGAATGACTAAATGGAACAATGCCACTAAAACAGCCGAGGAACTTGAATTGGTTAAGCTTACTTTTGAGTCTGGAACTATTCCATTTAATGTCATTTTATATGATAATCTCTTATTAAAGGTAGAGTATTTTATTCCTAATCCATTATTTTGTAAAAAATGTCTAAATTACGGACATACAATCTCTAAATATAAATCTAAAACTAATAGATGCCTAACGTGTGCTAATACTATCGAGGACGAACAAGAACACGATTGCGACATGAAAGTTTCTTGTAAATTTTGTGGAACGGGTCATGTTACTAATTTTTTCAGATGTAATGAACGATATAGGCAGAAACAAATTAGGGAACATATGATATTAAATAAAACTAGTTTCAGAGAAAGAAAAAGCCACCTTTATGGTAGCCAACAAAAAGTCCCTAAACAAATAGATTTCGCTAATGATATCTCTGAAAATCAAGCCTGGAAAAATAACAACCTAATGAATTCTGATGCTAGAAAAATTCAAATCCTAAATAAATTAGTAAACGAATTAAAAAATCAATTAAATGAAAGAGATTCTATTTTTAATGATGTCAAATCACTTTTAAATAATTCCGATGACTTTAATAAAAATCCAGCTAATTTAGACTCACTTAAAATTAAATTAAATAAATTTATTAAAACATAAACTTTTCTTTTTCCAGTTTTTTATTTTTCATTTTATTCTTCCATTATGTTACCTTTAAAAATTTTACAAATTAACATTCGTAGTTTAAATAGTAATAAAGATCTATTATATCATTATATACAATCCAATCATATTGATATCGTTATTCTATCTGAAACCTGGACAAATCCAAATAGTAATTTGACTTTTAACAATTATAATCTTGTTACTGATGATAGACCAGATGGTTTTGGCGGTGTAGGCTTTTTAATACATAAAAAAATTTCTTGGAGAATTATTGATTTAAATTTTCATTACATCCGTTTTCAAGCTTTCAAAATTAACCTCAAATTTAAAAACATTAATTTTAATATCTTATCTTTTTATAATAATTCTGTTATTAGACCTCAGGAAATCATTAATGAATTTGAACATCTTATAACTCAGAATCTAGATAACTGTTTAATAGCTGGAGACATAAATATTCATAATAGTCTTTGGGATAGTTCATTGTCCCCTACTTACGACAGGGTGGGTGATAAGATTGCAGATATAATCACTGCTAATAATATATTTTTATTAAATGACGGATCTCATACAAGGCAAGATTTTTTCAGAAATAATTCTGCAGCATTAGACATTACTTTGTGTTCAATCAATCTAATTGAAAAACTATGATGGAAAGTAGATCCCACTAATTTAGGAAGTGACCATCTCCCAATACTTATTGACTTTAAACTAAATTATTATCAAAAAAAACAAATCACATACTAAAGATACATGTTAAACCAAAAGTGATCTGACTGAAATCGTTCGAGATAAATTCAACATGTACGCACGGCGGCTTGACTGAAAGCAAAGATTATTAACAAGATCTTCTTGTTAATAATCTTTGCTTTCAGTCAAGCCGCCGTGTACGTGATGAATTTATCTCGGACGTTTTCAGTCAGACCACTTTCGGTTTAACATGTATCTTTAGTAAAAACTGGTCAAAAGTATTGAAAGACTTTGATCTAAATTCTATTAATGATAAATGCAATATTGAAGAACACTTAGAAAAATTAATTTCTGAAAATACTTCTATTATTACAAGTAAAAATACCTTTAAACCTAAACCTTGGTGGAACGATCTTATACAAAGACTATGGAACATAAAAAAACACAAACAACTAATCTATAATTTAAACAAAAACATTTTTACCGCTATTGAACTAAAAAAATCTATACAAAAACTTAAATTAACAATCAGAAGGGAAAAGAAAAAATCTTGGAATATTTTTTTAATAAGCATCAATCACAAAACTAATAATTCTGATCTCTGGAACAACATCAATAAAATTAAAAATAAAAAACAGTCCAACTACAGAATCCTAGAAGATCCCACACTAGCTACTAATTTTCTAAATTACAATTTTCCTTTCTCCTTTTAATCCCCTCATAATCTCTCTAATAACTTCAATCCTACTATTAATCCTGCGGAATTTAATAACATTGATATTCTTGATATTATTAAAAATTCAAATAATACTGCTCCAGGATATGATAAAGTCTCATATAAAATCATCAAACAGTTAGTATCCTCTAATCCTAACCTAATCAATACTATTACAAATTATTTCAACAACATCTGGCAAAATCAAATCTACCCTACAAAATGGAAAACGTCAAACACAATCGCCATTTTGAAAAAGGGGAGAGATGATAGAAATATTATTAACTACCATCCTATTTGTCTGTTACCTATTTTTTCAAAAATCTTCAATAAACTCATTTTAAAACGAATTAATGATCATCTAATCTCCCATAATATTCTTAATTATTACAATTTTGGTTTTAGAAAAAATAAAAGTATTACTGACTATTTTGTAGAAATGTTTAATTTCATCATCATTTTTAATAGTTAACATTGACATTTCCAAAGCTTTTGATAATGTAGATAAAAATATTTTATTAAACACCTTTAAAAACTTCAATTTCTCTAATAACATTACACATTGGATTTCCCAATTTCTTACAAACAGAATTATATCTATTCAAAATATCAATCAAACTTCCATTCATTACACTAATAAAGACATTCCTCAGGGTAGCTGTTTGAGTCCTACCCTTTTTAATATCTATACCACTTCTTTACACGACATCAATAACCCCGATACAAAAAATTTCCAATATGCCGATGATATTTGCATTGTAATTTCTGCCGATAATCATGATAACTTACAATTAATAACAGATTCTACTTTACTCTCATTAACTAATAAATTACAATCTTTAAAACTACAAATTAACACTGATAAATCTCATTTTTTAAGACTTTTCACTAATAAAAATAATTCCAAATCTCTAAATTTAAAAATAAATAATATCTACATAAAAGAAAGATTAACTACTAAGATACTGGGTACAACTTTAACAAATAGACTTTCATTATCAATTCATTACACAAACTTAAAAGCAAATATTTCCAACTCCATTAATTTACTTAAAACTCTCACCCATTTTAATGGAGGTGTAAATCCTGAAACAATGATCAATATTTTTAAAGCAATAGTTAAATCAAAACTTGAATACACATATGTTTTTACAGACACTAAATATAAAAAAGATATTAATATCTGTCAATCTATTAAAAATGCTTGTCTGAGAGCTTGTCTAGGCTTCTTAAGAACTACTCCAATTCCGGCTATTTTATCTGAATCCCTAGAAACATCTTCAGATCTAGATTTTATTAAAAAATCACTAATTTATATTTCAAAAAATCTATATAATAATTCCAAAATCGGTAAAGACATTAAAAACAATAGATCTCTTCATAAACTTAATGACTTATATTCTAATTATACTTTTCTTTCCAAAATTAAACCTTTCATATAAAAAAAAACTTCTCCCACTAATTTGAGCATCATAACAAATATTGAAGGAATCACAAACAAAAATCTTAAACCATTCTGAACAATATGCGTTATCTATGGCTGAAATTAATAAATATAATAATTTCGCAAAAATTTACACAGATGGCTCTATACGAATATTACGAAGGAGAAATATTACGTTTAAATACATATCCTTTCTAATTTACGGGACAGTACTGTGGTTGATATCTTAAAATTTGAAAATTTACAAAATAAGAAAGATCAGCTATTGGTTAATCGTAAAGAAGTGGATATATTTATTGAGTGCGAGTTTACGACCATTTTCTGAAGAAAAATTTTCAGCAGATTCAATATGTTTTAAATGGAAAACAAAAGAATTATGAACGGAAGGGGAAATTTGTTTACAAAATAGACTACGTCGATTGGTTGCCTGTTGAAAATTTTTCTTCAGAAAATGGTCGTAAACTCGGCATGAACGCACACTTGAAACAAATACAAAAAAAATTACAGAATACGAAACGAAAATTGCTGAAACGAAAAAACAGTTTGAAACTGATCGTCAAAAGGCTCAAGTTGAGGAACAAGCTGCTCAAACTAATTGGACCAAGTGGAATAATATTCTAGACTCTGATGTTCGTATACTTGACGGACGATTACTGCAATTTCAGAAAGAGAAAGAAAAATTGTTTGATATTTTATGGAAACAGCAAATTTATCAACGTAAAACGAAAAGCCAAGCAGCGCTTTACTTAATTCAAAGATATTCTAAAGAGCGAGAAATTATTGTTTTAAAATATGACTTGGCAACGGAAGTTGAGAAACGCCTGTATATTCTTGGTAATTTAGTGTTTTTTTAAAAATATTTTGTAAGACGTTTAAAATAAGTAAACTCCTTTTAAAATTATAGCATTAAATTATGAAAATACTATCGATATGCGTGTACATATCGACATACGCAAAACAATTAATCCGAGAGAATATTACATTAAACTGGGAAATGGATCGGCTAATAAAAATAAATCGACGCCTGCAAGCAGCAAGCGACGATCTTGAAATTGAGAATGATAATCGCAAAATTGATTTAAATATCAGCCAAATAGAAAATAGTCGGTTATATAAAACGGTCCAAAGACAAGAACGTATAATTATGATTTTATCGGGTAAATTTCAACAGAGTAAATCATATTATGCCAAATTAATAAACTTTAAAGGAACGTTTTACGATAATAGAAATTATTTTGAAAACGAGTTCCAATTGAACTTCACAAAACTAAAGTACTTTTCATACCATGCACCTCGCCTCGAAATATTTAGTTACCACAAATGCGAAGCTGAGACGCTTTCATACCGGTAGCGTTGGCTTTGAACATTCGATTGCTATCAAATATTTTATTTAGGTCTATTTTACACGTGAATTACAGCAAGAACTGAGGTATTCTAAATTTGTAACGTACATATGAGCTAGATTTTTTGATAAGTATGAAATATTTGTGCAAAAAATGTGATTTGTAGGTTATGTTGAGAAAGCACTTCGCTTTGTACTACTTTAAAATCTCGCAGTCGGGTGTCGAACGCATTGCCTTGGCTTTGTAGATAACTTCATTGTAATATATTTTGTTTTTTTTTAAATTATCACTTAAAAATAAATTATTTTTCAACAAATTGAATTTATTACTATAAAATTAAACGGTATTAATCGAATAAAACTAATTTACATAGTTAAAAAACGAAATAAAAATTTTTATTTACGAAGCTCAAAGCCGACGCGCCTGGTATGAAAAGTACTTAAGTGATATTCTGGTTATTTTGAACCAATACCGTGAACTTTCTATTGACGATTGGAGCATCACAGATTCCACCTAGAGGAAAATTTTTAAACTGAGGTAGCTGCTAATTTGACGTTCGAAATTGTTGTAAAGAATTCCAATTTTGAACTGTAAACACAATTTTTACTTACCAGATTGCTAATAATTGTAAATAATTCATATTTTTGATTATAAAAACAATTTTTAACTACCGGATTGCAAAATATCCTTTCGTCGCATTTATGAGAAATGTCATTTTAGCAGTTGCCTCATTTGAACTTTCTTCCTCGAGAGGCGCTTTCTCTACTTTTACAATCGTCAATTGACGATTGGAGCATCACAGATTCCACCTAGTGGAAAATTTTTAAACTGAGGTAGCTGCTAATTTGACGTTCGAAATTGTTGTAAACAATTCCAATTTTGAACTGTAAACACTATTTTAACTTACCAGATTGCTAATAATTGTAAATAATTCATATTTTGGATTATAAAAACAATTTTTAACTACCGGATTGCAAGAATTTCTTTCGTCGCATTTATCAGAAATGTCATTTTGGCTGTTGCCTCATTTTAACTTTTTTCCTCGAGAGGCGCTTTCTCTACTTTTACAATCGTCAATAGGCTATGAGGGCGGATTGAAAATGAAGCTACCTAGCGCTAGATGGCAACACAAACACAAAACAATTTTTATATTTAAGAAATTGCGATCTGTCAAACGCGTCAGCTGTTAAAATTTCGCCCAAATTCATCGATTAGTTTATTTGTTGTAGTCGTTTGAAGTAAGCAACTTTTGTGTTTCTTGAAAAATGGAAAAAAACGAATTTCGTGCAGTGATTAAACACTATTATTTGAAAGGGAAAACGGCGAAAGTGACAAAAGAAAAGCTCGATAAACATTACGGTGAGTCTGCTCCGTCAGATTACATGGTAAAATATTGGATTGCTGAATTTAAACGCGGCCGAAGAAGCACTGCAACAATACCATCAACAGGAAGGCCAAAAGAGGTGGTTACTGAAGAAAATATCAAGAAAATCCTCGATATCGTTATGAAAGATCGCCGAGTCAAGTTGCGTGAGATTGTTGATATGGTAAACATATCATATGAACGTGTGTTCAACATTATGCATGAACATTTGCATATGAAAAAGCTATCGGCAAGATGGGTGCCGCGTTCGCTTACTATGGATCAAAAACGCGAAAGAGTAACCACTTCACAGCAATGTTTGGACATATTAAAGCATAATAAGGAGGACTTTTTCCATCGATTAATAATAGTTGATGAAACATGGATTCATCACAATACACCAGAGTCTGCACAGTTGATGGAACCTGGTCAAAGTCGACCAAAGCGACCAAAAATAGAATCAGCTGGAAAGGTTATGTCTATTATTTTTTGGGACACACATGGAGTGTTGCTCATTGACTATCTAGAAAAAGGCAAAACAATCACTGGCGAGTATTATAGCGCGTTACTGGATAAATTGAACGATGAAATCAAGGCAAAACGAACACATTTGGCGAAGAAAAAAATTCTCCTTCAAGACAATGTACCCAGTCACAAGTCAACAATGATGATGGCAAAATTGCATCAATTACAGTTCGAATTGCTTCCTCATCCACCGTTTTCTCCGGATTTGGCACCTAGCGACTATTTTCTGTTTCCAAAATTAAAAATATGGCTGCAGGGAAAGAGATTTGCGTCGTATGATGAAGTAACAGCCGATACTAACGAATATTTCGAAGTGTTTGAAAAATCGCTTTTCAAGACAGGTATTGAAACGTTGGAAAATCGTTGGATAAAGTGTATTGAGTTAAAAGGAAATTACATTGAAGACTAAATAGAAACATTGCCAAAAAAGTTGTGTTTTATTATCAATACAGAAAACTTTTCAGCACATGTAAAGGTTTTCCAATTTGAGGTTAATTTTTAAATTTGCCGCCATTTATATTGTTTGTGCATTTGACGAGAAGTAGAAAAATTTCGGTTACGTATAAAAATTACGATTAAACAACGCGTATTGTTAAAGATTATTTTAACAACGCTTATTGTTAAAAGTTATTTTAAATTTGGTGAAAGTTAAGGTGGAACAGCATATGCCGATGGATGAATGGCTGATAGGTTAATCAGTCCAAAATATGCGGACTCTGGATACCAGGCACCCTCCAGTTTTAATTAGCCTTCCTGTAGTAAAGCTGGGTGACAGGCGATTTGTAATTCCTAGCAACTCGTAAGAGTAAAATCAAATGGAAGACGGGGCAGGAGTAGCAATATACGGGAGTGGGACAGCCCTCCCGAACTCCTTGGGTTCCAATGCTACCGTCTTTCTAGCGGAACTACATGCTGTAGTAAACATCTAGGAGAAAAAGCAATAAGCCCAGATAGTTTGTATCACATACCGGCCATTAAGAGCCTGAATATTGACTGGACGGGTAATTAAGTAGGGTCCAGCACAACAGATATTTTAGGCCGCAGTGCGAGGTGGCTTATCGACCACATGCCCCTTCAATAATAATAATAATGGAAGAGAAAATTGTCCGTCAATTGTGGCCATTCGAAAAATTGTTGCAAAATTTGTGAAAACTGGTTCGGTAAAGGATGAAAAAGCAAAATATACCGTAGGTAGTGAATCATTAATTGTATTCAAGAAATTGAGCCGCAGTTATCGGTAGTTTTGGTAAAATAATGGTAGCTTTCCGACTGCCGTACAGCAGCAGGAGGTCACATACAAGACATTATTTGCATATTGGAAACCTTTGAACTATCATTTGAAATAAAAATTTAGTTACTTATCAAAAATAATTTGTGTTTTATTAAAAATTGACCTAAAATTGGAACCCCTTAACAGCATTTAGTAAACAATTTTTTTTTGAGATATCAACATTTTACAAAACTTGCACTAACACGTTAGGTAGGTAATTAATTATAAAACGAGGGGTATTACTGGCTTTTTTAATGTAAAAGTAAATTTATTTTCATACATTTAACTAATTTTAACCACTTTATTAGTTACATAATAATAATAATAATACAATAATTATTTTAAATATATATATTATATAATATATGCTCACAAATAGGTGATTTTGATAAAAATAATAAATTAAATAAATTTGTAGATCAATAAACAAAAATTATCATATTAATAAATATAGCTTTGATTCCATATTCAAATAATTGTTATTGCACGATATCAAATAAACGAGATTGTGGATTATTCTTGTAAGATTTATAGTTTACAAATAATTTAAGGAGTAGCATTTTCACTGTTGACCTGAATTATAGAGAGCAATTTTTGTTTCATTTTTTTATCATTGGAACAAGTACAAGCAATCAGACCGATTAGATGTTTCAAAGAATAGCTACTTTTCTCCGATTGCTCTTTTATCCATTCTTCGAGGAGATCTTTTGGGAAATAGTAAGCCTTTACATACATTTCTACATAATTTTGATGAATTGCATATTTGAAACCGGATATTAGCTCTAATATTGATAGCAAGTGCGTGAAATCAAGTTGCATTAAGGCTCGGCCACCAGTCGAACATTTTTTTGCATTTGAATAGCCTTCAACTAACACATGTGTTAGGACGTGTGCAACTGTATCCCACACTGATTCTTTTGGAATTATTAAGATTTGTGAAATTTCCTCTAAGCGCATTGCAAATATCTGAATATTCTGAAAAATAAAAATTAAGTTTTGAATTGTCATTTTCATTAATTTATAGTTTAGTTTTGGTTACCCTATTTATGTTGTCTATATAAGTACTATGCTGTACGGTTACATGATTTATTTCCCATTTTACTTTCGACATTTGTAAAAGAATATTTGATATATCAAAAACTCTTGAAGTTGCCGAAATATAAACAGGCTTACGCAAATCTATTATGTAATCGCTCACCTCAGAATAATAGCGACTAAATAGTTTTTCGTTTGTGTTCGATAAAAGGTAATTAATGTATCCTTCTAGTTGCTGAAATTGTTTTATCAAACAAACGCAGCTTTCAACGCCTACAATTCGTTTCGCAAGGCCGTACAATTGTTCAGCATCTTGTAAATCAGATTTAACAATCATCGTATCACAATGCCATGCAGAAAGTTTTGGTAGCAAATGTTTTGAGATTCTTTCTAAATTGTGATTCAATTTCGAGGAATATAGATTTTCGTTCGATACAAATGGAACATCAGTTGCAAAAATCTCGTGAACTGCAAACACATAAAAATCGATCAATTCAGTCATGGATTGAAATATTTCAAATGAGATGGAATGCAATAAGCGACACATTTGTAGGTATCGTCCAATACATCGAAGTACCGTGAGTGAAGTATTGCTTACAATCAACTCGTAATTATTATTGGTTTCGTTTTGTTCGCCACCATTCAAAGTTGATGGAATTCTATTGTTATTCTGAGACTCTAAATCATTATCACTTTCTTCGGAAAAATAGCAGGAAGCTTCATCCGCTATTCCCGATAAAATATCTTCTTCTAACATGGACTCATCAAATCCGCCATCAAATGGAGAGCTTTTCTCATTGAAACGGAAGAAGTAACCGTTAAATGCATAAATTGAACTTCCATCTTGGGAATGAATTGAAGATTCGGCATCATAATTATTTTTATTTCTTGCCAACGGTGGAGTTAAACGTTTTGGCTGTAAACTATTGGTTTCAGCGTTTGGCTCAATCTGCTTAACACTATGTCGTTGAAGCGCCTTTTTAACCGATCGAAATTCTTGTAACTGTTGAATGCTAGTAAAAGAATTTACTGACACCCAAATTTCATTATCCAAAAATAAAGAAATTTCGTCTAAACATTGAGTGTGATATCGTTTAAAAAATTCGACACTTTTTGATTTCATTGTTTCTATCAGTTTATTAGAAATTTCATTGCAGAATTCTTTGCCCACCTTTTCAAGACGTTGCACAATTAACAGCACCTGAATAAATTGTTCAAATTTTAGCTGGTTTAACTTAAAGGATGACAAGTAAACACAAATTTTTGATTGAATGTCGCTCCATATACGAATTTGGCCTTTTTTCAGTTTCTCTTTAATCAAATTATCTTCATCATTAGGAGACATATTACTGCCAAGCGAATTTTTTTCATTGTCAAATAGGTTTGTATTTTGGTGCCAAATTGTCACCTGATAATAACAAACTAAAATTGTCCAAAAGGATTTGCATAAACTAATCAAACATGTAATGTAGCGTTCGGCTGGAATATTTTCGCAAATTTCATCAAATAACAATTTCTCATCAGTTATTGTGTTCAAGTAACTTCGCACCACATTCAATGCGGTCGTGTGAATAGTGGAGATAAAATTCATATGCAATTGATCCATTGCAATTAAAGTTTTATTAAGCAATTTATATGCTTCCTGCAGTTTTGAATATTTTTTTATACTAAATGAAAGAGTCATCTCATTTAATATTTCATCCATTTGAACTTCGGTAAGCATTAAGATATCTTGTAGCTTTTGTGATAATTCCTCGACACATTTGTACTGGGAATTTTTTAGAGCGGTCGACTTAAACTCTAGCAAAATCACTATAGCGCCTGAATAATTATCTTCCGATAGCAATTGCTGTATATGATATTCAGTTGTCTTCATTTTCTTGATCATATTTAATGTTTTGATCAGGTCCATAAGGATTTCCCGTTTTTTATAGGTGGCTAAAATTTCTAGACTGGTTGTGGTTAAATTTTTTTTTGCAAAATTTAGATACGATCTTCCCTTTTTACATATCCATAGAGATTCCTCGAGGCACTTTTCCGTCTCACAAATTTTATTGAATTCTTCGTTGCACACATTTCGTTGCTCCAAAATCAATTGTAGTACTTTTTTCGATATAACTTTCTGCTGTTCCTTCAGCGTTAGCATTACATTCATTATTTGGTCATCGTTTAGAACAGTTTCTTCGGAAAAATTCTACAATTTAGCCAATTAGAATCATTTGTTATAATAAAACTAAAGTCGCTTACGTTTAATATATAGACATCTGTATTAACGTCATCTTCGAAGTATATACCATCTGTAGATTCTAATAACTCTTGATCTGACAATTTGCCTGTGGTGTTCTCATTGGTGATTTCTTCTTGTTGAGATTCAATTCTCTTCGTAGGTTCCGGTGTTTGTGATACATTTTGAATAAAATATTCCGAAAAACCCATTGCAGGAACTTTCATTTTATTAGACTAGAAAAATTGTGCACAAAACAAAATCACAATACAACCTTAATAAAATAGAACAATATTTTACCTGTTTATTTAACAATCCAAAAAATTTAGATTTTATTTCATCCATTTTATGAAATGAAGGAATAATTCCAATTTCTTTAATTTGATACTAGCACACAGAAAAAACTTTTATTTTCATTTCGACAATAATCTGACGTTTTCACAGTACAGAAAATAAAAATATAATGAAGTTAGATGCAGTTCTCGAAGCTAAATTATAAATTGCTTGGCCACTAAACATTTCTAACGATTGATGCCGAATTTATGTGCATCTCAGCCAGAATCTTGCCAACATAAAAAATTTTGGCATTTATGAACTACCCGAGTAACCAAAATATGTGATCACCATGCGTTCCGACCAATTTATGACAAAAACGTTTGTCTTTTTTATCACACACAAATGTCGACAAATTTTTCACAAAAAATTGTTGAAAATTTATCGAAAAATAATTTTTACCTAGTTAGTCATTCTACCCACAAATTTTTAACCCAAAAAAGTGGACTTTTTGTTGAATTGATTTTATTGACAAATTTTTCACCCAAAATTGTTGAGATTTTGTCAATCAAGTGATTATTTCGTAAAACTCAAATTGTTGATGACAAATTATTAACAAAAAAATGTAGACATTTTGTCGAACTATTATGTTGACCTAAAATTGTTGAAATTTTATCGATACGTGATTATTTCGTTAGTACAAATTTTGAATGGCTTATTCATATGGCTTATTTTATTTTGGTAATGATAGAACAATTGGAGAGAAAGAGAGTATTATATACTTTGCCCTAGTGATGGGCTAAATCGATCTTTTTTTTAAAAAATCATATGAGAAAATGAACAAAACAGAACAAAAAAGATCGATTTAGCACATCACTACTTTGCCCTATTATTTCGTATATGATTTTCTCGAAGAATTGTTGAAATTTTTAGTTTGAATTTTGCTTTCATTTCATTAAGTAAACTTAAATTTGTGCTCTAAGTAAAGTTAAGTTCAATCTTTTGCGATTTGGGTATTTTTTTTTTGTGTTTTTATCAGTTATATTTCTGTTTTTTTTAATTTTTAAGTGAGTGTTATTTTGTGAAATTTATCAACCAATTTTAATAATGTAAGTTATGATTATATTAATTAATGTTAATTATCAAAGATTTTTTATAAGATAATATCAATTAATAATTAATTAGGATGAAATTAGTAATATAATTAATACCTAATCTATAAAACGAAACACTAACTTATAGATTTATTGTTTTTTGCAAAAGATTAAAATTAGAAATTTTCCGGCTAAACCAAAAAATATAAATCTTACAGCAAACATTAACAGAATTGCCAGTAAATATTACCTGCATATTACCAAATAAATCAGTCGACGAAATACCAAATGATGACAGCGATATATCTTTGCCTGTTAGTTAGAATGAAAAACTAGAGAAATAACAACATAGAATATAATAATTAAATCGAAAAAATATTTCGCGGCTTATTCTGTTAAGAAAAAAATAACTCCAAAATAATTCGAATTAATTTTTTCTCAACAAAATACAGCTTATGTACATACTGTACTGAAGCGTGTACCAACGTTACAAATCAAAAAAATATTATAATTTGTTGCATTTTGTTTTTTTTTTTGACAGAAAATAAATAATTTGGCTACGGTTTCAACACCAAATGAATTTCAGCGCCAATTTTTAAAAGCAGATTTTTTTTTTCAACTAAATACGTCTTTTTATAAATTAGAATTTTTATGAACTAAAAATTTAACATAAAAGGGTTTTTTTGTAAAATTGTTTGTTTTCCAAACTACAAAATTAGTATCAAATATGAAAATTAGTACCATGCTCGTGCGATGCGTATTTTCGAAAAAAGACCTAATTAAACGATATATTTACAGATCGTATTTCTCACGGTTGCGATATATTTATTACGAATTAGCAAAATTAAAAAACGGGTTTTTATCTTTGAAAGAATGTGTAATGATATGAAATTATACAAATCGGTAGTGTATATACATATGTAATTACAAATTAGTAAAGTACATCAACTACCAAACAATAACCTTCAACTCAGCCTTACATGGAAACAAGGAGATAACTTAATTGCAATATATTTTGCTTTTTTTATATTATCACTTAAAAATAAATAATTTTTCAAAAAATTAAATTTATTTTTATAAAATTAAACGTTATCAATCAAATAAAACAAATCTGCATAGTTCAAACATGAAATAAAGAAATTTTATTTTTGAAGCTCAAAGCCAAGGCGCCTGGGGGCCTATTTTCGAATTCCACATCCATTTTCCACATGTGGACATCTGTCAAAGTTCACACAAAAACGT
Organism: Tipula vernalis; assembly: GCA_958295665.1. NCBI lineage: Eukaryota > Metazoa > Arthropoda > Insecta > Diptera > Tipulidae > Tipula > Tipula vernalis. The sequence continues at coordinate 262,064,211 of OY282559.1, forward strand.
TCGAAAATTGTAATTCGTATATAAAACACATGCGGCATGGACATTTTCCTATATGGGGAATTTTTTCTCTCTTGTGTTATATTCTAAAAAGTTACTAAATGTTTTTGTTGTTGTATTATTTTTGGTAACTTTTTTAGAATATAACACAAGAGAGATGAAAAAATTTATTTTTTTAGTGTAGACTGCGTGTCGAAAAACATTGGGTGGGATGTTGTAACATCACTTTCGATTCGAATTCGATAGAGTTTATGTCTCTTGTTTCAAGAATAAAGTTGTGCCTCATCTCGCTTTTTGATTACGCTTTTTCTATTGCGATCTCTTTTTGTTGCGTACTTTTCCTTTCCTTCATATCGATAAAGTATCACTATAAACAAAAATTTGAGTGATAAATAATCATGAATATAAGTAGAAATAGAATGTGGTTTTATTCGAGCAAGCTGAGATAGCAAAAAAAAAGAATAATTGAAAAACGAAATAGAGTACAACTTTATTCTTGAAACAAGAGGCATAAACTCTATCAAATTCGATTGAAAGTGGTGTTAGAATATTCCACCCCTGAATTCTTTTGGCATGCGCCCGCCTTAACAGTCAATAATCGGCTTATTTGTCTCGCTTTACGTGCACATTACAAAGTCCTAGACTATGAGTACGTTTATGCTTAGGGTTCAACCTGGTTTGAACCTAGGTTATCTTTTACTATAAACGGAGTCGAGTCATCTTGTAGTTAACTCGACTCGACCTAAAAAATTTCTAAGGTCGAGTCGAGTTAACTCTAAAATCATCCACTATAAACGGAGTCGAGTCGAAAAATAAAAACAACAAAAAAGAATAATAAAAAGACACCATTTTGATTTCTTAATTCGTGTGCGCATCTCCGATTTTTGTGTTTCTGTAATTTTGTATACTGCAAACTTGTAAAATAAATTGCTTTAATCATAATTTTAATAACCATAATTTTTATTGAAAATAAAAATTATGATTTTTTTTTTGACGTTTCTGACTCGGTTTCAACCTAGTTTCGACTCGACTACGATTTGACTCTGCAGTATAAACGCTAAAAAAGATAACTACAAGATGATCCAAAGTTAACTAAAAGATGACTCGACTCTGAGCATAAACGTACTCTATTATCATGTTTCCATGATAGAGTTAACCTAGGTTCAACTCGGTTTATGTGCATGGAAACGCGTATTAGGGTAGAGTTTCGTTAAATCCAAATAAACTCGACGAATCTTGTTTGTTTGAGTTAGATTCTATCTGTCAAACATTTTTTAAAATTATATATGGCGCATCGCATATTACTAAATATATTTCCTTAAAATAATTTAAAAAAATACACAAAAATGTCGTTGCCAACGTTATGACGATATATCAAATCGAAATAAACATTTTGTTTTTGTTCAATACGCAATTTTATTTTTTTATTCTATCGAAATATTTTTCTTCCACTCTAAATCCTCACTCTGTTGATGGAAACGGTATGGGTTAGCGCCGCCATATTTTCAACTCAACGAAACCTAAACCTGTTTGAACTCGGTACATGGAAACGTAGTATATGAATCGCTGTGAAATATATATCATGTTTCCATGATAGAGTTAACCTAGGTTCAACTCGGTTTATGTGCATGGAAACGCGTATTAGGGTAGAGTTTCGTTAAATCCAAATAAACTCGACGAATCTTGTTTGTTAGAGTTATGTGGTTTTCGATTCACCAAAAAAGAGCAAGCCGGCTTGCTCTTTCTGCTGTCAAACTGTTCGATTCGCCAAGAAAGCCGCTCGATCGAGCAAAATTGTTGTTGTTTTGCGAATCTCGATTTTTTGGCAGATTTACAAACAGAAACACAAATAGAACTGTCATTTTGAAAGCGTCATTGTGTTTTGTGTTATATTTTGTGTTTCTGTTTATTTTTATGTATTTATTTTATATTAAAGAATTAACTTGTTGTTGTTATGTTGTTATGTATATAACATTAGAATATGTTAAGTTGTTTTTTTATAGAGTATCGATCTTTTATAAAAATTAGGTTATGTTTATATAAACGTCAAAAACACACAGACATATATATTACGGAGCAACTGTTCGATTCACACAGCCTAAAAGTGATCTTTTAAAGATTTGGTAAAAGGTGAATCGAAATCGACATTAGATTCTATCTGTCAGACATTTTTTAAAATTATAAATGGCGCATCGCATATTACTAAATATATTTCCCCAAAATAATTAAAAAAATACACAAAAATGTCGTTGTCAACGTTATGACGATATATCAAAGCAAAATAAAAATTTGGGTTTTGTTCAATACGCAATTTTATTTTTTTATTCTATCGAAATATTTTTCTTCAACTCTAAATCCTAACTCTGTTCATGGAAACGGTACGGGTTAGCGCCGCCATATTTTCAACTCAACGAAACCTAAACCTGTTTAAACTCGGTACATGGAAACATGGTAATGGAGACAAAACAAAAACTGCTTCATATTTAGAGATTTGCGACGAGACATTAAAAATCTGTAGAATTGTAAATAAATGAATAAATTGCGGAATTGTTTGTCTTTACATCAAAAGACGGGTTTTTGTCCCTAGCTTAGTGTCCCTGCTTGATGTAGTTCGGGGATTATTTTATAATCATGAATGATAGATGCATGATAAATTATTAAAGTAAATTATTATTAGAATTGGAATTTTTTTCTAAGAAATTTAGCTAATGCTTTGTGAATGATAGAGAGGCTAAATATCACCTACATCAATAAACCTAATTTAGGGTCTAATGCTACATTCGGTTTACTCTCCCTTGATCTTAGCATCTTGAATTAGTATCTTGAAGCACTATTGAAGTTTCTGTGTTTTATTCTAAATGATAGCATAAATTGGGACGAAAAAACCGAAAGTTAGCTAATGCTTTGTGAATGATAGAGAGGCTAAATATCACCTACATCAATAAACCTAATTTAGGGTCTAATGCTACATTCGGTTTACTCTCCCTTGATCTTAGCATCTTGAATTAGTATCTTGAAGCACTATTGAAGTTTCTGTGTTTTATTCTAAATGATAGCATAAATTGGGACGAAAAAACCGAAAGTTGTATGATATTCCAATTATCATTTGGGAGGAAATCATTTGGTTAAAAATAAAGAAACTGTTTGTTAAAAAAATTAAACACGTAGCAATACATGAATATTTGCATTTTGTTTGAAAACATCGTAAGCAAACTTTTATTTTTAAAATCGTAATCTCCGAATGAGCATAAAATAGTGGTCATGGGGCCAAAAAAGAAGGGCCGTAAAAAAAAGAAGGAAAAAAAAGAAGTAGTTCCCGAAATACCAGCCGAATATTACGAAGGAGAAATATTACGTTTAAATCATATCCTTTCTAATTTACGGGACAGTACTGTGGTTGATATCTTAAAATTTGAAAATTTACAAAATAAGAAAGATCAGCTATTGGTTAATCGTAAAGAAGTGGATATATTTATTGAACGCACACTTGAAACAAATACAAAAAAAATTACAGAATACGAAACGAAAATTGCTGAAACGAAAAAACAGTTTGAAACTGATCGTCAAAAGGCTCAAGTTGAGGAACAAGCTGCTCAAACTAATTGGACCAAGTGGAATAATATTCTAGACTCTGATGTTCGTATACTTGACGGACGATTACTGCAATTTCAAAAAGAGAAAGAAAAATTGTTTGATATTTTATGGAAACAGCAAATTTATCAACGTAAAACGAAAAGCCAAGCAGCGCTTTACTTAATTCAAAGATATTCTAAAGAGCGAGAAATTATTGTTTTAAAATATGACTTGGCAACGGAAGTTGAGAAACGCCTGTATATTCTTGGTAATTTTGTGTTTTTTTTTTAAAATATTTTGTAAGACGTTTAAAATAAGTAAACTCCTTTTAAAATTATAGCATTAAATTATGAAAATACTATCGATATGCGTGTATCGACATACGCAAAACAATTAATCCGAGAGAATATTGCATTAAACTGGGAAATGGATCGGCTAATCCAAATAAATCGACGCCTGCAAGCAGCAAGCGACGATCTTGAAATTGAGAATGTTAATCGCAAAATTGATTTAAATATCAGCCAAATAGAAAATAGTCGGTTATATAAAACGGTCCAAAGACAAGAACGTATAATTATGATTTTATCGGGTAAATTTCAACAGAGTAAATCATATTATGCCGAATTAATAAACTTTAAAGGAACGTTTTACGATAATAGAAATTATTTTGAAAACGAGTTCCAATTGAACTTCACAAAACTAAGTGATATTCTGGTTATTTTGAACCAATACCGTGAACTTTCTATGATGGACATGAATAGGCTACAATTGAAGATTGACCATTACCGGCATGAAATCAATGATTTGAAAATATATTTTCAGGATATGCTAGATAAATATACTGTTAAGGTTTACGATTGCCCTTGTCGTAATCGTTCGAAATAACTTAGTGTTTTGGAGCTTAACTTTTATTGAAATAAATTCATATATATCAATCGTATTAATGTATTTAATGTTTTTCAAGTTGACCAAATGCCTGATTGTGGAATTTAAGTCAATTTTAACTTATTATTTTTTTTTAACAGAGCAAGTTACAATTCCGTGTGTATTTTGACAGAGAATACGTCTTTGCTTTCAGGCTGTCAGTGCTCCCTCCTTCCAACCAGAAAATCGAGCGATACGATTTCATGTAACGCGTGAAATTGTAATATCTTCTAAACTACAAAACATGCACGCTATTCTATTCGACTCACGAAGAAACAAAGGTTAAAAATAGCATAACATGACCGCACTAAGCGCTAGAAGTCTTACAGACAATGTCTGAAAGGCAAGGCGGACGCATGCGACGGACCTACCAACCAAATAGGTCTTCGTGCTTTAAGTACAGATTGCCACAATAGCGGCAAGTGCACACCACTCGATGCGAGGAACCTTTTAATTACTATTTTTTGGTTTTCAGTATTGTTATTTCTTTTCAAGTTTTTTAATCTAATTAATTAAAATTATCAGCAATTTATGTGATAAGGAAAACATTTAAAACGTCGAATTGATTAAGTTTATTAATTGATCACTGATTAGAGTTATGAATATAAACAGAACCGTTTTGACTTGAAATGTTGTTTTTGTGCAAGTAGCGCTTTTTGTAAATAGAAATCTGCGATCGGTGGACATCATTCGGTGGCTATTAAAACTCCAGATGGATGAGGGTTCTGAGTCTTATTCTGTTCAAATAAGCCTATTTACTAAAAAGTGACCTACGTCCTTTTTTAGCCATCTTATCAACCAAAAGATATTCTATAAATTCTATGAGTTGCTTGCCATTTTAGTCACCAAGTTTCTTTTTCAATTTCAATTGTCGATTGTGAATGCTGGTAAGCCAGTTGGCAGATTCATCTTATTATATAAGCTAATACAATATTGCTAAGCTGAGGGCTATAGAAACGGAATACTAAAGCAAGTAATGGCCCGATTCTGGAACGATAAAATCCATGTTATGTTAAGATATTTCCTTTCTATTAATCAAACGGCTTATTGTATATTATATTTATTACTTTAAAAACGTTAATACAATAAATCGACCCGTCAGCGATGTGTTTTATTCCTTTAAAGGTTAAGCTCCTTCTGCCGATAACTTGTGTAACATGTATGTTGTTTAATTACGATGCCCAATCTATTTGTGTACATTATTCCTTCGATATAATAACAATAATCCTTACTATCTCCAGCTATCCTGACTAATTCAGTGACCTCGCCAGCCAGTCATACTACAATAACATTTTTTCATATATGTACATGCAAATTTTTTTTTTTATAAATATACATTTCAACTTAATTCTATTAATTGTTAACATATTCGCTTATCTTAATAAACTTTAAACCATAAGATTGAATTTTTATTAAGGTATTAATTGTTGATTAATTCATTATAAATACCGCGATTTTTAATAACTCTTAATTATATTCTTAATCCTACCTATAAACTCGATAAAACATTGGATCCTTATATGTTTGAACCTTTAATATCTTAATTTAAATAATCTGTCTCATATTCTGAGTCTAAATACTTTACATCTGCATATTCCGTTACTTCTTCATCTTCCAAACATTCCTTGTATATCTATATCAAACAACACCCTAGACAATACCTCACTGATTGATTTGTTCAAGGTATTATTCAATATATAGTATATTCCGCTTACGTAACACCAACAGGAATTTCCCAAAAATAACAAGATACACCATCTGTGAAACTAATCACTTTTGGTTACAACTGTAGTGCCACCATGTGCTGTAAACATGGTGGCACTACAGTTGTAACCAAAAATATAATTAAACACCGTGAAATAGAAAAGTATGAGAAGGAGCATCTACAAAAACTACTGTAGTTTGTAATTTGTTAATTTTTTTAATTCTTTGAATTTCTTCGTTGAAATTGATTTTTGTTCGGATTTACCCGGACATTCGAGTATTTACTTCACCCCACTTTTGATTAAATTTTATATTGTTGGCTTAGATTTTCGTGAATTTTAAAAACGATTTTATGAAAGCCAGTTTGCTTTCCTTCTTGATAGCATTGATTGGACAACTTGGTTCAACGACCTGATTATCTCGGAGGTTGGAATTTTATAAGGGTTTGTTTGACGGTTTTGATTATTTGTTCCCAAAAATCGAGTTAATTCCAAATACTCCAAACCGCGTGGTTCAATTACCGTTTAAAAATTATAGCTATGAAATCGCAACTGAATTTGGTTTGGAAAAATAAATTCAGTACAGTGTAAACTTTGAAAATCAGCTCGAAAATTTAGTTGTCGCGTTTAATCGTTGTGTGTTGTGAATAAAGGATTAATTAAAATCCTCCAAGGGGAAATAAATGTAATACGTAAATCATAAAAGCCATGTAATTGGAGAGTACAAAAAAAATATACAAGAAAAACTCAAAGAAAGAAACATAACCAAACGGAACCAACCGTAGTGCCTAGGGTCGGATTGATCCCTATTCCTAGTACCTCTAAAGTCCCCTGGTGCATCGGGGGACCTAACTACTATTAGCTAGACGGTGAGCTGCCGGGACAGGAGAATCGGGCAGAAGGTGACGTAAATAAAAATTTCAAATTTATTTATTAATTTATTTTTTGTTTGTTACATAAATTTCGGTGGTCAGATGTGAAGTTGCTCGGGGGATTCAAGTTGGCACTTGTGGCCAGCTCCGCAACTTGCAACTTCCACAATTGCTCATGTTACCTCCACGTGGTGACCGCTGATAACTAGATTGCTGATTCTTTGGCTTCTAGGCTAAAACACGGCGCTAAAAGAGTCAACCTTAAACAAATCGCTGGGCTTGGTTAAGTTGTTAATCGTACCCTGCCGATAATCGACCAGACTGGGGGCCCAGCTTAAAACTAGCTCAGTCGCTAACGGTGGATCCGGATACTTGGCGCCCTCCGGATTAAGTAGCCTTACCTCTTACCTGTGTACTGCGGATCTCTGCACATATGGACACTTCTTTCTCCGCTACTCGTGGGACCAATCATGGATCCAAATAAAAACAAACAACAACCAAAAGAGTCCGGCTCTCTAAAATATCCAGAAAATGTGGACAACGAGATTCGGGTCTTTAGGCCTGCCTCTAAGTCTAAAACCAAACGACGGGACATAAGCTCAAGCGAGGCTGGCCCCTCCGCTCGGGTCACCAAATCTGAGTATACAAATACAAAGCAGAACCAAAGCACGAATGCAGCTGGTTCCTCAAGACCAACCTATAATATTAGGCGGAAGGCCTGGAGGGTCCTGGATAAGATCAATAACATCTCGCCGGAAGACAGGACGGATAAAGACAAAGCCACGCTTGCAAAAAAGAACACTGAGAAAAAATCGGAAGGCTCTTCAGCTGGCTCACAGCTTAAAAGAATCAGATCTCAGGAGGAAAGTCCTAAGATCGCAAAGAGAACGAAGCTCCACGCTACCGCTATGAGGCCTTTTAACGAGGTCCTCAAGGATCAGCTTGGACAAATCCCAAGAGGATGACAGTATCACGCCCACCGATTGGAGGAATGTGGAAGGGGCCTTAGCCACCACCTACCTAAATGTCCTGTCGGAAAATCCAGAGCCTGCTCCAACTTGTCAGGATGTCGGAGTTGCCAACGCACAACTGGAAAGTTGCCAAGCTCGAGGAGACAAAGGCTGACTATAGGTCAGCTATTATCATCTTAAACAGGGAGTCACTGACTGCACTGGAAAAAACCAACAGTTTAATCAACTATGGTTTCAGTGCAGTCACACTCAAGGTGTAAAAGAAGGACGCGGACAAGCCGGAAGCTTCGAAGTCAGCTTCAAACACCACCGCGGTGCTTGATAGCTCATCTGCGTGCGCGGAGGTAGCCAGCCAAGCGGAAACTCTCTCCATGGAGTCTTTAAATAGGCTCTCAGAGGACGTCTCATCAGGGGATGACTCTGATGTTACTGTGGTGGAGAAGAGGCTGTAGAGATAACATTGACATTTCTGCAAGTCAACCTTTACCACTCTAAGGCAGCATCAGCTGCTCTAATTTTAAAAATTGGGAAAGAAGCGACAGATGTCGTCTTGATTCAGGAACCTTGGGTCACTGTAGACTGGCTACTTGGGCTCAAGACTCCTTTATATTATAGGTTAATGCACGCGGAAAAAGAAGGTAAGTTTCGGTCGTTCTCATTAAAAATAACATAAGTTGTTTTCTGCTATCAAATTTTAGTAATGTAGATGTAGCAGCGGTCAGCATTGAGGTCGATAAACGAAACCTTTGGCTAGTATCAGCTTACCTAGCTTATGATGAGGTGGATATTCCACCAATCATTCTAGTTGAGCTAGTACGGACACAAATGAACGAGGTGAGTTACTCCTTGATTACATTTTAAGTACTAACCTTCATATATGTAACATAGGCAATAAGCCGACCTTTATAACTAGAAATAGATAGGAGGTTTTGGATATTACTTTTGTCTCAAGCTTTTTGACAATTAGTCTATTAAACTGGAGAATATCGGAGGACACTCCTGTTCTGATCATTGTTATCTTCAATTTGAAATGGACTTGACTTCTCCAAAAGTCCAATCTACAGAAACAGGAGGAAAACCAACTGGGATACCTATAAAACTATTCTGGGTAATTCAGTACCAGATCCGGTGCCAAAACCTCCAAAAACTGCACAAGAGCTCGATGGCTTAGTGGACGAGTTGTCCAGCGCTTTTAATGAAGCGATACAGGGCTCTAGTTCCCTTAGCAGGCCTAGGGATAAATATTGGCCACCCTGGTGGTCCAAGGAGATTCAACAAACACGTAAAAAATGCAAAAGACTCTTCAAAACAGCACGGAAAACAAAAGCCGCTTTAGACTAGGACTCCTATAAGGAAGTCCTCCAAATTTACAAATATCAATTGAGAAGTGCCAAGAACAGCTCTTGGAGATTATACTATGGCAAAATTCAGGAGTCTTCGGAGATGTCTAGGCTACGCAAAGTACTAGCAACTGGTCCTTCCATCTCTTCAACGGCCGGTGGGAAATGGACCCCTAATAGTGCGGAATCGCTGGAACTTCTGCTGGAGACTCATTTTGCTGGTTGTTCCGAATCTGTACCTAGCACATCAGTGGGTAAAAGGGGAAGTAGCCTCATAGGGGGCGATAAACAGTTTTAAACCATATAAGTCGCCTGGAATCGATGGTATTATCCCTGCGAATATTCAACAAACCACGGATCTAACCATTTCGTGGTTAGAGGTAATTTTCAAAGGCAGCCTAGAACTATGTCACATTCCTAGTAAATGGACAGAAGTGAAGGTTGTTTTCATACCTAAGGTGGGAAAACGCTCACACTGCAATCCTAAAGACCTTAGACCGATTAGCTTGTCTTCTTTCCTTTTTAAAACACGGAAAGACAAATAGAAGCTCATATTAGAGGCACGATTGTGCCGGAAAAGCTGTCTAAATCTTAACATGTCTATTGCAAGGGGAGATCCGTAGAGACTGTTCTTCAATCTCTTATATATTTCATTGAGAAACCTTTCGAATATAGAGACTACGCAATGGTAACCTTCTTGGATATTGAGGGGGCCTTTAACAATGTGCTTCCAGGGACTATAACTCGGGCACTTTCAGATCTTCGAGTGGATGAATCACTCAAGGACTGGATAGATCAAATGCTAAGAGGCAGGATCATAAATGCCAGTTTGGGGGAATCCTCCGTCAGAAGATTTGCAAGCAGAGGTACGCCACAGGGTGGCGTACTGTCCCCTTACTTTGGAACTTGGTCATAAATGACCTGTTGTTGAGACTGGAGGACGGTGGCTTCAAGGTGGTTGCCTATACGGATGATGTTGCTATTGGTGTCCGTGTCAAATATCCCGGCACCCTTAGTGAGCTTATGCAAAATGCCCTGGGCATTCTTTCATTATGGGCCAATGGCTGTGGGTTGAATGTGAACCCACACAAAGCCGAATTGGTTCTCTTCTCTAGGAAATATAAACATCCTCATATCGATACTTCTGGCTCTCGTTTTGGATATCAAATTAAATTGGAAACGTAATATTCTGAAAAGGGTAAAGAAAGCTACGGTAGCGCTATACTCTTGCAAAAATGCCATTGGGAAAGAATGGGGGCTGGAGATAGATATCTTCTAGATATCTTGGGGAAACAGTTGGCAGCTTGTACTGCCATACGACTGAAATCCATCTCAATGTGAACCTGCAACTCATCTATTTTGTGCAACAAACAAATACCCAAGACCACCGACTATACTGCCCCGTCACTATCTTTTGACAAAAAGTTCCCGACTAGGATCCTATCCAAAACGGGACGGGAAAGTCGGGGCTGGAGTGTTTTGCGAGGAACTTCTGTTAAATCTCTCCTTCCGTCTCTCCGACTACAGTAGCATTTTTCAAGCTGAAGTAACTGCCACAAAGGAAGTCGTAGGCTGGTTGAGGTATAATGTAATATAGGTTTGTGATATTCCCATATATACGGATAGTCAGGCTGCCATTAAATCGGTTCAATCACACCTCCTCACGTCGAAAGTAGTCCGGAATGTCTCTTTTAGATCAGTTCAACATCCACATTTTATGGGTGCCAGGACATTTCATAAGTACAGGGAATATAAACGCCGATGAACTGGCTCGACGTGGTACAACGGACCACATTTCAGAAAGCAGAAAGGATATTGAAATGCCTCTTGCGGTATGCAAACTGCTGCTTCAGGAAGAACAGCGAAGTTAGATCAGTGGTTTTGTTGGAGTGATTAAGGGGCACTGTCTCATAGGGAGGCACGCGAATAGACTTGGTGTCTTGAGGAAAAGACAGTACTTCATCTTCTTTGCACCTGCCCTCGTCTGGCACGAAACAGACTAAAGTTTCTAGGGATACCCCTCTTTAAGGACCTGACGGACTTCTGTAGGATGGACGTCAAGAGTATCCAGCGCCTTGTTAACAGCTCAAAATGGTTCCAATGAGTTGGAGGAAACAATTATTCGTGGTATGGCTAAGGACCATTTTTGTGTCTATGCCTGGTCCTAGTGAACCGCCGCCACCTAAACCTAACCTAACCTACATAAATTTCAGGTGGCGTAGTTAACCTCTCGTTATATGTAAAGTTTTACATTTCATTGTGGAGTTAGATATATTTGTTTAATAAACAAAAAGAATAAAAGAATCAGCGGTTTCGGTCATACTTGCCCGAAACCATACTAAATTGTCCTTTTTCGGTGCTGCCGAGTACTTATTTTACGGTCATGATACCGATATACAATTGTTTGTGTTAGTGAGCCCAATATGTTAGAGTGTTGAGAGGGGGTTGCTGATAGGAGGGTGAGATTCTGTTGTTTAATTATAGTATGTTTTGAACTGTTCGTTTTTTCTCTTTTCTACTATTTTGATCGGTTATTTCCCTGTGGGGCTTACCGCGTCATCCAGAGAAGGTAGGAGTGCGTGCTGAGCGCCAGTAAAGGGAACCACTCTTGAGTGGGATGGGTCTCTCTCAGGGGAGTTCGCGGTACCATCTTCCATACGGATCGGAAGGAGGGTTGACGGTCCCTCCTTTGATTTACCGGGGACTGACTCGAGTTGTGGTCAGGCTACTATGTATGTAGAAGAATAAATACAAGACTCGCTCTATGTGTCGTAACTGCATACAATTTCAGCAAGTACTCACACTCACATCGCCTCTTCGTGGAGGCAACTAGAAACTACTCTGTTAAATGAGTATAGGCTAAAGTGTGAGGGCTGTGTTTCTTCTGCAGGGTATTAGCGTTGCGTTAATAGCCCAACCTGCAAACAACTATTGAATATTTTTGAATTCACAACAATGACCTCGAAAACGATATAAGGACAACACTCACTCAGCCTACACCGCCCGGAGAGCCTCCATCAACTCTTGAAACATGAATCTACGTATAAACCCGACCATATACCACTATAGGAAGAAGACTAATCGGTAATTAGTGCGTATTTATTCGCTATCCGGAACTGCTATCTAGAGCCTTCATATAAAATTCGTTCCATAGGAAATAAACAATTTAAGGCATCTCTCTCGCTCTAGCGCTTTGCTTGAGTTGAGATTCCTAAAACCTGGGATGGGATAAAAAAGGTAATCATCATTTTATTTTTTATTTACTTTTCTAATATGTATAGGAAAAAACTGGGATGGGATGAGATAGTGGGTGTGTCCAAAATGCGAATTTTAATGCACATATTTTTAAAATGAACATTTTTGGATTAAACAAAATTTACTTAAAATATAAATTGACATGAAACAAATGAATTAAAAACGCCTGCATTAGTCTTCGCTAAATGCACATTTTCCATTTCGGATGCACCCAGTGTTACCTGATGAACAATTTTATTTTTTCTGGGATGAGAAACTGGGATAACTTCACATGCTTTTGTTATGATCTATCTAACACTGAACATGCAAGTAAAACTATCGCCAACTAAATTCCTGGCGAATCAACATACTAATTAGATTCAATTCAAGTCTACGTTAACCAAAGAATGTTCTGAAAATATTCCGCTAAATACAGAACATGAAATTGATGCAGCAATACAAAACCTAAAGGATGTATTAAAATAAGTAGAAGCGGATGCGTCAGTCTGCAGCTCAGTTTACTTAAAGTTGGACAAACCGTCTCAAAATATTCAGCAGGTGGTAATGAATGATAAAACGCTCAATACGCAGGCAATTGCAACTAAATACAACATTTAAACACTTGTACAACATTATTTCAGTGAAATCACAGCGACTGAAGCAACAGATTATTCTCTGTGGAAAGCCACAAGTAAGCTGAAACAACCATTTTCTGATGGAAACTGGGCAAAAAGTAATGCAGATAAAGTAAACATATTTGCTCAACATCAAACACGAGGGCATGATCTGATAAATAGGAAAATACTCAAAAACCTTCCGGAAAAATGTATCAAACCAATAACATATATTTTCAATGCTATAATGAGACCAGGCTACTTTCCTGAAATCTGCGGAAGTTTTCGCAAATCAATATGATTCCAAAACATGGTAAAGATGAAACAAAAGTAAACTCATCGTTCAATCAGTTTAATACCAACTCTCTCTAAGCTAATCGAAAAAATGTTCCTGCAAAAAAATAAACATAAATTATTCCTGATCATCAATTCGGATTTAGAGAAGAAAACGGAACCGTAGAACAAGTTCATACAGTCGTATCTGAAATCGGGAACACCCTAGAACAAATAAAGGTACTGCTCTGCAGAGTTTTTGGACATTGCGCCAGCTTTTGACAAAGTGTGACATAAAGTACTTATACACAATGCTAGAAGACAGTTACCAACAAGTTTTTCTAAAATCATTAAAAATTATATGCTTGATTGAAAGTTTTTGGTGAAATATAATAGCGCATCCACAATTTATACGAAATCGAAGCGGGGGTTCAACAAGGTATTGTGCTAGTTCACTGGTATATTTGATCTATATAGCAGACCTACCAACATTAAAATATGTACGTAAAAGTTTCAACATTTGCAGATGATACAGCAATCATGCCCACGCATCAAAACCCCAAATGGAGAATTAATTTACCTAAACTTACCTGTCCTCCTGTGAGACTAACCAATATCATTCTACCACAACACCAAAACGTTAAGTATCTTGGCCTACATTTAGATAGAATGCTTTCATGGAAAAAGCACATCAAAGCTGAACGTCAACAAATCAAGTTAAGGTGTTTCCAGTCAAGAATACTTGGAATAATGGTAAATGCACCCTGGTATATACGTAACACAAACATATTTGCCGAATTTCATCATAATTGGTTAAGAAGTGGCCAAGTTCCTTCCTTATTGACCATATTCCAGAATTTCATCTAAAAATCCCGAAAAACAAAATATAATTTTAGTAATGTAAAATGACTGTTCTGAGTCTTAGGACCGTGTAGTCTTTTTGCAGACATTTTTGGGCAAAAGTGTTTAAATAGTTCGTATTTTGGCAGACCTTAGGCACTTATAATGTCTGCGCATTCGGTATTTAATTTAATTGGTTTTTCGGGAGCCGAATATATTCTATCGTTGTTGGTTTAGTTGACTGTCATATTACTGACTCAAGGGTAAACATTTTACAGGCTCACTGTAATTGCAATTAACCGCCTTAACAACAATATATCGTCGGGTTTACGTCGGTTTTAAAGGGGAACATTTCACTGACGAAATCAATGATATAAAACCGTCTATACACGGTATTTGAGGCCGATAACAGTATTAGTAAAATTGTACTAGACCTACACAACAAATTAATTTAATTAATAATTTTTAATTCTTTATAATATTTTTTTATTGAATAATTCAATTAAATAATATAAATAAATTTACATAATGTAATGACTGAAAAATCCCTTCAGTTCGAAGTTGGCGTATTTGGTGTTTAGGGCATGGTGATTTCACATTGCTCTCTCCTTTTGACGGTTGGCGCGGTGAAATACTGATTGGGTCGGTTGTAGGGTTTATAGGAAGATATATAGACAAGTATATAGGGGAAAGAGGATTAGAATACTACTACTGAGACTTATCATCGCCGGTATAAACGATAGAGTAGAATACAACAACATGTACACGACGAATACCGGTGGACGACGAAAGTGGACGAACGAATATATATGTATATAGAAAGAGGGGAGAAATTAGATAACGGTCGAGTTAGTTGAGTAGCAGCAGCCAATAACAGGGCGTCAAGGGAGTAAGCTGGTGAATCACGCGAAAATAATTACTATAATAATTATTCTGACGCTTGGTGAATTTTTGGGCAAGTGTTTACAGTTCAGATGTGGGGTCGTACATTCGCGTGTCGTATTGCGTAATATTAATTAAAAAAAAAAATAATAACAAAAGACAAAAACAAAATCAAATCAAAGTGTTTAATAGTCAAAATGGCGATTGCGAGACAATTGAAAGAAGTAACAGCTCAATTAGATACAGCAATGGCGGAAATGGGTCGTTTGAGAAAAGACAACGAAACTTTACGATCGCAAATGAATCGTGTTGGCGAAAATGTGATTTCGGATATTGAATTACCTGATCGTCTAGAAGATGAAAGTCGTTCGTCGGGAATGAACACAACTGGGGTACAGGCATCTCAGGTGAGTGGAAAACCTTTTCGTATGGGAATTAACGAAGTCAGTGTTTTGATCCCAATGTTTGATCCTCAACAAAACCGTAAATTGTCTGCGGGTACATGGGTAAGACATGTTGAACGTTTGAAAATAAATTATCAGTGGGACGACATGAGTGTTCTATTTTACGCGTCACTCAGGTTGTCAGGGCCAGCAAGTTTTTGGTTTACTGCAGTACAAAGCCAAATTTGTTCCTGGGAAGATTTTAAAATCGAAATTATTAAGAGTTTTCCCGAGTGTTGTAATGATGGCGACATATTATTCAAGATAATGAGCCGTAGACGGAAAATGGATGAATGCATTGAAAATTATTTTTACGAAATTGTTAGCCTGGGAAAGGAAATCAGTTTACCTGATGAAGCAATCATGCGGTATATCATTTCGGGATTAGATAATGAACATTTAAAGGGCGTTCTCTTGGCTTCAAACTGTGTTGACATGTATGACTTACTGAAACAAATTAAAAAGATTGAAGCTGTTGATATACAAGTTGGTAATCGGAACCGGATTTCTAATAACTCGAGAAAAGAATTTAACAGTGCTGAATTGAAAACTCAACGGTTTAACCCATATAATCATAAACGTCGTCCTTGTCATGTGAATGGAAATAAAGAAGTTATTCGTAGAAATATTGAAACCAATGTCCGTAGATGTTTCAAATGTGGGGAACTTGGCCACTTAGCGAATAGTTGCCCATGCAAAGTGAGAATTTGTTTTAATTGTAAAAAAGAGGGACATCTGGCTAACGACTGTAGGTTAAAACAAATGACCATCAATAATCTGGACAAATATCCGAAAGATGAATATCATATTCTGATTCAGATCGAAGGTATGGAATTAGTCGCTTTCATGGATTTGGGAAGTTGCTGTACTACCATTTGGCAGAGCATTGTAAACCAAAATAAATGGAAGATCGAACCGCACGTAATGATTTTGAAGGGATTCGGTGGCAGTAGAGTTCAGTCGTTAGGAAAATTTAACAGCAAATTGACATTACAAAATAAAACGTTCGATATTGAATTAATTTTGGTGGATGATTCTTCTCAGGATTACCCTGTTATCATCGGACGTGATTTATTTGATAGGCCAGATGTACAGATTGTTAAGTCATACAAAACCTTTGAAATTGTGAAGAAGCATAATACAAATGCTGACTCAAGTTGTGAACCAATCGAAGTATGCGACCTTAATATCGGGGAAAATTCAAAGAGCGCCGCGATCGAATTGGTATTATCACTATTAAATAAATATCGCAATTGTGTGGCTTTGACATCAGATGAAATTGGAAGAACGGATCTACTGGAGATGGAAATAGTATTGAAAAGTAATGAAATCATCAATTATCGTCCTTATAAAGTGCCATATGGATTGAAATCTACAATAAAAACAATTGTCGACACGTTATTACAACAAGGCATTATTCGAGAATCGGCTTCGGAGTATGCTAGTCCGGTGTTACTGGTTCCAAAAAAGAACGGTGAGTACCGAATGTGCGTTGATTTCCGAAAATTGAATTCTATCACCAAGAAAGAGAACTTCCCAGTACCCAATGTTGAAGAAACATTGAATTCTCTAGCCAATAGGAAATATTTCACGAATTTGGACATGATGAATGGATATCACCAAATTGGTATTTCCGACACCTTACGGCATTTGTGACCCCTGATGGCCATTACGAGTATAACCGAATGCCATTTGGTCTGTCGAACGCACCAGCTGTTTTCATGAGACTAATGAAGAAACTTTGTCTCGGTCTGAAAAATTCGGATAACCTTGTTCATTATATGGATGATGTATTAATTGCCACCAAGACAATCGAGGAAAACTTGGCAATTTTAGAAGAGTTGTTGAACGAAATGACTAAAGCGGGTCTCACTATAAACTTAGCGAAGTGCAACTTCTTACAGACTGAGATTAAATTCCTGGGACACGAAATCTCGGGAGAGGGAATTAAACCGGGGCCAGCGAAAATAGCAGCTGTAGAACATTTCAAAAAGCCAGAGACGATTAAAGAGGTGAGACAGTTCTTGGGATTATGTGGTTATTTTCGAAGATTTGTTCCGGGATTTGCAAATATAGCACGGCCATTGAACGATCTATTGAGGAAAGACACTCCATTTGGTTGGGATGATGAAAAGGACAGGGCATTTAACCGATTGAAGGAAATATTAGTGAACCGACCGCTACTAGCTTTGTATAACGTGAATGCGGATCATGAGCTTCACACTGATGCAAGCAGCCATGGGTTAGCGGGAATTCTATTGCAGAAAGAAACAAATGGAGAAATGAGGCCGTTATCATATTTTAGCAGAGCGACGACAGAAAGTGAATCGAAATACCATAGCTACGAGTTGGAATCTTTGGCTGTAGTTGAAAGTCTCGATCGTTTTAAGCATTATTTACTGAACAAACATGTCAAAGTAGTTACCGATTGTAACTCACTGAGATTAACTCAAGAAAAGAAGAATATAAATCCCAGAATAGCTAGATGGTGGCTTCGTATATCAGAATTTGACTATGAGTTGGAGTTTCGTAGCGGTAAACAAATGGCCCATGTGGATGCTTTGAGCCGCGTCCCATATGAGGTTGGCCATAACTGTGATACGGTTAGTGATAGGGTGTTGTCGATTGGTATTGACAAGTATGACTGGCTTGCAACATTGCAGCAGCAAGATCCACACCTGGTTCACTTAAGAGAGGTATTGGATGGAACGAATAGAATCGATAGCAAGACCAGATCATATGTAGATACCTATAAACTGAAAGATGGACGAGTTTATAGAATGTGTGATGATGGAGAGAAGTTTGTGGTTCCAAGTGGCGTTCGATGGCGAGTAATTAAGATGGCTCATGATGATTTGGGCCATGGTGGTCTCGAGAGGACACTCGGATATATTAGAAAATATTTTTGGTTCAGTGCGATGCGATCAGTTGTGAGAAGATATATAGCCAACTGTGTGGAATGCCTATATCATCAACGTGGAAGGGATGAAACGAATTATACCTTACATGTGGTGGAGAGAGAACCAATTCCATTTCACACCATTCATATGGATCACGCGGGACCGTTCCCTAAGAGCAGAAGCGGGAATTTGTATGTTTTAGGGATCGTTTGCACATTCACCAAATTCCTAATTTTAAAACCTGTAAGAACCACGAAAACAGGACTGGTTATTAAGATGTTAGATGAAGCTACGCAATACTTTGGTATGCCCACAAGGATTATCATGGATCGAGGAACATCGTTTATGTCTAAAGAGTTTGGAAAATATTGTGAAGAGAACGCAATCCAACATGTAGCAACAGCTGTTCAAACTCCTAGGGCAAATGGACAAATTGAGAGATATTTTCGAACCATTTCTCCAGCTATATCAGCAATGTCAACTGATGCCGAAGGAATAGATTGGGATAAACACATTACAGCAATCCAATGGGGAATTAATAGTCTAAAGCATTCGGTGACTGGTGAATCTCCGCAACAACTATTATTGAGTTATACGCCTAAAAGTATATTGAAGAATAAACTTTTGATTGCTTTACAAGAGGAGTTGCATGGTGAGATTGAAACTAATGTTTCCATGGTTGAATTGAGGGATCGAATATGTCAGCAAATGTTAAAGAAGCAAACGAAATATGCTGACAGATTCAATGCAACTCACCGATCTCCAAGGACGTACGAAGAGGGAGACCTTATATTGATCAGGCAGCAACCACTGGCCGGGGTTTCGAAAAAAACTCAACCCCGATACAGGGGACCATACCAGATTAAAACGGTGCTTGATAACGATAGATATGTAGTCACAGACACAAACAACACTCAGATTACGCAGAAACCGTATGAGGGCGTTCAGTCGGCAGATCGGATGAAACCTTGGTGTAAATTAGAGGATTTAAACTTTGATGACGACTCAGATGATCGAAACGAAGATTCAGACACCATGGATATGGAGTAAAAAAAAAAAAAAAAAAATTTATGAAAATTATTGAATTTTATTACATTATATAATTTGAGCTGCTGAATTAATTCAATTATTATGTTAACTGAATAAAATATTGTTGTGTAATTGAAGAAAGTTACGCGTGTTCGTTTTTAAGCTTTCCTGTTCATTATGCTGAATATGAACGAAAACTATGGCTGTAAATACCACGCATGAATTATGTGAAATTCATGGGGGTCAATTCTTTTGTTATAGTTGGTGATCGGGGTATGCTGTAGAACCGACGTTCAGTGAGACGGTGATAACAAGGGAAGCGTAGCAATTAAAGCTGTAAATGATTGCTCAGAGGTCAAAGCTGGACCTGATGCTCGTATAACACAGTCTGACTGATGCTGAGTGAACAATATATGAGGCATGTGTTGAAGTTCACTGGGGGCAGTGAAATAGTAGGTTGGCCGAGCTGTAATGACTGAAAAATCCCTTCAGTTCGAAGTTGGCGTATTTGGTGTTTAGGGCATGGTGATTTCACATTGCTCTCTCCTTTTGACGGTTGGCGCGGTGAAATACTGATTGGGTCGGTTGTAGGGTTTATAGGAAGATATATAGACAAGTATATAGGGGAAAGAGGATTAGAATACTACTACTGAGACTTATCATCGCCGGTATAAACGATAGAGTAGAATACAACAACATGTACACGACGAATACCGGTGGACGACGAAAGTGGACGAACGAATATATATGTATATAGAAAGAGGGGAGAAATTAGATAACGGTCGAGTTAGTTGAGTAGCAGCAGACAATAACAGGGCGTCAAGGGAGTAAGCTGGTGAATCACGCGAAAATAATTACTATAATAATTATTCTGACGCTTGGTGAATTTTTGGGCAAGTGTTTACAATAATATGTTCATATATATCCATATGTATAAAAAATAGTAATTATAATATTACAATATGTATCAACATTTCAAATTTTTAACTTATCGAGTAACCTTAGTAATACTTAATAATTATACATTAATTCAATTATATTATGTAATATTAAACAAATAACAATAAATAAAATACTTATTTATTAGATTAAACCTAAAATACTTCTCCATTTTTTTTAAATACCTCCAAAGTTTCGATGGTAAATTCCATCATGTTCAAGGAGTAAAATTTAATTGATGGAATGCACCCATCGAAATGTTGGGGATATTTTTTTTTATAAAAAAACAAAAATGTTTTAGGTTTAATCAGGTTTTAGGATTATGAAATAAAAACAATTAAAATAAAATAAAAATAAATAAATTTAAAATAATAATCAAAATAATATTTTTAAAAAATAGTACATATACTTAAATATTTTAGGTACTTAATTATAAAAATTTGTAAGGTACATTAATTCATTTTTATATTATACTAATTTAATAGTAATATGTACACTACCGTACATTGATTATAAATTTATAATTAATAATAAGTCTTTAGAATCAGTAAAAAAAAATCATCACAGTAATTCAAATAGGTAATCAATATTTAACTTCTTATTACTTATTTTATATAGGTAATTATGTAGGTAATAATAAAAAATAGAATATATTTGTTTTAAACATGAATTTATTTTTTTTTTGCGAAAATTCGCCCGCTTCAAAAACTCTTTGATGCTTGATTGGATTTGCTGCAGAGTCACAGGGTTATCGTTCGTATAGTTTTGCACCTCGACCATCAGTTGTATCAGAAATGTATTTTCATTGAATATCAATTTGGTTATATCTATGAATAAAAACAATGAAATGGAAAGATTAATTTTTATCTATAATCTATACCTATGGGACAAAATAAAATAAAATATTTGGAACATAGCTTACATATAGATATATCAATCAAATTTGAGACTTAACTTCAAATCAACATGCACCAAAATTACCTTTTGAAAGTGACGATTGCCCCGACCACGAATACTTTGTTATTAGGTCATAACTTAAAAGGTGTTCCAATACTGTTTTTATTGTTTTATTTGTATTGTTGCATTTCAAAGCAAAAAGATATAGAATCTGAAAAAAAAAAAAAAATAGGATTAATTCAAGTTCAATGTCATGAGATAAAATTAAATTGCCTTACCATCTGTTCCATGTATAGCTTTTATTAATTAATTTAGTGTTGAAGCTTACAAGTTCCTCCACTGTTGTTATTGGAATTTTTGGTAAAATAAATGACGTATTTTTTACAATTTTTGTCTCCGATTTTCTTATCGTCAGTAGAAGATTTTCTAAACATTCTTTCGTAATGTTTTGATTTTGAATTACATATTTCCCTTTGGTTTTTTAAAATTAAACTTGGGTTTTGTTGCAGTGTTTTTATATTTTCATCCATTTTTCGAATTTTTTCAATAATTCCTTATGATTTGTCTTTACCGAAATCGCTGTCTATAGGAGTTGAAAATTTTTCTGATGTACTACACAGTAGTGAATGTATTTCATTATTTTGCACAACATCAGTTGATATTGGTTGTAATAATGGAGGCACTAGTGATAATGATGAACCATTTGATACAGAGCTGTTTGATAAAACAATTATTTCTGGTAGAGCTCTTATGCAATCTAGATCTGTTACATTTTGTAATGGTTGTATGGTCGTTGTCGGTGCTAGTGGTGGTACTTCTGGTAAAATTACATTATATATTTGAATTGTTTTGTAAAGGTGCGCTAGATATTAATTGTGGCACTACTTCTAATTGTTTTTCACTAGTTTTATCATTAGCAGCGGTTTTCGATAACTTTGGTAACGAGATTTCAAATTCGTCGTTGTATTGCGTAAATGCAACTATTTGCCTCTTTCGAGATGTAATGTTTTCGGTGTCTGAGTTAGAATTGATTTCAAAGTGTTTCTCTATTTGTTTGGCTTGGCTAAAAGAATTTAAATTTTTTTTTTAAATTTTGCATTGGAATTTTTGCCAAGATTCTTCGAAATTTAATTTTTTGGATAGGGCTCTTTTATAATCAGTTGGCCAGAAAACACAATTTTCGTTGATCCACTTGTCTAATACTACGGCTACTTCCTTCTCATCATCATGCGTATTCGTTTCTACGACTGCGCACATTTTCTAAAAGATATAAAACAAAATATTATTGTATAATTTTTGTATAAAAACGTTTCGTGATTTGAAATAAATTAACGAATTTTAAATCACCTATTTCTTATGAATGAAGTATTGGGAAAAATATAAATCTTTCCGGTTCCGTGTGGTTCATTGCAAACATCTTTTTTTCAATATCTTTGTAATCATATTGTTTTTCTGGTTGGTCTGTAAACGTAGCTTCAAAAATATCAAATTTACTTGAAGCCAAAGGAAAATTATAGAAGTCGGTAGGACCCATTGCTTGTTTACCTCAAATGTATATTTCGTTTTTAATTACTTCCACGTACGAAAATTTCACAATAGTTTTGGATTTCGTCAAAATCCAACAATTGCGATCTAATTTCAAAATTATGAAATTGAATTATTTTGTAGAGTACCCTACCATGCTTAAAATATTTTTTTTTTAATGCTGGATATGATTTGTTAGGGTTAAATCTTTTGGAACTTATTATTTTTGAATTATTAATTTCCAAAATCCTGTTGCATATTCGAGCCAGTAGTTGGTTTGGTTTTTTTAAGAGACGTTTGATAACAGACATAAAACTTTCAAACGGAAAAGCGGAAAATTTATCTAAACTTCCAAATTGTTCCGCATCTTGCGTCAAATGTGTTAGACAATGCATGTTGTATGTTAAATGATGTCGTCCGTAAATAGAACAGGTTCCATTTACGAACTGTTTCAAAAGTTTGTCGGCCAACTCTAGTTTTGTTATCGAATACTCAGTATGGCATAATAACAAAATCCCAACATGTAATAACATGAAATGATTATATTTTTCAATAGAAATAAGATCTTTTAGTACAAAAGGGCCCGAATACAGCAAAAAAACTCGTAATTCAGACGCTTTGAAAAGTGCGAAATCATTTAATGGTCTAATAGTCCGTTGAAAATCACTAGGTTGTGTTAGAGATATAGTTTTTAGATTCATAGAAATTTGTGAAATCTCAAGGCTTGATAAGAGAGATTTTGAATCCCCACTCAACCACATTTGCATTAACTTTTTCATTACGCCTAAACACACTAAATGCAAATAATCTAAAGGAAATTGCTTAACCATATCTATTGGAAGTTCCTCCAGAATTGAATTAAACTTGTGATGTTCCTCTTGTGTTCTTTGTCTAAACGAATTATCAGTTCTTAAATTCGAATTATTTTCAATTGGAAAAACCATTCTATTTTTAATAAATTCGCCTTCTTCTGTGCACTTAAGACAACCAAAATAGCCAGTATGTGATTTTGTTCCTAATAAACCAGATCTCGCAGGTGCATCACAAATAAAAGACCTAATCTTCACACAAACATTAATATTATTATGTACATATCCGTTCATCGTTAAATTCTTTAATTCATCAACTAGTGGGCGTAAATATTTATTGAAATCATCAGGTTTATTAAAACCATGATAAACGCCTATCACAAAAACCGATTTCTCATCTAAATTCCATAGCCTGCCTAATACTGGCCAAAAACAACTTCTGTTACTTTTTGAAATGGGAACTCCGTCTATATTGATATATATTTCTAAAATTGACACATTTTCGTAATTGACTAACAGGTTATTTAAATTTGACTTGAAACCTATATGAACGTATTTACCTGGCGGACAATCTAACACTTCTCTTTGTTGTGGGGTTTTTAAAAGAGTCCTACTTTCTAATGGGAGGTTAAGGCCAATTGAATTTCTCAAGAAATCCAAAAGCTCATTTAGTGCATTAGCTTTAATATTGTATTTTGGGGCCCACTGACCCAGAAAATCGGCAATGCTTGGGATTTCATTTTCGCTTGTGGCATTTATATCATCATCTTCTATTTCTGAAAGGGTTTCTGGAAAATTATTTAATTCGTGGTCAACGTCATCTATACTAATGTCCTTTTCATTTAAATATTTGACTTGTTATAGTTGTTCTTGATTCACAAAACTTTCGCACAGTTCAATAGATTCCTGGTTTTGATGCAATTCCCTTTCCAATTCGTTGACGTTGGAAACTCTATTTTTGAAACGTAATCTTCGTCTTAATGACTGGCTTGTAAGTTGCCGTAATGCTTTGTTTTTGGGCATATTATGGCTAAAACGTTTAATATTATTTATCAACCAGTTTATCAAATAATAATATTCAATAATGTTATTAAAATAAAAAATAAAATAAAAATCTTAATAAAAATAAAACTAACCTTAAAAACGTAAACCACGTGACAAAAATTCTATGTTCTTCAATTTATTTTATACTCTTAGTAAATTATTCAATTTAGTTACATACCTTTTATAATTTTAACAGCACAAATTAATATTTCAATTTACTGTTGACATAAGTCAAATGTTTAATTTTTATTAATTTTTAATTCACCAAATTTTTTTTCCTACAACTTTTTCACTTCTTTCTTTTGAGAAACCACTTTTTCAAATGGTACAACGTACAACATTCTCTATTTTTCGTTTCCTTTATTTTTCAATTTCGGTTAAAAACGAAGTTTGTAAAATGACCGGTTGTCGGTTATTTATCATTACCAAATTTTAATTTTGTTTCAGAAATTCTAGTTTGTGTCGTTGAAAGATCGTAGTGACGTTTTTTGTTTATAGTCGGATGGCGGTTATTTGCTACTACCGAAATTTAAATTTTTGTCGAATGTAAATTGAAAACTTAACGAACTTAAACCGATTTTTATATCGAGTCGTTTTAAATTGGAGAATAATTTTTTTGATTTCGTATATTTTTCTTAAGTCGGTAAGCCTTCGTGCGATTTAACTTAATAATTCTAATTTTTTGTTGTAATTTTCAACCGACTATTTACAGACGCATAACCACTCGGTTACAAATTGTTTTTCGGGAATCATTTTAGAATCCCATTTCGAACGTACATGCTGCATTTCATCATAATCGGTTAAGACGTGGCCTTGTATATTCCGAAGTGGCCATATTCTAAAACTTCAAACCCGCTGAATTTCATTATAATCGGATAAGAAGTGGCGAAGTTCCTTCCTAATTGGCCATATTCCAGAACTTCATCTAAAAATCATTTTAGAATCCCATTTCTAGCGTAATGCCTACAGAATCTGTTATAAAATAACTAAGTTCTTCTGTACGATATATTCAAATTTTCTACGTTTCAATCCCCAATTAGTTCCAAAAATCGAGATTTTAGTGTATAAAATTAAGTTTTTATGCTTTTCTAAATCCCGTGATTCGTCTTAAAATATCCCAGAATCCCGGGATTCGGGATCCCGGTGTTGTAATCACTAGGATTGAAGAACTTGAATCATTCTTCCAGGAACTTAACCAGTAAATGAACTTGTAATTTGAAACTGTGTTGTCTTGTGCGAACTAATTTACAAAATATACAACACTAATAAGAACATTTTAACTATCAACTACTTAGGTATCTGGATCTGGTGATCTGTATTACTAACATACCTTTCCTTTTTTCCTTCGGTTTTATTTTATGTATAAGGGTGTACGGTGGAACCGGCGTATTCCGGGAAACTTACCTTAGGCTTTGTCATACAATTAAAATATTCACTTGCCTTTAGCGGTCTTATCGCATATCTACTGAACCCGTGTAGTCTTCCGAAAGTAAGGTTTTACACACAACCGTTTTTATGTTTCGTTGTACGGTGAAATTAATTAATTACAATGACGAGCAAAGTTCATAACTCTTGTATCGTACTATTCTTCGACCTTCGATTGTTATATCTTATTCCAAATTAATAATTTCGTAATAATTTTTTTTTAGCACTCTACTCATATTTAAATTGGGTGATCTTGTCACCCTTGGCAATTCGATTTAATTACCTACTTTTCAATATATTGTTAAGTTCAAAATTTGGAAAGTCTTATTAAACCAATTTGACCAAAATCACCTAGATTAAATTCTGGCCGAGAAATGGTATATGTATCATAATGTACCAATTTTGACCAAACTAGTTCAATGTTAACGTGGAAAATTACACAATTGTTTGAATAGTGAATAATTTTTCAAATGTTTATATTTCGAATAGTCTTGGCATTAAATTAACTTAGCGCTCAAATTTAATATGCATTGTAGTACTAAATAGGTGTACAAATATGATAAATAATTTAATTTGTAATAGTTTTTATGATGAGATAGTTAAGATAATTGACAACCACAATAATTTGAATAAATAAAGAAATCAAGCGTTCATTTTTTAATTATAACACTTTTGAATTTACTATTACTTTCCATTTTTTTCCTCCCGCAATGGTTCATCGAACATATATTCGTATGTAATTGCTTGGTATATCGTATTATAGATACTGTTCAATATATGTTTTAGTATGTTTATGTATATGTATGTAAAGTCAATGTAGACTTTTAAACGGAAAGAAAATATCAAGGTCGATTGAATAAGAATACTTTTAAGTTTTAATTTATTATCTAGCTGGTTTGGTATTTTTGGTACAATATACATACAATTCTGTGGTAATTAAGTGAAAGTTAAAGGTAAACCACATTTTTATACCAACTTACTATACTACAAAAATATAAAATGTTGAAGGCTTTTCTTGTTCTTTAACGAAGCCACAGACGAAATTTCATGAGTGACCGAATTACAAATGTGATTTAACCAATTTGGTTTGCGTGATAGCTTATCATTAGTTTGAGGAACTTGCTCACACGTTGACTAATTTTCCAAATAATGTAATATATAGGCTATCGCAATAAATACTTTTCACCTTTAAATATTTTTAGAGACACTTCATAAATAAATGACCTTTGGTTGGTCCTCATCGTTCTGAAGAAGTAATTCATAGTTTTGTATAAAGGTAAGGAGGTCGCTTGCTAAGACATTCTACATTTATTTTGATTCTTTTAGATAATTTTGAGTATTATCAAACCCATTAATTATATATTCCAACAATACAATCTTATCTTATCCAATTCACCACTACCATAAAAACGTAAAAACAAATATTTAAAACAACTTTACCAATATTTTATTTCAATAAAATCAAAACTGCATTCAGTTAATACTTTCACTTACTATTAAACGGTTCATTCCTAGCCGTGCGCTTGTGTTAATCAAAATTAAAATTAAAAATTAATAATTCGACAAAACAAAAATGTTGCTCGATGAATTAAAAAAAAAACTTGAATTACATCACCAAGAACATTTACTCCAGTTCTGGGATGAATTAAGTGAAAATGAACAGGCAGAACTATGTTTAGATTTGGAACAGTTAGACTTAAGTGAAGTGAACGATTTATTTAAACGAGCTATTGTCCAAGATGAAGCGGCAACAAACGAATTAAATTGTAAATTAGACGATCGATTGAAACCAATTCCGGAAACACAGTATATGTCCGTTGGCCGAACAAGTTTGGATGTGCAAAAGAAATATTTTAATATTGGACTCAACGAAATCGCAAAAAATCATGTTGGAGTGCTGCTTATGGCTGGCGGACAAGGAACCAGATTGGGATTTGATAATCCAAAAGGAATGTATAATGTTGGTTTACCATCTGGTAAATCATTGTTTCAAATCCAAGGTGAACGAATTCGTACATTACAGCGGCTGGCACGCGAAGAAACAGGAAATGTTGGATATATTACATGGTATATTATGACGAGTGAACCTACAATGGAACCGACGCAAACTTTTTTCAAGCAACACAATTATTTTGGACTACGTGAATCCGATGTTGTATTTTTTTTACAAGGTAGTTTACCTTGCTACGATTTTAATGGTAAAATAATTTTGGATCAAAAGTTTCATATAGCAAAAGCGCCCGATGGTAACGGTGGATTGTATGGGGCACTTCGTGACCAAGGTATTCTCTTGGATATGGAAAAACGTGGTGTACTATATTTACATGCGCATAGTGTTGATAATATTTTAATTAAGGTTGCTGATCCCTTGTTCATTGGATATTGTGTTTCACAAAATGCTGATTGTGCCGCAAAAGTGGTTGAGAAATCTCACCCAGATGAAGCTGTTGGTGTTGTATGTGTAGTAGATAATAAATATCAAGTTGTTGAGTACAGTGAAATTTCATCAAAAACCGCTGAAATGCGCAATTCAGATGGTCGTTTAACATTTAGTGCTGGAAATATTTGTAATCATTTCTTTTCACTTAAATTCCTAAACAGTGTGGCATCAACGTACGAACGCCAATTAAAGTTACACATTGCAAAAAAGAAAATTCCTTATGTTCATCTCGGATCCGGTATTCGAATTAAACCAGAGCAACCGAATGGAATTAAAATTGAAAAATTTGTATTCGATGTGTTTGAGTTTTCGCAAAATTTTCTTTGTGTCGAAGTAAATCGGGATGAAGAATTTAGTGCACTTAAAAATGCTGATTCGGCTGGAAAAGATTGTCCATCGACGGCACGTTTGGATATCTATCGTTTGCATAAAAAATATATCGAGAATGCAAATGGCGTTGTAATTGGCGATGAATGTAAACTCTCATCATTATTAACTTACGGTGGTGAAGGGATTCAAGATTTAGTGTCAGGCAAGACATTTAATAGCCCCGTTTATTTAAAATCAGTTGAAGATGGTCAATAATAAGAACGTTTAAAATAAAAATTAATTGGTTTTTGTACTTAAACTTTGTAAATAAAGTAATTTTTCCTGCTTGATAAAAAGAATTGCGTTTAAATATTATTTTTAGCTTGAAAGTAACGTGGCCGACAGGATTATCATTATACGATTGAAGTTGATAAACATCTAAAATTGATTAATCAACTGTGTAGGTATACCCATAGAAACCTAAAACTTTATGTTTACGGTAAAATAACCGCTTTTCCCTTTAGCCGCATTGCAACATAATTTGAGATATTCGCCATGGTAGTTTACTATCGTTTTAAGGCGTAGCTCCATGGCAAGTGATAAGAAAATTTCGTTAAAACAATTTTTAATTTTTTTTAATTAAATTATTAAACATTTTTCGTAGAAATGACTGAATATTTGTAGTTAGCCACATAAATTACAATGTTAGCGGTTTAATTTATTAATTAACGAAATGTTTAATTTGAATATTTATATTTTTTTTTTCGTGTACGATGTCAATGTTAGTACCAAAGATGTAATGTAAGTGATCCACCACAACAGTTCGGTATTTTCTATTAAAAATATTTAATAATTTATTCAAAAAAAGTTTAAAATGTTTTAACTAAATTCTATATCACTTGGTATGGAGCTATGCCTTCAGCTTTTCTTCTTATTAGCTAACTAGTGCTCGATAAGAGGTCCTTGCTTGGAATGTGACAGATCGGAAAATGGAAGTTTTTTAAATTCAGTAGGCCATTTGCGACACCTCGTACAGCATATCTTGAACTAGTCATAACCGAAGCGCCTTTTACTTATATTGCTTTCACTAATGTAAAGTTGATTTTTTCAAACTAAAGCTTTCGAAGAGCGATCGACCGAATTTGTGGAGATAGTTTTTATCTCGCTTACCATCATATTCAACAAGGTGTAAAGAATATAAAATTTGCACCCTTAAAAACAAAAGTCTTCTTCTGTATGCTACTTTTATTGGAAACTTCCTACTTGGCCACATCGATTCAGCTTATGTAATGGAAAGGTTAGGTTAGGTTAGTAGGAGCTACTTATGTAGCGAAGAATATCCGCAACAATGATCAAGAGTTTATGCCTGCTGCGTGCTAATGCCGGATATGAAAAAAGGAAGTGAACCGACGCGCTTCCTCCTCCTCGTCAAGCAGCTTCTACAGAAGTCATTTGGCCCCACACCTGTTCTCTAAAAAGGAAGTGTCCCGTGAATACTCCTAGGGCGGTTCTTAATTCACTGGTACACGCTACAGTAATCAGGGAAACGAATAGAAATGCTTGCTTTTAATTTATCTTAGAATATTCCAGCTCCCACTTTGCGCTGTCTAGTTTGGAGCCGTCCGTAAAGAATTGCAATTCTTCGGTTTCTGATAAAGACCCGTCCCTCCTGAAATTCTTTGAAGGGAAGATGGTCCGAAAACTCTTCTCGAAGCGTATAATAGGAATAATATATTAAGGTTCGTCAGCTTATCCTTCACCGAACTACCTATAGTCGAGTGTCCCGTATTTAAACACTTCAACTGAAAAACGGCTGCAAGTCTCACAGCCGTCGACTGGAAAAAGGTGAAACATAACCTCTAAGGCTTGTGTCGTAGTTGACCTTTTTGACTTTTCGACGGTGCTTATCTACATACGTTTTCCTAGAGTCCTGTTTCTTTTCATGGATTTCTCTAGCTTTTCCAATGGTATCCCCTATTTTCAGTAGATACGGACTAACTTTGGGAATAAAATTATCATTTTGAACGACATTACGGAAGTCCTGTATAACATCGAAAACATGTCTGAGGGTATTCAT
Source organism: Tipula vernalis (assembly GCA_958295665.1). Lineage (NCBI taxonomy): Eukaryota > Metazoa > Arthropoda > Insecta > Diptera > Tipulidae > Tipula > Tipula vernalis. Next base: position 262,095,270 of record OY282559.1, read on the forward strand.
AGCAAAGCGGATGGCATGAATATATTTTGGCCAATTTGTATGTTCATTCCTGACTAAGAGTGAAAGTTGAGTCTTTAAATATCTCGATTTTTACGCTCCACTGGATTAGCTTCTGGATGATACACAGGTGTTAGGGCTTGATGAACACCGAGACAATACAAAACCTTTTACATGATGGCACTCACAAATTGACTTCCACTATCGGATACAACACGGCGAGGAATACCGTAACGAAGGAAAAATTCATTCACTAAGGTGGTACTACAGGCTTCAGCTGTAGCGGTTTTCAATGCATATAATTCGACCCAACGGGAAGCAGTGTCTTCGACAATCAATATCCAACGATAACCCTCCTCACTCTCGACTAACGGACCAAATAGATCGATTGAAATTTCTTCAAATTGTTGGTTCATCATAGGAGTTCTTAAAAGTCCTGCCGGCTTTAAATTTGTGGGTTTATACCGCTGACATTCTGGGCAATCCTTTATATATGAAGCAATGTATGACCGCATCCCTGGCCAATAATATTTGGTTGATATTTTTTTCAATGTTCGATCTACGCCATAGTGACCAGCTGTCGGATCATCATGAAACGCCTTCATAATATCCGAACGATTTGCTGGCGGTATCACCAACTGTGGTTCTTCTGATTCCGAATCCGATAAATACCAATAAAGCACCCCCATGGACATGAGATAACCACGATCCATCCAATTTTGTAGATCGGGATGTTCAATAGATTCAAAACAATTAATAATCTTTTCTATTTCGGGATCATCCATTTGATTTTGGCGAATGTTGGAAGGATGAGCAGATGGCAAATCCATCTGTATGGAGCATATTCCACAATCGTTTTCCCTTTCACACGGCGGTCGAGAAAGAGTATCCGCGATGACATTCGATTTTCCTGGTACATATTCAATTTTGACATTAAATCCTTGAATAAATAATGCCCATCTTGCAAGGCGACCACTCGGCGAACGGAGGGACATCAACCATTTTAATGGTTGGTGATCAGTACCTACGATCACTTCAGATCCATCCAAATAACCTTGGAATTTCTTCAGTGCCCATACCACCGCTAAGGCCTCTCTTTCTATGGTGGAATAATTCGGTTCCGCAGTCGTTAATAAGCGGCTGGCGTACTCCAGAGGTTGTTCATCCTTATCCCATTTTTGGAGAAGTACGGCACCAAGAGCGTAATTGCTCGCATCGGTTCTTAATACATACGGTTTCGACGGATCGGCTTGTTGCAAGATTGGATGAGTACCAAGAGCCAATTTAAGATCATCAAATGCTCCTTGATGTTCATCTGTCCATTTCCACGGAACATTTTTCTTCGTAAGAGCACTCAACCATTTTGATCGAGCGGCGAAATCTGGAATAAACTTCCTATACCAACTGCAAGTTTGGAGGAACGTTTTGAGATGACGTAGTTTCGTGGTTGTGGCATTTGCGATATAGCAGTGACTTTGGTCGGATTTGGTTGTATTCCTTCCGGTGTCAAAACATGTCCAAGAAAAGGGATACAATCTCGGAAAAAGGAACATTTTTTCCGCAGTTATATTTTTGGAGCTGCTTAAATACAATTTCGAGATCTTTCAGATGTCCAGCGAAGTTTGGTGATATTATTATCAGATCGTCCAGATACGCAAATATGGCGACGTCTGAAATCTCGGCTTTCATTCGGTCCATTAATCGTTGGAATGTTGATGGTCTATTTTTAACACCAAATGGCATCCTCTTGAAACGATAAAGTTCGAATGAGCAAATAAATGCGGTTTTATCCCTATATTTTAGATGTACGGGAACTTGCCAGTAACCACTGCGCAAGTCAATACTAGACATATACAACGTTCGTTGAGCTAAATGTAGAAGATCGTCTATCTTCGGCATAGGATCCCGGTCAGCGATTGTGACGGAATTTAGCTGTCTATAATCAACACAAAAACGATACGAAGAATCTGGCTTCGGGACTAATACGACGGGAGCCGCCCATGGTGACTCACATTCCTCAATGATATCCTGCTCTAACATGGTTTGTATTTCCGCTTTGAGAATCTCACGTTTATTTGGTGGAAGTGAATAAGGTGGAACTGCGATTGGACGATGATCACCTGTCTCGATATGGTGCTCTACCACGGTAGTAGGGACTTCCCCTGGAGTGAAGATCAATTCATATCGTCGCAAGAGTTGTTCTGCACGTTCCTTATCCTGCACATTCAAGTTACCTCCCTCTTCAATTCGAAAACTTAACTCGTTAGGCAACGATACAACCTGGATAGGTGGTATTATATCGATTTCATGAAATTCTTCATTAGCTAATGGTGTATCGGAGAAGTCTACTTGGGACTTGTATTCATGTGCTATCTTATCACCAGATTTTGGTATTAGTTCCTGGACCTGTGTTGATTCTGTGTCCTGTTTTGACGATTGATGGTTATCTGATGCAAAACTACTACAATGAGTACTATTATTTGGTTCTGTATGAAGCGGATAGACCTCAGGAGCATCCGAAAATTTCCATTGACTATTATACAAGTCCAGAACAACACCAGCATCTGTTAGGAATTCAATACCTAAAACAATTTCGGTAGCATTTGGGAATACAGCGAAACGTGATTTAATTAATTTCGTTTCTAATTGTACGTTAAGGGTACATAATTGAATAAGTTCGGTTTTCACCGACCCATCGGCTAACTTTACAGACATATTCGTAGTCTGGAATTGAGTTCCCTTTTCTTTGATTATCTTATACAAAGAACAACTCACAATGGATAACTTAGCCGCGGTGTCTACCAATGCGGTACCATCTCTACCTGCAATATTAATTGAAAATATGGGTCTTGGTTGAAATTGTCGATTGGCGAAAGTTACGGAGGAGAACGGAATACTATTGTTTGTATCGTTTCGAGCTTCCAAGATATCTCACGAAGAAACCGGACTAGTCGGCATCTTAAAAACACTTTTTGTTTTTCAATCTGGACAATTTGCTCTCACAAATCCTCTTTTGCCACATCCATAACATTCAACATCTGTTTTAGGACCTATAACTCTGTTTGAGTTGTTAAAATTCGAATTAATTTTGGTTTTCTCGGAATTCTCGGATATGTTTTTATTTTTAACACAACTACTAATATTGTGGTCTCTGGACTTGCAGTACCTACAATAGAATTTCGTTTTACTATTTTCACCTAGCGTATTGTTCATATCATTGATTTTCGTATGATTTAATTTATTACTCGTTCGTGAATTTTCCAATTCCCGGAAAAATATTTCTTCAGCCCGAGCTGATTTTAGTAATTTGTCAAATGTTTCAAATGATTCACGTTTGAGTCTATTTCGAATTTTAAAAGACAGAAGCCTATAGCATATATCTAGTTGTACCTTCTCGGCCAACTCCCCATATGGAAGTTTCGCAAACAAAGCACAGATTTTATTAATAAATAAATCAGTTGCCTCCTTGTCACCTTGTTTCAAGGAGAAAATTTCCTGATATATTATATAGGGTGGTTTGCTCACGGAGAATTTATACACTAGAAGCGACGTAGCTTCATCAAACGTTTTTACCGATTCTTTGACACCTTCCCACCAGAAACAAGCTTCACCTTCAAGAAGAAGAGGAAACCTTAAAAGTGCATTTTCGTCAGTCACGTGCGTAGATTTTTTATATATTTTAATCGCGTTAACAAATGCGGTCGCGTAATCTTCCCTTTTCCATCGTATCTATGCGCACATAGCGCAAAATTTCCAGTTTGACACAATAACCCCGTAGTACCTACTCACCTGTACATTTGAAAAACGTACTAAAAATTCTTCGAATTGTTGATCCGTCATCGTAACCATTTTTACGTTTGAATTTACTTCAATTTCGGAAGAAGAATTCAGGTTATCCTGTTGCTCGTTGACTTGTTCCAACGGTGTGAGAGTTATTTGGTTTTCTTCTAAACCTCCTGGATGTAAAATCGGTTGATTTTTTATTGCGGACAGTCGTTCGGAACGACGTACTTGATTTGTTTCAATCCCGTTTGAGTATGTCGACGATTGTCCAAACAAAGACATTCACTCCAATAAATGTAATTAAATTTATTTTTGGATTCAGGCCCTATGTTGGGACGTCAGTTTGTAACACATTTCCTGTTTAAAGGCCGCCAATTTATTACGGGTGTGACGCCTATTGGTGAATAAACAGTGTGAGACGCCAAGGGGCTCGGTATAAGGTGTTGCCTTCGTTGTGCGCCAATTATTTTGTAGGTTAACCCACCAAATTTTGGTAATTATACTAATTACTATTATTTATATAATCAATAATTTATTTATTACTTTATTACTTCACTATAAACCAAACTAAATTGTTGTTTTACTTTTATTTTATTTTTTTATTTTAATTTTATCACCGCGTGACTTTCTTCTTCGATGGACGCTACCCTTTTTTTTCTTTTTCCTTTTTGTTTTTTTTTCTACATTTCTTTTCCATATAATTTATAAGTTTATTTAATTAGGTTTTTCGTACTCATAATAGATGGCACCACGGGTGAGTAATTTTTTATGTGTATAGGGTGTTACAATAATAACTTTAATTTCAAAATTTATACCGTTATTTTATTGTATCTAAGGACGATTCCGATTTCTGTGCGAAATAACTTTTTTGTAATAAATTAATGTTAAACTGTACGCAACCAAATTATCACAGCACCGGTGTGTTATAATTTTGACATGTCCGTAATAATTCTTTTTTCTGTGCCGATGAAGTAAACAAAATAAGTTTTATATAATTTAATTTAATTTTATTATTTATATAATATAATAAGTTCCAGCATTTTCTAGTGTCCAGCATTTTATGAACAATATCAAAAACTGTGTATCTTGACATGTTCATTGCTGCACCTACAATTATATAACAAGTCCCACTTGCCAGCCATAGCAAAAATATCATGTTCCATTTCCGGTCCCCAACCATGGTGGTTATTGTGTTAGACGACATCCTTAAATTAATTCTCGTCACAGGATCATTATAACTGAGTATTGAATTAACATTACTGTTTGCTGAGGGAATTGTGTACATTATTGGTCGCTGCAAAGAATGAATTTTGTTGATATTTATAAATACTAGAGAGCAATACCTAACATACCTAACACATTAAAGGTCGCGCAAAGTTTCGTGTTCTTCTCATTAAAAACATGTAACCCAAAATTAATAGAAATAATACTATATTTCTATTAATTTGGATTTTGGATCAAATTCTGCCTCTATCATTTTTACATACACTTTTAAATAACTCTCTACGTACAATTTGTCGTTTGTTGTATTTCCAAATGTCAATTTTATTATGTCAAAATTATTTCAGTATTCGGACAGCAAATGAACTTATTTCTAAAATGGAAGAGAAAATTATTTCACTAATGTCAAATTTATCAAAAAAAAAAAAAATTATTTCGCACAGAAATCGGACCCGTCCTAATAAGTTATAGTATTAAGTCAAAGTAAGAACAATTTCGTTCGATTTATCATAGAGTTGTTTTTCGATATTTTAAAATTAATATAAAATTATGAAATATAGGTATTATATCAACTTTAGTAAACAAAAACTGAAACATCGGTTTGAAAGATTATTCGAGGATGAAAACGAAAGAAGACATCGTATAGTGAAAGCCAAAACCAAATATTCTATGGACTCGCGAATGATAAAACATTTTCGTTTGTCACATGAACAAATTGAGCACGTATTATTAAAAATCGGAGCAAATTTGCACCATGAAAGCGACCGAAACTGCGCATTGAGTGCTCTATAGCAGCTACTAACAACACTGCATTGGTTAGGAATATCCATTCCCCAGTTCTGTGATTTTGGGTGACAGTGCTTGCCCTTAAAGATTGGCTTTTACCACCAATGCGAAGAAATCCGGATGATGCAATAAAGCAAAGATTAATCGTGCTCATAAGCGGACGAGACGAATAGTGGAAAATCATTTTGGTTTGTATATGACGATTACAATTTTTGTATAATGTAGTTAAATTCAATTTATTTGTTAACAGGAATTCTCTTAATTCATTATTGTTATGAAAATAAATTGTTTACGTTTAAGTACTGCTGAAAAATTATTTACAGTTAGTAAAGATAATTTATTTTAAAAGCAACAAAAGAAAAGTTTTACAATTGATTCTAAACACTGAAATAAAAACTCTCAATTGAGAAGGGTTCTCTTCATGTATAATTATATACAAGGAAAATTGTTGTTGCTATTAAATTACAGAATAACAATTTTTTAATTGTTTTGCTATATAGGTACAAAACCATTGTTTAACATATGAAATGGCGGAAAGCATATTATTTTGCAAACACTATCACATTTATAGTATTTTTGTATAGATCATTACAACTTATCATAAAAATTTGATAATTCTTCAATTGATAAGTTATAGACAATCTGATGTGCAACGCTTATCACTTATCATTATCAAAATTTGATAAGTTTTCAAATTGATAAGTGAGTGAGATTTTGTTATTTTTGGTGAAACACTTATCACTTATCATTATCAAAAAACTAACTTATGATAAGTTGATAAGTAATAAGTGATAAGTAATTGGTGCAATAGGGCCCAGGTCTCGCCACGGCGGTGTAAATCCAGTATACTACCTCCGGTTTCAGACCTCATCTGATACCAACGGCTTTCCTGCAGGAGTACATGGCTACAGTAGCTTTGTTTATTCTCTCCAAAATGTTGTGCCCAACTTATTGTCCAAGATCACGCACAAATATCTTGCTCTGTCAGCAGAAGCAAGTCTCGTGTGCCATCTAAGGTATAGGAGGGACAACTACCGGGATTTTATATTTCTAGTGAAGAGTACCAGCTCTGTCTTGGACGGGTTAATTCCCAATCGACATTTGCCTGCCCATTTCTTAATGATTGTGAGCGCATTTTGCATTACGTCCACAATCGTGCTCAGGTATTTCACGGATACAGCTATCGCTACATCGTCTGCATAGGCTATCACTACTATACCCTAGTTCAGTAACTAGGGTATGGTAGTGATCGCCTACGATTACGCAATACAACTATATACTAGTTCAGTAATAACTAACCCATTTACCACTATGTTCCAGAGTAGAGGGGACAAGACCCCTCACTGCGTGGTTCCCCTAATCACCCGCTTTTTGTTGGTGGAATCCCCCAGCTCCGAGCTAACAATACTGCTTAGAAGGATATGATTAATTAACCAATGCCTTGATTGCTTCTGCTTCTACATTATTAAAGGCACCCTCTTATCTAGGAAGGCTACCAAACAAAACTATTTCAAGTGAATCGATTTTTCAATCGTTTGCATTAAGGCGTGCATGCTGAGACAGGGTCCTACACACAGGGTCTTATTTTTGCTCAAGTTAATACATCCAACCGCCTTTCCAAGGTTATCAATAGAACAGATATACGTTTTGGTCTTAGACCCTTAGGATAGACGTGTGAGCTTATTTCCCCGCTTTCGGATCCCGAAGAATGGATCCCGGAAATGGATCCCGAAGAGAAGCTCTAAAGACTCTCAACTAGAAGCTGGCCACGATCCGTCCGGTTTAATCAAAAACTGGGATTGGTTTTACTTTTGGTGAAATCTCCCCTAGGCAAGAAGTTTCGGAGACCTCTTCCATTTTATCATAGAAGAGTCTCCAGGACCTCCATTGTGCCTTCCTTAACTCTCTCTTATAAATTATTAGTTTTTCCTTGTGGGGTTTTTGCTTTCCCCTAGGCTTAGCCAATGGGCAAGCAGCACTACAGGACCGATTGCATGTGCTAGTGATGCTATTCAACAAGTCCTCCATTTCCCCCAATTTTCCTCCTGTTCGTCCTTTTAGGATTCCTTAAGGCGTTCCGGATAGCAGAGTGAACATCGAGTGTTCCTTAGCCATCCTCCATTTTTTAACCATATGAAAAATATTATTTGAGGTGCGGGTCACATCTAGAACCTCCTGCCTATTACTAGTAATAAATATGGGTTCCTGCCCCATATTACAAATTGAAAGGTTAATACTCAGTAAATAATCCAAAAATAGTGTGATGGGCATTAGAATCGACTCCCATTACCACACCGATCTTTTTTGTTCCGCTTCGAGGATCAGCACCTCCAGATTATCCAGAGGAACCTCGTTTAGGCTGAATCCATATAGGCTGAAACCAGCCTAAACCTACAAGTGACTACCTCCAGGACCGGAGTTGTATTACCATTGCTGTGTTGAGGAAGTAAGGAAAGATTTAAATTATTTTTCCCATGAATATAAGATCTGATCTTCTCAGATTTACAAGTGGATAAAATTGAGTATTCCTTGGTTCTGAGGCTACAGATCCAACTTTTGTTAATCCAAGGTTCTTGGATTAAAACTACATCCTCACCCGAACTTGTCAGTCTGAGGAGGAGAGCTGCCGAAGCAGCCTTAGAATGTTGAAGGATATGATTATTCTAAGCATAACCCTTTTACCTTTACTTACCTCGATATATTTCCTGCTACCGCAGGTCAATATTATTTGCCGGTAGTTTGTGATGTGAAGGCATCATCCGTCTAGCCCCCTCCCGCCTGGATAGGCTGCAAACATTTTCCTCCCTAATATCCCCTCCTCTTCCTCCGCGTGAATCAGCCCTAAGATGATGTCACTAGACTCGCTTACCTCGCTACCGTGAGCCTCTCCCATCACATTGCTGATAACTAATTCAGGCCTTGGCTAGTTGCAACCATTCTACTTGTTAATTATCATAATCGATAACTTTGAGCCCCCTTTCGCTTCCTCCTGTTTAACAATCTTCCAATTCCAAGTCTAACTAAATAATTTTGAAGACCTCATTAGGGCTAACCGGTTCAGACGGCAGCCGCACATGTCCCCTTGGCCTACTAGGAACCTCTTCCCAGCTTACTGCAGCAAGCCTCGGGCCGGGCCACACCTCTCATACCTCGGCTATCACCTTTTTGTAGAGATATATCGATCTCTCGTCGGAGCATGCAGTCAACTTTACACGCCCTTGGAACCATCCCGCATCTCTGCAAGATGGGGGTTCCCAGATTTTCTCCTAGGACCTTCAGAAAGACGAGGTTTAGTTCGTTGTAGACCAACTTACATCTTTCCGACGTGATGCTCCCATCTTCTTGACTCTAGTCAATTACGCCTAGCATCAAAACACACTCCCTCAAGGCATCGCTGAATAGTTTGTCTTGTTCTCCTTGGAGGATCCCGACTTCACCTCGGTCAGTAACTTGACACGTTTGCTTGCGATTACTTTTACCTCGTCCTGGAACCGTTGTCTTTTAATTGATACGTGGTCCCTATCTGAAGTTCCGCAGCCAGCAGTGCTCCTTGACCAAGCCACTGACACTTTTTGTACCTCAGTGGGTTGCCCCTCGGGGGTCACCTCAGTGAGCTGACCCTCCTTCGCTACTCTAGAGGGAGCCCTATCCGTCTGATTCGAGGTACCTGCAATATATTTGTCCGGCTTTTGGAGAGTGCCGGTCCTCTTAATTTGTCTTGTAATCTCATCTATATTTGATTCCCACTAGTATCGGAGAGAAAGGTCCACCTGCGCAGAGATCCATATACGTTTAGCGTGATCCGCCTTACACCTAGATCAAAAAGGGAAAGTTTATTAGCCCAAATTGAAAGGATATTGTCCCTTCTATTATGGCCATTGGTGATTGATAGGCTACTGACTCTTCTACTATTCTTCTCTCTACGAGTAGCCATGGATAACCTGTCCAGGGCCTCGCGGATGATTTGGCGACCGAAATCAGAGGGAAATTTTATGAAATCATCTCCGACCTCACACACGAGTGTGTCCAGGAATTACTTAGCGTCAGCCCAAACAAAACGGTAATTGTGCATTTTACCAGGAGGACAAGGCTTATGCTTAGAGCTCCCTCGTTAAACGGTATTGCGATTCAGTACTCGAAAAAGTTAAGTATCTAAGTTAAGTCTTCTAGGCTTATATGAGCAACAAATATGATCTAATGGTCATTTTTAATAATCACTAGGCCCATGGTTACATACGCATCGGTAGTATAGCACCCTAAAATTGAGGGAGAGGAGCGCAATCACTGAATAAGGTTCAGCACGTAGCCTGCCTTGATATTACGGGCTCAATGAGAACATGCCCGACTGCCGGAGGCACTTCTAGGACAGAATACGTTGTACCTGTTTATTAAAGAAAACGCTGCAAAAACGGCCTTGAAGATGCAGGTAGAAGGCAATATAAAGCCAGGTAATATGGTGGGTCATCTGAGATTCCTTAAGAAATTTTAGAAAGACCATACCATGGAGATGCCTTCCGATTCAACTAAACTGGACTTACACAGACATTTTTGCATCGTTATGCCTGTTAGGGACATGTGAGGCTCAGGCGAAGAGTCCAAGGCGTGGTTTACAAACGGCTTTAAAACAGAATACGGAGCAGAGATATAGGAAATAAGATATGGGATATATGGGAAGGGAAGTGACAGCGATACGGCGTTGGGAGGTTAGGCAAAATACTTCCTACTGGCACAGAATTCCAGGACAGCGATTTTGGTCGCAATTTGAGGATTGAGTTGAGTATTACCGGAAGGCAAAAGTATTGGTAAATTGTATTGGTGTCCAAAGAATAGAGAAAAACAGAGAATAAACATTTGAAATATAAAAAAAAAAAATTCAGTGTCATCTCATGCGTACGAAAGATTGTACATATTTTTATTTCCAGTAATTTTTTGCAAAATTTAAAACTAATAAAATTGTTACTTGAATAATGATTTAAAGATAAATAAATATTAATTAAAAAATGCAAATAAATCAGAAAAATATTTATAAACTATAATTTTATTAATAATTTTAAGTTAGAAAAATTACACGACGTAGGTACATACTCCCTTTCCTGCGCTTGGATCAACACTAAAAGTTAAAATCACTAAAGAGAGAACCAGCCAACATTTAAGACATTTAACGTAACAGTGCGGTATATGGAGTTTACATGTTACTGTCCAGCGAACCTTTAAGAAATGTTCGTTCAGTTTCGTTAAATTGAAGTGTCAACTTAACAGAGCGAAAATTATCGCGCAAAACTGAAGGAAATGTCAAAAATCCAAATTGCCCTTTGTGCAAATCTTCTTGTGGGAGCTCATTGTACATTTTAAGCATAAATTCAAAATTATTTATTTATGTTCATGTAGGTAAATTGAAAACCGAATTATTAAAGACTTTATAAATTGTAACATCAAATTATTTATTTTCAAATTTATTTATTTTCGTTTTTTTTTCTTACGCCACAAGATCTGTGTCTTTTATTATTTCTGTTTATGTCCTTTAAGAATTTAAGGCTTTTTAATAATTGAAATAACTTTCGGAGTTCATCCAATTCCATCGCCACTTCAAGATTCTACACAAATTTTTAAAAATATTAATACGAGCTACCGTCACCATCAAAGCAATTGACAAGTTGTGTTACAGTTTCGCTAGCCAATCTGTCAAATTTTCCGTAAGAAAAAACTTTCGTTAATTTCTGTTAAATGTCTTAAATGTTCGCTGGTTGGCTCTTAATTTACTTCTTATATTTTTCACATTATCCCTCTTATCCGATGTTAAACAAAAAAACCTTATGCCATGTTATATTAAACAAAAAACTAAAAAATACGCACATTTGACAGTGTCTAATGGGCGTTTTTTTAAGTTTTTTGTTTAACATGATGCAAATAAGAGAGATAAAATGACACGAGAAAGAGGCATATAAAATATAATGTGGAAAAAATAAGAAGTATAGCATTGACCAGCGAGTCTTTAAGCATCCGTAATAAAACCTTACAGAATTTAACGAAAATGTATTACATATTAAGGAAATTTTGACAGATCGCCCAGCGAATCCGTAACACGATTTGATAACAAAAAATAAAGAATATTTGTAATTGTATTTTAAAACAATAATTTTTTTGTCACATAACGCTACATAATATATTATGAACATATTTAAAATATATATATAAGACATTATTTTAATTAATAAAACATAAATAGACAATGTTTCACTGTTTGACGTTTCTTCCTTCAGTTTGGGCGGTAATTTTCGCTCTTGTTAAAGAATGTTAAATGACATTTCAAATTTAACGAAACTGAACGAAAAATTCTTAAAGCTTCGCTGGTCAATAACACGCATGTTCCTATGGTCGCATTCTTACTTAAATTTCTTAAAGACTCGCTGGTCAATGCTTAAATTAGTTATTTTGGCTTACTTTAGTGTTAATTCAAGCACAGGAAAGGGTGGATGTACGTCGTGTGATTTTTCATCATTTTAAATTATTAATAAAATTATAGTTTATTAATATTTATCTGACTTATTTTCCATTTTTAGTTAATATTTATTTATCTTTAAATCATTATTTAATTAACAATTTTATTAGTTTTAAATTTTGCAGAAAATTACTGGAAATAAAAATATGTACAACATTCCTTTCGTGCGCATGAGATAACACTGAATTGTTTTTTTTTGATTTTTCAAATGTTTATTCTCACATAACTCAAAAAAAAAAAAAAAAAAGTTAACAATATTATGAATGTGGTCGACGAAGAATGTAAAAATTAAAAACCATTTATTTATGCTGCTTTTTGTTTTTTATATTGAAGATCACCACGAGCCATGATACTTAAATTACCAGGTATGCTCGATCTTTTGAACACGTGTTTGTGACGTCATACAATTCTGTCACGTGTTTCTGAATAAATAGAGAAAAAAGTAAATGAAAGATTTTTGTTTCAAGTTATTGTTTTTTGTATTTTTCGTTTTTTTACTTGTTGTTGTAATTTCTCATTTATTAAAAATTTATTTAAATGCCTTATTCTAAAATATAACCTACATCTAAAAAATAATGTTTTAACATTTTCTTGTAAATTTATTTTATTACTTAGAAGTAAATGTTTTTTTAAATAATCATTCGTAATGAAAATTTTGTCATCGTTCGTTTTTACAAATATTTTTTCTAATTTAATTATATTTTCTAAGAACTGACCCGATGGTTTATAAAGGCCTCCTTCAGAAAGCTCATCGACCCAAGTCCAAGAAGTTGGGTTTAATTGTTTTGATTGAATTTGGCCATCATCGAGATTAAGCTTCTTGATTATATACCCGGCCAAATTTTCCAACCCATCTTCGGTCATTTCGTCGAATTCGATTGCCTCCAATTCCTCTTCAGGTGATTCTTCAGTAAAGTTTTCCATTTCTATATTCTTGTGAAGTTCTTCTGTGATGATTGGCTCGTGGTCTGTTTTATTTAGGTCGTAGTTTAATTTTAGAATATCTGCACCATCTGCTTCAACATTGCTACTGTAGGTTGTATGCACCAGAGTCTCATTTCGACCTTTAAATAATTTGAGAAATAAAGAATATTTAGAAATTTTTAATTAAACCAATTTAAAAAAAGATAAATTACCTAATAAGTATCCTCTCAATCTATATTTAAACCCCAAAGCAGTAGGATGATCGTGCAATCCCCCTTTAGAACGAATGACACTAAAAAAATTTTCAAGTACATCTTGATTTAGACGATTTGTTAAGATGTAATGTACATTATATTTAGCAGCCAGATCTTCATACAATTGTACCAGCGATCCATTTGCAATTAGTATTCCCCTTTGAAATGGCAGCAAAGATCTTTTCCTGGGTGCCAGCATTTGAGACACGAAATCACTGGTCTCTTTGATAATTTTATGTTGAATGTTTAGTGAGAGACCGTAAGCTTTCATACGATCTCTAGAATCAGCTTCTGCAACTTTCGAATTAAAAACATCAAACCAATCATTAATTAGTTTGATGAATTTCGCACAAATAAGAGCATTTTCTGATTTGCAAATTCCTAAAGAAACCGCTCTCTTTATTGCACTCGATGTACTGTGCGAAAGAAGTTGAGTTGCTAGTTTCACTTTTTGACGTCCAGCTCGTTTTACGTTTAAATGGGCATCACTCAGTTTATGAACGGTAGTTATTTCACTACTTGATACCGCCAATAATTGTTTCACTGGTCCACTGTTAATATGTGAATTCTTATATATAAACCCTGTGTCTAAAAAGTGGTTTCTCAGCAACTTAATCAAATGGGGCACGTCTGCAAACACGAAAACTTTTTTGGCTGGGTCGGCTGGATTTTCGAAATACGTTTTTTCTGCCGAAACCCCCAAATCTCTCCATAGGCCTTGATTACTTGACCCCATGTCCGAGACAATAGCTACTACGACATAATCAGATTCGTGCAATTTATGAATTAATTGATTTAAAATGTTTACAGACATATTACTATCGTAATCGTAGAAAATGGGCTGCTTCCATTTTCCTGCTAGTCCCCTAGCCATCGCCACTTGCACCATGTTTGCAGGTTTTAATGTGGTATCGTTGGCTCTGTCGTACTCGTACTCCGACTTTATTTTCATTTCGTCAAATGAAATTATACAAAGTCGCTCCATTTCTGTTAATTCGTAGTGTTTCATGTAAGCAAACACTTCATTTAAAATTCCTGGCCTGACATCCATTTTTGAAGCCCATCTTCTTAAAGATGATAATCCGGGCAAAGGATATCCTTTTTTGCTCAGGTATCGGTAAGCACGCGGTCCCGCGGAATGAATACAAATGCTAGCAGAAATATCATCCAAAGACCAGTTGACCCTTGTTTGGGGAAATTTTAGTTTTCTTATTTGGCCGCTCGTGAAAATTGCTTCGACGGATTTTTCTAAATACCGCAAATTTTCCAATTCCTCCTGCATTCCAATGATTTGTTTTCGAAGAGATTCGATTTGTTTCTCCATGTCCACCATGTATAATTCAATGCTACAAGCATATTCAATCCTGATATAAATAAATTATTATAATAAGAGCTAAATTGATGAAAATGATTTAACTTACTCAGTTTGTGTTCCGATAGAATTAGGAAGCTCAGGTTCGTTGAAATCTGGTTCGGGTTCGGGTTCGGGTTCGGGTGAGGGTTCTTGCAATTTTCTGTAATATAATGAAAAAAATCAATAAACTGTAGTAAAAAAAACTAGACGTAATTATTTGTTTTAATTTTCCGAAACTAAAAAACTGAAATTGTAATGTTTAAAATTGTATACAAACCTCAATTCGAAATCTTCGATGGCCTTTTTAATAACTTCTGATCTATCAGGAACAGGTGTACACTGCTCGTTTGCACTGATACCTGAGGGTAACAATTTTGTCGGCACGGCATTTTTTGATAATTTCCTTTTTTTTATTGGAATATTCAGCAGCTTATCTTTAAGAGACCAATTTTCTTCTGTGAAGTGCAATGAGCATATTCTGGCTATATTAACGGCAACATGTTGTTGCCCGGTAGCTCTGATCCACAATTCCACTAAATTTTCGTCGTTTGGAAACTTAAAAAACCGTACGTGGGGTTCATTTCCATCTTGCTTCACATACCTGCTTTTGCAGTTGACTACTGCACACTTATAAACCATTATTCTTATTTTAATTGCTCCGATAAACAATTTAAAATATTTATTGGTTTTAAAACATAGAAAGTTTTCAACCCTTTTTTAAAATAATTGTTTTATAATAACACACATTTACAATTTATATTCCAAAAAATTCACTAATCACACCCCGAAAAAAATTGGAATATGTATTGTTTTTAGAAAAGAAATGTTTTTTGGGTTTTTCCACCCTTTTTTAAAATAATTTTTTTTTATAATTTTACCAAACTAAGAGTTTATTACACGTTTTAAAAAACACACGTTAACCTATTTACATTCGAAAAATTCAGTAATTACACCTTGAAAAAAATTGAAATATTTATTGTTTTTAGAAAAGAAATGTTTTTTGGTTTTTTCCACTATTTTATTTTTTTTTATAATTTTACCCAATTAGGGGTTTATTACACTAAACACACACAGAAAAAAATTAAAATATGTTTATTGCACTTTTAAATAAAAAAATAAAATAAAATTGAAAACCACTTTACGGAATCATCACATAACATATTTAAAAAAACACTACTTGAAAATATACAACATTACTCGGCTGCAGTTAAATCACAAATGATACAGTATAACATTATACGTCTCTTTTTATACTAGAATTGTGTGTCGTCACAAAAAACAAGATGGCTTTTTGTTTACATTTTTCGAGCATACCTGGTAATTTAAGTATCATGACCACGAGCAATTGATTGCGTATATTGTTTTGGATTTTTGGTAACGAAGTAAAATGAATGTCTCGTTTACAACAACAATAGATAGAAAAACATGAATTCCTCATGTTAAAAGGTAGGGAAAAATAACTCAAGGCGAGCGGAAGCAAAAAAAATTGAACCGATTTCACCCGCTTAGCTTATTTTTGATACTTACCATCATGAGAAAACACACTAATACAATAAAAATATTTGACGGCACACAATAGCAAAATGTATATTATACGCCGTGTACATATACAAAATTCTCAATCCTCAATCCTCATTTTGCGACCAAAATCGATACCCAGGTCTACAACAGGCGTAGAGATTTACCTCACCTTCGTCAACCAGGGTTAAAGAGCTCCTCGTACTTAAGAAACCTGAGTTGAGTCTGCTATCCGGCTTCCTCACAAGTCATGTTGAAGATATCACCTTAAGAACATGGGGTCTGGGGTCTAAGTACGACAGATGGATGCCGCTTCTGAGAAATATAAGTGGAATCAGCGAAACATATTCTGCGCCAATGTACAACCATTTTCCGCCAACGATCGCAACACTTAAGTGGGAGAACATGAAGTCCTGACAAATTAATGGATATATTATCAGGTTCATTAGGAGCCTGATTATCGGCAGACATTTACTCGTACTTTACATTACAAATTTATCAACCGAATCCGCAACGATTAGGATACTTGACCCAATTTTTTCTCAATCCGGATTAGGACGGACTGCCAGAACGGATAGTTTTCGATAACGGCGCTCAGCGGAAAAACTCCCGGGAAAACTATAAAACAATCGTTTTTGCCAAGCTAATTGATTCAGTATTATTTTACTGAGGATTCCTTGAGGATTTTAACAAAACCACCAAATTTTTACTTTCTTTTAGGTTACTGAAATAAATTTTGCTTTAACCATGAAAATTTTCGACCTTGAGATTTTTGGGATTTCATCCGTTTTGGGTTCCTCTCAGTCCGAAAAATTGGATTTCGAAGTGGTGTATATCGAGGTCAGTCTGTTTGTCTCTCTGCAACCTCTCTACAGCCCGCAGATGGTTTAACCAAAGGAACTACATTTTATATTTAACCTTTTTTCGGTCACCCGGATGTGGCAACTTCCGTGCGCCACAAAATGTATATTGCAA
Organism: Tipula vernalis; assembly: GCA_958295665.1. NCBI lineage: Eukaryota > Metazoa > Arthropoda > Insecta > Diptera > Tipulidae > Tipula > Tipula vernalis. The sequence continues at coordinate 262,112,581 of OY282559.1, forward strand.
ATATCTCAAAAAATATAAAATTTACAGAAAAACTATTGACGATTGGAGCCGTGATTTTAGACAAAATATTTATTGAAACTCGGCCACAAAAATACCATTTTTTAGTCGTTCTGCGAGCTTTTGGAGTAGCTACAGTTTTATTTCATCCCGATAGATTGTGCTTTCTCTATATTTCCAATCGTCAAATGAGTACAAAATGTTCCAAAAATTTTAAATTTATAAAAAATTTGCAATAACTTTCACAAAATTATGTTTCGTTAAACAAACTCGTTTAATTGGGTGCATTAAAATTGTTAGAAGCGAGCAGCAAAAGATGCGCAGTGCTAAAGCTGTAAAATATGTACATCATTAAGAATCAATAAGCAGAAGGTCAATAACATATAAGTTCTAACGTAAATAACACCATGATTAAGTTTACTTAATTGTAAAAACAAGTTAGGTTCAAGTTTTAGCCGTATACTTCGTTTGTTTTTAACAGCGAAAGTCCGGTTTCACAATTATGAAGTTCTTAAAGGTTTTAAGGATTTTAAAGATCTGAAATTACTGCGTATTCAGCTTTTAAGCTGTGTTTGTTTAAATTGTCATGAGGCCCAAAATCAGAGGAGATTTACATTAATTGATTTACCTTTTGAATTGAAAATAATCTGTGTGAATTAGTATGAGTGTTTATCCAGTTTTTAAGAAAAAATTTGAGATAAGTTGGGAGTAGCGTGCTAAAACTAAAAGTTAATAATCTCTACAGTGCTAATTTATTCTTTGTCATAAACTTTTCAATGTTGGAAACCCATCAATCCTGTTTTTTTGTTAAAAAGTATAGAATAGCTTTACGTTTTAATTTATTTATCTGTAGCTGGTTTAGTGTTTTAGTTTTGCTGGATCTTATCTGGTCTAATTCACCATTACCATACAAGCATAAAATTAAAAAAAGCATCCAAAAATATTTTATTGCAATAAAATCAAAACTGATTTCATTTAATCGTTTAATATTAAACGGTCCGCTTGTGCTAATCAAACTTAAAATTTAAAAATAGAAAATTTTTCACAAAAAAATGTTGTTCGATGAATTAAAAAAGAAACTTGAATCACACCACCAAGAACATTTACTCCAGTTCTGGGATGAATTAAGTGAAGATGAACGAGCTCAATTGTGTTCAGATTTGGAACAATTAGATTTAAGTGAAGTGAACGATTTATTTAAACGAGTAATAGCTGAAGATGCAGCAACAAAAGAATTAAATGGAAAATTAGACGATCGATTAAAGCCAATTCCGGAATCGCAGTATTTGTCCATTGCCCGAATAAATTTGGATGTGCAAAAGAAATATTTTAATATTGGACTCACCGAAATCGCAAAAAATCATGTTGGAGTGCTGCTTATGGCTGGCGGACAAGGAACTAGATTGGGATTTGATAATCCAAAAGGAATGTATAATGTTGGTTTACCGTCTGGTAAATCATTGTTTCAAATCCAAGGTGAACGAATTCGTACATTACAGCGGCTGGCAAGCGAAGAAACTGGAAACGTTGGACATATTATATGGTATATTTTGACGAGTGAACCTACAATGGAACCGACGCAAACTTTTTTCAAGCAACACAATTATTTTGGACTACGTGAATCGGATGTTGTTTTTTTTCCACAAGGTAATTTAATTTGCTACGATTTTAACGGTAAATTATTTCTGGACGAAAAATTTCGTATAGCAAAGGCACCCGAAGGTAACGGTGGATTATTTGAGGCACTCCGCTGTCATGGTATTCTCTTGGATATGGAGAAACGTGGTGTACTATATTTATATGCGCATAGTGTGGACAACATATTAGTTAAGGTTGCTGATCCCTTGTTCATTGGATATTGTGTTTCACAAAATGCTGATTGTGCCGCAAAAGTGGTTGAGAAATCTCACCCAGATGAAGCTGTTGGTGTTGTATGTGTAGTAGATAATAAATATCAAGTTGTTGAGTACAGTGAAATATCATCAAAAACCGCTGAAATGCGCAATTCAGATGGTCGTTTAACATTTAGTGCTGGAAATATTTGTAATCATTTCTTTTCACTTAAATTCCTAAACCGTGTGGCATCAACGTACGAACGCCAATTAAAGTTACACATTGCAAAAAAGAAAATTCCTTATGTTCATCTCGGATCCGGTAGTCGAATTAAACCAGAGCAACCGAATGGAATTAAAATCGAAAAATTTGTATTCGATGTGTTTGAGTTTTCGCAAAATTTTGTTTGTGTCGAAGTAAATCGGGATGAAGAATTTAGTGCACTTAAAAATGCTGATTCGGCTGAAAAAGATTGTCCATCGACGGCACGTTTGGATATCTATCGTTTGCATAAGAAATATATCGAGAATGCAAATGGCGTTGTAATTGGTGATGAATGTGAGCTCTCATCATTATTAACTTACGGTGGTGAAGGAATTCAGGATTTAGTGTCAGGTAAGACATTTAATAGCCCCGTTTATTTAAAATCGGTTGAAGATGGTCAGTAATAAGAAAAATATTTCTCGTATCTTTAATTGTTATGTTTTGTAAATAAACCGTGTTTACGGCTTAATAAAGAGAGTTATATTATTTTTTGTTGTTATTATAGCTTTGTATTTGAGAATTTTGCTTCCATCCAATCTATAAAAATTATAAAAAATTGGAAGATATCTAAAAATAAATAAATCCTTTTACTAGCACAACTCCTTGTAAATAACAAGAACTACTAGAAATGAGTTTGTAAAAATGTGCTCTAGAGTAAGTATTTATACTTATATTTAGGGGTTTCAGCCGTTGTGTCTTAATACTTTTCGAAGAAGATTATCGCTGCTGAAAATGGTCCGCAACTGGAAATATTTTCAAGGATCAGCACAATGTAATTGCAACGATTTTGAAAAAGGATAGAACATGCTATTTCTAATAATAGTGGTCATTCTCCCATTTATCAGTCAATTGAAATTTACAGTTTACTGTTGATGGCCTTCAGTATTGTTTTTTTGGTGTGAATTATAAATTACACGAAAGACAATCTTATCCATTTCCCAAAATTTGTATTGTTCAATCTATAATTTTAAGAATTTAGCTCATGCTGAAAAACATTCTTACGAAAATATTTACGCAAATAAGTAGCCTGTGAGCGAGTTTATTTTTGATGTTTCTTGCTTATTTGGGAGAAATAATTTGAACCAATCAGAAGAGACGTCAAATTTACGAAATATGCAAATAATTAATAACAGCGGAGTCTTGTTCTGTACGCATTGCGTCGTAAAGTCGTAATAAGTGGTTCCGGGTACTGCGTAATTTCATATAAGGCCCATAATTTCATGCACAGAGCGAAGGAATTGCCTTTTTTACGATTTATAAAAAGCACGTTGTTAAAAAAGATTCAGGATCTGCTCGGCATTATTTGAGCGATCCATAATTCATCGTGCACTAACGATATGAATCTACGCCATTTTACAACGTGAACACACTTTACAAAAATAACTTTAATAAATATAAAAATTACTTTTAAATTTTACCAATAATCTATAAAATACATCAATTAATATTTTTTGTGAAATAACATAACCTATCCAGTGCCCCAGGACTTCCATCGAGAAGTTTCTGTGGGTTTATTCTGGAAAAATATAACTGGTTTTATGGATTGAAAGATCTGACCTGAGCAAATTTAAAAACAAACCAACAAACATTAATAACAGCGGGTTTATGACGAGGATCCCACTTCTTATTTGGAATCCAAGATTTTTTTCCATCGTTTTCAATAGAACCGATGTGAGGCTAATTGACCGATATATCTTCAGCTGGGTGTCAGGACGACCCCTCCTTTGATTAAAAGACCACATTTACTCTCCTCCAGAGTTTCGGATTATAGTTAAAAACATTACTTACCCGAAACATCTGGATCAAGCTAGAGAATTTCCTCAATAACTTTTTGAAGTAATGCCGGAAAAATGCCATCCCCTCCAGCGGATTTAAAAGGTTTAAAAGAACCAATAGCCCATCTCACCTTCCTGGGTGTGAACATTTATCCAGAGAGGCTCCAGATCCTATTGTGTGATGCTTAGGCTACCTCACTTGGATGGTCATCCGAGTCCTCTTGTGCTCCTTCCACTTTTGAATCGGGAAAGTCGGTATCTAGTAGTACCTCTAAGGTTTCCTTTCGGTTTTCAGTGAACCTCCCATTTGCCTTGTGAAGAAGTCTTAAACTATTTCAATGATCCCTGGAAAGAACTTTCTGGAGATGAGCTGCAGAGGGTAATTCATTGATTCTCTTCACAAGTTTCTCTAGGTTTCCCTTTTGGATCTTCTTAGTTCGAAATTATATTCTGTCAAGGCCATCTTATACTCGCCCCATTCACCGGTGCTTTTAGCCTTGTTGAATAACCTTCTCGGCTGGTTCCTCAGATTTTCTAATGCCCCGTTCCACCAAGCGACCATCTTAGTGGACTCTCTTTGCTTAACCGGGCAGCTGTTCTCGAAAGCCGATTATTTAGAATTATGTGGCTTATAACCGAGGGTATTTCTGATCCTAGCCCAACTCTACATGAATCAGCCGGTCAGTTTTGGAATTCTAATTTCCTGCCGCTACTTGGTCTCGGCCGCCAAATCGAACCTGATGTTCATGTGATCCGATAAAGAGGCCTCTTTAACAAGTGTTAAATCTAAGACTTCTTGCCTAACCGCATTTATAAAAGGTTTCTTTCCCCTATTGATAATGTCTACATTATTTGTAATTGTAATGAAAAATTCAAAAAGGTACCCACCCCTATTATTGATGTCTGTGCTGTCCCACATCGTGTGGTGCGCGTTCGCATCGCATCCTATCAGGTAGTTCAGCCCGTTGCGCTTGTAATGAGCTATGAGCCGCCTAATTCAAGAGTAGGCGTCGTCTCTGAGTCGCCAGAAAAATAGGCGGAGCCCATTATAGCCCCCTGTTTGCCTCTTTCGCCCAAAACCTCCATCACTGCCACTAAGTCCCTGGAGATGAACTCTGAAATGGAACAAAATTAATTTTTGAGCTTGACAAAATGGCTGCTCTTGGACTCTCAGTTCCGTTATAATAAATCAATTTACGGACTTGATTTTGGTATACCTATAATTTGGTTACACATCGACCATGGTTTCTGAATTAGGGCCATGCCAATATGTTGGCAGATAAACCTGCGGCAAAGGATTCCGAGGACATCCTTGCATGATGCAGGTGCACCTGTAGGCAGGTACAGAGAAGAGAAATGGTCCAGGTTTACCTATAGGCAGGTAGACAAGAGAAGGCGAATTTCTTGAGAATGCCTATGATTAGCCCTCTCCACCGTCTCCATTTCCTTTATCATTAAAAGCAGATGGGTGACCATTATGCGCCACCTCCTTCCAACTACCCCAGAAGCCTGACAGCCTCCAAGCCTCACCAGCGCCGTTTACACGAAAGGACCCTTTGTAGGGCCACAACTCCCCTGACGCTTTTCTCCCTCTCCCGCTTTCTTCTGACTAGCCTCTTGGACGGGGCCACCACCACAGGGGTCATGTGCACAAGTGCTACCACCGTAACTCCACAGGCTTGACCACTCGAGTCCCCCTCATAGAATAAGGCTTGACACCACCCTGGGCACCATCCCAAGGTGCCAAATACAAGTCCTGGACAGTCTTAAACTGATCCATCGTCAAGACAACCTTAGGAAAGCCAGAGCCTTCCTGAAGGTAACTCCAGACCGGACTGCAGAACCCGACTTGGTCGCCGGGACAGATTCCTCCGCATGGGCTTTTCAATTGCCGATGGAGTACCGTCATCCTCACTGTCGGGCGTTTTGTGTGGAGCAGGAGGGCTCTTGCACCGCATTAGCCGCGACAGGTTTGACAATAACATTGACATACCCTTTCGGTACTCACCGACGTCCATACTAACCCCTGCTTTCACAGAGGAGATTATTTGTTAATAACAGCGCTTGCTTATTTTTTTCCAGGAAGCCAATTTTCTACAGTACGACCAAAGAGGGGTCGTCAGTTCACGGAAATCGACAGAATAGTAAACTTACGGATTAACGAATGCACGAACAATAAGATGTGAAGCGAAAATTTCATTTATTTTTGATGTCTCTACAAAATCAGCTGTTTTTTATTATTGTATTGAAAAAGAAACTATATACGACCATGTTTTCTGTAGTTGTACTGTCTTGGATTGGAAAGATAGTTTCGCAACTGAGGAGTGTCTGATCAAAACTCGCTATTTACATTTTCCAAAATAAATTTTTTGTTTTTTATCAAAACAGAATTTTTTAAATGAAATAGACTAAAAATGGCTATTTCCAGAATGGACCAAAAATTTCCCATTTCTCCATGAAAAATATCCCTATAATTCTTGATTTTGGTCAAAACAAGCTATTTACTACAAAAAAGTGATCAAAAGTAATTATCAAAAAGTAAGATGTAAATAGCGACTTTTGATCAGACACTCCTCAACTATTGGCCGTATTTTTTTTTATAATTTCATAAATAATAAATGCACCCGACTCGTGGTTGTTCTTTGTAAATAAGAACAGGTTTTATAATTGTCACGTTTTGTTCAATATCAATACAGCTTATCTAAATTGGAAAAATATTTAGATTAGTTGTCAAAATATAAGTTAATTATGAAGCAAACGAATAAATCAAATGAATGAACTAAAAATACTTACAAGATGTAATTCGAGTAAAGTAAACGAAGAGAATTAAAAGTTCAATTAAATGAAGTGTTATCACTTAATCGATTGTAGTACATCATGTGTTTTTCTTTCTACGTATACTAATATGAATAAACAAGCAATTGCTCTGCTGATAACAAGTTGATTGTTCAGTGTAAATATTATACAAATAAAGAAGTGGCCAAGGGAATCCAGGTTTATAAAATATAATAGAGTAAGTGTAAAGATGTCATCATTTATTCCAACGGGTAAGTTTCTTTTTAGTTTGACAATTGAATAAAAAAAATTATTTTGAAGGTTAAATTTATTTTAGAACATCAACACATACGATACAATCCTCTGACTGGCGAATGGATATTAGTATGCCCGCATCGTATGCAACGACCATGGTCTGGGCAAGAAGAACAACCACAGATAAATGATTTGGCAGAATTTGATCCAACCAATCCACTTTGTCCGGGTGTTGTACGTGCCAGTGGCATTAAAACTTCAAACTACAATTCAACATTTGTTTTTCCAAATGATTTCCCTGCGCTACTCGAAAATGTTCCAGCACCTCTTGCTAGTGATGATCCACTATTTCAAATTGCACCAGCCCGTGGTACTTGTCACGTGATGTGCTTTCACCCGAAATCAAACAAAACTCTACCTATTATGTCTCTGGCGGAAATTAGCACCGTAATTCAAGAGTAAGAACTTTAATTAGAATAATATTTATTTTAATGACAGAATAATATTGTATAACGGATTTTCAGATGGATCAAGCAATTCAATGAATTATCGCAAAAATATTTATGGGTACAAATATTTGAAAATAAAGGGGCAGCAATGGGTTGTTCGAATCCGCATCCGCATTGTCAAATATGGTCTTGCTCATTTTTTCCTAGCATACCAAAATTAAAAGATGCCAAATTACGCGAGTACTACCAAAAATATAATCGGCCTTTATTGGACGATTATGTCGAAAGGGAACTGCACAAAAAAGAAAGAATTGTTATCGAAAACCGTGATTGGTTAGTGGTTGTACCATATTGGGCAAGCTGGCCTTTTGAAACAATGCTGATTTCGCGGAATAGCAACAAACGGATAAACGATTTAACAGATGAGCAAAAACAAAGTCTAGCGGTAACTATTAAGGAACTCACGACCAAATATGATAACCTTTTTAAATGTAACTTTCCGTATTCGATGGGATGGCATGGCGCCCCTACTGGACCGTTAATTAGCGAAGATTCATCGCATTGGACCTTTCATGCCATATACTATCCGCCGCTTTTAAGATCTGCAACGGTTCGAAAATTTATGGTAGGTTTTGAATTATTGTGCCAAACACAAAGAGACTTGACTGCTGAACAAGCCGCTGGACGCTTGCGCCAAATGAATGGCAAAACACATTACACTGAATCGTAATTGGATTAATAATTCAATTCTATGTCTTTGTAAATATATAGCTAAATAAACCTTTATTTTTTCATTATTTGTCGTTTTTCTAACATTTGGATGTCTTTTAACAACAAAGCTAAATTATAACGCAATTTATGAAAATTCGAAATTGATGCCTCGAACGTGATTGTTTTACCGTTACGTAGACGAATTTGTAGAACCACACTTGGCTGAGAAATTCGAGAATTTATACCAGTCTCCATTAACGTGATGTTAAGTCGATAATCGATATTTTTTGGTGGTATCTTTAACGATTTGATTTCGTATAGATTCTCTGCTAAATTTTGTTGATGACTCGAAAGTACTTTGCACAATGATTGAATGGAATCATCAGGAAGCCTGCAAATTATATATAAATAGAGAAAGTCCAAATTAACAGATGTGCCAGGCAACATACTTTAGCTCCGTAAGTATTTCTTTCAGTTCATCTGGTTTGGTGTTTCCTTTTATTTGTCTCAAATAAACTTCTATTATAATAAATATTGCAGCAAACATTTCCATAAAATGTTGGGTGTTGGTCTCATTTTTACTACTATTGTGCTTTTTTATGGCTTTACTCAGGATTTCTGGCGTAAATTTCTGATTCTCAATGAAGTAAACACAAACTAAAAAAAAGTAACCAAAATTAACACACAAAATATTCGTTATATGAAACTGGTTATACTTTGAATAAATGTTTGCAGCAGTGGTTTTTCAATATTAGGGAAATATTGTCGAAATCCATTTAAATTTTTATATAAATTAATTTTTAAAATACTCATGTTTCGATTTGCCAAAATGACAAGTAAACAAAGGTGTTACCCTCCCGGCGCAAAAATGTATACAGCAAAAATGTACAGCGTACGAACAGTTTACAAATGCTTTTTTTATTGACGATTGTAAAAGTAGAGAAAGCGCCTCTCGAGGAAAAAAGTTAAAATGAGGCAACAGCCAAAATGACATTTCTCATATATGCGACGCAAGAAATTTTTGGAATCCGGTAATTAAAAATTGTTTTTATAATCCAAAATTAGAATTATTTAGAATTATTATCAATCTGGTAGGTAAAAATTGTGTTTTCAGTTCAAAATTGGAATTGTTTACAACAATTTCGAACGTCAAATTAGCAGCTACCTCAGTTTAAAAATTTTCCACTAGGTGGAATCTGTGATGCTCCAATCGTCAATAATACACTGCTACATTTATGCTGTGTGCCTTAATCGACTAAACTAACTAACTAAAGTACGACGAGTTAGTTAATGCAATATTTAAATAGATGGCTTTAGTATAAAAGTCTCTGTCTGTGCCTCAACTTACACTAAACTAAATTTAATCGCCAATAAACAAGGAAAATACCCAACGTAAAATTTAAACAAAAAATAAAAATGTATTCATGATATTGCCGCATTTTTTATTTACCAACACACTTTTGATGTATTATAAACGTCTTTTAAGCAACCAGAATTCAAGAAAAAACGGAAATATCGAACCAAAGTAATTTACAACACAATATATTTACGAGGTTATGTTATGTTGTTCAACATTTTTTTGCTTTAAATTGCAGCTTCCACGAAACCTCTATTCTTCTTATAATTCTACAATTTTTCAAGGAATTATGTCGAATAATAACCTCTTTATAAGACAGTATTTAAGAGTAACGGCTGACTCTTTAAATGTCATATGCGAACTATTGGTCCAGCGAGAAACTCCCAAATTGATTTTACGTCGTAAAATTTCCCATTAAATAAACCCTCTAGTTTAATACGGGCCAAAATAAATCTCTCTGTTTCATCTTGTGTCCCTGTACAAATACATAAAAAAAATTTATTAAATTTTATTTATTGAAATAAATTTGTAAATTATAACTTACAGCGAATTGTGTAATGGCGTTTCTCAATTTTTACTTTACCCTAATCCATTTTATTTTATTTTTGATTTTGATGTTCACTTGTTACAGTATAATTGAAAAGTCATTGAAAAGTAACCTCGTAAATTGACTTTTCGGTTGCCGCCTATGAAACAATAGCAGAAGCTTCAACTTTTTTTTAGTTTAGTTAGTTTAGTCGATTAAGGCACACAGCATTACATTCTCTATACACAGTGCTGTCAATAATATCTTGCGGCTTTGTTTTAGTTTCAATTTTTTTTGTACAAATTAAATTAAAGTTGTCGTATTGTGAAAATATAAAAACTTCTGATAATTATTGTTAGTTTTTCGTGGCATTCAAGAGCAGCACTATATCCATAATATCATATAAAAATCATTATAATGAATATTTTGAAAGGTATTTAAATAATACTCGAAGTACTTCATCTATGATTGAAACATTTTATTTCATTTCAGAAAAAGATTAATTAACAAATTTGGCACGTTGTGTCTTGTGTTGCGGCTTATTTGAAGAAAAATACAAATAAAAGATAAGATTGATTTAAAAAAATTGTTTTATTCTAATTAAATGGGGCAATTCGCACTAAACCGTTCGTCAATGTTACGCTTAAGCAGTTCGTAAACATTACGTTTAAGCGTACACATTATGAACACTTTTATACATGCTAATACATACACAAGTCTTCGCAAATTTGTTTCACTTCTCATATGTGACAAAAGTACACATTACGTACTATATTCGTACTGTTTTAGTGTAACGTTTACGAACACCTTAGTATAGCAAAGTCTTCGTAAACCGTACGTTTATGATACACCTGGTCTGGAGGGTATAAGCTTATGAAAATGTCAAAAAACTTAAATGAGTTTACATATGTTAAATTCTTTTCGCCAAAAAACATCAAAAAAAATTGATGTACATCGAAAACCATATTCGATTTGCCAAAAAACATCAATGTTTTTTCGATGTACATCAATTTTACGAAATGTATATTTTTTCATAAATCAACTACAACAACAAATTAGAAACGTCAATTTTTAGTTGTCAAAGTTGTCAATTAGACTTTTTGTGCCTTATTGATTTTATTTAATTCGATTAAAATAATTAAGTACAACAATTAAAAGGATAAGAGACGGAAAAGAACTGTTTATATTGAAAACATTTCATACGATTAAAATAATTAAACACAACAAACAAACAAAAGGATAATAAAAATCGAGACGGAGAAAACTGTTTATATTGAACATTTTATTTAAACGATTAAAATAATTAAACAACAATTAATATGATTTAAAATCAAGACACAAAAAACTCGTATATTCACAACTTTGACAAATACAAAATGAAGTTTCTATTTTTGTTGTTGTTAGTAACGTCAAAAAAAACATCAATTTGGTTTCGTGTACTTTTCGCACAACAAAATTTACATTGATTTGATAAAACGAAAAGAATTCGACAATAGAGTACGTTTATGCTTAGGGTTCAACCTGGTTTGAACCTAGGTTAACTTTTACTATAAACGGAGTCGAGTCATCTTGTAGTTAACTCGACTCGACCTAAAAAATTTCTAGGGTCGAGTCGAGTTAACTCTAAAAACATTCACTATAAACGGAGTCGAGTCGAAAAATAAAAACAACAACAAAATAGTAATAAAAAGACATCATTTTGATTTCTTAATTCGTGTGCGAATCTTCGATTTTTGTGTGGCAATAAAACTTTGTTATTTTATTTTTATAAAATTCAGAAAATAATATAAGAAAAACATATAAACATACGATAGTAAATTATTTTTTTTGACGTTTCTGACTCGGTTTCAACCTAGTTTCGACTCGACTACGATTTGACTCTGCAGTATAAACGCTAAAAAAGATAACTACAAGATGATCCAAAGTTAACTGAAAGATGACTCGACTCTGAGCATAAACGTATTCATATACTGTTGGTCGGATTCTAGTTAAATCCAACTTCTATGTACATACTAATGAGTTTAACCCAAGTTGAGGTCGGCCATAATAGCTGTATTTCGTTGAGAAAAAATTAATTCGAATTATGTTGGAGTTATTTTTTTCTTAACAAAATAAGCCGCGAAATATTTTTTCGATTTAATTTTTATATTCTATGTTGGTATTTCTTCTGTTTTTCATTGAAGCAGTTACGTATTTTACTTGTTCGGGCTCGAATTAAATAACCCAAATTTTTTGTTCGAATTATTTAATTCCTGTCACGTGCAATTGTTGTTGTAAATTTCTCAACAAAATATAGCTAATTTTGTCTAAAGAATAAGAAAAAAAATTGATCCATTTGTAGTTGGATTGGTGCAAAAAATAACAAATAAAAAAATGAGGTTATGTTTGCTCATTTTACGTATTGTTTTTTGAAATTTAAAGTTACCGTAAAAAGATAGAAAAATGTTAATTTAGGCTATTAGTGAATGTGTTAAAAACTTGTTAAAAATTTAAATTTTGACAGTAAATTTAAAATAATTTTTTTTGTTCACTACAATAAAAATTTAACGCGATACTGACCGTATATAAATTTTGACAGATGTTGTTAAAAAAACATAACCCAATATTTCATCAACTCCGTATTAAATGTTATTTTAAATCTTTATTTAGGCCCTTTCCGAAAGTTATACTTATTTATTTTGACCTACTTATTTACACCCCTATTCCCTTAGTCGTGTCACTTGTCACTTGTACCGACAATCAAATTTTGATATTATCTTAGTCGATCGATGCGACAATTGTCGTTTGAAGTTACAGATATAGTTTTACGTCGCATTCTCTTATATTATCATTTCGATCGACTAAGAGAATACCAATTTAAAGTTGAAGTGACGCGACAATTGACACGTCGAATGAAGTGACACGACCAAGAGAATAGGGGTATTAAATAAGTATGTTGGCGAGGTAACTTAAAATAAGTATGTGTTCTTACAAAAAAAAAAATCTTAAGTGCTTTACCCATTGAAAAACGAAAAGAAAAATCGGTTTTAGTTTTTTCGATATAATTCCAAAATTATTGCTTTGTTTTCGCTAAAAACTTCTCGTTTTTGACCGAGTGTACCATACAATACTATTTTCAATTAAAAAATTTCAAAAAAATTTTAATTAGCTGAGAAAATGAAAATTTAATTTTTTTCGTCCGAAAAAAATTGTTTAGAACCGAAAAAATTAAATTTTCATTTTCTCAGCCAATTAAAAATGTTTTTGAATTTTTTAAATTGAAAATGGTATTGTTTCATACAATACAATTTGTATGGTATACTCGATCAAAAACGAGAAGATTTTAGCAAAAATAAAGCAATAATTTTTGAATTATATCGAAAAAACTAAATCCGATTTTTCTTTTCGTTTTTCAATGGGTAAAACACTTTAAACGAAAACCAAAATTCTGTTAATTTCATTGCATACATATTGTGATATTATGTAGTAATTAAGTTTTATAAAAAATTTAATTAAAAAAATTATTTTATAGTTACAAAATAGTCAAAATAAAAAATAAGTATGTGAAATCAATTCGGATGATTTTACATACTTATTTAAGATGGCGGCAAATAAGTATGTCTAAATAAATAAGTATAACTTTCGGAAAGGGCATTAATCCATGTATGCCATCAACGTGTCGTTTATAAGATATACATGTTTGGACAATTTCGGATGTCGGAAACTCTATTGTGGTAGAATTAGTAGATGTATTTAAAAAACAGAATGAATTCATGTTTGATTTGTTTCAAATTGAATATATTGGGCGCATCTAGCACACGTAGAGTCTACCGAAAATACGTAGACTCTACAAGTCTACATGTGCTGGATGCAAAATATCTCAGTAAAAATATGTAGACTCTACGAGTTTTAGTGAGACTAAAAATTTTAGTCTACATTTTTATGTAGATTATTTTGGTTTGAGACTTGGATTTTTTTTTGACATTTGTATTACTAGTTCATGTTTATAAACCAAAAATAAACATGGAGGATTATCAACAGGATTCAACTTTTTTAAAACTTCCTCCAATTTAATTATTTGGTAAAAATTAAAAACAACTCACAGAAAAATGTCAATTTAATTTATTACGAAATTTCAAAAAGTTATCCAATACAAAAACCAAAATAGTTACGTAGATATTTACATCCAGCACAAGTAGAGTCTACAAATAAGATTAGTCTACATTTTAGACTATCTCAAATGTAGACTCTACGTGTGCTAGATGCGCCCTGACTGTATTAGAAGTGTATTCCGAAAATTTAAAACTTCCATTATTATAGAACATCTACGAGTACATATGTCGCATAAACATGTTATGTACTCTTTCTTAAATTCAATTAATTATTATTAATTTAAAAAAATGATTAAAATTCTTTTTGTTGTCACAATATAAGGTACATTTTACTATTTAATATTGTCAAAATTTTAACCAATTCACACAGCAAAATATGTTTTGGTAGTTAAAAATATTTCACCTCGAATATTTATTTTGACCTAATTTTTAACTAAATATTTTTAACACATTGGACGTGTTCAATCAGGCAAAAATGATAAAAACTATCATGATATTTTATCCCACCCTAACTTCATTTTGTAATACTGTATGTCAAACCCGATTGAACAACCAAAATTGAAAAAAAATGATAAATTGATTTTAAATGTTACATTTTGTTTTAAATCGCTTTGTAAAATTCTATAAACTCGTTTTGTCGTCAGGTTTTTATTAAACGTTATATTTTTTAATTATTTCTTCTTAATAAATTATTTTGATATTGAAACTATTTGGTTTTTATCCAAATATTGGAGACAAAAATAATTTTAGTTTGAGTTTTGATGTGTTTGCGTTCTCAGACAAAACTTCGGAATATAAATTATTAATTATGTTTAATTAAATAGGTGACTGTATAAATACCATAGGAACATCTTAAAAAAGCAAATTCAATTAAATTTAAGTACCGAAAATATCATATAGAAAATAAATTCAAAATTGACAGCTGGAACCAAGAAAAAAGTTGGTTTTTTTGTGTGATAAATGAGTGCATTTAATGCCAAAAGTGATAAAAAATATCATGCAATTTTTTATCATTTTTGCCCGATTGAACACTAGGATTGGCATCTACATCATTCAAGGCAGTGTACCATGCTAAAAATTTTGAAATGCAATTGAAGTGGGTAACGGTTCATTTCCGGGCATATGCGTAGAGGACTTTTTTTCATGATATTGATACAGCTACACGCCCTGCCCGTTTGGATTCGTACCTGTGGGACACCCTGTATAATATGGAAATTGAAATAAATTAATTTATTAATTAAGTTTCTTTTGCAAAACAAAAACAATATTTTTTGACAGGTAAAATCAAAAAATTCTAGGATTTTTGGTGATAAATGAGTGTGTTTTATGGCGAAACGTGATAAAAAATATTTTGATATTTTTTATCAAATTTGCCCGAGGAAACACGACCATAGATAGAGCGGCATCATACTAGCAAAGTTTGTTTTTTTTTGAGGCGATTAATGACATTTATATTTATGTTGTTGTTTTTAAAGTAAATACAGTAGAATTCGCTTATAGCGAACACTCAAGGGACATCATTTTTTGTTCACTATAGCCGGCTGTTCGTTTTTATCAAATATTCGGTTATAATGAATTATGTTCGTTATAAGAAAGGTTAACCAAAAACAAAATTATAAAAAACTTATACTTGTGCATAAGCCTTAACAATTCATTCCAACTAAAACCGTGATCCGCTCCTTGCATAATTTCCCCCAGCGCAATTATTATTTCTAAACTCTATGGTTTTATTAGGAAGTATCCTATAGAAAAGGCCCCTTTCATCTAAATTGAATACATCGCTTTTCTTATATCCATCCAGAAGCAGAGGTAATTTTTCATTGACCTATTCTTTAACAACTTTCGAAGATACGGCTGCCTTTTCTCCCACAATATTTTTGAATACAAGATCGTTTCGCTTCTTAAAGCGGTCGAGCCAACCGTTGCTTGGTTTAAACTCAATATTGAATTTCTATGCAAATTGCCCTGCCTTTTCTTTTACAAGAATTCCACTTAGAGAAACTTTTGTTACTCGCATTTGTTTTATCCAAATAATTAATGTAGCCTCCATTGTTGGAAATTTTCCATCGCGAATTTTTTGACGTTTTAAAATTTACACTAAAATCCTCATACTTTTCCCGTTTTTTTACTATTTCAGTGAATGTACACTTCGCGCAATTAAATTTGCTTGCAATTTGTTACTAGGTAAATTGCTTTTTGTCGACCGTTTTCAAAATTTTCAATTTTGTTTCCACCGATATCGAATATCGTTTTCGATACATAACCTAAAATTTGTTAATTAATTATAACACAAACTATTAATTAGAAAATTATAATAATTTTTAACACCAAATTTACCACATCTTTTTAAAATGTAACAAAAATTAAGAAAATTTTCTTTATTATCGCTGTATATTCCTATTGTGTTAATTTACTTCAACTGACGAAAGTAATGGGGAATCCCGTAAAAACTAAGGAAAATGTTTAAAGGTATAATACAAATTTATGTATATGTGTGTATAAACCTGCAGTAGTTTTATATGTAAAGGGAAACAACAAAAAAGTGGTATAACCGAATCGACAATCGGTTTAACCGTTGGGTTTTGTATGAAATTAAACTCTTTCGGACATTTTTCGTGTTCGCTATACGCTTATAAACGTAGTTCGTTATTAGTAGTGTATAAGAAAAAAAAGTTTTCATGCAAATTCAAGGGGCAAAAATATATGATCATTATAAGCGTTTGTTCGTTATATACATGGTTTGGTATAAACGGATTCTACTGTACTTGGAAACCTCTAATTTTAGCTGAATTTTACACCCAAATGGGCATATGAGAAAGACAATTGTAAAAAAAATAATAATTTGAACTTAAATTTGTTCGTGATACGTCATTAAACAAATAATTTTTTATGAAAATGGTTTGTTGTAAAAACGCAAACAACATTTTTCATATAAATAAATGTCAAATTAGCGGCGTCTATTACTAAAGATACATGTTAAACCGAAAGTGGTCTGACTGAAAACGTCCGAGATAAATTCAACATGTACAGGGCGGCTTGACTGAAAGCAAAGATTATTAACAAGAAGATCTTCTTGTTAATAATCTCTGCTTTCAGTCAAGCCGCCGTGTACATGTTGAATTTATCTCGGACGTTTTCAGTCAGACCACTTTCGGTTTAACATGTATCTTTAGTATATGTTTTCGCTCTTATGGAAATATGTACATATGTACATGTCTTCTAAAGCGCCGCTGTTCGCTCCGCTTCGAAAAAATAAAAAATTAAATACCAAAACAAAAATTTATTATTAAAATTAATTAATTAAAATCTTAATAAATAAGATATTTAAAATAAAATAATAAATTTAATTGAAAAAATTGAAATGAATATTTTTTAATATTGGTGCACGAATTTTTCTTTAATTTTGTTGTTGTTTTTTTAACTCTACTCTCTCTCTACCCCAAGCCCAAGTATGTATAACAAAACTGAAAACTTCAACCGGTTATCAATTTTTGTCCGGTTTACAGACGAAAAAATTGGAAAATGATGAAATTTGGTTTCCAACTTTCAACACATGTAGCGTTGAAGTACAAATGTATTTTTGTTTTCTGTAGACGCCATTACGATTGCGTTATACGTAAATAGTTCATGTGTTTGTTTATTAAAAAAATCGAAATCGATAATTGGAGTCAAATATTGGAGACAAAAATAATTTTAGTTTGAGTTTTGATGTGTTTGCGTTCTCAGACAAAACTTCGGAATATAAATTATTAATTATGTTTAATTAAATAGGTGACTGTATAAATACCATAGGAACATCTTAAAAAAGCAAATTCAATTAAATTTAAGTACCGAAAATATCATATAGAAAATAAATTCAAAATTGACAGCTGGAACCAAGAAAAAAGTTGGTTTTTTTGTGTGATAAATGAGTGCATTTAATGCCAAAAGTGATAAAAAATATCATGCAATTTTTTATCATTTTTGCCCGATTGAACACTAGGATTGGCATCTACATCATTCAAGGCAGTGTACCATGCTAAAAATTTTGAAATGCAATTGAAGTGGGTAACGGTTCATTTCCGGGCATATGCGTAGAGGACTTTTTTTCATGATATTGATACAGCTACACGCCCTGCCCGTTTGGATTCGTACCTGTGGGACACCCTGTATAATATGGAAATTGAAATAAATTAATTTATTAATTAAGTTTCTTTTGCAAAACAAAAACAATATTTTTTGACAGGTAAAATCAAAAAATTCTAGGATTTTTGGTGATAAATGTGCCTGTTTAGACGAGTACTACTTCATCGATTTTTTGTGTTGTAACAACAACACCTCGCGTTTAGACTGTTTGTTGTTACTCGTCTATGTATGTGTATATTACATTCTAGAAAATTTGAAAATAAAAATTTACTGATTTATTCCATGTGTAGATTTTCTTGTTTGAGGTTAAAAAGATTGCGAATACCAAAAACAAATTTTTGTGTTTTGTATCTACTTACATATATGTGGTATAGTGAATATAAAAATATTGTTAAATTGTAAAAAAAAAAAAATTGAGTTTGTTTATGTTGTACAGCCGGGTTTCCTAAATATTATTACTGGATCGTATTATATAATATATGTTTGTTTGTTTATATTATATATTTTGTAAATATGCATCAGTCCTTAAATTTAAAACCAGAGGCTAATACCTCCTCTAACACATTTTTGGTAAAAAAAAATGTTGCAGCGGCAGCGATAGCGGCGTCAAGTGCTGCTTGCTTGCTTCTGGCAGCTGCCATAACAGCAGAAAAAAAATCTAAAAGAACACGAACCTGCTGGATTAAAGATTATAGAAAGTCCAGAAAACCAGTTGGAAATATACAATTTTTGATGAAAGAACTTAAACCAAATTCCACTGATTATAAGAATTTTTTAAGGATGGATGAAAATAGTTTCAACATCGTGTTACGTGAAATTAGAGCTGACATTGAGAGGGAAAACACTAACATGAGAAAGGCAATCAGTGCTGAAGAAAAATTGGCAATTACTCTACGATTTTTGGCAACAGGCGAGTCGTATATGGAACTTGACTACAACTCAACTTTGTCAAAACCGTATCTATCAACAGCTATCATAGAAGTCTGTGATGCT
Source organism: Tipula vernalis (assembly GCA_958295665.1). Lineage (NCBI taxonomy): Eukaryota > Metazoa > Arthropoda > Insecta > Diptera > Tipulidae > Tipula > Tipula vernalis. Next base: position 262,131,732 of record OY282559.1, read on the forward strand.
ATATATAATCATTTCAAAGATCAATTTTTAAAGGCAAGATGTTTTTTTTTTTAAATAAAGTTAAATAATAAGTTTGTCACTCATACTGTCTTAATTAAACAGCTTCATATTTTTCTAAATATATTCATAAAAATTACTATAAGACATTAAAAAAAATATTAAAATTCACCAAACAACAATTTTACTATATTTCAGTTTCCGACAACAGAAAATGAGTGGACAAAAATTGCGGATGACTATAATTTAAGATGGCAATTTCCAAATTGCCTAGGTGCTTTAGATGGCAAGCACATTAGTTTTAGACCATCAAAAACTAATGCTCCGCTTTTCTACAATTATAAAGGATTCCATAGCATAGTACTATTAGGACTCGCAGATGCATATTGCAAATTTATATTTATAGATGTTGGATGCAACGGCCGAATAAGCGATAGCGGTGTTCTACAGCGATCCAATTTTAATTATATTTTACAATCACCTCAAAAATATTTACCGCCTAATAAAGCTATTGGAAACGACAGATTATTACCGCATACCTTTGTAGCAGATAATGCATTTGCTTTGTCTGGACAAATGATGACTCCTTACCCGTTCACGACAACTGACGAAAATAAAAAAGTCTTTAATCGCCGTTTAAGCCGCGCTCGGCAGAACATAGAACGAGCTTTTGGAATCTTAAGTAATAGATTCCAAATATTTCAAAAACCAATTAATTTGCGAGAAGACAAAGTAAAGAAAATTGTGCTGTGTTGCTGTGTACTGCACAATTTTTTGATTACTAAGAGCCAATGGTATACCGAAATTAATATTAGTGAAGAATATGATACATCACAACAAACAGCACAGGGACATTCTAATCAGACGGATTGTAAAACAAGCGAAAATGTGAGAAAGCAATTCACTGAGTATTTCAACGCTGAAGGCAAAATTTAGAAAATTATCAAAAATGTATAATTTCATGAATTAATTTTAATAAAATATAATTTTAAATAAATATTTGAATTATCATATTGTAGAAACACAAGAACTATTGAAAAAGAACTCAACTCACTCTCTCGTTGCTGGATTACAAACAATAGAAACTCAATAAAATAAAATTAACACCCCTAGAAATTCTCAAAATCATTTAAAATTTAAATAAAAGAAAAAGAATTTGATTTTATGTTTGCTCTTGATATTTATTTTAAAAAAATTCAGAATCAATATTATTAATAATAATAATCACTTAATTCCTCATCTTCTATAATGATATCCTCAAAAATATCATCCATAGCTAATTCTAATTTATTTTTTGTTGTAGAGGCTCTTGGACATATTGTTGATGTGCTTGGTATTGAAGAATATGGTGTTGAATTCAACGGTGCCGACGAAATTAGTGTAGAGGCGGGTTGTTTTGATGTTAGTGATTGTATATATGAATCCTTTCCTTTTATTACTTCAATACTTAATATTTGTATACGTTCGGAAGCTGGTGATGGGATTGGAACTGAAACCAAGTCTGCAGATGGAAATGAACGCGATGGGATTGAAATAGGTACTGAGGATGGAAGTGAATCTATAAATGTGATTGGTGATGTAATTGGAATTGTGGATGGTGATTTAAATTTAGAGAAAACTGGGGTTTGTGATGAGATTGAAACTGGTGCTGAGGGTCGAAGTGGATATTCAACTGTGATTGGTGATGTGTTTCGAATTATCGGTAGTGATTGAAATGAGAAGGGAATTGAGGTTGGTGACGGGGTTAACATTGAAACTGAGGATGATGTAGTGGTTGAATCAGATGAATTTATACAGGGAGAAACAATAGGAAATGAAGCTGTCGATATGGTGGAAAATGGTGAACTTGATGATCTGGTCGCGTTTGATGTACAACGGTCACGATAATTGTTAACTACACTTTTAAATGGATTGAATGAAATTTGTTGTTGCAAAAGGTGGTTTTCTTCTGTTGTACGCTGCCATACCAGTTGCAAAATTTCTTTTTTTAGGTCTTCGAAAGTTTCCTCCAGTTTAATTTTTTTTAGTTCGCTGCATAGGAAGCGACAGAATTCTTCTTCGCGAGTTTCGTTTGCTGGTTCCATACATTTATATGCAAACTTTAATGCATCTATCGCTTGCTTCTCCATTTCGTCTGTTTGACTCTTACTCGATTTCTGCAAATATTAAAAATTAAACATACTTTATATAGAATAGATATAGAATCATGCAAGTATTCGTATTTGTGCAACATGCTAAAGGCCAGTCAAATAAATATTTCAACTTACTTTTTTTTTTTTAATTTCAACTACTTCGACGCTGTCGTTAATACCCTTCTGAAATAAAAATGATAACATAAAAAATAGTGGTAAAATTGCATTTAAAAGCTAATTTTAAGAAAACTTACATCAGACACATCTATATTCGAATAACTTGGTGTAGAATCACTGCAGTGGTTTAAAAAAGATAATTCAGAAAAGCACCACAATTTGGGTTCATAAATATTATCCGTGCCGGTACCGCTTTTCCTTGAATTGTGTATCTTAGTGCGTTCTTTTGATAACTGGGATTGTAAGGTCCTGATTTTTTTTTTCAATTGTGCAATTGTTACATTTTGTCTGATTGGTTTTATTGCATCTAACATTAAATTATATTTCTCCGATCGCTTGATTTTATTTGTGAAATTAATATCCAACGGATTGTATAAAGCTGGATATTTTTTAAATTCATTTATTAAAAAGAGTGTTTGCTCTTTATTCCAATCAATTTCACTCATTTTATTATTTGTTCACCTCGCTTGTAACAAAAAATTAGAATGAGCTCCTGTCAAAATAAAAAAATAAGAAAAAATAACGGTAAATATTTTTATATGTGTTGGTGTGTAAAAGATAATAATTATGAAATAGGAATAAATTTATCAATAAAAGTGTTATAAGCAGACGCCTGGCCACTACTTGGTTCGACAACGATACCAATTACATTTCCGATACCTCATATCATATAAATTTTTGTGGACGAAAACTTACGTGGCTACACCGTTTTTGTCATGATGAACTAAAAGTATCATACCTCAAGAAACCCTGTATCATTACGATGCAAACTTTTCAAATGGCTGTCCTATTGTTGTTTGAGACATGTGATGTGATGACGTAAGGATATACAAGAAACGCTACAGTTAAATAATGAAATGTTACAAAAGCATATTCAAAGTTTAATTGAATCAAAATTGTTGCCGTGTGGGACAGAGGTTGGTTTTTTTGTTTTACTAGGTCTTTTACCTTGAATACAATATAATATTGTAACGCTTTTTTTCTCTGCAGAAATTAGAAGATTCAACCGAAATTATTGACTATTCAAACAAAAGGACTAAGTTTAAAATTACTGCAGCTCTCCAACGTGAAACACCTCAGGAAGTTGAACATGCGATGCACGCAGTAAATGAAGATAGAAAAATGTATTTACTCAGGTGGAGTTAAAATTTATGTATTATAATAAATGTAATATTGTAATTTATACATGTAATAAAAATAAAAAGTATTCTTAAAAAAAATGTAAAATAAAATATATTTTTAATTAAAGCTAGATAAATTCAAAATTGAAATTTTGGCGCCAAAAATTTATAAGCCACGCCCACAAATTTGTCGTACCATAACCTAACTTTTTTGTCATCATTTTCCGAGTTTTTTGGCCAACTTTCATAGGAAATCTTATAATAAGTCGGACATTATTCCTGACAAAAGTCGGTGATGAAATCCGCAAAATGTCAGGAAAATGTAAAAATTTTCGGAAATAAAAATACTTGGGACTCTACGCGTATATAGTGCATTTTTTAGAGTAGAGTTTAACTCGACTCAACCCACAAATTATTAGGTCGAGTCGAGTTTAACTCGACTCTGTATATAGTGAGAGTTAAACTCGAATTAAATTCGACTCGACTCGCAGCATATACAGTATATACTAAAGATACATGTTAAACCGAAAGTGGTCTGACTGAGTTTTATCTGAACGTGATCTGACTGAAAATTTGGGTTGGTGTTTACATGGGACTTTTTTATTTGATCTGAGCTGACAGTTCAAATGTCACTTTGTTCTAAAATTACATTTAAATTATTAAAAAATTATTTAAAATAATTTAAAAACCACTTGGAAAATGTATAAAAACATTTTGCCCTTTTAACAGTATGAAAAAATCTGTCAGTTCAACTAAACTAAAGTTTACATGTTTAACTCAATATACAAACTGACTCAACCAACCAAATTTAAGTTGACCGAACTCAGACTACTTTCAGAACACTTTCAGTCAAGTCGCCGTTTACATGTTGAATTTAACTCAGACGTTTTCAGTCAGATCACTTTCGGTTTAACATGTATCTTTAGTAATAATGTGGTTTTCCTGTTGCAACAAAAAACAGATTCGAAGTCGAATCCGAGTTGAAAAATGACAGTTTTTTGACGTTTTAACTGGAACAGCCAAAAATCCGGATTCTGCGATTTTTTGTTTTTTATATGGTTGTGTGAATTTACGTATTAATTGTCAAATTCTATTTTTATAATTAGATTGTTAATACTGATGAATTTTTCCGTAAATTAATAAATAATTTATTGTAATCATGTTATTTGTTGTATTATTTGTTAATTATTTTACTGGTTTTTAAATATATTTTTCCGCACATTTATTTTGATGTTTAAATGACATTTCGATGACATTTAAATGTTATTGTATTAGTAATCGCTCCGAAAAATTTTACCGAGCGACGAATGACAACTGCTGTCACTTGGGTTTCGCTCCGAATCTGTTTTTTATTGCAACAAGAAAACGACATAAGTATCGACAAAATAGGCCCAACGAACCAAAAAATTGTGATTACAAAAACTACGCACATTCATAATAATACCGGGTTTCCATTGTGATGTTATATAATAGTATTATACTATAAGCCCTGTATTACTTTATCGTATTTATTCGTCATATAAAAACATCAACATATTTATATGTAAGTGTAATGGTTATAGTAGTATTTTTCTGATGAATTATTTATCTAATGATATTTAGCATCATGAAGCTAAATATGTACTATAATATTTGTTTTGACAACGGCTCAAAATGGCGGAAAAATTCAACTGGAGTATTACGGACGTTATTTATGGTTAATATTACGTTGTCTTGTAAAATTAAAATTCTTGTACATTATACGAAATATGACGAAAAAAAATGCTTGTATTGTAATGTAATATAGTAAAAGGATTTGTAGTATTTTTCTTATCGCCAAATTTAAAACGCTTTTAACTTCACACCAAATGATGGAAACCCGATAAGAAATAGTATGTAGTATAATAGTACATATTGTACTATTTTGCTATTATACTATTGACGATGGAAACCTCGTATTAATTTTATAAATAAAACATATAACGAAGTTTATTTTTGTTTTTCTGAAACTTTTTTTGGAACTGAGAATGACGTTTGAGTTCCATTTTATTTGCCTTGTTTTTTTATTTTATCGGAGAGATCAGAGAGATCAGATAGATAATTTATCGGAGAGAACAGAGAGCTTGTCATCTGAAAAGGCCTTTTCAAGATTTTATTAAACTGGAAAAAATAAAATGAAACAAAAAGGAGAAACAAAAATTAGCGCTCTGGGGGCCTATTCTCGAATTCCACATCCACTTCCCACATGTGGACATCTGTCAAAACTCATAAAAATTGAATTTTTTCGGTACTAAGGAAATATTTCCGAATGGGTATAAGCATGTGGAAAAAATTCCCCATATAGGAAAATGTCAATGCCGCATGTGTTTTATATACGAATTACAATTTTCGAAATAATTTTTGACAACTTTGACAGATGTCCACATGTGGAAAATGGATGGAAATTCGAGAATAGGCCCCCTGTTACCATTTGACTGCATTTGCAACTTAAAACACCCAATTTAATTAAAACATTAACATTTTATGGAAAAAATTTTGTTTCAAATAGTGATATGAGACAATAAAAAAACGAAACAGATTGCTATCTGAATTATCTGAAAAATAAAAATAGCAAAAGGCCTTTTTCGGATCTCGGATATAATAAAAAAACAAAGCAATTATGTATAAGATGTCCTATGAACAGTGGAACAAAACCCTAACCTAATGGAACTAAATATGTTCAAAATAGAATTTGGCGGGAATCAGCAATTTGGGGTTAGGTTGACTACTATAGAAATTGGCGCGAATTACGGCATTTCAAAATTCAGGGTTGATTATATTTTATTTCAATATTTTCCGTGTTAAATAACAATCGTTTTTGTATGAATTTAATAAAAATGTGTATTTTGTTCAGTGTACAAGTAACAGTAATTAAATAAAATATTAAATATGTAAGTATTTAAATTGCTTTGCAATCATGTTCAGTTTTAAATTAAAAACAAATGTATATTGTTTTCATTGGTGTAAAACAATAAATAATAGTAAAAAAAATCTATTGCTTTGCCGAAATCCACCCTTAACCGCTCGAACTGCATTGGTCAGCTCAGCGAACGCTTTTACACACAAACAATCATTTTTTTAATGTCTGTGAGAATCGAACTCGGGGACGGCAGAGCTTGGTAATATAAGCCATTATTATAATCGCTGCTCTACATTAAACAACATAACAGTAAATAAATATTTAAATTCCATTTCAACCAAATTAAATTTTAAAATTTAATTTAATAAGACTTATTTTGTGCTCAGCTCATGATAAATAATACTTATTAATAAATAATAATAAATAGTAAGTAATTAAGTAAATAATAGAAACGTATGTACAGTAAAATAGAATAAGGTAAAATTACATTTCAATCACATTAACATTAAATTCAATAAAAATTTATATTGTTTTCATAAATTATCTACATACTCGTAGCACAAAATAATAAATAAATAAATTTTAATTAAATTTCAAACATGATTCATGATGAATCATATGTTATTTTTGTACTTTAGTTAGTTTTTAAAAAAGCATTATTACATTCAAGTAAAAAATTCAAATAAAAAAATTGAAGTAAAACATTTTAAGTAAAAAATTCATACTAAAATATTAACTTAAATTAAAATCAAAAAAATTAAAAGCTAATTTATTATATTTAAAGAAGTGTTTGGGCCGGGAGGAACATTTTCTTGTTTTTTGGTTTTTGCTGTATTATCTTTTACGTTGTGGAAATCATCTTTTATTAAAATCTTTAAAGTTGTCAAATATCAAATTATCCGTAAGTATGTGAAACCAAAGGGAATCCTATACGTGCTAATCACTGCCATGTAAATAACTTGGGCTTTCTTCAATAATTTCGAATAACCTACAGAAAATCAGAGAAATATCGAAATTTTGAAATAATCTCAAAAACTCTTTTAAAAATCACCATTTAGATTTATATGCGTAACTCTGCAAGTTAATAAAGTTTCGAACAAATTCGAAAATCTTTAAAAATCTCGAAAAACTTAAGAAATCTAGAATAAACCGCGGAATAATCTCGATTACCCCAGAAAAAATTCGAAAAATCTGTAAATGATGTGAATACCGATTGACCGAAAAATCTGGATATTAATGAATAATATGGGAAAGACTGTAAAAATCTAGAAAACCCACGAAAATTTTGAAAAGTTCCGAAAATTCGTTTTAATATGGAATTTTTTGTTAAACTTAATGTTACTAATTCTACTATGCAAGTTAAGGCTAAGCTCAACAAAACGATATGCAATAAGTATAGAATCCTCGAATCCTCGGCTCTAAAAATCTCGAGAAATTTTAAAAAGTGATCAAAAGCTGAAACCTGAGACAAGCGGATATTAAATCGGGAAGCGAGAATATCCAAAATCAGGAGAACCCCACCAAAACAAACCAAAAAAAAACATCATCACTAGTTGAAAAATTAAGTTGGTGATTTGCATTTTCCTTGTATTTAAAATAGTTTTTCAAAATAAACTGGTAAATTTCAATTTTATTTACCGTTTACTGGTAATCAAAAATCCACTAAATGAGAAACTATGGTTTGGCTCAAATGAGGGAAATAAGAATTCATTTTCAGTTGCAGTAAAGTATTTTTCTAGTTTCTTCTTGATTTTTATGAACATCACAATGATACATCGAAAGTTCCTAACACTAGCAGATTATTATAAGCTCTCTATCTTTTAAATTAAATTTAACCTTTTGCAAAATAAATTTGGTTTGTTTCTAATCAAAACTTGATTTGTGAAAGATTGAATTTGTTTGGCTGAAAGTTCAATTTGATTTGTAAAAGGTTGATTTTTAAATGCAACAAGGGTAAACTTCGAGTTATGCAAAACGTATACGAATAATACAAATAAATCAACCAAGCAAAAATTAAAATCGTTGTTTGATGTCGAAAGCTTTGATTTCAAACGAGTTTAGATAATATTCTTCTAAATCTAAATATCGGTCAGAACCTAAAGTTATTTTTATTTCTCTGCAGTCAGAACCGAGAGGAAATGGTTGAGAAAATGTCTTAAGAAAATAATTAATAGTAACAGGAATGATTTCTTCCTTTTTTAAAAATTAAACCACCGCCTTTTCTTAAAATTTTCCTAGAAATGTACCGGGTGCTGCGGGTACCTAGTTACGCCACTGTCTGTTTACCATTTAATAAACTTATAACACACAATTTTTGGCTGATAAATTCCCTTGCTGACCTTTCAATGTGAACTGGTGGGCTGTTGAACGGTGCTTGATGGTTTATTTAATTTTTGAATTACACGTCTTCTATAAAATACTATAATACTAACCATGATATGAGTATTAAAAATTTTACACCACATAGGTATTATTTATTTACGCATACAAAAATTTTAAATTACATTACCACAAAAAAGCTCAAAAGGAAAAATAATTAATTTTTTATAAAAACAACAATAAAGTACTTTTCATACCAGACGCCTCGCCTCAAAATTTTTAGTTACCACAAATATGAAGCTGACGGTGGCATTGACTTCGAACATTAGGCTGCTATGAACAATTTTATTTAGGTCCATTTTACACATGAATTACAGCAAGAATTGAGATATTCTGAATTTGTAACGTACACATACATATGTGCTAGATTCTTCGGTAAATATAAAACAGTTGTGCCAAAAATGTGATTTGTAGGTTATGTTGACAAAGCACTTCGCTTGAATTTATTTCTTTAAAATTAAACGTTATCAATCAAATAAAACAAATTTGCTTAATTCATAAATGAAATAAAGAATTTTTATTTTTGAAGCTCAAAGCCGAGGCGCCTGGTATGAAGGTAGGCGCATGCCAAAAGACTTCAGGTTTTTCGACGCGCAGTCTACACTAAAAAGATAAAATCTTTCCGTCTCCAAGTTGCTAAATGTTTTTGTTGTTGTATTATTTTTGGTAACTTTTTCAGAATATAACACAAGAGAGATCGAAAAATTTTATCTTTTTAGTGTAGACTGCGTGTCGAAAAACCCGAAGTCTTTTGGCATGCGCCTGTCTTGAAAAGTACTTAATGGCTGCTAATTCAATGTTTATGTTCTTCACTCGTCAAAAATAATAAAGAAAAGAAAATCGATCTCCTCGTATATAAGAGTAATATAGAAATGGAGTCGCACAAATATTACTACGACTGTATAAAAATAAACAACTTCCATTGTCGGAACTGTTTAATTCAGTTCCATTTTGTTATACTTGGGTATTTACAATTGTAAAAGTACGAAATCTTTCTCTATAGTAGAAAAATTATAATTGGACCAACGCAGAAATCTGACGTTTGAATTTATGAGGATTTGTTAGTGTTAAGCCTGAATTTCACTGCGAATAAAAGCTTGTTAGTCAAAATAAAATGAGATAAAAACATAAAATCGGTGGTTGTCTGAACGAAACACCCAACAAAGTCAGTCAAGATTATACTTACCAAAAAGGTGTATCTGAAAAATAGTTCTCGCACACGCTAATAATTAGTTGGAGAGATTAGTTTAACACTAGAACTACCGACCGGTCAAAATGACCGGTTATACATTTATTGAATTCAATTTTTTTAATTATTATGTTAATATTTTTGTGGGAATCTGTGACGACTTTTAATATGACAACAAAGTAATTATGTTAAAATTCATCATAAACTTCCAAAAAAATTATAACAATAGTTAAAAAAAATTGAATTCAATAAATGTACAATTTGTCATTTTGACGGGTTGGTAGTTCTAGTGTTAATTTTTTATGACGGAAAATATCCGAAAAATAATAATTCTGAGACGAGTACTTATTAATATTAATTTATTTTCAAGATAATATTAGAATTAGCGGTTTGCGTTTATTTAAGTTGTAATTTCCAGAATTAATAATTTGGAGTTGAATGATAGAAGGAAGGCTTAGGCCTTTTTTGTAGATAATTACTGTATTGAAGTGAAAGGAAATATACAACCAACGATGAAATCAGATAGAAGAATTCCGATTAAGATCTTTAAAATGAGCTAAAAGTCGCTAGCATAAAAACTTCGCTCATTTGCTGCAACAATGACACAACTCAAAAATGACTTTTTGTTCAGGCAACACTTCTAAAAATATTGAAATGTAATACTTTTCGACAATAATTTTAAAATCATATAGTGGTATAATTTAGATGTGTAATGGGGAATATGTTGATAGAAACACAGGGTTATAGTACCTCTAATAACTCTTGTGTGGGGCTATAACCCCAACACAACTCAAAAATTACAATTTTGAGTTATGTCACTATTGCAGCAAGTGAGCGATATGTAGTTATGATAAAAATAAAATGGTTGTCTCGTTTTCTCGGAGAAAAAATCAGCAATGAAACCAACAGCTCAACCGCAAGAATTGAAATTAAACGTAATCCATTAACAATGTACTTTATTTAGGTATTAACAATATCTTCTAAAAGTTTGGACGGTTTAGGATGCCAAGATTTGAAAAAAGTTTGATTCAATTTTGAAATTTTGAAACAAAAAAAAAATTTAAATTTATGCTAAATTTTTAAGGAGCATACAATGACGGATGATAAATTAAGACGAAATGTAATACTTTTTTACTACAAACAAGTTGATTTCTTGTTCTCTGACGATTGAAAACTTATGCTATTGATTTATTATATCTATATGGAAATTATACTCTGCAATAGTTCCAAATGACATAAGAAAACTGCACCTATGCATCAATCTCTGGTTGCATTACTTTAGGTAAATTATTTAGTGTTGTGAATTTCTCTTGAAGAAAATGTTAGTCTTAAGCAAAATTCACTTTAAAATATAAACCTAACAAACCACGATTACAATTTCGCTTTCGTGCTCAAGCTAAAGTGTTGAATTAATTTCAATATCGGTAAATTACACTACATCTATGCCACTTACGCTTCCACTCTGTTTTACATTCCATGTTTATCGTGTTTCTATAGCTAGATTTTGTATCGAATTGTGACTTATCATAATACTGTTTTGCCAAGATCATGTAGTGATAGATTGAGAAAAATACCAGATAGAAAATTTTTGTGCTCTCAGTGAATTAAATACCTTTACTGCACTCGGTCGAATAGCGTTCAAAAATATATATTCTATTTTTACCGGTTCTTTCTTCTGGTCTTATTCGATTACTTGGGAAAATATATTAAAAATCTGTTTAAAAATTCTCCAATTTTCAGTTATATTTCCTTCTAAAATCAACATCTACTTTTTTTACATAATCTATTTTAGTTTCTCTAATAATACGTGTTTTTGGAGGCCTTCCACGTGATTTCTGTTTTATTTTACTAACGTCATTAACGTTATTTGATCAACGGCAGCACAATGTATTAGCAGTTTAGCATACATCACTATTTTCAACATTGTTGAACACATTTTAATTCACTTTTGTCTAAACTACAAATTTTAAAATGCTTTAATTTGTTGGCATCGCCATGTTATGTTCTAGTGTAGTTGTTTTAAAATAAAATACAACCATTCCACTTCAAAGTGTATGTATAGACTATTGTTTTTATTATTGTTCCGATTACTTTGCTTCCATGTATACTTTTCCTTTTAATACCAAATTATTAATAAAATACTATAAATAAATAAATAAATAAAATATTTAAAATTAACGGTAATGAGGTATTTGCCGTAAAATTCTTACGTTTCATTCTTTACTTGCTTGGTAATGCTTGGTAATCTGTCATTTGTTTCATTAAGTAGTGTCGTTCATTAAGTAATGTCTCGGAACCGATAAAGATCCCATGTAAATCTTCATTAATTTTGTAAGGTTCCGTAAATTTTCGATGGAGTTTTCGGCTATTGTCGGTGGATATGTAGGTTCTCTGTTTTTACCTCTGTTACCGCCTTCCCGCAAAAATAAGAACTTTAATTACAAGATTTGCTACTTTGTTCTTATTAAATTGGGAGCTATTAGTCGAGTTCTTAATTTAGAAACATTACAGCTAGGAGTTCACATTTTGGGAAATTATCACAGTATTATAATTTTAATTTAGGCAATTCAGAACAGAAAAAGGTGAATTCAGAAAGTCATAACTTTCTCAATATAATAGTTAACCCAAATTAATTTAGGACCCGAGAGACTAGAGATTTAAACTAAGCAATTTTTTAGTTCAGTTGGTTAAGCAGTGTTTAGTAATCAATATATGTATATAAAAAATATTCTAGAATGTCTGACAGAATGTTCTAGAGTTTTCCAGAATGTTCTATAATGATCGGGGACGTTGGAGAATCTTGTAAAATGTTCCAGAATGTTATAGAATCTTCCAGAAGGTTCGAGAATTTTCTAGAATGTTGCATATGCTATATAATGTTCCAGAAGGTTCGAAAATGTTCTATAATGTTCCAGAATATTCGAGAATACTCTAGAATGTTCTAGAATATTCCAGAAGGTTCTAGAATTTTTCATAATATTCGAGAATATTCTTGAATGTTCCAAGATGTTCGAGATTGTTCTAGAATGTCCCAGAAGGTTCTGAACTTCCGAAGGGACTTCCGGTTCCGGAATGTTCTAGAATGCTCTAAAATTTTCCAGATGGTCCTGGACTATCGAAGGTACTTGGTGGTAGATTGTTCCTGAATGTTCTAGAAGGTTCCAGAATGTTCACAATTGTTCTAGAATGTTCGGGAATGTTGGAGAATGTAGAATGTACCAATATGTTATAAAATCTTCCAGAATGTTCGAGAATGTTCTGGGGTGTTCCAGAATGTTATAGAATCTTCTAGAAGATTCGAGAATATTCTAAAATGTTTCAGAATATTCGAGAATGCTCTAGAACTTTTCACCATTTTCTAGAATTTTCCAGGATGTTCGAGAATGTCCCAGGTTCGAGAATGTTCTAGAATGTCTCAGAAGATGCTGGACCTGCGAAAGGACTTCCGGTTCCGGTAGATTCTTCTTGAACATTCTCGAATGCTCCATTATGCGGACATGGTGGAGATACGTTCTAGCTCAGGAGGATATATAGGCGATGGCAAGACGAATACGTCAGTATAATTTTGGAAATCGATTAGAGCGGAACAAGAATTAGTGAAAGTAATAGAAAGTGAAATAAATTTGAGTGAACATTTTTAAACGTAATAAGTGAAAATGAATTGCTTAAGGCATTAAACAGTTTAATAAGTGAAATTTTAGTGTGTTAAGTAATATTAACATTTAACATTTAACATTTAACGTTTAGCTTCACAACGGAAGAGAATGAATAGATTCAGAGAAAACTTTAAAGATGAATAACGAGAAGAAATTAGAGAAGATGATCGAGTGAGACAATCAGCAAGCAGACATAGAGGAACTGCTGAGGAAACAAGATTACGAAATGAACTAAGTAGAGTTACATTGAGTGATGTTCATGAAAGACAACAGTCGCAATCGCATGAGCAAAACATTAGCGTACGAGAATTGCGAAGCAGAAGAAGTAGAGATTACAGTTTGGCAGGTGAGGCATTGCGTTATAATCGCAGTAAAGAGTCAGTTTTGTGGTGCCAAGAAATTCAGTAGAGAAACATCAGGAATGTGTTGCATGAATGGAAAAATTCGAGTAACGCCATTGAAGTGCCTCCGCACTAGAACTATTTCATTACATGACTGGAGAAATTCCGTAATCAAAACATTGTCTACGAAATATGAGAGCGCACAATTCTTGCTTTCCAATACCATTATTTGGTGCTACTTCTTTGTGCAGTTAAAATGATCAATTCAATCCTGTCTTTTCATTTAAAGGACCAGTCTATCATCAAGTGGGATCATTGTTACCTTTGCCAAACGAATCTCATAATTTTTTGCTAGTGTATTTCATTGGCGACGAAGAAACGGAAGTCGATCAACGTTGCGCAAATATAAGTGGATTAAGATGGAAATCATTTAAGATCTGCAGAAGATTTTGCATAATTACAATCAACTGGTTCACGTATTCAAAACCGCACTGGATCGAATGAAATCCGATTAGTATAAAGTTGTGATTCGAGCCGCCAAAAGATAAGTTGGAGAACACGAATGTCGATTCAATGCACCTCAAGTCAATGAAATTGCCTAATTTTGGCTAATTTTGAATAGACCTAATTTTTTATTGTTTTATTGGGATATCTGCGCATTCAGAATATAAAGCTGACAACATCTCATCGATAGTTATTTCATCTTTCAAAACACCTTAGAATACTTATGACAGATGCCGATGATTATTTTGGGATGGGCCTCTGAATGGTAACTGAATGAAATAATTTCATAATTGAGCATTTTCCAACTTGCATTAAAGAGTGAACGCAAATATGTACAAAATCTTTTTCTTTTCAAAGTCAAATAGTTGAACAAAAAAATGTAAAGAACTTGCTGGATGAAACAACAAAAAACGTAGAAATGTGCATGTAGAGTTTGAAAATGTTAGGTCAAAGAGGTAGTCGTTAGGTCAACAAAAAACCTAGAAATGTGCAAGTAGAGTTTAAAAATGTTAGGTCAAAGAGGCATAATTGTATTTAAAGGCCATCACACATTTTTCAATGGAGTAATAATAGTGAATAGCAGCAGTAGTAACAACCTAATATTTTAACGGCTGTTTTAGTTTGGAATAGTTGTTTCATATTACATGCTACAACAAAATGTAGATACTTCGAGGTAAATAAATTTATGTCACAAAATTCTTGCATGATTTATCGATTATTTTAATTCAAAAGAAATTTTGTTAATACATCCCCACATAACATAATATATGTAGATGTACGGTTGATAAAAGCCAAACAAAAAATCCTTTTTTTTTGTTGGTACTTTGGGTTTATTTTTACCTAAATTAAACCCACTTAATAATTTAGCAGGTCGTTATACATGAATATAATATCACAAAATAATTTATCTACCAAATGTCAGGACTTTATCACGTAATAATCGTTAAAATGTTTACTACTTGTCGTTGTTCATAGTAGAAAACATCAGTCAAATGTCACAAATTGATATATGAAAATGTGCGTATAGATAATCCGAATTAGTTGCTTGATAATTTTCATATAAACCAAAGAACATAACCACAAAATTTTCTAAAGAGTTTTCAATATTCTTATCGATTTACGAACAGCGAATTTTGAGAATTTTATTTTTATAATTTTTAAATTTTTTTTTTTTAATTTTTGGAAATGTTTTGAATTAAGTAGTTTTTTGTAAACCTTATACTTTTTAAGATATTTGCAAAATACATTTTCTGGACCAAGGGAGTGGCCACTTCCGGTTAGCCGATTTGGAGTAAAATTCACTGGGACCTCCCAATTTATCAAGAAAGCTTAAATCTGAAGTTTCAGTTCGATTGGTTGAATCATCTGGGCTGTAGAGAGAACACAGATTGACGTACTAACAGACTGAAAGACAGACACCATTTCGAAACCCACTTTTTCGGACTAACAGATAAATCTCCAAAAATCTCAAAATCCAAAATTTTCATGATTACTATACTTTATTTTACTTACGTAAAAGAAAGTAAAAAGCTTGTGTAAACAGGCGTGCGAATCAAACACAATAATTTAAAAGATTTCGAAATTGACCCAATCGTATCTGAACGTATATTTGTTCCAAATATTTCTTCTATCAAAACATCTGTACAAATAAATTGTGAGGGAATTTTGACGATGTCCTCTGCTAAACCCTCTGTGCTCGGAAGCGGACGTTTTCTAAAAGTTGCTAATAAATGTAATGATAATGCCTCAATTCCACTGTGAATCAAAGTTTGTCAGTAAAAATAACTTGAGATAAAAATAGAAAATCGGTGGTTGTGTGAACGAGAAAACGAGACACACAACGGAGTCAGTCAAAACCATAGAAAAATTACAAAGAGAACAGAAACTAAACTAAAATAGTGAAGCAATTTAAAAACCAAGATGGCCGACAAAATCATCGTTGTCGACAAAACCATGATGGCCGACAAATTATTTTGTTTTCTTTTTTCCAGTGGCGTTGCATATTTTTTTTAATGTTTCCTATTTATATTATAAAATATCTATTTCAATATAAATAAAAATGTTTTAACAGTTATACATATATGATGTGGGGTAATACATTTAAAGGAGTATAATTAATATAAAAAAAATATTGTTATAATTGTACAAAATTATGATAATGATTCTTATGTGTGTTGTGTAAGTATGCCACACATAAGTATTTTTATCATAATAGTTTACAGTTACTGCAATGAACATAAAAATAACAATTTACAACGTAGCTAAAGTAATGAAACTTTTAAAACTTCTAATAACATTTTCTCATATGATTTTCTCGTTTATTAAACTTCCATAATATTGAATATAATGAGACGCCTATGGTCTTTTTCTTTGCTTTCGTCATGTTGCAATGGCGATTCATATGAGTTGTCAAAATAAGATTTTTGTTCGAATGAGACTTGAAATTTGGACTTTAATTACAATTTTATGAAATAAATTTTTTTTTGTGTCTGTTTAGAACATTATAAAACATAGCGAATTTACTGATGTGTATAAAATAAGTGTATAAAATTCAAAAATATTTAAAATCATTGTGTACAAGTGATGTAAATATTTGTAAACAAATAAAAAAGGAATTATGCTGAAAACAGATGTGCGGAATTTCCGCATGCGGATACGCATGCGAAAACGCAACCAAAACACATGAGCGTTTTATTTTTACTTTTGCGTTTTATTTTGACATTTCGCTTAATATTGTTTGGGACGCCATATTGTGTAATCGAATTGTGTTGTATGTATATCTTTTGTGTTTAAAAAATTCAAGAAAATGAAACTAATGAAATACGATTCATTAAACAAAATAATTTTGGTGTACCTTTGTTTTTTATCTTATAAAAAACTGATAAAAATTATTCAAAATCAGCAGAGAACATCAAACAGAAGGATTTGGACTCGAGAAATTTATGCTGAAAATGAAAGAGAAATGCATGGATTTTTCGCAAAAATATTTTTAATAATTAAAAATAATGACGAGGATCAATTTAGGAAGGCAACGAGAATGGGCATTAAGGAGTTTAACATTTTAAATAGTTTGTTAAAACGAAAGCTACAGAAGCAAAACTATGTCCGAAATGCTATTGATCCAGAATTGCGATTAGTGCTAACTTTAGTGTAAGTACAACATACTATAAATATGTAATATAGTACAAACATTTAAATTATATTTAATTTTACATTTAGGTATTTAGCTCATGGCGCAGCGTGGCAAATACTGGCGTGGTCGTTCAGAGTTGGTTTGTCAACAGTACGGGAAATTATCTTGGAGGTTTCTAAAATTATTTGGGACGAACTCAGTGGAATCTACTTGTCGCCACCAACTGAAACTGAATGGAAAAAAATTGCCGACGAATTTTATAAAAATACTGGAATGCCTAATGTCGTAGGTGCAATCGACGGCAAACATATTCGTATAAAATGCCCACCACACGCTGGCTCACTGTACTATAATTATAAGAAATACCATAGTATCGTCCTGTTAGCTACGTGCGACAGTAACTATTTATTTTCTGCTGTTGATGTTGGCGCATATGGGAGCCAGAGTGATGGTGGCATTTTACAAAAGAGCGCATTTGGAGACCAAATTTTAAATTTAACAATTAATATACCAAAAACGATGGTATTTCCGAACAGTAACGAGGAGTTTCCTTCTTATTTTATCGGCGATTCGGCTTTTCCTCTAAGGACCAATTTAATGCGGCCTTATCCTGGGCGAACACTTCCGGCTGACAGAGACCATTTTAACAAAAAATTATCAGGAGCCAGAGTTAAAATTGAGAATACTTTTGGAATTTTGACCGCGAAATTCCGAGTATTGACGAATTCCATAAACTTATTTCCTCAGAATGCCGAAATAATTGTACGTGCAACTCTGGTCCTGCACAACTTTATTAAACTACACGATTCGTCGAACTATGTACCAAATAGTTTTGTTGACCATTGGAGTGAACAAAATGAAATGATACAGGGTACTTGGCGAAGTGAAGTTGAGCCTTTACCTCAGTATAGGCATTTCAGCCGATTCAATGCTTCTAGAGATGCATTCTCTATCAGAGAAAACTTAAAAGACTATTTATATAATATGTAAATAAAAAATTTATTGAAATAATATTTATGGCTTTTCATATAACATTTTATTTATCACTTTTATTATTTCGATTCGCATTTCCCCAAAATCTGCTGGTGAGATTTGGGCCTCGATCACTTCTGTTGCAATTGAATCGAAAAATAATGAAATTGGATTTTTTTCGGCTTCTTCCGGGCGCACAAATGATTTTTTTGCCAAAGCTAACAATTGCTTCATCTCATCATTCGCCTCATTAAGTAATGCTTCATTTTTGTTTTTATTTGAAGCTCGTTTTTGTGTTGTAGATGACGAAGAACTGCTGTTGGAATCTAATCTCCTTTTTGGTAGTGCCGTTGACGTACTCGGTGAGGGATTACCTATGTCGTAGTCTAGTTCCATGTCGAAAAAACTAGTTTCTATGTCCGATTGGATTTCGATAGATTCACTCGTATTTGAGTATTCATTTACATCAACTAGTTCTCTGCTATAATTTCCAGTTGTTCTAAAAAAAAAAATAGTCATCAAGTTATTGTCCATAGTATATACATATGTAATTTCTATATATTTACTTTTCGTTTGCGGTATCAATATCTAGCATGAACGACATTATGTCGAACCATTTCCATGTTTTAGGTGGAGTGGATGCTCCACTGCCAGAAGCACAAGATTTCATGGTTTTTACTTCTTTTTGGAATGTATCTCTTAAATTCCTCCATTTCGTTTTTACTTTTTCAACTAGAAAATAAAAAATTTGAATAGCGAAAAATTGTTTAGATTATATGTAAATACAATATGTAACATATTTATGTATTTATCTATAACGATAATGCGATAATGTATCAATTTTAATTACTTACTGGGAATTTTTAATTTTTGTGACAATTCAAGAAACTTTTTATCTCTTAAATATATATTTTTATAGTTATGATGCTTTTTGTTGTAAATAAATTCGTTTTTCTTTATAAATTCTATTATAACCTCCTCCATTTTGGATATAAATTGGAATGTCAAACAGGAAAGTTATGTCGTGAAGTTAGCATTAATTATTAGTATTTTACTTTTTTGTGTTGTCAACACTGCTGCCGTGCGTTTTTTTTAGAATTAGAGACAACTTGCGGAAAAACGCAAGTTATGCGAAATACATGTATTTCATTTCATATAAAGTAGTGTATTCTAATTTAGAGGTGCGTTTAAACGCGCGTTTTTCCGCACATCTGTTTCCAGCATTACCGGTGAAATGTAATCCCTTTTTTCTCAATTTTTGCTTTATATCGGGTATTTTTGGACTTATACACACAACACGTATACATGTTTTTAACAAATAAATTTATTTTTAGAAAGAAGACTTTTCGTTTTTATTCAAGATTTGCCTTGCAAAGTTTAAGAAACTAAAACATCAAATTTAACAATTTTTCTAACCAATATGGCGTTGGTAAAAAAGAAAGACAAAAAATAAACGAAAGCGGCTTCAGTTGTTTTTATGATTTTATATGGGATTTTGGTTTTACCTTCTATCCTTTTGTTCATTATCTGTGGTCAAAACCAACAAAAATGTCTATACAAGCCAAACAGCACTAACACTTAAGATATAAAAATGTATACTATATTTGTATATATGAGGAGTGTCTGATCAAAAGTCGCTATTTACATTTTCCAAAATAACATTTTTGTTTTTTATCAGGACAGAATTTTTTAAATGAAATAGGCTAAAAATGGCTATTTCCAGAATGGAGCAAAAATTTCCAATTTCTCCATGAAAAATATCCCTATAATTCTTGATTTTGGTCAAACCAAGCTATTTACTACAAAAAAGTGATCAAAATAAATTATCAAAAAGTAAGATGTAAATAGCGACTTTTGACCAGGCACTCCTCATATATACAAATATAGTATACATTTTTATATTCTTAGGGTTAGTGCTGTTTGGCTTGTATAGACATTTTTGTTGGTTTTGACTGACTCCGTTGTGTGTCTCGTTTTCTCGTTCACACAACCACCGATTTTCTATTTTATATAGTATCAAAACCAACAAAAATGTTTATACAAGCCAAACAGTACAAACACTTAATATATAAAAAAGTACGTTAAGGCGTAGTATTAGTGATGCGTATAAATTAAATCAGAAAGTATATATGTATACACAAAACTAACACCAATGTCTATAATTCTACGAAAAAATCTGTCAAATACCGATATATAAATACTAATACATAAATAAATTTAGTGTACATTTTTTTGATAGGATCTGTGTAAGGAGCGAACGAGACGGCTTGTATAAACATTTTTGTTGGTTTTGAGTCAGTCAAAATTTTACTTACAAAAAATGAAAATGTGTGTCTGTGTTAGTGCACTGAAATCGAAATTAAAAAAAGTATCAAATCGAGAACATTTTATGGCAGTCCAACTAATATATGTACATAAATATTGTGTACCGATGAAAAAATCTTCTGTTTGGCATTTTTATGGGGAAGATTTTTTTTAATTTTGTATTTTATGACGGTAATAATTTGAATAAAATAATTCTGTTATGAGTATTAATAATAATTCATGTTTTAGATTATTTTGAATCGTAAAAATAATCGAATTATCGCTAATTCTTAACTTTTTTTAATAATTCTTGGTTATGTTTTTGTTTGCTGTCAAAATGTATCCATAAAATTTGCTATAAAAAAACAATAACAAAATACTTTGCATTATCCTTATCTTGTACCCCGCCGGATATAGTGGAAGCAGCTAATTCAGCTACATGTGATTTACTCCCGCAAAAATCGAAGGAAAAATACGAAAATGCTTATAAACGCTTTATGGATTATCGTCAATCTAAACACATCAAATCATTTTCGGAAAATGTCATTCTGGCGTATTTCGCTGATTTATCTACAAAATTGAAATCATCCACATTATGGTCAAACTAGTCAATGATCAGGTCGATGCTAGTGGTTAAAAATAATGTGGATATTGCAAAATACCAAAAATTACGTGTCTTCTTGAAACGCAAAAACGACGGATATAAAGCGAAGAAATCTAAAATATTAACTATGGAATACGTTCAACAATTCATTTTGGAAGCTTCAGATGATTCGTTCCTAGTTACTAAAGTAAGCATGTAGGTATTTAAAACGATTATTATTTGTATTTACACATTAAATTCAAATATGTTTTCGGATAAAATACAATTCACACTGCAATATTTTTTTGTATGTACCTAATATTATGATTGTTTTTTGTAGGTTGCGTTAATTTTTGGAATCGCTGGTGCTTGTCGATGGGATGAACTAGCCCGCATGGAAATTACTGACATTAGTGATTTGCGATCTAAACTTTTAGTTAAAATCCCGAATAACAAGACAAATAAACCACGATCATTTATCGTAAACGAAACTTATTTAGAATATTACAGAAAATATACAGCTTCGCGTCCAAAAGATTTCAATTCTTTGCGTTTTTTTTTAAATACACAAATAGTAAAGGTTTCAAACATGCAGTTGGCATACATCAGTTTGGTAAAATGCCACAAATTGTTGCTACTTTTTTAAAATTGCCAGACGCAAAACAATACACATGGCACTGTTTCCGCCGTTCATCTGCGACAATTTTAGTTGATAATGGCGCAGATTTAACATGCTTAAAAAGATTTGGAGGATGGAAGTCATCGACTGTTGCTGAAGGGTACATCGATGAATCCATTATCAATAAAATTGAAGTTGCTCATAAGATTTTCGATACAACGGATAATGAAACAGCCGATGCAAATAATGTTAATGATTTTAATAGCAATATATCAACAACAATACTGGGATGCGATAATACTAATCCACCAAAGTTCAATAATTGTACTAATTGTACGGTAACCGTTAATATTACAAATAAGTAAAATTAAACTCCTATACCTAACACATAATTAGTTTGGCGTAGATTTATCAAATAAAAATTGATTATTATGTATATTGTTAAATTAAAATAAATAAATGCGTTTGACCTAGTGTACTTTTATTTCTTCTAAACAATTAAAAATCCATACGGGAATATATTCCCGGCCTAGGCCAGAAAAAATATTCTCGTACTATTATTACTTGTTGCTTAGCAACAAGTACAACATACTGGAATCATGAGCTTTTCGTTTCGAAAAAACAACGGAAAGATATATGTTTTCCTACGATCGGAGAAAAACTCAACTATTTTATAAAATGTATATAAAATAATTTAAAATGATAATGTTACAGCACCACAACATCCTAGACTCATCAATAATTCAGTTAGGTACTATAAGTATATCAAGAATCATCAAATAAAATTAATATAAAAATTCCCAGGCAGCTCTGAAAACTAAATTTAATTAATAAGTCACCATAATACCAAATTTATTACTTCAATGAATAATTATTATAAGAGGATCTTCCGTATTCCCGGGCACACACCGTACACCCATTTACAACATACCAAAACCGATGGATGGAATATGATTATTAGTTGAGACAGAATAGCAGGAACTCCCAGACTCACGGGTACACACCGTACACCCGTTTACATATAACAAAACTGAAGGATAGGATAGGATTGTTAGTTAGGATAGACTCAACCAGATTACAGATACCTGAGCGATCGATAGTTAATAAATTGTTAGTAATTACATAATAAAAAGTTAGCACAAGACAGTACAATTTCAAAACTACGTCTAATTTGCTACATGTTGATCCTGTAGGGTTGATTCAAGCTACGAATTACATCTGAAATTCAGGATTGGTTTAATCCCTATAATACTGATTAATTCTCGAACTATGTTATATACTGAAATTAGATTATTTATTAGTAACCTACATAAGTAAGAGACTTTTTTTAGTCTTCTTAAAGCTAAATTGATTAAAATACATTAATACACAAAAATACAAAGATAGATAAAGCACAATATAAACTTTTTATAAAAATTAGATATTGTAAGAAATCAAATAAGCAGATTACAGGAAAACATTTGTGACGATTATACATAAAATACAATCAAACATAAGTAGGAATAAAAATAAAATAAGACCTGAAATTTAACTTCATATATCAAATTGAGACAATTAATTTTAACTTGAATTAAATATTACAATTCTTGTATTAAATTTCATAAACAACCACACAATCATTAAAATTATGCAACCAAACGAGAAATCAAAAACCATACTTCACTCGCTATACAGTCCCTAAATTAATACGGGTTAGCCCCTTAATCTTGCATTACAAAATCTTGCATTTCAAAATCTTGCATTACAAAATCTTGCATTACAAAATCTTGCATTACAAAATCTTGCATTACAAAATCTTGCATTACAAAATCTTGCATTACAAAATCTTGCATTACAAAATCTTGCATAACAATTTCCCGTACATTTATAGAATCGCGCGCGCGATTCTATAAATGTACGGGAAATTGTTATGCAAGATAACAAATTGCTGAAAAATTGGACGGTGGTTCCACAAAAATTATATTGGGGGCCTCAATCATACACCAATATATATGCCACAATTCTGGTCTATTGCCGATGCAGATGTAGGATCAGAAAACTTCGCGCGATTCTATAAATGTACGGGAAATTGTTATGCAATATAACAAATCGCATTGACAAAATTCTACTGTATAATGATAATTGCAATCATATAGTAACAATAATAAAATGAAATTAAAGTTGCCTTTTTTTATTGCAATCATCGTTAGCGTTACTAGCGGAATCGAGTTGCTGGATCATGGATGGAATTATCGGCGTAGTTCCATCCATCATGCGGCAACTCTTTTCAATTCACGGGTGTGTTTAGGGGCAAATTGTACCTTTAATATTTTGCTTAATGAGCAAAAAATGTCTGAAGGTTTATGACAGATTTTTTTTTAACTTAAAGAAAGTCAGGTTGGAACTGGGTATTAATTTAAATCCAAGGAGAGTCATAACAGATTCCGAAAAGCCAATTATGTCATCAGCTTCAACATTTTTCCCCGAAGCAACGATTAAAGGTTGCCTTTTCCACTTCGGGCAAATAATTTGGCGAAGGATACAAAAGCAACGGTTTGTGGCTAGATACGCCAGTTCTGAGGATTTTTCAATCCAAATTCTGATGCTGAAAAGTTTTGCTTTCGTTCCACCAAACGAAATACCTGGATATTATCAACATTTATATGAACAATTTGATGAGAACAGCGGAGCGAAATTAATTGGACGGTGGTTCCACAAAAATTGTATTGGGGGCCTCAATCATACACAAAGATATATACTACAATTCTGGTCTATTGCCGATGCAGATATAAGATCAGAAAACTTCCCACAGACCGAAAACAGTGTCGAAGCTTGGCACCAACGCCTTAAAGTTGTGGTTGGACAACGGCATGCTGGAGTATACCGAATCATTGAAAATTTATCAAAGGAACTATTGTGGCAAAAGCTCAAATTGATAAGGTGAAATCCAGAGAACGCTTTTCAAAGAAAAAAAAGGCAATAATCAAAAATAGAAAAATAAAACGTATCATTAAAAAGAGGGAAAGACTCAGTAAAACTGATTTTTTTAAAAGAATCGGGCATAATATTATCCTTTTTTAATTGCTTTACAATTTATTTTATTTAATTTCTTTTTAATTATATTATACAATTATAACTTTTCTTCTGTTTTTTTTTGTGAATAAAATTGCTGTAATTTAATATAAACTCAAAACTGACTTATTTCGATTTTCAATTGACTTTTATGAATACGCAATATTATGTTAGATACTAAAGACAGGTACAGATACTAAAACTGCAAAATTTTGAAATGCAAGATTTTTTACTAGCAAGATTTTGTACTTGCAAGATTTTATAACTGCAAGATTTTGGCTTGGCAAGATTTTGATTTGCATGATTTTTAAAAAATGCAAGATTTTGTACTTGCAAGATTTTGTAATGCAAGATTTCGGGGTGCTCCCACAGTCCCTAAATTAATACTTAACCAAGGACATTGCAAAAAATATATTCTTAAAAATTTCATCGTTTTACTAGTAGAGTGAGAGCTGAACCCTAAGCTCTATTTAATCAATTAAGCTAATTTAGAGTAGTATATTTGGCTACTCAATTACCATTTAGATAATTCAACATTAATTCATATTCATTATTTCACAATTTGGCATGCATAAATAAATTCTTCCTTATGTGTTGCAAATACTTATACCATTTTTCTGAATATGTATAACAAGAATCTGTAAACATTTCGTAAGGAACTAAAATAATATCGGACATACAAGACCGATCATCACAAATGGCAGCCGCGTACTGGATTGATTTGATTGATTGATTGCGATGTACGATCAAACATTAAAAGCAAGTCTCCCGTATTATAAATGCGAATACCACAACACACCACTATACCAATGTTACACAACACGACACCATTCTTCATGAAGCCAAACCCCGTAAAGAAAGGCGCCACATCGATATAACCACATAAGTCTAATTAGTTGTGATCTCCGCCCCTGGCCAGGCCGCCGTCGTACACCTTCCTTTTACATATAACAAGATCGAGGGATGGGAAAGGAATGTTAGCAACAAAGACTCAACCCGGTTCCAGACACCTAAGTAGTTGATAGTTAGTAAATTTGTTAGTATATATTTTTTAGTAATTTATTTAACACAACAAGACAATAACAATTTTTTAAAGTTCATCTTTACTGCTCCTCCAACCTGTAAGAAGACACAATGACAACACAAATTTCCTGGTACCGCAAACTCTTTTGTTCTGAAAAGCTGTAAACAACTATTATTATTCCCCTCCACCATTTTTTCCATCGGCGGTTGTGAGGGGGGGGCGAGATTTCGTTCCATCATCATGTTACCATGTGGTCACCCAAATTTGTACTAACTGTAGGTAGTGTTGCTTGACGTTGTTGTTGAAATCGTTGCATCTCTGCTGTATATATTAGGGTGCTGGGTGGGATTCAATAGGGTAGGCGTTGACCGTTTATAGCCAAGTATAAATTGGTTTATACTCCAACGTTGCAACTATGTAGAAACCATCAACTGTCTCTAGTTTACCTCCACGCGGTAGCACCTGGGCAACGTTTGTTTTGCATTTTTAATGTATCACAACGGCTGAACTTCTAGAGGCGAGTGTAATAACACTATAAAAACCAAAGC
Source organism: Tipula vernalis (assembly GCA_958295665.1). Taxonomy (NCBI): domain Eukaryota; kingdom Metazoa; phylum Arthropoda; class Insecta; order Diptera; family Tipulidae; genus Tipula; species Tipula vernalis. The sequence continues at coordinate 262,158,340 of OY282559.1, forward strand.
AATGGATAAAACAAACAAGGAAACGAATACCCTAGGTGGCAGACCTGATGTTCAGGAAAATCCACTCTCTCCGGAGGTCGGTCCCATAGATTCTAGGGGGGACCAAACATTGCTACATAATTCAAATGATACCAAAAATAAGCTAAGCGATATCAGCGCTCAAAAGAGTAACGAGGAAGAACTTTCATTCCGAAAGGGCTCCATTACAATCAGATCACCAATAAAAAAAATATTTGCAAACAACGCAATCTCCACTGAAAAAGTAACTTCATTATCAGAACAAATGCCGAGTGCATCAACAAATATTATAAATAGCGAGGAGCTGTTAAATAAATTTCAAAAAATGGAGAAACTAATCGCGCAGCTGAGCAATGAAGTTGCTGAACTTAAGAGAGAAAACTCTACACTAAAAGAAAAGGTTAAAAATAGCATAGCTAAGAATTCAGCACGAGTTAACAATCTTTCTTCAAACCATATTCAGCCATCAGCCAGTCAACATGAACATTCAAATAATTCCAACTGGTTGCTGCGGCAATTTCCAGTTTTTCAACAGAATAATAGATTCAGTGCTCTGAGTCAAGAGGATTATTGCACAGATGAGGAAGAACTGGAAAAAGAAGTTTCCGGTGCTGATAACAGAAATGCTAGGAAACGCAGGCGTACAAAAACGAAAACTCCTCCAAAAAATACTACACAAATTGTGATCAATAACACCGAACAGAAAACCCCAAAAATACCACTGCCTCCACCCATTAACGTGAGCAATATCAAAAATTTCGAACTTTTTCGACAAAAAGTAATAAAAACCACTAGTGAATCAACTAATTTTAAGGCGCTTTCAAATAGTGACATTAAAATTACATTTCAAAATGAAAATGATTACAGAAATGTCAAAAAATTACTGGAAGAATTAAAAAAAGAACCCAGCAACCAATCCGAAAATATAGAATATCACACCTATCAGCTGAAGAGCGAAAAGGCTTATAGAGTAGTTATCAGAGGCTTACCATCTTCCATTAGTCACGATGTAATTAAAGCAGACTTAGAAAAAATGGGACATGAAGTCTCAGGTATTACTAACATATACAAAATGGTCACAACTAATGGTGTAAAAGACAGGAAACACTTTCCATTGTTTTACATCGACTTAAAACAAAAAGACAACAATAAAGAAGTATACAACATCAAGAAACTTGCGTACTGTATAGTTAAAATTGAGCCACCTAACAAGACAAGGGACATTCCACAATGTACGAATTGTCAACAACTTGGACATACCAAGAGTTTTTGCTATCGTCAAACCAAATGCGTTAAATGTGCTGGAGATCATCACACGACAAAATGCAAAAAACAACCAGATATCGCGCCTTCATGTGCTCTTTGTCAACAACAAGGACATACTGCAAATTATAAAGGATGCTGTGTATATCAGAACAAAATTAAAAGTCAACAGAATAATAGAACAAGAGTAGTGCAGCGATTACAAACCAAAGCTGCTAAACCACAAACAACAATCACACCATCCACAGTTGGATTATCCTATGCGCAAATCACCAAGTTATCTGCTGATGAATCAAACCAAAACAACAAACATATAGAAGTTAATAACGCGTCTAATAACTTTGAAATTATTAAAAAGCTTAGTCAAATTCAACAGACACTTGGTCACTTAACAGAAAGGGTGGCAAAACTAGAAATTAATTTCTATCCGCCTAGCAAAAAAAGTCAGCATACACACAAATGATTAACTCGTTCCTACGCATTGTAACTTGGAACGCTAATGGGCTCAACCAACGAGCCCAAGAACTGGAAATATTTCTCCATACAAACAACATAGATATTGCACTTATTTCAGAAACGCACTTCTCCAACAAAAGCTTTTTTAGAATAAAGGGATTTAATTCCTACTGGACAACCCATCCTAGTGAAAGAGCCAGAGGTGGTTCAGCTGTACTAATTAAAAATAATATCAAACATAATCAACAAGAGGATATTCGAGAAAGCTACATGCAAGCAACTGTTATCTCAATCCAATATAATGGCGCAGATCTAAATATTGCGGCAGCATACTGTCCTTCACGGCATACACCAACCAAGTTAAAATTTAATAACGTCTTTAATAAGCTCGGTCCGAGATTTATTATTGGAGAGGACTATAATATAAAACATACAGCTTGGGGTTCCAGGCTAATTTCTCCTGGGAAAGGAAATGCTTTGTTCAATGCCATTCATGAAAACAAATGTGAATATCTGTCTCCAAGGAGGCCAACGTATTGGCCAACGGATGCAGGAAAAATACCAGATTTGCTTGATTTCTTCATCATAAAAGGTATTTCATCCAATTACACTAGTGTCGAAGGAATTAACGACTTAACATCTGATCACATTCCTGTACTGTTGTCAGTAAGCGCTATAGTCATCAAGAAAAAAAAGAAGCAAAACCTTACTAATAGATTCACGGATTGGGACCTCTTCAGAGAAAAACTGGAAGAGCTAGTTGAATTAAAAGTTAGTATTAAAAGTAATGAAGAATTGGAACAACAAACAAACAATTTCATTGAATACACTCGTATGGCCGCCAGTCTAGCTACTCCAGAATTAAAGGACAAAGCGGAGATTGAAGTCAAATACCCGGCTGAAATCAGGGAACAAATCAAGGAAAGGAGAAAGGCAAGGAGAATATGGCATCTCACCAGAAATCCCGCTGACAAAACCACCTTCAATCGAATAAGTAACAATGTCAATAGGCTAATCAAAAGCTTCAAACAGGATTGCTTCGACAACTACTTAAGCGGGCTAGGTCCAGAAATGGATAAGGACTACTCGTTATGGAAAGCAACCAGAAAATTTAAACGACCTGTAGTTCGAGTACCACCTATAAGAAATGCTCAAGGCAATTGGGTTCGACATGACAAAGAAAAATCGGAACTCTTTGCTCAACACCTAGCAACAGTGTTTCAACCCCATGACATTCAATCCAACATTGACGTAACACCTGTCTATCAACCAAATCAGGATTTTAAAAGGGTCACGCCAATGGAAATTGCTGAAGAAATCGATAAAAGTCTTAGTCAAAAAAAGGCACCAGGAATTGATGAAATATCACCGGGTCTATTCAAGGAACTTCCACGCAAAGCAATCATCATGATCACATACTTATTTAATGCCTGTATGAGATTGAAGTATATACCCAAATGCTTCAAAACGGCTCAAATAATTATGTTGAAGAAACCAGGTAAACCAGATGAAGAAGTAACATCATACAGACCAATTTCACTGCTTCCGACCTTATCAAAGCTGTTTGAAAAACTACTACTAAAACGTCTAAAGCCAATGGTAAACGTTCCTGATTTTCAATTTGGATTCAGGAATAACCACTCTACAATAGATCAAGTCCATCGAATAACTACGGTAATAGAGCAAGCGTTAGAAGAAAAGAAATATTGCCCCGCCGTATTTCTGGATGTATCTCAGGCCTTTGATAGGGTTTGGCACGAGGGATTGACATTCAAGATGAGCAAAATGCTACCACAAAACTATTGCCAGCTGCTTGAATCATACCTCTCTGATCGCCAATTCAGAGTCATCCATGAAGAAACATGTTCTGACTTTTATCCAACTCTAGCGGGAGTTCCGCAGGGAAGCGTATTGGGACCCCTCCTCTACCTTATCTACACTGCGGACATACCTACAACGAATAAAACATTCATCGGCACGTTCGCTGATGACACTGTAATTATGTCAGTAGACGAATCACAACCAAGGGCAGTGGAAAATCTTCAACGAGCAATGAACGACGTTACTAAATGGACAATTGACTGGAAAATAGTGCTTAATGAGCTCAAATCAACCCATGTGACATTTACGCTCCGACACAAAAATAACAGTCTACACATATACCTCAATGGGGTGCAAGTGCCGCAGGCTGAATCGGCTAAATACCTTGGTCTGCATTTAGATTCAAGGCTCAACTGGAAACATCATGTGAGACAAAAAGCTGAACAGATACGATTAAAACAACGTCAAATGTACTGGTTAATTGGGCATCATTCCAAAATGAACCTGTATTGCAAAAGACTAGTCTACCAGACTATCTTCAAACCAATATGGATGTATGGTGCGCAGCTATGGGGTTGTACTCATAAATCCAATAGAGACATTATACAACGTAGCCAAAATAAATTTCTTCGAATGGTCACCAACGCTTACCGATTTGTGACTAACAGAGAAATACACAATGATCTAAAAATACAATTGATAGACGACGTCATCCGCGAATGTGCCATTAAACATGAGAAGAGGCTTCTTAACCACACCAACGTTGAGGCCGTACAACTACTGGACAGTACAAACGAAATAAGGCGGCTCAAACGAATCAAACCACATGAGCTAACCGTATGAATATTATATCTTAAGGGAACTGGATACTGGTCCCACCCCAGCAGACCCACACAAGTTTATGCTTATCTTATAAGTACTAATGTCAACCTTACTAATGAATTAATAATGTTTAAGATTGTAGTAGCCATATCAATAAAGATGTTTAAAAAAAAAAAAAAAAAAAAAAAAAAAAAATCTCTGCTGTCCCTGCTACTCGCCCCCCCATCACAAATGGCAGCCGCGTACTAAAACCAAAATAAATAAAATCATTTTGTTTTTAAAATTATTTCTGAGTCTCCTTCGGCGTGTGCACTAACACAACGATACCAATACTATTTATTACTTATCGGTTATTATTCTCCCATTCCTCGTTTTTTAAACGAAATCTACGTCAAGAGGCGACCTCGATAAAATTGACCTTATCTGATTCATAAAACCACAAGGTTAAGATGGCTTAGATACGTACTTCGTAATACCACCTGAACACACTTGGTCACTATGTCTGGCGATCTCTTATCATAGATCGAACTATTTGGAGGTGATCCGTTGAGGCGGCCAAATTCCTTTATTGGATGTAGCACCACCTAAAGAACAAGACAAAACTTTTAGTATGGTATTTTCTTTGTCTGCTTCGTTGCAAGCGCAGAATAATTTATGCCGCTAATGTTTCATTTCCCTCTTATTATTATTTGTACAATAAAATATCTGTATGTTTTGGGTATAGTGATTTTCATAATGAGAAAATTTCAATTTACTCACTATGTACTAATAGCAAAATATAAACACTCGTACAAATTTATTTTTCTTTATCAATAAGCTTTTATCTAAAAAAAAAACAAAAACATAAAAACTTTGTGAGCGCACAAAATCATATTAAAAAAACCAACAAAATACTAACAACCGCTAAAAGAGGAAAATTCAACATTATCGTATATAGTTGTCTATATGAATGTCTGTGCTACACATAACACATAAAAAAAAAAAAAAAAAAATTGAAAAGAATCAACAAGCGGTTGAAAATTATTTTCGTTTTGTTATCAATTTTCCTCTCAGTTTTCTTATCACACAAAATCCGAATATTTTTTCACGACTTTATATAGATTTTCTCCGGCTCTCCGGTTATTATATACATTTTGTTGTTAGAATTAAAGCTTGAAAAATAAATGTATCTGTATTGACAAATGTGTGTGTGTGTGTGTGTTGTGTGCACGTACACAACATAACCACCCACCTGTTCAACCTGTATAAAAAGCATTTTTTTGTATTTATTTTTAATTTTTCCGTTTTGATTACAAAAAGATAATGTATACACAAGGAGCAAGGCAGAGAGAGAGAGAAAGAGACAGAGGGAGAGCGGAACTCTATTCATATTTGAAAGCACAGCAACAGTGTGCGAGAATGTTGTATGGGAGATTCAAATTTCTCTTTGTTTCAACCAAGTTTTTGTGTATTTTCCCAGACCAGAAAAAGTTTTTTCGTATTTTTGTATGTAGTTTTAAAAGAAAATTCTATTTTTGATTTTCAGTTTACGACGCGTTTTCAATTTGTCCAGACGTTTAAACGAGTGGAAAACCTTTTCCCGATTTTCTATTTTTTTTTTGTGTTTTTTGCGCTCTGTGTATGTTTTGATAAATAATAAAATCTGTTTAGTATTCAGTTTGTGCTTTACTGGGACCTAAAAAAAAGTACAAAAAAAAAAAATAGGAAAAACTTTTGGTTGGCCTTGTGTGTGTGTGCTGTTTTTTTGTTGTTGTGGGTTTTTCTTCATTTGAGGATAGTCACACAGTTTTAATTTGAATAACAGTTTTGATTGAGAAAAATATTATTCGGTGTTTTATGTATTATATTGTATTAATGGTAATTGTTGTATAGTTTTTAGTGTTAGTGTTTGGAAAATAATCTTACCATATACATATTAAAGTGCGATAAAGTTTAAATGATTCTGTTTTATTATAAGTGATTAGTGATATTATGAATGGAAAATAATCTAAAAAGTTTTGGGAAAATTAATGTAATTACTTAATTTATATTATTATTGTTATAAGTGCACATATTACAATAAATTTTCCTCTCATGTATAAGTGTAATCGTATATAGCTTTTCATCGTTCCATTATTGTTAATTCTTTTATTTTTACTTTGTCCGATTCTTCAATATATTCGATTCGATATTGAGAAATCGACAGACTGAATACAATTATAGATTAGTGAAAAATAAAGTTATATACATACCTATATACCAACATAGTACATATCTACATTAATTCTACAACATACTATTAATTCTACAACATACTAGTATAAAATGGATATTATGGGGAAAACTAATTAATTAATTACTTTTAATTTGCTTCATATATACAAAAAGAGGTGGAATATATTTTTGTATTTCATTAAGAACTTTTTGAAAATTGACAGAATGATCAATGATCACGAGAGAAGTGCGAGGTAGTCTTCCATTTCGATTTTATAATAAAATATTTTTCTTGTACATACATATCATATTACCATTTGGGTATTCGTTAAATTGTACTCTTAAATTAGTTGATTGATACGAGTATTATGAAAATTTGCTATTTTCTATTCCATTAAATGTTCATGAAGATTGATAAGAAAGTGGTTTTAAATTTGCTAGAAAACATAATTTGTAAGTTTATTTGTATACTATTAGACCGAATTGTTTTCAGAAACTATCAAAAATATACAATATACATACCATAAAATATTTCATCTCTTTCATATTCTAAAGATAAGTAAGTAACTAGACAGGGAGATTTTAAACCCTTGGCAAAAAAATGAATGTACTATATTCAACGAAAGTATTCAACATTTCCCATTGTGAGTCTACCAAACTACGATGCCTTCTGATTAGTGGCGGGGATCAGCAGTGGCGATTAGGCCTTGTAGGTCTCCCCGAATGCATACTTTGAATCGAAAGTTGGTTCTTCAGGATTTTTACTAGAACTAATTAATGTAATTAGACAAACTTTACTACAGCTAGAACTAAAATTGGCTTAAGCCCTAATTTTATTTAGTAACAGAAAAAACTTTAGAATGAATAACTCCATCTTCTTAGTTTAGACGAATTTGATTTTGTAAACTATTTTTAAAAATCTTCAGAAATTTGCACAAATTTTCAAAAAGTCCAAACATTTGTCTAAAGCTTTTGGGCTTAAAATATTGATACAGTAAATAAACAAAACATCATCACAAAATAATAAATATTACTGTTAAATGTTTGGTGGTGTCGCGGGATTTTTACTCATTATTTTTGTAGATTACAATGAATTCATTATTTTTAAGTAAATTTAGCGCGATTTTACAATTTTGTGGACTACTTGCTTACGCTAGTACAATTTAAAAAATTATGAACACGTTGTTATGCTGCCCATACACGGTGCAACTTGGTTGTACAACTGGTCTGCAGACTAGTCAAGTTGTATCGTTTGTAGGGCAGTTGTACAACCATTTTGAAGGTTCGAAGCTAGGTTGCAAGAAAATCAAAAAAATTTGATTTTTATAGGCGGAGCCAGTGGTTGTACGACCAAGTTGCAATGTGTGTGGACAAGTTGTACAACTTAAATGACATTTTATGTTTATTGGGAATTTTAATACCGTTATTGACGAAGATTATAACTAAACCACATAAAACGAGCTAAATATTTTATTAAAAAAGAATAAGTTACTTTAATTGCAATGGCTGTAGTTAATAATCAGTTGTGGAGAGACTTTTTCGAAGAATTCGAACAATGTCCAGAATTATGGAAAGTTAAAAGTTCTGTGTACAAAAATAAAGATAAAAAGCAAAAAGCATGGGAGAAATTGTTAACCATATATAAAAACTTAGATAGTGAGGCTACAATTTCAAGTTTAAAGAATAAAATAAACAACATAAGAAGCTGCTATCGCCGCGAACTTAATAAGGTTATAAAAAGTGAGAAATCTGGAGTTGGTGAGGATGATGTATACGTCCCATCATTGTGGTATTTTGAAATTTTATATTTCCTAAGGGACAATGAAATCCCAACTGCTGGAATTTCTAGTGTGGATACCGATGATGATGTAGAGGAAATTGAAGTAAGTTATACATTTTAAAGATATTTCACATTACTGTTAAATTTCTATTTTAGCTTGAAACAACCCTCCCAGTTTCCAAAAAAATATAGCGAAATAAAAATATTCGGGACGAATTTTTGCAAACAGCTGTCGATCATTTAGTTCGACTTAAAACTAAAAAAGATGAGTCAGAAATATTTGCTGAAGGATGGGCAACATCTTTTAAAAAACTGAATGATAGACAGAAACTTTATGCCAAAAAAGCCATAGATGAAATTTTAATAATGGGACAATTAAACGAGCTGACACTTAACACAGTTTCTCCATTGCCCAGTTCCAGTAGTTCATCACGCGCTGATTCTAGATGCTCAACACCTTACACATCAAATCAATTGCCTAGTACCAGTAGTTTTTCGCATGCTGATCCTAGATGCTCAACAATTTATGCATCAAACCCACTACCAAGTACCAGTAATTCTTCACGAGCTGATGACTCTAAATGTGTAAAACCTTATACATCAAATCACACCGTTGTTGAGGAAATTGTTCCTGTTAATTTTAATATTTCTAGGTCATCACAAAATCCAAATCATAGAACTTTTAATGATCTTTTTAATGACAACCAATACTCATAAAAAATTTTAATAAAAATATTATTGCTTTTTCTATGTTTAAAAATGTTTATTTTTATGAATATAAAAAAAGTACAAATAATTACAAACATTTATTCGGTGCTATGCAAACGATTGACAACTTCGCAGAAATCGTTTCTCACGAGCTTAGCTTGTGATGATGAGTTTCTTGATGCTGCTGGTTGCATTTGCAATAATGTTTCTGAAAGCCGAAACGTTCCTCCCGATTCATTTCTAGAGTATAAAACGCCTCTACTCTTTTTTAAAAAATTATGTAAATAGCAACAAGCTATCACAATCTTCGTAACTTTTTCAGGAGAAAGAGCACTAGTTGTTAAAAGAACTCTAAATCTAGCAGCCAAAATGCCAAATGCATTCTCTACTTTTACTCTCCTTAAAAAGTTCCTGTTCTTTTATCAGATGATTACCACTGAATGGTTTCAGTAAGTTCTCTCCCAGGGCAAAGGCATCATCGCCTATTAGAACGTAAGGTAACTTCCGGCCCGTAGAATCCACAGTTTCAGGTTCAGGAATATTTAATTCTTGGTTTAGTAATTTTTGGTAAAATTTTGTATTATTAAATACACCACCGTCTGATATCCTACCATTTGCTCCTACATCAATCATTATAAATTCGCTATCGGCATTGACAATAGCCATAAGAACAATACTAAACTGTTTTTTATAATTAAAATAGTAGGAACCAGATTTCGCTGGTTTTCTAATATTTATATGCTTGCCATCAATGGCACCTATACAATGAGGAAAACCAGATTTTCTTTCAAATTCGTTGGATATTTTTTTCCAATCATCAGAGGTAGCTGGAATCTGTATTTTAAGAAAATTATGTTAGTAAAATCTTATGCAACTAATTATTTTGGTAAAACTCACCTTAATATAATCCTTTAAAACTTTTCGAATTGCTTCACATGTTTCGATAACAATTTTTCCAATGGATTGCGCTGATACTGCATTCGAAAACTTTAAATCTTCAAAAGAATTACCGGTAGCCAAAAACCTTAAAGTTATGGGTAATCGCGTTTCTGCATTAATGGCATCACGCATAAAAGTATCCTGCTTTACTATCAATGGCTTTACTTTATCCAGAAGATATAGAAATGTTTCTTCATCCATACGCATGAAGTTTTTAAAGTCATCTGGTTGACTAACTTTTAATTCTTTCAAAAGTCTTTGGTTAGAAAACGTATCTTTATCTTTTAACCAGCTTTTCATCCAAATTTTTCTTTTTCTGCGTTTCTCTTGTTCTTTGTCTTGAAATAAAACTTCCGCAATAACAATTAAAGCAGTAATGTCATCACTTTCACTCATATTTATAATTTCGTTTTTTAATTTTACTTAAATAATTTTGACTTGGAATAATTTTACTTGATAGGTATTTACTTATATTTGGGAAAACAAAAATTGTATACGCTCACTATAAAAAATAAAATATTTTGACTGTTTCTACTTCCTATGTTTTCAAACTTGTTGTACAACAAGTTGCAAAGTGTGTGGTGTAGTCTGCAGACTAGTCTACATACCAGTTGTACAACCAAGTTGCACAGTGTATGGGCAGCTTTAGTAAGCGAACGGTATTTATGGAAGTTCGAATTACAAACAACGACAATTTTATTATGATTATTTTTGTTGCGATTTTATTTCGCTTATTCTACTTTGTTATCTTTTGTAACCGATGCCTATGTTTCCATCGATGTGGTTCTTCGTAGCTGTGGGGCAATGACACATAACTCCTCCCTTGGAAGACTGAAGTTGTCCTCGTCTTCTGAACCATCCCTATGGGTTGTTATTAATTTTGGAAGAATAAATTTCTTGAAAGTTTGTTGTTTATTTCTTCTGTGAATAAACACAATAATTAGTATTATAATTAAAATTATGGTTATTGTAAATGCAACGATCGAATGTTGGTAAATTTGAATATATTTGCTTCTGTTGTCTATTCTATCCAATTTGTGAATAGTTTGCTTGGTTAATAATGGTAGATCGATAAATTCTTGTGTTGTTAAATTTATGTTGATATTGTCCAAAGGTTGTATTAATGTTAGTTTCTGCTTGCGTTGAGTTTTTGTGTTGGAATATATTTTATTGTTTGCGTTGATTATGCATTGCGAATATTTGATTAGTTTTATTCCTTTAACTCGTGCTTGTTTCATATTGCACGTTGATGTAATTGATAATCCTTCAGGTGATGATATGTAAAGGTATCCATCGTCGTTCATTGTTTGACTTCTTCAGCTGGCTCCATCTATTGTGTTGTGCAGCTCGTGTTTTGATTGTTCAATAACTCTGGTATATAGTGTCCGGTTATTGGGTAGATTTGTTGTTTCTCTCATATGAATATTTGCTTGATTGTTGGGCAAAGGTTATTTATTACCATATATTTATTGGAGTTTAGGATTATGTAGTTATAAGGTTGGTTAATAATTTGGTTTTTTACTGGATATGTTTGGATTTTACACATGTTAAAAGTTTCGTAAGTAAATTGTGGAATCTCTATGATTATTACTAAGTCAGTATTATTGTAAAATGCTTTTATTTTTAAAAGAGAATAAATTTGTTTTTCCGAATTAATTTTTAAATTATCTTTATCGAATTCTGACGTTACGTACTCCATTTCCTCGTTGTCAAGTATGTGTCTGCTAATTACGTTAATTTTAGAAAAAGTTAAAATTTCGTGAACTTCGTCTATTTGATCATGAACTACATATGTCTATTTGGTCGAACAATTGTAAAAATAATTGGTTTAAAAATGTTCCTTCTGTTAAATTTTTGCTAGCTATGGATGCTGATTTTATCCATGTGCTCATTTTTATAGTTAGGTTATTAATATGTTCTGTTAATAAAATGTTTTGATCTATTAATTGATTATTTATTTTAATTTGATCATTATATTTATCGATAAGTTCGTATTGACCATTATCTAGCTTTTTTATTGATGATTGAATGTCAGTAAGATCTTCTTGATCTAGATTCTCTGTTATTGCTTTTATAAAATTTCCTAAAGGGTTAAATAGTCCTCTTTTGTTTCTACTTTTGTATGTATTGGGCAATATATTGTACAGTGAGGAATCTAATTTTTTCATTCTTCTTTCCGCTATTACTGCTTGTATCTCTGATTTTTAAATGATTCATCATTTGAACTATTTCGTTGAAGATATTATTGATTTGGTTTACGGATAATTCGATAATATGGAATAATTTTGAATAAGCTTCTATTATTCTGGTTTTACCTTGTTGGAGAGCTAGTACGCCTTGTCCGTTACTGAGGTCGAAGTGTTCTATCGTTTGACCTTGAGCATCCAGCAGTATCCTGCAATAAGATGTTGTCTTTATTGATGTGTTTGTTACAATTTCGTATTTTACGTTTGTGAACTCTTCGTTTATTAGTATCTACGGTTACTGCGTTATTTTTTTCAACTACATGTTTTATGTATTTTGGAACTAACTTGTCCCTAGTTGTAGTTTTTTCAAATATCTTTTCGTTTTCGAAAAATTGTCTTGGCTCATCACGTTCAGTGTTGAGTGCTTTAATATTTTTTGTTTTATTTCGTAAATGAAGTTGTGCAATATATTTTGCGACTTGTTGATATTTTTTACGAATTGTTTCTAGAAATTCGTCCGATTGTTCTGGCAAATTTTCTGGAATATTTTTTATAATTATATGCCCTTTGTGTAATTCGAATGGTGTAAGATTTGTTGCACTATGAATTGAATTATTATATGCCAAGGTTGCTTCATCCATTAGCTCGTATATTGGCATATCTTTATTTTCGCTATGAATTATCCTTACTAACTCCGTTAAGGTGTTATGGACTCGCTCTACAGGACTGTTTCCTGTAGATGACTTAGCTGTGGTTGTATATGCAATTCTATATTGTGGATACTCATAAAATTATTGAATATTTCTGAGTTGAATTCCGTGGCTGAATCTATTGTGATTTGCTTTGGGATTCCTTCTCGAGAGAAAAATTGTCTAAACATTCTGATTATGGTTTGAGATTTCCGATTAGGCAATTCGAAAATGGAGATAAATTTGGAAAATTTATCCATAATCGTAAGGAATGTTTTAGATCTCAACATGAAGGTATTCCAATGGAGTATTTCCATTGGTCCGTTTGGTGTTGGGGAAATTTGAGATTAATAGGTTTGCGCTCATATTTGTTGAGTTTACAAACATCGCAATTGTTCACAAATTTAGTGATTTTTTGCTTTAGATTAGGGAAAAAATAAAACTTTTTTATTTTTTCAAAATTCTCGATTATACCTCTATGATATGGTATATGAGTTGTTTGATTATTTCTTGCTGTTTGTCATGATCTGTGATATCTTCTAGTGAGATTTTAGATCTGACTATTTTTAAATTTGGATTTTGTTTGAAATAATCGTTGAATATTTTAATTGTTTCATCATCAGTTTTAATTGCTGAGATGGTATTATTAATATATTTCTTCGCTAAATACTTAATATCTTCAGGTGTATATTTCTTTTTCCTGATTGCATATTGTTTGTATTTGCTGAATTTTATTTTAAATCTTTCATTTATAGTTTCGAAATCCTCGTCGACTAGAATTTCGATTTGACGTTTGAAGTTATTTATTGGTGTTAATGTCTCAGGGATATTAACTGTTTTATCCATGGGTTCGCAAATATCCAGAGTTTCAAAATTTTCCATTAGTTGTAACATGTTAATTTCGTGTGGTTTGTTTTTTTCGTCTTTGTTAACTTGGGTACGTAGTGAATTTTCTACTTTAGAATATTCATTTGAATTTATTTGGTTTATCGAATCTATTGTTTCGGGATATTTGAATTTTTTATTTGCTAAACATTCGTTGATTTCTATACGAGATAGAGCATCTGCGTTGGTATTCGAGGTTCCTTTCTTGTACAGGATTTCATAGTAGTACTCCTCGAGCCGAAGTCTCCATCTGACGATTTTGCTCGTCGGATCCTTGGCGTTAAATAACCATACCAACGGTTTGTGATCTGTCGCTATCTTACATTTTCTTCCATATAAATATGACCGAAAATATTTTACACCCCAAACTATGGCTAGGATTTCTTTCTCGATAGTCGCATAGTTTGTCTCGGTTTTTGATAGTGCACGCGATGCATATGCTATAGGTAAATCTTTACCTATTTCACCTTGGCTAAGGATTGCTCCTATGGCGAAGTTGCTTGCATCGGTTGTTAACGTAAAAGGAATTTCGAAATCGGGGTATTTTAAAATTGGTTCATTCGTTAGTAATGTTTTACATAGTTCGAAACAATTTTTGTAATTGTCGTCAATTACAATTTTTGATTTTTTCGTTAGACAACTTGTTAGTGGCTTGGTTATTTTTGCGAAATCCTTGATGAATTTGCGATAGTAACCAATTAAGCCAAGAAATGATTTTAATTCTTTTTGGGTTTTTTGACGCCTTCGGGTGTAATTATGTGCCCGAGAAATCCAATCTGTTTTTGACAAAAATGCGTTTTGTCTAGTTGTATTTTTAAATTTGCGTTGCGTAATTTTATAAATACTTTTTGAAGGTCTATAATGTGTTCCTGTAAACTAGTGGAAAACACGATAATATCATCCATGTAGCACAAAACGTGGTTACTTTGTAATTCTCCAAATCCGTCCATGATTCGTTGAAAAGTGCTCGGAGCATTCCTCAAACCGAAGGGCATCCTTAAGAATTCATAGTGTCCTGATTCGACACTAAACCCTGTTTTTGATATATCGTCTGGGTGGATTTGAATTTGGTGAAAACCCGCCGCAAGATCGATAGTGGAAAAATAATTAGCTTTTCCAAGTTTGTCTAGTATATTTGAAATATTTGGGAGTGGGTAGCGATCGTCTATCGTTTGGCTATTGAGTTGGCGATAGTCGACTAAGAGACGCTACTTTTTATTACCCTGGGAATCGCTCTTTTTTGGAACTAACCATATTGGGCTACTCCAAGGTGAATATGAAGGACGTATTATTCCATTTGATAGTAGTTTGTTGATTTCGTTTTTTATTTCACTTTTTTGGTGTTCAGGATGTCGATATTGTTTGATATGTACTGGTTTTTCATTGTTAAGATCAATTTTATGCTTGACATTATGTGTGAATGTTAACTTATTTTTATCGTCGTGAAAAGTATCTTCGAACTTATTACAAAGTTTTACGATTTCTTTTTTTTTCTTCCCTATTTAGATTAGCTAGATCTAGTTTAGATTCAATATTTTGGATGGAATTTTGTTCCTGGGATGTATGAAACTTGATTTCATGATATTGATTCAGTTCTTCGACAATTATTGGCTGAATTAAGAAAATTTCTTTACTGTTATTTCGGTACTGTAAATCCCTTCTTGGATGTACACTCCTTCTTGTATTTTTATTGGTTTAATATAGAATTCACCGTTTTTTATCGAAACTGGTGCTCTTATTATTACTTTTTCCAGAGCGTTTAAGAAGAAAGGTTTGATACATGACTGTATTTTGTCGTGTAGTTTTAGTGAGAAATTGGGGCTTTTTAATTGCATATTGTTTCTAATAAAACGTTAGCGTTAAGCTTTGTTAAGTTTTCGTAGCCTATTAGACCATCATAAAATTTATGAAATTTTAGTATAAATAATTCTATAGGGTGGTTGAATTCGTTAAATTTTATGATTGTTTTTTCATTAATAGTGGTAGAGTTGAACAAACTGGTTCTATTTAAATCAGTAGGTGTTCGAAAGTTTTTGTCTACGACATCAGGGCTGATCTACGATTTATCGGCCCCCGTGTCGATAAGAAATTTTAGGATTTTTTTGTCGATTGACAGAGTTATAAATGGTAGTTTAGATATGTTTTCTATATTGAATATAGTAGATTTTCCAAGGCTATTAATTAAAAATCTCATCATTGATTTCCGTCTCAATGTTAAAATGTTCGGTTTTAATTTCTCTTTGGTTTGGGTATTATCATTAGTTTCCGGTGATTTGTTGTTCATGTAATTATTTTGAAATTTCTTAATATTAGGAGTATAGTTTGGTTTATAGTTAGGGCTGTAATTTTTGTTGTTACTTGATTTTTGATTGTTGGTATTATTATTTTCCGTAGTTTTATAAGATTCTTGTTTGATTTTGTTATTGTTATTGTACGAGTAATTACTACTTGTTGATTGGTTGTTATATTTTAATTTGTTAATGTTTTGCTCCTTAGTAATAAAGTCAAATGCTTCTATGAGATTTTTAGGTTGCATACATCTAATTCTGCCTCCTAGAGGTTCTTTTAGACCTGCGGTAAAAATTGTTAAACCAACTTGATTGTATTGTTTAATTTGATGAGCGATAATTTCTTGATTATCGTTGTGAAGTTTGACTTGAATAATTAGTAAGGTCAACAGATTTTGGATTTTATCGAACAAATTTTGAGGTGATAAATTATTTTCATTATGTGTTATAAAAGAATTACTAGCTACACTCTTAAAAAAACGGAGTTAGCTGAGCTCCGAATCGGCGTTTAATGGAGTGCAACAACTATTGGAGTTTTGTTTATTCCTATGATAAATGTTTTTTTTTACCTATGAAAATTCAACACCGTTTTAGTGCGGAAATCATTTTTCCTTAGGAGTTGTAAAATATTTACTTTAACAGTTCATTTTAATATTTTACCACAGAACAATTTAAACTTTGTCAGTGTACGAAAGACAACTGCATTTAAAAGTTGAGCGTTAACACTCATTGAAACAATTATTTAAACGTTTTTTCATTATTAATTTTTAACTTTAAAAATATTTATTCTTTATTAGGAGTTAATTTTATTTTTCCTTTTAGGTAAATATATTAAACAATTTTGGAAGTTGTAATTACAGGGTATTCCTTTTAAATTCTATGTAAAAAATAAACAAATAATTTAAATAATTATATTCAATTCAACTTTTATTTTTTTATTATATTTCCTTATGTTACATAATTTGCTTACACTAAAGTGTAAATATATAAAACAAAAATTTTAATTCATTCCATATTCGCTTAAAAACTAAATTCTTAAACTAAAATTCATAAGATAAATTTTGGTATAATATATATTTTGTTATTATTAATTGTACTATGAAATTCGTAAGGATTTTTTATTAGCAAATCGTCGATGAGAATTAAATTGAACTTGTCTGTGCTTTCGATTTCATAACCCATAATTTTCTTTTCAAACTGGATAGTGGTAAATTATTGAATAATAAAGTAAAATTTATTATTATTTTCTATAATAGTTAATATTTTTCCAAAACAAGGTAGATCAACATAGTTCGAGAAAATACATACAAAGAATCCACTTCTATATTCAAATCCTAATACAAGTTTTTTTATTACCATGACCTGTTCCGTCGAATCCAAGAATAAACTATTGGCTAAAATTTCTCTTATAGTAATTGGAAATATTTCGTTTAATTGGATTAGTTCATCTTTATCAAACTTAGCATTAAGTTTATAATTATTTTTATAATAAACGTCAGCATAAAGTGATTGATGTTTCATAGCTAAGGTTTTGCATATATTTATATAATTGTGACAATTTGCGGCCATATGCTTTAAAGTATTTTGTTTACTTTCAAACCTCATTGTCCACAAATAAATTAATGGTCCCATTTCTTGGATTACTCTGGGATAATGAGAAAGAATATGTTGTTTGGGAATCAATCTTTTTGCCGGGTATTCTATTTTAAAATTTTGTAAATGGTTTTCTATTAAATAAGTTAAACGCTTTAACAGAACACAAGGAATTTCAAGAGAAAACACTATTTGCATTATTTCTAAAAGAGAAGTAATGACATTACATTTTGATTCTAAAATTGTATTATTATTTTTTATAATATCACTAAAGATAATTGGGAAATACCTTAAGAGACACCAGAATTGTGATGCTTTTTGTCCCAGTAAGTTACCTGGTTTATCAAGATTAACAAAGCTTGGTCGATTTTTATTATCAAGTAGGCCATAGTTGAAACAACTTATTCGCTCATTTAATTCAGTTTCTGTTATGAGTTTTTTTGTTTTTACTATATATATTAAAAATAATTTTAACTCGTAAGGTCCTATCCTTCCAAAATATCATGCATTATATCTACACTTAGTGCTGTGAAACAATTAAAATATTTTAAGTCATTCAAAACGCAATATGCCTTCATACCGAACTCCTTCGAAATTATGTGGTGTTCCCTGTTTTGTTTACTCCTTAAAATCATACATTTCTCGGACAATTTAAATTGGGTTTCTTCTTTAGAACAAAGGCAAAATCTACAAAAATAATTTGAATTAAATGACTCATGAAGGCCATATAATGTATTCGCTCCTAAATTATCATGCGAGAACGAAAAAATAGAGCCTTTTATGTTAAAACTCTTATTTTGATATATCAAATCAATTCCATTTAATTCTAAAATGTTTAATTCATCTACAATTGAATGTAATATTAAATTAAAACCATTAGTTTTAATATCTTCGGTATGAATTAAAGCAACTAAAAATATATTTTCAAGCGCCGAGTTTAACTCTAAAGGCAAATTTAATATAGTAAAATAGAGTCCACAAATTTTATGAATTTTTGTTTTAGATCCCAAAGGATTGACCGTTTAAAAATCATCACTAAATAGTTTTAGTTGAAATGTGAAATTTTCTTTAGAGAAAAGTTCGTTGTTTTTAAAATAAAATCCATCCCGAGGATGCGACAAAAGAGTACTGTCTGAAGTATTAATATTAAATATATGAAAAAGAAATTGTTCTGAAGAACACAGATATTTAAGGGTTTCTAAAATTGATAATAAAGAAAACGTGTTAGTCTTTGGTCGAAACACATAAGTATTATTTTTTGAGCAGAAAAAACGATCACGTCGGATTGAAACCGAAATTTCTTGTGGTTTTGGAATACCTGTTTGAAATGTTTTTTTTTCTTCTTCTGTAACTCGTTTTTATATTTTTAAAAGGGTTTTCTAAAAAGTGTTTTAACAAAAAGGTATCTTTATCTATTTCACCTACTTTTAAAATGTTCGAAATCTGACTTGTTAATTTCGTAGTTGATTCAAGTATAAGATTAATTTTGCTGTCTGGAATATTTAGTTTATTAATGTCCGTTAAAAAAATATGAACAGTTTCATCTATTGATTTTTCCTTAAAGCAAGAAGAAACCGTAATACTGATATTTTGTAATATATCTTGTGTTTGTTTACTACCGAGGGGTTCCACCTCAACAGTGTTTATTTCAGGCAAAATTGAATTAGATACCGATTCTTGAACAGATATATTTGTACTGATAATTTCGTGTTTCGTGTCATGATATTTTAAATGTTTCCTAAGTCCACTAAAAGTTTTGAAAATGAATTTACATTTAACAAATCCACAGACAAGTTCATTTTTATTTTCTTCGCAAAGTACATGAATTAATCTTAAGTGTTTAATATAATTTTTTACGCCGGATAACGATTTCTTACATATAAAGCATTGTAAATTCATTTTGTCTACACATTTGTTTTTATCACAACTTAATTTTAAAAATAATATTTAGAATTCAATTTAAGAAATAATATTAATTAATATAGTTACCAATTTATCAATGTAATAAATGTAAGCGATTTTTAATGTCGAGCATACGTGCTGCTGGTTTTTTCAAGTTTAGTTCGAATACAATTTCAGCCAGGAAGTTAAAAAATATGTCGTGTTCATCAGGATACTCTACTCCGAAAACAAAAAACGATTTAAACAAATTATCAAATGCTGTTAAAGATGAATAACCCTCAATTGGAATTTCTGTACCATCTAATGCGATTGTATAAGTAGAGATGGCAGCTTTATTAGCCCCATATGCAATGATGATTGGTTGCCCTGCAGTTTTTGGAGTTGGTTTTCCAATCTAAAATGTTTAAAGGGAAATGTTAAATAAATATAATTGTTAATGTCCGATAAATTCTAGAACAAACCTTATGAAATTTAATAATTGATGATTTCGATTCCGTTTTATGTTTTTTTCCGCGAGCTGGAAGCAACTTGTCCAAAATTAAAAATGCTGTGATCGTGTCATCCCATTCTAAAATATATAAAAATATAATTGTTGAAAATAGTAAAAATATGTATATAATATTATCTAAGATCTTACTATCTTCTTCATACGTATCATCATCATACAAAATGATTTTAAATTGTTCCCCAAGTTTTAAAATTTTGGAATTTAGATCTGTCCATTTATTTTGAAGATTCTGGTGTTTTTCGGGGTATCGTAATCTAAAATCTTGATAAATCTACAAGTACAATAAAAATAATTAAAATGTTAAAAGTAATAATTTTTCAAGTTAGAATAATAAATTTTTACCAATCCTGGAGTATCTAAGAAGCGAGGAAAATTATTTAAGATATGTATATTCCCAGTGAATCTCAAGGAAATGGTTTTCTGCATTCGATCAAAAATCTGTTCACGTTGAGTAGTAGGGCAAGCGCTTTTTAAAAATCGAATATCTTCGGAATAATCGTCGACATATTGTGGTATCTGTGGAGCTGTGGAAATCGAGGCAATACTATTATTAACCCCTGAACTGCTTCGATTGATAGTTTTAAGTCGATTCCCAATACCTATATCCCCCTCTCGTAGATGGTTCATAAAATATTTCCTGTAATTAAAATAAAATTTGAAATTATATTGTCTTATATTTAGTTCTAAATCTATTAGCATACAAATTTTGTACAGTCACCACCACATAGATTTGGAAATATATTGGCCAGAGCTTTGGCCCAACAAATTTTTTCGAATCATGTAGGATGTGGGCCGTTTATTTCGGTGAGATGTTGGGCCGTAATATTTATAAAACGTTTTCGACTGATATCGGTCAAAGATCCTGTCTCTGTATATTCTAGGAGTATTTCGCTTCCTACTCGACTTGAACAGATATGATTTTCCAGTTCCTTTTTTAAGAATTCTCTGTCCAACTTGATTTTTTTGGGGAAATTCCCAACAAAGCAGTTTTGTCTTCTCAATGCGCCTGGCACCGTATCATCAGAATTAATTTCATCAATTTCTAGTTCATCTTCTAGGCTATCCGTCTGAGTTCCTTGGTCATTGAAAAAATCTGAAATTGAAAACAATTTTTATATGAAATTACCAATACAGAAAAAATTTAAAAATCCATATAAAAATACCTTTGTTTTGGGTTTGTAGTAAATACAAAATTTTTGTATCGGTTGAAATACTGTTTTCTAACTCGAATTGTAAAAGTTCATCGGTAATTACTGCACCTTCTTTGTCTTGCAATGAATAATTGTGAGATTCCAGTACTTCTCCTTTAATCGAAAATGCGCTTAAAGCTAAAACAGATTAAGATTTGCATACATTTTTAAATTAATCAGTGATTATTACAGCCTAGAACATAACTACTAACAAAAAAATGTCACTTCAAAAATTGGTTAGGTTGAGGTTATTGTTTGCAAATTTGTACTCGAAATATTGATTATAAAAATTTATGAAAAAATAATATTCGTAAAATAAATTTAATTAAGAATAATGAATTCAAATTACACTGAAATTAATTTAATACGGGATTTCAATTTAACGGTAAAAATCACGTCACCAAAAAAAAAATCGAAAACACGTTTTTGTAAGGATAATTTAGGTTAGATAAACTGCGTATACACATATTCATATTTATTTTTTATATACATTGATTTGTATTAATTAGAATTTTATTCCAAATTCTTCCAAAGTAGTAGTAGTAGTAAATAATTACACATTTTTATTAATTATAAGTTATTTGGCAAACAAAATTACACTATAATATTTTTTTTTACAAGAAACACCCATAACCAAATTTTTGTGTTCACGCACTTATTAAATTCACTGAATTTTTGTATAGCTGACTCACCTGATAAAATGATGTCTAATGAGCAAATAATATCACTACCTTCTTGAGGAAAGACAAAAATGTATTTTATGCAATCCTGAAAACTAACACGGAATACTTTTTTGTTCATAATGAGAGTAGTAAATACAAAACGCGTCAACTTCGTTTTATTATTTTTCTGAACGTTTTAACTTTCGATCTAATGTATTTTGATTTTGCTAAATAAATTGACAGAATCTACATCCAAAGGAAAATTACAAAAACTCCGCTCGGAGTTACATGCCAAATAACTGTAATTTTATCAACTCGTTCAGGTGTTAAATGGAGTAAAATGTTTAAAAAAAACTTCTATCGGAGTTTATAACGACGAAAGAACTCAAAATTTGGAGTTGTCACGAATGATTTTCAAGGGAGTTAAAAATCAATATCTACTTGTAGTTCATTTAATTTATAAATATTTTTCGGTCTCAAAAAATTATAATTAACTTTCCAGAGGAGTTTAAAAGTTCAAACTCCACCTAAATGTTATCAAATCTTTCGCCAAAAGAGTTTAAATTTTCAAAACTCTTGGTGATGGAGTTAGATTGATGTGGATTTTTTTAAGAGTGTATGCCTATAATTTTACTTCTAATGTTAGATACTATGATTTTATAATGTTCCGAATTTTTGTCTAAATTTCGGCAAATTTGAATCGTATTATCTACAGAATCTAGGAATCGTACTAAGTCTGTTTTACTTCCATCGTAGGGTAAAATATTCTTAGTAATTTTATCTACGTCGAAAATTTCTAAAATTTCTTTAATATTTGCCATTTTTAATTTTTGGAGGTTTTTATTTTGTATTTGCTCTAACTTAATTTTTTCTAATAATCCTGATAGTTTATTTGAATCGCTTTCAAATTGTTCTTTAATTTTGGTCAAGTCGTTTTGTTCTGAATTTTGTCCCATAAAAAATATTTAGTGATAACCCGCTCACTTATTTTGGATCGCGTTATCAAAGAATTTGATAAGATTTCGCGATACGATCTTTATTGCTATAGTCGTTTGCACTTTATCTATAGAGTTTTATACGGATAAATTGCGATTTTTCGTTTTAGTAAATTTCATACGTATACGAAAATAAAAGATGTTTACAAGTTCTAAATCTTGGGTTCAATAACTTCTCCACAATTGTTAGTATAGTATGGGGAAAAAAGGATTAATTATATGAATAATAAAAAAAATTGATTTACCTTATAGCCAAAATTAGCAAGATTTTCATTTTCACCGAATTTAATTGAAATTTTTTTTTCTTTTTTTGAGTTTTGTAACACTTTTTGTCCGAAAAGTTTGTCTTTTTTCACAATAAATTTAATTTATTTAATTACTTTTTATCGATTTAATCACACTAAAATTAATTTTGTTTAAAAAATAATTTTCACTTTCGTCAACTGCGCCAGTTATATGTTTGGAGTTGTGGTGTCGCGGGATATATAACACATTATTTTCGTAGATTACAATGAATTCTTTATTTTTAAGTAAATTTAGCGCGATTTTACAATTTTGTGGACTACTTGCTTACGCTAGTACAATTTAAAAAATTATGAACACGTTGTTTAGTAAGCGAACGGTATTTATGGAAGTTCGAATTACAAACAACGACAATTTTATTGTGATTATTTTTGTTGCGATTTTATTTCGCTTATTCTACTTTGTTATTTTCTGTAACCGATGCTTATGTTTCCATCGATGTGGTTCTTCGTAGCTGTGGGGCAATGACACATAACTAATTAAAACGTAATTTAGCAGTTTTAATATACGGCCCTCCGGGTTTTGGGTCCAACCAACACAGTTTCAATGAAAGAACCGATGAATTAAGAGCCCATCCGTCACACCTAGCACTTCTGGGCCCATCCGTCACTTCTAGTTCTTCTTCTTGACTATAAAAATAAAACATAAAAAGCATCCGTTAAAGATTACCAAACCAACCATTTATACTATTTACAAACATTTTCTGTTATTTTCTGCCAGGTCCCTAATATGATGTCTCGGATTTTCTTAAATTTGGAGGGCGCATTCCTAATATCACAATTGTTCAGAACAATATAAATCTTCTTCTTTCATGCCACCAAATCACAGACTTACAATTAATGTTAGATTATTTAGAATTGACACGTGTTGAACAGCACTCAAAGTCGCATTCGCCATTTGTCATCTTCGACCTTTAACAATTAGATCCAGTTATATGTCTCGGGTTTACTATTGAAAATATTTCAGAATTTAAATTAGTACCGAAGTGAAATTCTTCCCAAATAACAAAAAATATGTATGTATGGGTTTGTAAAAATTGCATTCATTCAGGCGATATTTTGTGAAAAGAATAAATATCAAATATTGTGTCTGATACTTGAACGTAAAATTTCACATGGTCGTTCCTGTAATGATACGCACATCGGTGAATCAATAATGCTTTATTTCAGTGCTACCAACCTAACATACATATGTATATATATAGTATAACATCAGTAATCATCATTTACATTACATCTCCCTTTTTAACCTAAGCCTAAACATTAATTAATAATTTCAATTTCTTACTCTACTACCCCTTATAATAAGCGCGTTTTTTTATTCGCTTCGGATAGCTGCTATCGAGAGCCGTCATTTTTCTATGCCTAAATTTAAATTTGACGCGCTATTTATTGATAAACTAAACTTATTTAACATCAAACTATCATTTGTAATTTAATTGTTTAACAAAAACTTCATATAAAAAATTTTTGGCTCTACCTATTTATACGGAGCGCTATCCGGAGCCATTTTTTATATGACGGCTCTCGATAGCAGCTATCCGGAGCGAATAAAAAAACACTACAAATATCAACAAGAATAAACTAAGAAAGCAATCGTTATTTCCCAATACGAATACAATTCAATAATAACGAAAGGATTCAAATTTTAAATTATTGTGGAAATTATAAGTCTAGTCTATTTATTGGCTTAACCAATCTACCGGATCTAGTTGTCTTCGAAATGTTTGAACTTGATGGGATATTAATAGTATCGGGTATTTCCTTGTTACCAGCATTGGTAATTGCTTCCGAATGTGATGACGTAGGAACCTCTGTATTATTTACTTGTGCAGTTTGATTTGAATTCGTTTCAGTGACTGTTTCATCAAGATCTAATAAAGCTTTACTGGCAAAGTCTGCTTTTGTTTTATTTATGTATGCATGATTTCGTCGCAAGTTTTGTCCTTGATTAGTTTGAATTATAAGTGATCGCGAATTTCTTGATACATCAGTTACTTTTGCTTCAACCCACTCACGTTGATTAACTTGAACTCTGACGTTATCGCCCTTAGTTGGTAAGTCACTGCGTTTTTTCGAATGTTTATCTGCGTTCAATTTTTGTTTCGCTCTGTTTTCTTTAATGTGTTGTGATACCTCGTTGAATACTTTTGGCTTAAGTAACTCTTTGGCATATATTAACTGAGAGTACGGTGACCAGAATTTTCTGACCCAAATACAGGACAGCTACAAATTATAGAAAAGATAACAAAATTTTTTCTGAACATTTTTTTTTATTCAAAATTAAATATGTCTTTTCGTTCCCTTATTTGTATGCTAATAATAACACGGAATCATACATAAAATTAAAATTTAAGGATAAATTAATTTAAAAAAAATATAAAATTATTTCTATTTTCTGCAGTTTTTATTTCAAAATAAGAAAAAAATAAAATAAAATAAATAAATTCATAAGACTTTTGGCATACCTAGTAACACAGAATCATGTTAAATAATAAAAACGTAAATAAAAATTATAAAAAATTTCAAATCAAAATTAAATCAGTATAATTAAATGAACCAATTTTTACTAGTTCTTCTAGTATTTCTCGGAGCTATGAATACTTTTCAACATTTTATCATTTTTCGAAATGTCTTCGTAAAACTTTTCGCAACTTTCGTGGTTTCCTTTAATCAATAGCATGGCTTTGATGGTTTCTATTTGCATTTGTGTTTTTTCAGCTGTCCATAAATTGTTAACCAAGGAAAATATCCGTTCTGTAGAAGCATTTGTTCCTGGTAGACACAAACCAAATTCTATTATTTTTTTTAAATTGGAAAATGGAACATTTTTATTTTTAAAATGTTGAAACATTTCGATCCATCGCTTATCAATTGTAAGTCCATTATCATTCCAATTTTCAATTTTTTCAGCAGTTGCATACTTTTTACATAAAAGAGTTTCGTCGAATAATTCATTATTTTCGATTTTGATTTTTGGGAATTTTTTGGTGACATATTCAAATGACTTCTCCACATTTTCCCATGTAACTTCCTCTTTTAACGTCATCCATGAAAACCAATTAATGTTAACGAACTGTGGGGTGTAACGATCCAAGTATTTACAACAATTTAAATAAAATTGCTGCATCTCAGATTTAAAATTTCTTTCGTTACAGCTTCCATTCTCAATTAATATGTTTAATTGAGATCTTACTAAAATTGGTATATAGTTCGACATATATCGTTCGTGAAGTTTAAGCCTGAGATCAATCAGTGCTTGTCCGACTTGCATAAACGTGTTTTTATCACCTTCGATTGATTTCACCGTGAAATGGAATATTGCCGCCAGGTTATGCATAAATTTAAGGTATATTTCGGATGTTTCGTCATTGAAAAACGTTCTTAATATTTTTGGGCAGTTATCGACTGACAGAAAATAGGATTTCAGAGGTTCGAATATTTGTAATATACGTTCTATTGCTGGTAAGAGTACTAGCCAACGTGTTCTGCAGCTTCCAAGAATACGAGAATATTGCACGTCTGCTTCTTCGCAAAATTTGATGAGGTTATTCACTCGTACAGTGTAAATATAAAAATGACTATAAATTTTGTTGACTGCACCTTCAATATCGCAACTCATTAGATCAGCAGCATATTGTATAGTATTGTTCACAACATGGCCGGCACACCCAATTCCAATAATGTTTCCGTTTTGCAATTTATCTAGAAAATATAAGTTTAGATTATTATTCTTTGTAAACTTAACGAAAAATATGAAGAATTAAATATATTACCTCTGATTCTAGAAAAAACGTTGTTAGCTCCATTCCGATTGACACCCCCAAAGTTAGTATTTGCGTTATCAGCGCAAAATGCCACTAATTTATTTGAAAGTTGATGCTCTTCGAGAACCTTAATAAGCAATTCCGTAATTAATTCGGACGTTTCTCCTGGAAGTGATACAAATTCAAGTAATTTAACTTGAATTCCATTACTGACATTAAAATATCGAATAAGAACCGGAAAAAGTTTAACTTCTTTGTGGTTCGAAGCGTCAGTAAAAACAGAAATAAAATTGGCCTCATCTAAATCATGTTTAATTTTTTGTAAGGTATGTGGAGCCAAGACATTTTTCACTATTGCCTCAGATTTGGTTCTACCACAAGTAAATTTTTTCTCAAATAAGCATTTTATGATTTTAGACGTGCAATCCATTGAACGAAAACTGTGGTTATGGTAAACCGAATGGAACGAGAAAACTGCTTCAGCAATAGCTAATTCTTTTTCTTTGTTCCCAAATTCCGTTCGGCGAAAATATGTGGCTATCATAGAAGAAGATGCAGCAGCTTGATCTGCGTTTTTGTGCTTCTCAGATGCCAAATGTCTTGAAATATCTGCTCGTCCACCGGAGGAAATCGAAAATTCACTTAAACATTTTTGGCATATTACCGTACTCTCACTTTTCGTTGTTTTTAAGAAGGGAAATTCTTCACTCAGCTCTACAGAAAACTTGCAATACCGCTTCCTTCGCTTCGGAGACGATTCTCTTGAAGCAACCGCCATTTCAACTTCAAAACACAAATTCTAATTCAGAAATTATGAAGAAAACTTAAAAGTATTTTGACTACGACACTACGTATTTATGGACGACGTATTATATGTATTGTAGATGTAATTTTAATTTTATTTATTTTACTTACCTCAACAATATTCAACAATAATACATTTAAAAATAAATAATATTGTATTTTAAAATACCTCAATACGCTTCACGATTTCTGTGTTTTGTTGAGGTTATTTATTGTACGAACGCACTAAGTAGTACGTTTGATATTTAATAGCAGTTCAACGAAATAACCACTTTAAAACAGAAAACATACAAATTAAATTTTAAATTGAGTTTCACTATTCACAACGTTATATTCTTAAAATGTAATCACAATATCACATGCTCAATTGCTCAATGACAGACGCGACGAAAATTTTATTCAACTAACTTCGTTGCTTTCTGTGGTTCTTTTTCTTGTTTCGGTTAATCACGTAAAAAATAGTAAATAAAAATTGAATAAGCTTTGTACGTGCGTTAATGAGTTCGTTTTATATAGATTTTTTTGCTTTATAAAGAGAGATGTCGCACTTTTGACAATATCTTGATTTTGTTTATAAAGAATATGAATGAGGGACTTGCGGGCTA
Source organism: Tipula vernalis (assembly GCA_958295665.1). Lineage (NCBI taxonomy): Eukaryota > Metazoa > Arthropoda > Insecta > Diptera > Tipulidae > Tipula > Tipula vernalis. Next base: position 262,186,716 of record OY282559.1, read on the forward strand.
TTATATCACTTTGCGGGTCATTTTTAAGGAGAAATATTTATGCGGGACAGAACCTTGAAATGCGGGCTAGTCCTGTAAAATGCGGGCTATATGGTCACCGTAACTGAGAGTTAGTAATTCGACTTTGCAATTTTTGATTTGGCGAAATATTACCCAAACCAGGCGTATTGCGATGATTCAATAGTGCGATATATATATATCAGTATTATCCATGATACACTTTTTTATCATATTTTTCGCAGTCTGGATATATCGTTCTGCTAATCCATTTGCTCGAGGAAACCCTGGACTCGATGTACGATGTTCGAACTTCCAATTTCTAGCGAAATCTTTGAATAGTTTTGACGAATATTGCGGTCCATTGTCCGATTCAACAACTTCTGGTGCTCCATGTACTGAGAAAATACGTTTTAAAAATGTTATCACTTCTTCTGATGTGGAATTATTCAGTTTTTCTACGTCGAAGAACTCGGAATAACTATCTGCCAAGACAATATAATTATTTCCGTGTATAGTACGAGTACATATATCACTCGCAACAATTTGAAATGGATATTGTGGAACCTCTTTTGACATTATTGGCTCCCTAATATTTTTTGTTGTGTTTTTTGACATGTTAAACACTTTTCAACATAGTTCTTGATGTCATTGTTCATGCCATACCAGTACAGAGATTGTCTGGCTCTGCTTTGACAGGATTGTATACCTGTATGACCTTGGTGGATACAACTTAACATTCTGTTAATTTGACTGTGTGGCACGACTACTTTGTGACCTTTGAAAATAAGTCCTTTATAAGTGGATAATTCTTCTCTTAAATTTCAATATTTCTGTATTTCTTTTCCAATTGTGTTTCGATGTTCTAAAATCGGCCAACCAGTTGTAATTGTTTTTGTTAGAGATTGTAGCTCGTTATCTTGTTGTGTTGCTTCCACCATGTCTGTGTAGCATTCCTGTGCCATAGGCAATATTATTTGAACTTCGAGATTTCATCGTCATCTGTTGAAGTTTCATTGATGCAGTCTCTGCTTAACGTATCTGCCAAATATAATTCAGTACCTTTTTTATATGTTACCTTAGGATTGTATTGAATAACTTCTAACAAAATCCGTTGAAGTCTTGGATGTGCACTATGGATCGATTTCTTGAAGATCGACTCCAAAGGTTTATGGTCTGTTTCGATGGTTAACAGTTTACCATACACATACTCATGAAATTTATTGCACCCGATTTTGATCGCCAGCGCTTCTTTTTCAATTTGTGGATACAGTTGTTGACATTTTGTTAAAGCCTTTGTTGCAAATGCTATAGGGGGTCCATCTTGAATCAGAGCAGCCCCCACAGCTTTTGAACTAGCGTCTACTGTTAGTAAGACATCGTTATTTACATTGTAATATGCGAGTACCGGTGATGTTTTCAATAGTATTTTGATTTTTTCAAAAGGGCTTGTATGATGTGCTTCCCAATTCCAAACAACGTCTTTGCTTAGTAGTTCTCGTAATGGATCAGTTATTGATGACAAATTAGGAATAAATTTATGGAGGTATGTTACCATTCCCAATATTCTTTGCAATTCTTCCTTATTTGTTGGTTGTTTCAATCTATTTATGGCCTCGACCTTATCCGGATCAGCTTCGATACCATTAACCGTTAAAATATGGCCTAAAAACTTGATGGACTCTTTTTTAAACTGGCATTTGTCTTTATTTAATACTATACCAGCTGTTTTAAATTTTTCAAACACTTTTAGCGTTATCTCATCTAGTTTTTCTTCCGACGTAGCGTAAATGAGAAGGTCGTCCATAGAGCACTCGACGTTCTCGATATCTTGAAGTAACGATGACATCATCTCTTGGAACACCTCAGGTGCGGATGAAAGACCAAAAGGCAATCTTGTACAGCAATATCTACCCCATGGCGTTGCAAAGGTTAAGTATTTCTCTGTCCTTTTGCTTACCTTTATTTGCCAAAAACCTTTGTTGCAATCTAGCTTTGTAAACAATTTTGCGCCATATATTTTTGCTGCGATTTCTTCTAACGTATTTAGAGGATAGTGGCGTCGTTTTATACATTTGTTCACATCATTCGGATCAATGCATATTCGAATTTTTTTATTCTTTTTAACCACGACCATTGGGCTGACTACTGGAGTAGGCTCTGTAATTTTTTTGATTACACCCATTTTACATTTTTATCAGTTCCTGTTTTACTTCCTCTTTAATTGCTAGTGTAACTTTCCGTGCTGGTTTAATGTCGAATGATGGATTGTCTATGAGATCTATGTCGTACTCAAAGTTTTTAACGCATCCGAGACCTTGATATAGGTCGGGTAATTTCACTTCATTTATTTGACTTATGAAATTTAGTTTCTTAGCACTGTCATATCCAATTATAGTAATCATTGGCTTATGAACTATTTTGAAAGTTACTGGATGCTGATTTGTCCCTTTCGAGTAGATTGTTGTAATTTCACCAAGCACTTGCATTTTGTGATCCGTAAAAGACACAATATATTTAGTTTCGCTGGAATTAATTTGTATTTTTAACGATTTTGCTTGATTTTCAGCCATTACATTGCATGTTGCGCCAGTGTCGATTTTGACTTTAGTATTTTTACTATTAATCGTAATATTTTCAATCCAATCACTCTCTGATTGAATATTGTCCAATATTGAACGTAGGAGAAGTTCCTTCTCATCACTACTAGCTTCGGCAATGACATTAACTTTGTTATTTTTAGTTTTGGACTTCATTATTGCAATTTTTTGTTTTGAGGTTCTACACATCTTATTCGTGTGTCCCTTGATTTGACACTTCGTACAAATTTCTTTGAATGCTGGGCATTTACCTTGCTCATGATTTGAACCGCATCTCTTACAATTTATTGTGTTTATTTGTGATTTGGTCTTCTCATTGTCATTGCTCTTCTGCCATTTTGGAGATTTCATTATATTAACAGCTAATGTATCTGTTTTTGATTCCACTATTTTTACTTGCATTTGTGCCTGTTCAGCAGCTCTGCAACAATTTACTGCTTTATTTAAATCTAATTTATCCGCTGCGAGTAACTTTTGTCGTAATTGATTATCACTAACCCCAATCACGATTTTATCTTTGTGCAAGTCTTCTGCTAATCCACTGAAGTCACAATTTTTAGACTGTTTTAGGATTTTATTATAAAAATCATCAAATGATTCACCTGATTCTTGTCGCATATTGTTGAACGTATATCTTTCGAACGTAATGTTTTTTTTTGGAACAAAATATTCCGTTAACTTTTTTTTTAGTAGGGCTAAATCGTTTTGTTCATCCTTTGGCAATTTAAGGTTATTATAAATTGTGATTATATCAGGTCCTAAGCTGACCATAAACGTAGCACATTGTATTGTCGGTGATTTTTTTTGACAATTCTGTTGCTATTTCGAACCATTCGAATTGTTGCAACCATTGCTTCCATGAATTTGAGGCGTCACCGCTTGTGATAATACAATTTTTTGGTGGTTTTATTTCAGCCATCTTGTCAAAGATTTTACCTATCACTTTTTAATGTTTTGTTGATTTTGATCAATTTTTTTTTTGCTCACGTTTTCGTATTTCGCTGGTATTTATTATTCTTTTTACTTTATCATTTTATTATTATTCGCTTTTATTTAGTTATCACATTTTTTTCTCGTAAAACTATAATCCCACTTCTGACACCATCTATTGATACGCATATCGGTGAATCAATAATGCTTTATTTCAGTGCTACCAACCTAACATACATATGTTTATATAGTATAACATCAGTAATCATCATTTACATTACAGTTCCTAGGGGTCGGCGATATAAATAACAGGTAATATATACGGTATGTTGCATCAAATTTCAACGATGAAATCTGTTCAACAAAAATCAAAAGATTGATATTAGACTATAGTTTCTGGGATTTCTATTGTATAGCCTGTAGTATTTGCCGATACTAAGTTCTTGTACACTTTTAAATAAATATACGAAACACTTGAATTCTGTTTTATTTTTTATTACACAAAGAAATACAAAATATGTTTTCGACCGTTCTCTTAAATTCTAAAATCTCTCTTTTTTTACAGTTTTCTCGTTTTTTTTTTTTTCATGCAATGCCACTACATAAATAGCCGTGACATCAGTCTAAAAAGTCAAACCACTAATATAAAGAGGGGAATAAAGATTTTTATTTTCCTATGAAACGTAAACAAAATACTATGGGATTTTCAAACACATTTTTTTATATCGTCTCTATTTTCAATTTAAATAAATATTTTTATTTACAAATATAAATAATTTGATATCAAATATATTGAAATGTAAATTGTGAACAATTTTGATTGAAATTAAAAATCATTTATTAAGTAATTTTGCATTTTTATAAAAATATTTGTTTCGGCATGCTTCGTGTTCCTCTAATCTTAATAAATTTATTAAGATTAGAGGAACACGAAGCATGCCGAAACAAATATTTTTATAAAAATGCAAAATTACTTAATAAATGATTATTAATTTCAATCAAAATTGTTCACAATTTATATTTCAATATATTTGATATCAAATTATTTATATTTGTAAATAAAAATATTTATTTAAATTGAAAATAGAGACGATATAAAAAAATGTGTTTGAAAATCCCATAGTATTTTGTTTACGTTTCATAGGAAAATAAAAATCTTTATCCCCTTAACACATACTACCACACATTTTTGTGTCATGGCTTTTTATGTAGTGGCGTTGGTTCATGCAATACCATACATCGGTTAACACTCTATATTTCAACTTTTATCTGAGCGGACCAACAGATGGCAATATAATTAACAAAAAAATAAAAGTATTAAACAAAATAAAATCAGTTTACTACAAGCCCTTGAACGTAAAATAACACATGGAAAATCCTAGGGGTTGGCGATATAAATAACAGGCAAAAACAAAACCTCCCAATTAAATAATTTCAAAGTTATTATTTTATTTTACATTTTACGTATATCAATGTATATGGTATGTCTCATTTTATCAGGTCACTAGGTATGTGTGCACTATTTGTTTGTTTCAAATGTGTTTCCTGATGGAATCTGAATCCAAACAAGTATTTTAGCTAATTATAATTCGGATGATTCAGGATTAGTATTTTATTTTATACAAAAGTTTTTACATGTGTTGTACATGTAGAAAGTAAGGTTACAAAGTGAATGATAAGTAAACAATACAATAGAATGATATGTAGTAATATGGAAATTACACTTCTAACCTTCAGGTGAGAACACTGCTGATATTTTAACGAAACCATTACAAAAAGCTAAATTTCTTGAGCTAAAGTCCAAATTCAATTTGAACTAAAAGTATATTATCGCCCATCGTATGGATTGAGGAGGAGACTTATTAGAAAGTTGATTTAAAAATATAATTTAATATATGTCAATTAAGGAGGAGTCTTAATTGACATATATTAAATTATATTTTTAAATCAACTTTCTAATAAGTCTCCTCCTCAATCCATACGATGGGCGATAATATACTTTTAGTTCAAATTGAATTTGGACTTTAGCTCAAGAAATTTAGCTTTTTGTAATGGTTTCGTTAAAATATCAGCAGTGTTCTCACCTGACGGGCAGAATACAATCTTCAAAATTCCCTTTTCAATGTTGTCCTTGATATGACGCGATTTTATGTCAATGTGTTTTGTGCGCATATTGAACTTTTCATCGTGAACTATTTGAATGCAACTTTGATTATCCTCGTTTATGGTTGTTCGTCCGCTTATTGGAATAGAGAAATCCCTTAGAATGTTGCTTAGCCATATGCATTCCTTTGAAGCCTCAGCAAGAGCGATGAATTCGGCTTCTGTTGATGATTGAGCAACGCAAGTTTGCTTTTTTACATGCCCAGCTAATTGGACCACCAAAAAAGAAAACAAAACCAGAGTTCGATCTGCGTGTTTGCCTACTTCGCCCCAGTCAGCAGCATCAGAAAACCCAACAAGTTGTGTTTCTTCGGGATAAACAAGTTTCAATTTATTCGACGCGGTACTCTTGAGGTATCGGATGATTCTCTTTACTTCGAACCAGTCTCGCTGCCTTGGCTGGGCAACACGTTGAACCAATATTGTTACGGATGCTGATATGTCCGGACGTGTGTTAATGGCGACATAGAGAAGACATCCGATTGTGCTCAAACTATTTGCAAACAAAATGCTTTTTGAGTTCTGCTTCTATATGTTCGAGGAATGTTTGAGAATCTGATGTCGTCAACATAAATGACCATATATAACAAACGATCCTGATTTTTGTATGTGTATAGACAAGCGCCGAAGCTGCTTTGTCTCATTCCAATGCTTGTCAAAATCTGATGGAGTTTCTGATTCCACACTCGAGCAGATTGTTTCAAACCGTAGAGGCTTTTCTTCAACAATCACACGTGATCTTCCTTGCCTTCAGTCGCAAATCCTGGAGGTTGCTTCATATAAATAGTTTCATCCAATTTACCATTTAGAAAAGCTGTTTTTGCATCAAGATGATAAATAGGTAAATTTCTGTGTCCTGCGATTGATAACAAGATTTTTAGTGTGGCTTGCCGAGCCACCTTAGCGAAAACTTCAAGCCTTGAGCAACAAGTCGTGCTTTGTAAACATCGCCTATTTTATCGGATTTAATTTTTTAAACCCATTTAGAGCCAATAGCTGTGTGGTTGCTTGGCAGTTTGACGAGTTCCGAAGTGTCGTTTTCATGAAGCGAGGTTATTTCATTCATCATCGCTTCGATCCGTTTATCTTTGTTCAAAGTTGACATTGCTTCTTTAAATGATCTTGGTTCACCATTAAAAGCAAGGAAACCAAACTGTGTTACCATTTCAATTTCTGTGACCAATCTTTTCGGCGGAATGTCTTTTGTCGATCGATCGGGTCGTCGCTTCTGCACTCCACTGTTTAAATTTGCTTGTTTATCAGATTGATGTAGCATAATTGCACACGCACCTTCATTGTTGTCAATGCCATCATCGATTAGCTCGGCTTCGGAAACTTCAGGTGCATCACACAACGGAACAATCGGAACCCGCACTTATTTGTTGGAATTTTTGATGTTCGTTTGAACTTAGTGTCGTCGCAAAATTTAACATCTCTTGAAATGACTATTTTATTTTTGCTCTCATGATGTAACATTTATAAGCTTTCGCCTCCATCGAAAAACCTAAAAAAAAGGCCTCTTCCGCCTTCGGATCCAATTTTCTTCGATTGACATCCTGGATGCGAACGAAACATTTTGCTCCAAACCATTGCAGGTTTGTGTAGTTCGCCTTTCTACCGTACCAATATTGAAATGGGGTACGATCAATACCTTTACAGGGTAAAAGGTTTTGCAAAGAATTTGCAGTAGTAATTGTTTCGTTCCAAAATTTGTTGGGAAGGTCAGCATCAAACAGAAGACATCTTGCCATCTCCACCAGCGATCTGTTTTTCCTCTCGGCGACACCATTTTGCTGTGGCGAGTAGAGCGCTGTGCGTTGGACTTGAACGCCATGTGATTTGAGAAATTGCTGAAATTCATTTGCCAAATATTCGCCACCGCCATCGGTTCTGAGCTCTTTCAATTTTTTATTAAATCGGTTTCGCGTCATTTCGAAGTATTGTTTGAGAGCATCGAAAGTTTCTGATTTTTGTGACAGCAAATAAATTGTTATGAATCGGCTAAAATCATCGATGAATGTTAGAACATACTTCTTTCCGCCTGGGGTTTGGTTTTGCATCAGCCCAATTAAATCACTATGCACGAGATCGAGAATTTTATTAGGCAAATTTTTGATCAAATTCATGTCGCGATGGCCGAGAACCCGATGCCAATCATGAATACACATATTGGTTTTATTCTGAATAAAATTAATTGATTGTTTTTCACTTAACTTATATAAGCCGTCGATGACGTTGGCGAATGCGAGTTGATCACCGCTTGCTAATAAAATTTCACATTTATTTTCGGTAAACTTAACATGCAAGCCTTTTTGTGCCAAACGCTTCACCGAAATGAGATTACCACCAATCGATGAAACGTATAAAACATCACAAAGGGTTACATTTGTGGCAACACCAGCCTCATTAACAAACTGAATATTCACTAGTCCGCGACCCGATGACATGATCTCATTTCTGTTCGCCACAGAGACTTTTTCGCGATGATTTAAGTCCAATTCGGAAAATAACTTCGCGTCACAATAAATATGGCACGTAGCACCTGAGTCTAAAATCCAACCAGTAATTTTTCCGATGACAAGCAACATGTTACTATTAAATTGACCGATCATGTTAGCCTTATTTGTACTTTTATTGCATTCTTTGTCCTTTAACCACTTCGCGAACTTGCGGCAATTTTTCTTCTCATGACCAAATTTCTTGCAAAACGCACACTTCCTTTGCGAATATGCTGATTGTTGTTTGATTTATCGGAAGACACTTGCAGCGCGGCTGTCGCGGTCCCGCCATCTCTCTCAATGCGTCATCGGTATTCTTCAATGATTTTCGATCGAACGAAAGAAGAGGTTAGTTCGTCCTCTTTTCGGGCTTCGAGTGCGGTAATAGGCTATCATAGCTACTTGGTAGCGATCCCAATAATGTTGCGGGCATCAAAGACTCGATTTTTATGTCATTGTCTAGAGACAAGAGTTCTTGAAAAAGTTCAGTTACTTTGAATTTATTCATATATGATCCATATATGTATCTAATATGGATCCATATATGATAACTTAAGACGGATTCAGAACAAATGGTAATACCATTCGCCAAAATAGAAATAGCACCAACTTTGCTAAAAGGTGGCCGTACAGTTCACAGCGTCTTAAATTACTATTACCAGGGTTGGAAACTTGAACATCTAACATGAATAAAACAATTCGCAGTTGAAATCATTCGTGACATTTTATAAAATATTATACAGTAGATATTATACAATAGAGATCCCAGAAACTATATTCGAATATAAATCTTTTGATTTTTGTTGAACAGATTTCGTCGTTGAAATTGGATGCAACATGCCTTATATATTTTGCCTGTTATTTATATCGATGACCCCTAGGATCATCGACCATGTGACATTTTACAAAAATCTTACATTCAATTGTCAATCTTTGGATTTTTGTTGAACGGATTTCGATGTTGAATTTGGTACAACTGACGGTATGTAGTATATTTCAAAGGGCCTGTTATTTATTTAATTTTACATAAAATCAAAATGTAAAGCCAATGAACCGTCATTGGTTTAGTCAATTTGACTAATAAAAATTGCATAAATGAATATTGCATTTCCTCTTAAAGATGTTTATTTGAAAAATCTTATCTCTGAAAATGGCATTTAGGCGAATAAGTTACCACTACATACATAAAATATATAAATATACGAAAAATTTGGGATTTTATTTTGGGAAGTATTTCACAGGCATAAACTAGTCCGTTCAGAGAGCATACACAACATTATGTGAGCAACGTGAGAATTGGTTGATATACTATATTTCTTTACTCAGTGCTTCAGTCTAAACGGTGCATCGCTGTGAACCATTCGAAAAAAGAAAATAATAAAACAGAAAACCAAACACAAAATCAGAATTAACAGATACAAAATCAGAATTAACCTTAAACATATTTTATCACCATATCCCACATAGCATTTGATTTTCTATAATGGCAAGATAATATTTTAATGGCGCACCATAGTAATTTGCTATTAAGGTTTATATGCAACCTTTATTACCAAGAGAATTTATTAGTTAGTAATGATACCTTTCTAAGCGATTTTATTAAAGCAATTCACAAATAATGTATCGACCAATATGTCGTTGAAATTTCAATCAATAAAATGTCATAAAATGTCAATAAAGCGTCAGAGAGATGTCAATGTCACAGAAATGGGAATGTCTTCCTATATTTAAAAGCTTACTAGATATATTTTATTTTTAAATATTGTCGGTATTATTTGCAAAGTATTTTACATAAATTTAGAAATTTAAATTCCATATTACACGGTAATCTATTCATTTTGTCTTAAAGACACCGTTGGTTGAATACCACCGAGATTTTCGCCGCTACGATCGAGCAACGCCTCCACTGTCGCTTATAAATAGCGTCAAAATTGTTTGAAACTAGTTTAGCTCTTCTAGCAGATTAGAAACTGCAAAATAAATTTTTCTGGGTGTATCTTTCGGTTTTCATTGTTTTGTTTTTATTTTTTCGTGTGTTTTATATTTTCTACAACATATTTGCAATTTGTTGGAAAATTCTCCCTATCAATGTCAGCTCTTTTAAATATGGTTTCGATGCTCGATTTTGTTCGATTGCGTAGGAGACCAGCGTTGAAAAGGGAAGGTGGAGCTGAAACCAATTCATATTTAAAATAGGACTGCAACTCTTTCGGACTTTTGACGACACAAAAAATTCGATGAAATAACTGCAGCGAATTTATAACGAAAGCTTCGTTATTTATTTTTATTCCCTGAACCTGAGCTGCAATTGGAATAACTTTGTGTTTTATTGCGTAAACGACGTCCGCAAAACTTTTACCCATTTCACCTTTATCCAAAGCACTATCATAGGTGATGTTGGAATCAGGAACAAGTCCAGTTGACAAACTGACAAGATCACCTGGCCGATTGAGAAATGGGTTTTGATGTTGTTGAAGCCATGATATAAATTTGTTTTTGTCCAGATTGTCTCTTGCTTTCCTATTGCCTCGGAGTTCAACATGTTGTTCGGAAGTAATTGATGATTGTCCTGTAAAAGTATGCATCGCGAATATCTCAAGCATGCTAACGTGCGTAGAAATAATCCATTTTAAAATGGTGTCATCGGTAATGCCTCGTCCTCGAGATAATCCTCCTATCATCTTCATTGATCGCATAAGTGATTGTTCTATGCACATGTCCGTCCAAATACCGCTCCATTGCACACTTTTTCTTCTTATCGAAAAGTATTTCTCTGGAAATTTTTTGTACTCTTCATCGGTCAGCTTGGCCCGCAACTCCTTCATTTCCTGTAAATATAAATGAGCAGATTTTGCATATAAGTTATAACCAGCAAAATGGAAATATGGCAACATTTTTCGAACAGATTCCATATGCATCATGCCAGTTGCCAGTCCTCTCAGCAAGGATATATACTGCAGCACAACCATAACTTGCTCAAAATATTGGAGCCAAAGTTTGCATGTTCTGTTTGTTGTTCTTAGTCTGTTGATGTTAATTTTAAAGCAGCTCCCCAGGTCGCGTACTACATTCGAATCATGACACATATCCGGTGACATGCTGTTTTCTATCAGTTTCTGATACGTTTCCATGATTTCAGTAGATTTCATTACAGATTTCAAATCTTTTGAATTGTTCATAATCAAATAATTTAATGCTGATACCGTCCAGTATATGTGCTCGCAAAGCACGCGAAAAAGCATATCCGGTAAGCATGTGTTTGACTGTTGCATTGCCATAAACTGTTTCCCATAATTCTTCTAGTCCGCTTCCTTTCATGATATGAGCTGTTATTTTTGAAACTGGTATAAGTCCAGTTTCAAAAAAGTTAAGTTAATGATAACAATAGACAAATGACAGTATAATCTTTCTAACGGTAAGAAATTTATAGCCAAAATAAAAACAAATGCATCTCTAATACTTGTGCAAAAAATAAGAAAATTCAAAATCCCGTATATTTTTGCATTTATGGTTTCTCTATTCGTTCATTATCTCGTTTCAACAAAATATGGACTTATACCACTTTCAAAAATAACAGCTCATACATATATCAAATTGTGCCAAGATAGGACATGAGTAGATGAAATCCTCCAAGGCGTACAATTATTCCAGATTTACCACTGTTTTGCTCCGCAGACTTACCCATTTCAATTGACTTCATAAAGAGTGGTTGATCAAAATCGTGCACATTGCAATTTGTGTCATGGAACCGCACATACACTGCAGCTGTTTTGCTCCGCAGACTTACCCATTTCAATTGACTTCATAAAGAGTGGTTGATCAAAACCGTGCACATTGCAATTTGTGTCATGGAACCGCACATACACTGCAGCCCCATACGTGTTTTCACTGGCGTCAGCGAAGCCATGCAACTGTATGCGTTGTGGATCTCGACTTGAATTGAAAATGTGTCGAGGTATTTTTACTCTGTTCAGAACAGACAAGTCGTGCAAATAATTCATCCAGTACGTGTGATGAACCATTGAAGGCTTTCATCCCAATGAATCTTTAACGCCGATAGTTTCTGTAAGAGAATTTTTCCCAACACTACAGTTGGTTCAACAAAGCCATTAGGATCGAAAATACTTGCTAGCTGGGCAATAACGATTCGTTTGGTTATGATTTTTGTTTGACAAACTTCTATAGCCACTTCAACATTGAAATGGTTGAGCTCTGGCTGCCAATACAGACCCAACGTTTTTATACCTAATGAGTGATCATCATCAATTGGCAGCATTAATTCTCGATCTTTCATTGGCGTATCCAATAATAACTCAGCTTCATTAGAACACCATTTTCTGAAGGTCATTCCAGCTGAATGTAAAATAGACGAGATAGTAAATTCAATCTTATCGCAACCTTAACACAATTGGACCCAGATAATAAGTCATCGACATATATATCATTTTGGATGACTGAGCTGAATGTATTTTTATGTTGGTTTTCCAGCGCTAATTGTAGAAGAGAACGAGTAGCCAAAAAAGGAGCTGTAGTAGTACCGTACGTAACAGTATTTAATTTGTAAGTGCGCAATTCTTCGCCCACATTGTACCGCCAAAAATATGCTAGTATTGCTGGTCGCTCGGGGGAAGAAGTATTTGTCGGTACATTTTGCAAATGTCCGCACTGAATGCATAACGATGTGATCTAAACCGAATTAATATAGAAAACAGTTCGTTTTGCACCACAGGTCCAGTCATTAAAATATCATTCAATGAGTAGTCTGTTGACGATTTTGCTGAGCCATCGAACACTACTCTTAATTTAGTAGAAGATGACTCAGCCTTCACTACACAGTGATGGGGCAAATAGAAGTTTGATTCTTTCACTTGGTCTACCAATTCCATGTGACCCAACTGTTGATACTCTGCCATAAATTGATTGTAGGCGGAACGAAGATCCGCGTCTCGCTCCAGTTTGCTCTCTAAGTTTAGAAATCGTTTTTTTGCTCGTGGTGCAGAGTCTCCTAACACGGAAGGAGAAATAGAAAATGGTAGCCTAACCACAAACCTTCCCGACTCGTCTCTTGAAAATGTTTCAACGAAGTTGCAGCGATTACACATATTACCTTGAAGCACATTGTTATTAGTAGTCTCGCATTGATCATTCTCCCAAAGTTTTTCCAATAAATCATCAAGACGTTGAGAATCAGACTCAGTAGACGTAGACACCACATTACTGCATTTAGAAAATGATGAAGCTGTGGTACCACCAATCACTACCCAGCCTAATACTGTGTTTTGTAAGATATTCAGTTCGTTTCCTAGTGTAATCTGTCCTACCGATTGTAGTTGACCATACACTTCTGCTCCCAAAAGAAGATCAATGGTTCCTGACTTGAAGAATTGTGGATGTGGGAGTTTAATGTTGGCTGGGACTGGCCAACTGGAAATATCACATTTAATTGAAGGTTGATACTCGGAGATTTTGTGCATAATATGCGCTTGAATTTGACATGAAAATTCGTTTATGCGAGATCGAACATCCAAACTTGTACATTGAGTAGATTTGGCTGGAGTGCCTCCGATACCATTTATATTGACATATGACGTAACCAATTCAATACCTATACGTTTGGAGAATGCCTCCGTTATAAAATTTAATTGAGAGCCTGAATCAAGAATTGCTCGAGCCGTGATTTTTAGCCCTTGACTGTCTATAATATCGACCAACGCAGTGGCTAAAAATACAAATTTAGGTTTGCTGGTAGGCGTAATGTGCCGAGAGATCTGTTCTAGCGGAAAATCAGATGATAAACACGCCATGATAGTTTGTGAAGAAGAAATATTTAACGGTGGATGCTGATTTGAATTGTTTAATGTCTTCGAGTTTACGTGAAGAAGGGTGTGATGCCTTGATTTACATACCCGGCAGTTCTCTTGACTGCTGCAGCTAGGGTGTGTGATGATCTAAGGCAATTTATACATAACTGCAGCTTGCCAACATTCTGATTACGTTCGTCAGCTGACATTGCTAAAAACTGATAACACCTCAGAATCGAAAGACCAGCTTTCTTACACAACTCTTGACTTGGCTTATGTTGCCTTTGAAATTTCGTTGAGGTTGCTGGTGACGAGCCGAAGTTGGTTTTACACACCTCAATTTTGTTGCTACGAATTTGTATGAATGAGCAAATGTCCTTGAAGGTGGAAATCGCATTGCGAGGTGCTTCGTCTCTCCATCTCACTTTCGTGTCTGGATCCAGCTTAGTGTATATTAAATGCACGAGTAGATCATCCCAATATTGAACTGGTCGCTTCAATGTATTCAAGGACCTTGTGTGTGAGTTAAATTCATCTACTAAGTTTAATAGGTTAACTGATGTTGCTTTATCCACAGGTTTAATCGAAAATAATGATTTGATATTCTCTTCTGTGATTTGAATGGGTTTATCAAACCGTTCGAAAAGTAAACGTCGCGCTTCTTCATAATTGGCTGATACAAAATCTAAATTTTCAAAAGCCTTTGACGCAATACCCTTTACTGAGTGCTTTAGATATTGTAATTTCGTTAAATCATTCAGTTTTGGGTTATTATGGACGTGATTGTCGAATGACTCAATGAAGCCTTTCCATTTGGTTATTTCATCATAGAAAGTATCAAGCAAAATCTCAGGAAGCTTTGGAATAAAGGACAGCGTGTCAGGCTGCATAAATGGAGACGTTCCTTTTTTGATTTTAAGCTCATCAAGCCTTTCTTCTAATGCAGGCCGTAATTCGTAATAGTATCGACTGACCGTTGAACGAATGTCTGAATCTACTTGTGTTTCATCCAATGTTTCTAAGTCTAACTGATAATCCCGGAATGAAGTGTAATCCCTAATCAAATCGGACAAACGCAATTTAATTTGAGAAATGGAGGGTGAAGATAGTTTGTTTTGCACAAATTCAGTCAATTCAGTTAATGATTCGAGAAATATCTTATTTGACTGGTTTAACCGCTTTATTTGTGTCTCTTTGTCTCTGGACATAATGATATTTGGAATAGTAAAATTTTACAACTGAAACTTTCACGGTTATTTAATTTGATTGGCTCACCAATATTTACGATCAAATTACACGTTTCACTTTATTACAGTAGTAATTATTGCTTTTTAAAATACAAATATAGTAATTAATATACTATAGTATATAAATTGTGAATACACTTACGTTTGATGTTAAAAATCCTCTATTAACATAAATATAAATGGAGCGAATCTGCAATCCAATGCCAAATTAGCTTAACCGGTGGTTCCGTTATTCGAGATACACGTTCTTGATGTAAATTCTTGCACAATAACTTTGATGATTGTTCAAAGAGCCGGTTTAATAGTAACGCAGGTTTTTGATTGTTTTGTTGACATGCGGATGAAACTGCATTCAATTGTTCTCGGTGCCACGAGGTGCACGTGTGAGTTGATGTACCGTAATTGCCTTGAATATTGTTGTTGTAGAAGCACCGAAATGTAATTATGCAGCAGTAAATCGACAATGACGATAATTATGCATGAAGATGTTTATACATGAAGATAATTGTACACTTAAACTGAAGATGATTGGAGATTTAAATTGAAGATACGCAGCAACTCGCCGTCATTGTGTTACGTATCCCACTTCTGACACCAATGTTAATGGGATTGGAGTTTTTTCTCTGCCGTTGAATAAAACTCAAACAAAACTTTTATATCTTATTAGTTTCTTTTTTTTTATCTTAAACTTTATAAATTTTATTTGCCACAGAATTTTTAATATTTTATTTTTGTCACGCTCGATCAAGACCAGCAAACAGACTGAATCTTTTCCAAAAAAAATCTCACATATTTGTACTGTACAAAAACAACAAGTACAATTGTGCATCGGTAATATGCACTAGTACATAAAATACATAAAAATAAAAATATAGTTGCCCAACCCTCAGTCGGACTTTCTACAACGAATTTTTTCATCTGGACAGCGATTTTGGTCGCAATTTGAGGATTGAGTTGAGAATTACCGGAAGGCAATAGTATTGGTAAATTGTGGTGGTGTCCAAAGAATAGACAAAAACAGAGAACCAACGTTTGAAAAATAAAATAACAATTCAGTGTTATCTCATGCGTACGAAAGGAATGTTGTACATATTTTTATTTCCAGTAATTTTCTGTAAAATTTAAAACTAATAGAAGTTATATAATAATTATATTGAAGATCACGAGCAATTGATTGCGTATATTGTTTTGGATTTTTGTTAACGAAGTAAAATGAATGTGTCGATTACAACAACAATAGATAGAAAAACATGAATTCCTCATGTTAGAAGATAGGGAAAAATAACTCAAGGCGAGCGGAAGCAACAAAAAGTTGAACCGATTTCACCCGCGTAGCTTATTTTTGATACTTACCATCATGAGAAAACACACTAATACAATAAAAATATTTGACGGTACACAATAGAAAAATGCATATTATACGCCGTGTATATATACAAAATTCTCAATCCTCAATCCTCGTTTCGCGACCAAAATCGACGTACAGGAATCACTCTAAAATAAATTACGAACGAAACGCGAAAAAAGACTATGACACAGTGATGGAAAATGCATTTTTGGAATTGTACTAAAAATTGAAATGATATTGTACTAAATTGAGTTGAATTGTACTTATTTTTTTTAATGTTGTTTTTTATATCAAAGAAGTACCCAAAAATTGTAGCTGCCGTTAAGAATTCGGCCGCTGCATGTTTTTTACTGCAACCTCAAGTCGGGCAAACATTAAATCTTGTAGCCAAAGCAGTGTAATCTAGAAATTGTGAGTGCTTTTGGAGAACTTTAGTTGGTCAGATTCAAACTACCTTTTTTGGTATATCTAAGTCTTGATACTACCGTTAAACAGCAATAATACTCTATATTCAAATGCTCTTAAGAAAGGCAATGCTTATCCACTGGATTCGTTTATATCAAAGCAGCTCAAAGAAAAACGAAAAATGAAGAACTACTTTAATTCCTTAGCAAATGCACTTAACAAGCTACTTGCTGAATGAACCCCAGATTGTGTGACGGACTTGTTGAAAGAGCATTCCAATGATTTAAACCTTTTAAAAAAACGTTAACACGAGTACCCTAAATGATTGAGAACACTTCCTATATTTTCTATCGCAAACATAATGTCACTGCGCAAGGTATTACTAGCATTATGGGCAACGCCTAAGTAAAGCTTAGTGATACTATAAAAAAAACATATCAGCACTATATTGTTCAGCCTAAGGTAGTATAGGGTTTAGTTAAAGAGATTGTTTAAAGTATGTATATTCAAACTCAAAATGTACAACGTTAGAAAAATTGTTAGAAAGAATTTCAATAACAAGCAGCTTAACAACCGTGGTATCAAAAAGCGTTAAGAAAAGAGTGTGGGAAGATTTAGTTCAATGAGAATATCGCGCAACGCTTATTATTTTAATTTATTTTGTTGTGCAGAATAATTTATTATCATATTTTCTCTGGATTATAATTAAGCAAATACTATTAATCCAGTTGTTTAACAACCGTCGACGTTTCAGCGGTATACTCCGCCATTTTAAAGGGTACAATTTATACAATGTATGATATTGAATATTTCCCTAAATTAACTAGGGTATATAATTTAAGCTATATATTTATAATTTGTTACCCTAATAATTTAATAAAAATTTGGAAACTTCTTGGCATTTAATAAATTTTGAGATGAATTTTAATGTTTCTTGATATAAAAGCTTTCCAAAACTAGCCTTTTATTGAGATTTTGCTCCTTATCAAGTATTTCAGCGTTATTTAAAGATACTAGATCGGAGGATAGGTTTATGTATGTGAAGTTGGCCCAAAATTCATCCCAAAAAAGCGCAGGGGTAATACTAAAATACAATTTTTCTTTATGATTCAGTGTCAGCCCAAAAAAAGGTATATCGTGATAACATTTAATGTCAGCCCAAAAAAAAAAAAAAAACTCCTCATACTTTGGTGTCAGCCCAAAAAAAGATGTATAACACGTCACACAGTTAATAATGTCAGCCCAAAAAAATTTCTATCATGATAGCAAAATTTATAACACAGACTCTCATCCCAAAAATAAAACTATCAATGGAAAGGAAACATACTAGAATAACTAAGGAGAACTTTGTAAATTTCCGCAATGCAACTGAGTATTTTCTCGAGTACTGTGTTGTTGGCACCAATCTCCTCATGAGTTTTTATTAGGCCTATCAATTGTTGGTACTCTGGAATATTTTCAGAATTTTGTGATGGGGATAGCATAGTCAAATATGGCTGAAAATCCTTGTGAGTCGTATTTAATTTGATTTTCGCAATGCAACTGAGTATTTTCTCAAGTACTGTGTTATTGGCACCAATATCCTGCTGATTTTTTATTGGGTTTATCGATTATGTGTTCTCTGGAACATTTTCAGAATTTTGTGATGGGGATAGCATGGTCAAACATGTCTGGAAATCCTTGTGAGCCGTATTTAATTTGATTTTTGCAATTCTACTGAGTATTTTCTCAAGTACTGTGTTGTTGGCACCAATCTCCTGATGATTTTTTATTAGGCCTATCAATTGTGAGTACTCTGAAACATCTTCAAAATTGCAAAAATCAAATTAAATACTGCTCACAAGGATTTCCAGTCATATTTGACCATGCTATCCCCATCACAAAATTCTGAAAATGTTCCAGAGTACTCACAATTGATAGGCCTAATAAAAAATCACCAGGAAATTGGTGCCAACAACACAGTACTAGAGAAAATACTCTGTTGCATTGCGAAAATTTACATAGTTCTCCTTAGTTATTCTAGTATATTTCCTTTCCCATGATAGTTTTATTTTTGGGCTGAGAGTCTGTCGTGATAAATTTTGCTATCATGATAGAAATTTATTTGGGCTGACATTGTTAATTGGATTATTATTATTTTTTTTGTTTGTTAATATAAATTCAAATAGGAAGCGGCGAAATAAAATAACTTATGAATTTATGGTGCCATAATTTTTAGCATTCTGTAAAATGTATTTATCTATTTTAAAAAAAACCTATTAAAATTTATTATAGAAATCTATCGTGACATTACATGGACTATTATTTTACTCTCATGATAGTTTACTTTGTTTCATAAGATTTGAAGTGGTGTTGCCAACGTTAACTATCATAATTTTTTGGGATAGAATTTTGGGCCAACTTCACGAAGGTGATAGGTTTGACGGAAGATGCTTCCAACACTTTAGTTTCCATGTGTTCAATCAATAGGTTTGCCACAGTCGGAATAACTGGCGAACCTATCGATCAACCAAGCGCTTGCCTAAAACATCTTTCGCCAAAACTAAATTACATATGATCAATCACTAATTTTAATGCTTCTACAAAATTATTTAACTCCAAATTTGTATTACTATTTGTTTTAATGTTATTCCAAAATTGTTTAACCAAAAATATTAGCAAAGATGAGTCAACGTTCGTGAACAATGAAACCATATTTAAAGCAATTTGTTAGTAGAGATATATTCCTAATTTAATTTTTAAAATATTCCGCGTTTTTACAGCCGAAAGTTATTTCCCACATAACAATTTGAAATATTAGACAAAAATTCAGATAAATTATACAATTGAGAACCTAAACAGCGTATGATTGGTCGCAAAAAATACCAACTTTGGGCACTTTTGGCAGACCATATAATTCTGTGCTCAAAAGGCAAAACAAAAAACGAATTTAAAATTCAACTTTTTCTACCTCTCTAGAAAAATTATCAAATTTGATTTAGGCTGTTTTGCCTTTTGACCACAGAATATACGCCTGGTTATACCTTGGTAATTTTTGATGGATTTAACCTATTTTTTATTAATTTTTTCCCGAAGGTTCCTAGACGGAATGAATATATTTAATTTTGACCACCATTCCGCATTTCTCTTATACTCTGTTTCCATAAGTATCGTTAATTTACCCTTATCATTTTTCAATACATACATATCGTGATGCTCATTCAGGAAACATTTTACCTTTTAACTATCTCGAATTGTCAACACATTCACCATCCTATTTCCAAATCACATTACGAGCCGTCTCATCAAATTATGATGTATTACTCTTCATATCTGATAAATTTACAAACTCACCTTGTAACGAAAATCTCTTGCTCTTCTTATTTGACTTAAACTGTAACGAGTTATCTGAATTTTTGCTGCAGATTCAAGTGTCTGTCTTATTTCCGACACTGCTACCTTTGACTTATTATTATATTTCCGTTAAACTGAGAATTTTTCATTTTAAAAATTCTACCCTAGTTACGGTAGGAAAACATACGTTATCAAAAGTTTTCATTTAAACTATTGTATAAATTGTGACAATGGCGGTCGGAACGTCGGATTTTTTTTATTAAGGAATTAATAAAAAATTAAGCAACAAAAACCACAAATTAATTAATTAATGAGATTCATATTACTAAAAATTTGAAGATTTATGTTTAATTTATGTATCGTACCTCGTATACAATTTTTATAATTTTCAGTTACTTGAATTTGTGCTTTTAAATTTAATAAGGCAAAAAACGCATAAGGAAAACTGTTTAATGATTTCAGATTGTACTGAATTTCACTGTAATGTACTATTGTACTTTTACAAATGAATTGTATCGAAAAAAGTACAATTGTACCTAAAATTCCATCACTGCTATGACATGTACATTTTTAAGTTAGGACAATGCCACTACATAAATAGCCGTGACATCAGTCTAAAAAAGTCAAATCACTATATAAAGAGGGGAATAAAGATTTTTATTTTCCTATGAAACGTAAAAAAATCATATGGGATTTTCAAATACATTTTTTTAAATCGTCTCTATTTTCAATTTAAATGAACATTTTTATTTACAAATATAAATAATTTGATATCAAATCTATCGAAATGTAAATTGTAAACAATTTTGTTTGAAATTAATAATCATTTATTAAGTAATTTTGCATTTTTATAAAAATATTTTTTTCTCAAAACATCGTCATGCTTCGTGTTCCTCTAATCATAATAAATTTATTATGAACATGAAATGTTTAGAGGAACACGAAGCACGACGATGTTTTGAGAAAAAAATATTTTTATAAAAATGCAAAATTACTTAATAAATGATTATTAATTTCAAACAAAATTATTTACAATTTACATTTCGATAGATTTGATATCAAATTATTTATATTTGTAAATAAAAATGTTCATTTAAATTGAAAATAGAGACGATTTAAAAAAATGTATTTGAAAATCCCATATGATTTTTTTACGTTTCATAGAAAAATAAAAATCTTTATACCCTTAACACATACTACCGCACATTTTTGTGTCATGGCTTTTTATGTAGTGGCGTTGGTTAGGATTATAAGGAGTCACCAATTCACCAATATCTAAATAATTTTTTAGCCGCGATTAGATATCCAAACTACTTTAATATTTTAATCTGAATGATCTGAAATTTTCATGCTTGCAGGAATGTCAATAAAATAAAAACAAAGAATTATAACAAAATTAATTCAGAGTTATTGCAATTAAAAATTCGTATTAATTACCACTTCTATTTATAAATGGTTGATGATATCGAATTTTTTCAATTTTTATTTTTTTAGAATTTTTTGCTTTAGAATTAATAATTTTAATTTTAGCTCGGGTGAGTACTTTAAGAATATGTTGGATTATAATGTCTTTATGTAGATCATCCGCGTACTTAAAATTTTAATTGATTTACACGTTCCAAATAGATTTTTTAATAATTCTTTTTTGAAACAGAATTTTTCAAAATTTTCTGTGAAAATGTTGACTACTGTTTTTGTTACAATTATAAATTTCGGAGTTGGAACTTTTAAACCATCACTGATATTACTCCAAATTGACGTAAATCTATTAATAAATTGTGGGCTGCGAATGTATTAGCATTTTCGAAAGTCATGAAACTTTCGCAACTTGGACATTTTAATTTCTTTAACGTGTGCAATGTATCCGCTAAAATAGGTTTGGTCCGAATTTAATTATTTTTCTTCTTCAAAGTCAGGTTCTGGATCGTCTAATTGAGTTTTATCTTTGAAGTCAGAAACGTCATACTTGCAATAATTGATTTCCTCGTCATTCTCATCCAGTGGCCCGAGTTGAAGTGGTACACTACCCGTAGTTGGAATTGAATAAATACAAATTAAAGATATTTGCTATTTAAGAGATTGTATATATTAAAAGTGAATATACGTATTTATTTATACTAGTTTTGCCTGTGGTCGATATTCGACCAAACTTATTCTAAGAATAAAACAAACCCACCCAAAGTCATTTTTAGTAAAATATTTTTATTACATTTTTTATTAAACTGTACACAATATGATACATTACATCATTATATAAATTACATAAACTGGAATGCGATGATCCATCGATTTTTTCAAGTTAGTACGCCTAAAGTAAACACATTTATTCCGTCCCACCACTCTATTGTGAACCATTTTGAAAATCCTCTCATGCAATGAAATTTTATAATATTTTATGTTTCTTTTGAAATGTTATTGGTCAACGATTTCATTAAAAACAATATTTTTAGTAAATACTCTTTCATTATTATACAAATGACCCTGTTCAGAAGAATTTGAAATATAAAATCTTAATCCTTCAAATGATCGAACGCGACTGGCTGCTACATACAACTGACCATGTGTAAATACTGGTTGTCGTAATAATATTCCGACCTTTTGAAATGTTTGTCCCTGCGATTTGTTAATGGTCATAGCAAAGGGAGGAATGACCGGAAATTGAGTGCGTTCAAAATCAAATGGCAAAAGTGTACCGGAGTACGTCAAACGAATGCGAGGAATTAAAATTCTCTTTCCACGTGTAACTCCAGTCAAAACCTCGCAGTCCAATGAATTTCTATATGCATTTGTTTGATTCTCATTCTTGTGCCATTTAGCAATCCTTTTGTTGTATTCAAATTTCGTATTAGTATTACTATACAATTGATTTTTAATTCCAATTTGTGAGGTGGCAAACCACTCACATTCAATGAATTTAAAAATTCAACGGAGAAATCATTGACCCTACTAATATCATCACAAAAAACTCTATCATAGCTATAATAGGCTTTAGCTTGACCTGGTATTTGATTCAAAATATCCGAATTAATTAACAAACAATCTTCATTTCTCGGAGCTAATATGACGGAATTTAAAATATTATTATTTTCAATATTTGATGAAATATCACCAAAAACATCTCGAATAATGTTGCTCGGTTCACCAATTAAATTGTGTGGAATTTCAATCAAATCTCTACCCAAATCATTAAAATTTGGCAATGCTCCATTTCCAAGTAGTTTAAGAAATTCAATAAATTCCACTTCATGCAACAGAGCTCGCATGTTCTGCTGTAGAGTAAACCGTCGAAATTGTGGGAATAAGTGCCAAGAAACGATACAATTTTCAATTAACTCGGTACGTGAACCGTGAGGAATGACAGGCAAAATTTGCCGAAAATCTCCGCACAATAATATAGTTTTACCACCAAAGGGTTTGTTTCTATTTTGAACATCGCTGAGATCATTTAATAATCGATCAATGGCCTTCAAGGCATTAAGTGGATACATAGATATTTCATCAATAATAATTAATGAAGCGGATTTTATGAAATTTGCTTGATTACTATCAAGTGATACACTCGAAATCGAATTCTCTAAAATTGGAATTGGTAATTTAAATTAAATATATTATGTAATGTTCTGCCATTAATAAGTAAAGTTGAAGCAATTCCACTAAATGCAGTAGAAATACAAACTAAATTTAGAGAATGTAATTTGTGTTAAGCGCTGTTTGAACAAAAATTTTTCCACAACCTGCATGAGATGTTAAAACAAATACATTCATACCGGTATCATTATGCATCACTTCACGCAAAACTGCGTCTATAACATTACGTTGTTCATTATTTACAACATCGTAAAACTCTGTAAAAAGAAAAGCAGCTTCATCTGTATCCAATTCATACATTGTTCTAAAATCTTGCACACGTAGTGGTGTTGGAAGACCAACTTGTTGACATGATGTATTATGAGACATAAATGTTTCTTCTAACTCAAGTAATGCAAAATTGTATGAATCATTTTCAGTTTGATTTCGGAAAAAATCTTCACTCAAATCTTTTTAAAATTCTTCCCATAATGCTAATGCATTCCCAGGAAAATTCAATGCACAAATGAATCCAAACAATTCTCTTAGCTGCTTCGGTGTTTTGAATTGAACTGCTTCTAGTAAACAATGGCGCCACTCATCATCATTTGAAGCAATCCCACGCGCATGACATGCAGCAGTAAATGTCGGATATAAAACCCCTTCATAAGTCCTCAAATCATCAAAATTTTTAGGGCCACGCACATGAAGTAATAATACGCGCAAATGAAATAGTTCCACATTTTTCGGCGAAACAAAATACAATCGTGAAATTACTTTTTCACCTCCACGTTTACGCTCTTCCCATCTCTTCCGATTATCAATCCTTACATAATGTAATGGTACTTCAGTGTATAATAAATTATTGGCACGATGATCAACTGAATTCAAATGGAAAAAAGCTAATAATTTGGTTTCCCTTACATTAGCTGCCGCTTCGTTTTCTTCTCCGTGTCTGTAGTACACATTTTGCCTTTTAGGTAAATGGCAATCAAGTCTAATTATTGAATGTGTTTGATAATGCATTGGAAATTCAAATATTCTCCAACAAGTTTCTGTAGAACCAACAAAACGTCCACTCAAAAAATACTGAATTTCATCTATTTCCAATTCTCCATTAATTTCATTATTAATAACCCCAACCTCTAAAACAGCACAATCATATCCCTTGTAAATATACTTGTAAATATATTTTACGCTTTTAACAGTTGTACATATTTCTACGTTGATATGACAATTAAATTTGGCCAGGAGATATGGATTATAAGGCACAACGTAGCGATTATCAACTGAATTCCTTCTGACTTCGACGCTTACACCGTTATCTCTTCTTCTGTAAACAGGATAGCCATTAATATTATCTACAGTTTGTTCCGAAAAATCTTTGGGAAAATTTTTAATACATTTGCCATCTCTCATACACACAGAATTAGGATTTAAATGACTACACGGTCCGTGAATCATATGATTTAAAACGAATTCATGTAGCTTTGGATGTGTGTTTATGTTCGGAATTTCTGCACTTACTATTTTGTCTATATCATTCGCTCCACGTAATTCATCATTTTGACTTAACGTAACTAAAATATGTGCATGAGGTAGACCCCTCTTTTGAAATTCAATGGTGTTGGAGCACAAGCTTTTTTGTGCTGTTGTTCCTTTTTTTTTGCAGTTGTTAAATTTATTAAAACAAACAAACTTTTGGAATTTTATTGGTTGATGTTTTTTATTTGACTTTCAAAATGTTTCTGGCTTTATTAATTATTTTTCGTTGTCAACACATATTTGAGACTAATACATGTATAGCCAAAAAGAATGAAGTTGGCAATGATTTTCTTGTTATACAACATAAGGTAAATGGTATAATATAATTCTTACATGAAATCGACTATACTTAATTTGTACTGTCAAATATATGTCAACAAACAGTACGTGATTAAAGAAAATATTGGTAATTAATTAATAAATTTAGGTAATAATAATTTTACAATGTTTAGTTTCGTTACAGAACTACAACAATAGATATTTGAATGGCTAACATAATAAATATACTGGGTGGTTAATATATGTGTAATAATAAAGATGTTAAATTAAATTGAATGTGTTTTCTGTTTTGTTCATGAGACATCTGGAGCTGGTGGTCGATGCATGAACAAATGGTATAAATCAAAGCTTCAACTTTACCAAATATATGCTTATTCATAACGCAATTAATTAATTCTTTTAATTTCAACTTAAAAACTCTAACAACAATGTCTGGACGAAAATAAGAATTTTCAACATTATCAATGGACTCAATAATCTCCGGCCAACGTGGATTGCAAGTCATAGTTATGAATAATGAAGGTTTGCCGAAATGTTGAACAATTGACATAGCGTCTAAATAGTTCTGATACATATTTCTCGGTGCACCAACAAATGATGATGGTAAAACAACTCTTCGCCCCACCGGCATTAATATTATCATTACCATTTGGTTTTAATTTCAAAAAAATCTGTTAAATTATTGTAGACTTCAGCTCGAAGATTTGTTTGATTATTACGAATAAAATGTAATCTGCTTCCTTCAATGCGAACATACATATCAACAATCCATTGCAAGAATAACTTTTGTGCATGATGTAAAATACTAAAATCGTCGCGAATTGCAAGTCTATAAGATGCATATTGTAACATAATTATTTTGTTTCTTGGCATATTTGAATTTGAAGTTGTAAGTCTGTTATGAACCATATTTACGTGCCACCCAAAATCGCCATTTGGAAATAGAAGAGGATAAACCAACGGATCTAAAGATGAATCCAACACAGACACATTCCGACCGGTATTATTCAATCTCGAAAAGCAAATCATGTTACGTTCAAAGGGTGGATCACCATTGACACTATTGAAAACAACTGCTATATCAGTAGCAATCGCATCATTGTAACGTCGAATATCAACATTATTATTTGCTCTAATTAACATGCATACATCTCTAGTAATATCTTCATTTCTATTACAGTATTCGGACATAGTTTGAAAAGATTGAACAAATAGATTACAACGATTCAGTTGATGATTAATTTCTCTCATTAAATTAATATCACAATGTGCATTTGAAGTATGGCGCATTCTGTACTGAGCAGCTGTTTCTACATCGTAGAAATACAACTGAGCGTAATGTGGTATAGAACCAAAAGGAGTTACAATACCACCAGCTCTGTGATAAAAAACACCATGAATTTTAAAATGGAACATACCTTTCAATGCTTCAGTTTCAATCTTTGCCTCACTACTAATCATTGCAAAAGAAGAGTTATATAATCGAATAGAATTAAAATAATGTTTCGATCTACTTTTGACTGCATAACTGCAGCATCATTTGATTTAAGACTATCATAAAGATTTTTAAAAAAATCGTTTTGCTTATAAAGCGATACATGCACTTTGCCCTTATGACAATATAATGAGAATTCATTTCTATTCCCTTGTGTAATTTCACCTACAAAATTTCTCGCTCCACAATGTATGCAACGTAAATTCAATTGGCCGCAAGAAAATGAATTAAAATTTCGTGGCACTAATTTTAATGCGCAACTTAAAAGAATCATCTAATAAATGATTAACAACTTCATTATCGCCGTTATTTTCAATGGATGGGTTAACATTAATGTTCTCGTTTCTATTTCTATTTGATCTAACTCCGTTTCTATGACTTCGTCGTTCTATTCGACCAGTTAATGTAGGCTGTCGGGGCATAATGGAACACACTAAAATAAAAAAATTCTTGTGTTAAATGAAAAACACGACCGGCTTATATAAGAAAAATTCAAAAGAGGACTATTTACCGCAAATATAATAATCGTCAAACCAAAAACACAAAAATAAAAATTGGAAAGCACACAGCGTTGGGGCAATTATAATTACCGTCAACTCTATACTAAAACGGCAATTTGTGATTGCAAAGAGAATATGATACGAAACAAAATGTAATGCGCGGGTACAGTGTATTAGTGCGTATATGAAAATAAAACTTTTTCTGGATTGGTAAAACTTTACCTGCTTTTTACACCTATTTCCCGTGCACATATCTTAATAAAACTTATATTCTGTACATCTATGAAAAAATATCTTTTGCTTAATATATCTTTCATTAAGATACATGCACGGGAAATAGGTTAAAAAGTGATCACAATTTTTGGCTTTGCCTATTAATATATAGATTTATCTTCATGTTTACTATTTATAAAAGTGAAGAATTCAGAAATAAAAATTCAATTATTGATTGCCTCATCTCAATTTTATTAAAGAAAGTATGCAGACATTGGCGCTTTAAAAAACATTAAATATGCTACTAAACATTAGCTATGCAGCATTCTCAAAAATTAATATTTTTTTTATTACTGATGAAATTAAAAAATTAAATAAATTAAACCGAATATTAAATTACCAGAAATGTTTACATCTAAAGAAATAATTTGTAAAGGAATTTTTTTGCGCAACTTCATCTGCAGTTTGAAAACCATCACTACTGGCGCTTGTCAAACCTTAAAATATGGAAAATTACAATAATCATAAATTTGTATAGATACTAAATGCACAAATAACTTTGGAAAACTAGAAGTGAATAAAGTAATATTTATATCTTACTAGAAATGTCTTCCACATTTAGCAACATGCGTGCATCGGACTGACTGTAAGAAGTAGTGTCGCTGGTCATCAACACATTTCTTTTAAATTTTTATGCAGGCGAAGATGGATTTCGTTCGTATGATCCTCAAATAGTCCCGATTACCGAAATAGTGTTTTCTAAGCAATCGGAATTTAATTTTAATTTTTGATCAGTAGTTTTAGTTACATCCCAAAGCTGCAAGATTCCATTAATGCTCTGTTGCATACCAGAGAAACAGTATTCACCTGCGCGTGATTCTTTTAAAATTTTAAAAATGTCTACTGTTCCTCAGATAGAGCATTATTATTTCGATTTGACGAATATTTTGTTTTGCTGGTTAAATTGTCGAATAATATATTTAATCGAAAAAAGGAATTTGCGGTGCTAAGGGCCATTGGTTTTTCGCTTGCGTTAAACAATTCTAGATACATTCTTACTGAAAACTTGTGTTGCCAGTTTCACCCTTAATTTTTGAAATGAATCAGGCTTAATGTGGGCCTCAGTTGGTTTATGCAAAGATCTAATCACATCATTTTCACTATTAAAAAGCTTTACTAAAACACACCATGACACTTCATCCTGTATGACGACGTATAAACAGAATATTTTTCTATTCGTAATTGTAACAAACGGCACAGACACATTTACACCTAGCTGATTGTAAGCTGCCCTATTTGGTGATCCTTGATCGTAATCGTAAATTACGGCGTATGCGTCTATTCTATTGTGAATTAAAAAAGCAAGCGTCGATTTTAATATCTCTGATAGCTGAATTCCTCGAACGCTGTCAAAACCCAATTACCTATATTCAATAAAATTTTTTATAAAAAATAAAAACTCTTCTTTCGAACTATACTCCAATTCTGTTTTGATAATCATTTCATCAAATACAAGCACACAGCGTTTCTCAAGTTCAGATCAGTCTTGGAATTTTTCCTTTTGCAGTTTTAGGATTTGTAATGAAATTCCGGTCGAAAATTCGATGGTATTGTACCACCGAATAATTGTACTAGGGTTCGGGTAGCGCAAACATTTTTTTTAATAAAAATTTATAGAAACTTGGCGTCCGATAATGGAATTTCAGAAACAAATCTTTTTCTTCCTGAGCCCATTTAGAATTCGCCGTGTACATGGTTTCAGGTTTGGACTTTTATGAAGGTTTTGACACTGTCACTTTTGCCGGCCATCAATTTATTTAAAACATATTGGGTCTCATTTTTTAAAATTTGGTTTGGTTTCATTTTACTCTTTTTTGGAAACAGTAATAATTCAAACGTGTTAAATTTTTAAATGGATTGCAGAACGTTTTGGGCTGATTTTCTCTATTAACTTTTAGAACACACTTTCTGTTTCATGGTTAATATATTGTTATTGGACCTGATTTTCTTTATTATCACAAATATTCAAATGGTCAATTATTGTATTACGGGGCATAACATCACTATTACCACTTATATAACCAAAGCAACCTTGATTATACAAAGCCATAGTCTAAAAAACACAGCTTTTATAAAGGAATTAGAAACGAGGAAAAAACTAAACTTTTCATAGTAAAATACACAAAACATATGGGAAATCACTTTTTTCCAAAGACAAATTTTTAAATGAAAATGTTACAAATTCTTAATTATGATTTCTGAAATACTTTCATAAATATTTGAATTTCAACATATTTGAATACCGTTTAAGTAAATCGTTTTGATTTTCTTGTATTAATTGAATTATTTAAACCAAAATATAAAAAAATTTCATAACAACAGCATTCTGGTCAAATTAAAATAAAAGCTTACTACAATTCGTTTGGTAATTAAGTCAATATACATTACATAGATGACAGTGATGGCCGTACAAATTTGGTAAAATCATACCAAAAATTACCACCTGAGGAAATTTCAAGTAAAAAAAATTGTAAGTAAAGCAAAACAAATTCACAAAATGTTAAGTACGAGTGATAATTTTGTGACTAAATAATTTCTTTTTTTCTGTAAATATTTTAGACATCTACGTTCACTAGTAAAACTAAAGATAAATTTAGCAAGTATTATTTTAATTCATCAGAGCCAACTTTGATTTATTTTTCAAAATGGAAATTCGAAAAATATATTTTAGGCATAGTTTAATTTTAATATTTCTGCAATTAATATTTATTTAATAACAATATAGTCTTCTTGAATCTTGTTGTTCAAGGTATGTAGAAAACATTTATATAAACGTTTTATAATATATTTGCTTTTTTCATTGAAGAACTTGAAGCTAAAAAACACCATTTTTACTATGGATTCCTATGGAAATCAATGAAAAGTTATACCACTAAAAAAGCTTCTAAAAAATACGTCATTATGATTATGGCTCTATACTCTAGAAGGCTCTGATATAACACTTTGGAATGGCAAACATAGGTCTGGTTTTAAATGCACTTTGGTTTATAAATTTTGGTTTAAAATGATCGGGCACATAAACAAACTTTTTTATTTTTCGGAAGCGAAAATAGTGTTTTGTTGCCAGAATTTTCAAATAAAACATCACGCCGGTTGTAGTGGAGATTTAAAAATCTAGGAATCTTGACTTTTAACATCTTGAAACATTGTTTTTAAATTTTCCTAGGATAACGATATCACTGCAATATTATACAACAAACTATTGCAAATTGAGCTTCAACGTGTTAAATGTTATTGGAATTCGGAAGGAGTATTAACCGTAGAAGAATATTTCTTCGAAAAGTGCTACATTACCTAGGAAAACAGATCAAAAATTTATATTACTCCTTTTTATTAAAATGAGCCCCACTTAAATTTTGTGAAAACAACAAAAAAATCGTCGGTCTCGTTTTTGAGAAAATCTGTTTGGGAGTTTTCTCCTCCATTGCAACCCTTTGTATTCTAGACTTGAATGAACCCAAAAGTTAGCAAAAACTGCTTATTAATAATATCTATCTTTGTAAAAAATTTCGGCCAAAACTACCAATATTTATGGGAATGGGAGGTAAAACAAAAGAAATAAAAATATATGACTGGAAGGACGGAAGGATGGAAGGAGGGAAAGCCGGATACGACATTTTTCTAATCGATGTTTTGGAGTTCTGGTAATGCAATTCGTTGAGAAATGTGAAAACCTGGAACAATTTTTTGGTCGAGATTACAATACTTACCCAATATTAATATTAATTTAAGAAGTAAAGTGTTGTTCTCCCCATAATTTGTGGAATGGTGTTCGAGATACAAAAAATCGATGAAAACGAAGCCTCATTCCTGGAATATGAATTGAGATATTTTCAACGTTTGCTATAAAGGCAGCATCCAAAAGAACTCTTTTATTCTCAAGGGTGCAGATTTTGTAGCCTTGCTATCTCGTCTTATATGGAGGTAGGCGTACCACATTTTCATGTCGTAGTCTTAATCCCAGTTGGTCTTCTTTAATAGAAACAAAAGAAGATTTTGTTCTTGAATACTTGGCAATTCTATTGATATGAATTGAACAGTAAGGATTCCAGACAGTTGCTGGATACTCTATTTGGGATCTTACAAAGGCAAAATGCAGCGCCAATAATGTAGATTTGTCTTGGAATTCACTGGTCCATCGTTTGATAAACCAAAACATTCAGTTCACTTTATCTATGATGTTGTCTATATGCCTATTAAACGTTACATTTTCGTTGAATGTGACCCTCAAATCGATAATTTCACAAACACGCTGCAATTCAGCACTATTGATTTTGTATATATGACTATAGGATTTTTATTTTTATTAAATGTATTTAGTTGCGTTCACACCACTCACTGAAACGTGGAAGTTAGCATTTTTTATAACCTCTGTAATTCGGTCAATGAAAACAAAAAATTACCAGGGTCCAAAGTGTGATACTTGAAGAACACCCTATAGGTAACTCTGATAACTATGGATTTTTTATTTTCAAGTGGCATATATTGAGTGCGGTTTGATAAATACGAGCTGAACCATTTTACAAATTTAAAAGAAAATCCAAATGGTTGAATACTATCAAGAACCTTTCGATGACAAGTAGAATCAACAAGCTTTACTAAAGTCTGTGTAACCTAAATCCACCTGATAGCCATTTAAGATGTGACAATATAACTTTGAAGGTGTTGCACACAACCAGCTCATATAATTAACCCGATTTAAAGATTGGTATGATTTCATCTAAAAGACCGTAAATAAGCGAAGGTACCCCTATGTTGAGCACTTTCTTCAATAGAAAGGGCACATTCATCACAGTTTTACTATTTTAGTAATGTGATGTGCAATACGAAATTTTTTGTTGTGATGGCATAATAACTATCTAATAAAATAGAGCGGTTCTATAAAGCATATATTCTATTTAATGACTGATTCGACTGTTCAAGCTAGTGTTACTAGATGTCTTTCACATCCCCCTTTTAAGTAACTTTTTTTTTTAATATCAAACTATTGACATCTGCTTGGTTTCTTGACTAGTCAACCACTGCGATCAAGCACTGTGATCGCCTTTGCATTGATCGTCTTTGAACATGGACTTTTTTGATGTATCCTTTTCTTTTTCTGTTTTGTTCTTCTCAGTCGATTGTTGATTGATTTGGTATTTAGTGACTTGTTATCAATTTGACCTGGTGCTGGTGATGCTTCAGTTGGTATTATAATTGTATTTGTATCGTTGCTGTTGTTATCTGGCATTTCAACAATGGCATCATATTGAACCGGATCCGAAATAAGCACCTTAGATTTTTCTAAATGAATTTTATGGCGCCTATATCTCTTGCCAGACATATTTTCGACGATGACTGACCTCTTTCACCAGCTTGCTTACGCACTTGTTCGCCAATTTAAAATGGTTTGAATGGACTTGATATTTTATCAGCGTACACCTTTTGCTGGTGAAGCATACACCACTGCAAACGTTTCCAGTTGGCGTGCCAGTTCTCGCATGACGTTATTGATTATTTTTGGCTTCAATTGTTCTTTTTCGAATGAAGATAGATTTTGGAATGGGTAATGAGGTATTGGTATCTCTATTGTTTTTGATTCTTGTGTACGCTGACATGTGGGACAATTCTTCACGAATTCTTGAATATCCTTTGTTTGACCTACCCAAAATGACTTTCTCTGGCTCTAGCTAGTGATTCATTAATACCAGGGCGACTTTTATCGACAAAGTTTAGAATATCATGTATTTCCGCTTGAGGAACGATTGTCTTTGTGCCTTTGAATAGTAAACCATCGTCCCTTGTGATTTCTTCCTTGAAATTGTGGTATTTACGAACTGCTCGTGTCAATTTCTTTCGTCCTCTGATTTTAATAATTTTAATTCGTCATGGTTGTTGGTTAATTCGACAAAATGTTGTTTCGTGAGTTCCGACATTATATACACTACAAACACTTTGTATTCCGACTCTTCTTCTTTTGATTGATCGGTTTTATCAGTTGATGAATCACAGTCGCGACTCAAAGCGTCTGCAATTGGTATTTGTGTGTCTTTTTTAGAGACAATAATTGGTGAGTATTGCAGGACATCCCACAAGATTCGTTGTAACCGTGCTGCAGCCTTTATTAATGGTTTTTTAAAAATTGTTTCCAATGTCTTATGATCTGTTTCTATTACCAGTTTTTTACCATACACATATTCGTGGATTTTTTGCAGGCAAACCGTATAGCTGTTGCTTCCTTCTCAATTTGTGGGTAGTTCTTCTCACCCCTTGTAAGTGCACGTGTTGCATAAGCAACAGAATGATCTTTTTGTATTAGACAGATTCCTAACGCTTTCGAGCTTACATCTACAGATAACTTTATATCAGCATTTACGTCGTAATATCTCAAAACTGGTGTGCTTGTAAGAATTGTGCTTGTAATATCCGATAGGTTCGGTATACATTTATGCAAATACGTAATCCTAATACCTATAGTCGTTGCAATTCTTTGGCGTTCGTCGGTTTGTTCAACTGATAGATAAAATTATGGCCTAACAATTTTGCTCGTTCTTTTTCGTATTCATATTTTGTGTCATTGAGTGTAAATCCTTATTTTTCCAATCTATTCAGAACTTTTTTCGTAATTTCCCGTAGCCCTTCTTTCGTTTTAGCAAATAAAAATATATCGTCCATGGCAATTTCACATTTTCCAATGCCTTCTAATGTTTCATTAATGACTTGCGAAAACACATCTGGTGCCGACGATATGCCGAATGGTAGACGTAAGTATCTTTAACTAGCCCACTTTCTTTCCGTAACAGGAATTTGCCAAAATCCTTTGTTACACTCAAGTTTGGTAAAATATTTAGAGCCATTTACTTTAGCTGCTATCTCTTCCACTGTTTTCAAGGGCTCACATCTTTTGATATTCTTATTGAGCTCCGTTGGATCCATACATATACGAATATTTTGATTCTTGTGGCCTTTTATAACTATTACCAATGGACTAACTGCTGGTGAAGTTCTTTTATTGGCTCAATTATTTTCATTTCGACCATTTTATCCAATTCTTCTTTAACACGATTTTTAAACACATGTCGAATTCTTCTGGGTGGTATAACTTTAAAATTTGGTTTATCAATAAGGTCGGTCATATTAGGGGTACCCATAAGTAATCAATTATTTCAAAGTAAAACACAAATATGAGCCAAAATATTTTTTTATTATTTTTTCATCAATTACATATTCACATATTCAATTTCGATTCCTCTACTGTAAAAATGTGTTGATTGTGATGAAAAATATGTTTCAAGGTATGTTTGGAGATCGTGCACATTTCAGAAATTTTTATGTTTTATTGAATGTTCCATTGATCTAAATAAATGGTAATCCAATGGCGTGAAATCGGGCGAATATGGCGAACGCGGCAAAACTTCCCAGTCAAACTGTTTAATTTTATTTTGTGTTTGCTTAGCTGCGTGAGGTCTGGCATTATCGTGTTGCAAAATGACACGTTTACGTTAATTCGAAGAAAACCACTGATTGGAGCGTTTTAAATTGCTCAGCACTCATTTCTCATCGCCTGTCACAATTCTATTAAGAAATGTCTTTGTTTGAAGTCGACAATTTGATGTGGAAACCAAATACCATGTCGGGATGCTTTTCCAGTTTCATGGAGCTGTCTTTGCGCTGTCGACCAGCTGGCCTCAAGTGTGTTGGCTATTTCTTGTGCGCGTATTTTTGGATCCAATTCGAAGGGGGGGGGGTTGGGTTCGAAGGTGTGCATGCATACCACTCGTACGGCCGCCCGAAGTTTTAATTGTTTTTGAACACTTCTTGCATTGACCTGTATTTCCATTTTGTACTCGTATTAAATGATTCCATGGAGAATTTTTATCCATGGCTGAATTTTTTTTTTTTAATTTTTCTATGAAATACGCGAAATTTTAATTATTTTATTACCTCTTACCTCTTCGACTTATTTTGAGAAGTTTGTTTATGAAATGATCTATTTAAAAAAAATGACTGGCACATAGAATAAATATCAAGGTTTGAGATTTAAAAAAAGTGGACAACAACATTTCTCTTTTTTTCTATTTAGTTAATGGATGTATATGGGTGTAGTCTCGTATTGAATGAATGAGTGTAGTGATAAATGGATTGATGAGAATGGATGACGATAGT
This sequence comes from Tipula vernalis, assembly GCA_958295665.1. Lineage (NCBI taxonomy): Eukaryota > Metazoa > Arthropoda > Insecta > Diptera > Tipulidae > Tipula > Tipula vernalis. The sequence continues at coordinate 262,222,842 of OY282559.1, forward strand.
TTCTTGGGTTTTTATAATAATTTTTTACCAAATTTACCGGTAATTATCGAAATAATTACCGGTATTAAAATTATGCAATTTGAGTTGATTTACCGGTAAACCGATAAACCGGTTTACCGGTATTGCAATCCCTAAGGAGAACCAATCTACCAGTAGCCCAGCCTTCGCATGTTCACGTAAATTTGAACCTTATGCATAGGTCTTTAGAGTGTACACCAGAAATCCCATTTTAGAAAACCCAAGATTTCTATATATAATTCAGACCATTGGGATTGTGCAATTTTGTGCCTGTAATTAGCAAATTTGTGCATAGCGTACTTTAGGAAATAGGATGGGATTTCTCACGTGATTATCATACCAGAAATCCCATCTATCCCGTTTTTATAATAAAACATATTTTTCGGTGTATGATATTTGTGCAAAATTATACGTTACTAAACTAATCTTGAAAATAGCTTATATTGGCCAGAATCGGCCATAGAACATCCACAATTCCACAATTGATCAGAATCGTGATTTTTCGAAGTGGCTATATGGGCGATTTACAGAAATCTCACCTTTTATTAACATTCGAATTAAAACTAAATGCGATTAGTATTCTGGCCAAGTTTCACGTTTGTGCATATTACACTTTAGCCAGAATCGGCCACAGAACATCCACAATTGATCAAAATCGTGGTTTTTCGAATAGGTTATGTAAGTCCGTAAGAAATCCGTCCTTTTATTAACATTTGAATTACATTTTTTATTCTGTTTTTAATTTTGAATTGCGATTTTTTATTCTTTCTTCTAGGGTATGGTCCTTGGTCATATGCGAACTACAACTCCAAAGGGCTGGTTTCTTTTGTGGCTCGAAGAACCAATATTTCTCTTGCTGTTGCAGCCAATGAAATTAATGATTTTTGTTTTGTGAAGTTTCTTTCTGCTTACCGTTGGTCGTGGCTATTCGAACGTATTCGCGTCTTTTTACTATGTTTTGTTTAATAATTTGATGGTTTATATACAAAATTTTTACATTAATTACAATAACAAAATATATAAAAATAATATTAATGAGGTTACAAATGCTCAAATTGCTTAGATTTTCCCTCTTGAGGAAATACATTACAAATATGTATATGCGCAAGCCAAATTACCTGCTTGTACAGTATGATTTGTTTTTTTAAATTCTTAGATATTCATATGTAACAAAAATCATTGTATATAATAACCTGTTAATATGGCTGAACAGCTAGGTTCTTTGGACAATATATTGGCTCACACACGACTTTCATTTACGAACAAAGACTTTTGAGAAATTTTATGTTTTATTTTTATTTTTTTGGAACATTTTGTATTACGTAGTTTTTTGTAAACCTTATACTTTTTAAGATATTTTCAAAATAAGTTTTGACCAAGGGTGTGGCCACTTCCGGTTAGCCGATTTGGAGTAAAATTCACTGAGACCTCCCAATTTATCAAAAAAGCTTAAATCTGAAGTTTCAGTTCGATTGGTTAAACCATCTGGACTGTAGAGAGGACACAGACTGATAGACAGACAACATTTCGAAACCCATTTTTTCGGACTCATGGGACCTCAAAACAGATAAATCTCTAAAAATCTCAAGTAATAGTTATATGGATACAACAGGATTCCTGTATATTATTGTGATCATTTAGTTTTCCCCTAGAAGGGCCACGTGGAGGCGATCAAATTTACTTCCCTTTGATTTACAGCTTCCTGCAATTTTTTTAGCCATTCTGGCTAAAGTGTAATATGCACAAATGTCAAACATGGGCAGAATACTAGGTTAGGTTGGAGTGGCTGCTTATGCACACTTAGACCGGTGACGGTCAATTGTGATACCACAGGATGTATCCCCTTTTACTCCTATTGGAACCATTTCGAGCTACTTATGTAGCGTAAGACGTCCCGCATTTTAATGTTTTCGAGATCCGAGAGGCAGTCCATCTTGAACTTACCTAAGTGTTTGTGCCTTCTGAGAGCCAATGCTGGACACGAGCAAAGGAAGTGGACCAACGTCTCAACGGGCAGAATACTAACCGCGTTTTGTTTTAATTCGAATGTTAATAAAAGGTGGGATTTCTGGAAGTTGCTCTTATAACATCTTCGAAAAATCACGATTTTGATCAATTGTGGATGTTCTATGGCCGATTCTGGCTAAAGTGTAATATGCACAAACGTGAAACTTGGCCAGAATACTAACCGCATTTTGTTTTAATTCGAATGTTAATAAAAGGTGGGATTTCTGGAAATCGCTCATATAACATTTTCGAAAAACCACGATTTTGATCAATTGTGGATGTTCTATGGCCGATTCTGGCTAAAGTGTAATATGCACAAACGTGAAACTTGGCCAGAATACTAACCGCATTTTGTTTTAATTCGAATGTTAATAAAAGGTGGGATTTCTGGAAATCGCTCATATAACATTTTCGAAAAACCACGATTTTGATCAATTGTGGATGTTCTATGGCCGATTCTGGCTAAAGTGTAATATGCACAAACGTGAAACTTGGCCAGAATACTAACCGCATTTTGTTTTAATTCGAATGTTAATAAAAGGTGGGATTTCTGAAAGTCGCTCATATACCCACTTCGAAAAATCACGATTTTGATCAATTGTGGATGTTCTATGGCTGATTCTGGCTAAACTGTAATATACACAAACGTGAATCTTGGCCAGAATACTAATCGCATTTTGTTTTAATTCGATTGTTAAGAAAAGGTGGGATTTCTGGAAATCTCTCATATAACCTCTTCGAAAAATCACGATTTTGATCAATTGTGGATGTTCTATGGCCGATTCTGGCTAAAGTGTGATTTCCACAAACGTAAAACTTGGCCAGAATACTAACCGCATTTTGTTTTAATTTGAATGTTAATAAAAGGTGGGATTTCTGGAAATCGCTCATATACCCACTTCGAAAAATTACGATTTTGATCAATTGTGGATGTTCTATGGCCGATTCTGGCCAATATAAACTATTTTCAAGGTCAGTTTAGTAACGCACAATTTTGCACAATCATCATACACCGAAAAATATGTTTTATTACATAAACGGAGTATATGGGATTTCTCATGTGATAATCACGTGAGAAATCCCATCCTATTTCCTAAAGTACGCTATGCACAAATTTTCTAATTACAGGCAGCACAAAATTGCACAATCCCAATGGTCCGAATTATATATAGAATTCTTGGGTTTTCTAAAATGGGATTTCTGGTATGATGTACACGTCTTTAGAGATATAATGCGAAATTTTTCGTCACTTAATTATTTCATTAATTATTCTAATTATTTTAAAAGCTAAACAACATGAGTGTAATAACAAAGAAGTGGTGGTGGATAATTCTGTTAATGAATTGCTTTAATTAATCAATACTCCCTCCATGTATATTATTTCTGCGAAAATAATTTCTTTAGGTAAGGAATCACTTTAAAATCTATGTAGTACGTTCATAACATTTTAAATTGGTTCATACAACTTTCTAAACATTAAAGTTTTCATCAACTTAAGGATTATCCCAAGGGTGTACCAGCCTTTATAAAATTACTGTACCTAATAAAATTTTATAAAACATAAATATTTTTCAGTAGGATGTGTACAAATTTCTATTTGTTTTTGTTTCGATTTATTATAAAACCTACCAATTGATTTTAACGCAACACTTAATATGTAATTTTCCCACACACAAATACATTTTGAAAAGTTAACATTTTTTTTTTATTAATGAATGATCTTACAAAAAAAAAAAAAACGATTATATTTGATTATTATATTTCAATTCCCCCCCAAAACAACACAAAATTACAAAACATGTTTTATATTGTCCAGGTCATATCTTTGTTCTAAAAATGGAAATTAGCAATTCCCAAAAAATAAAACAAAACAACATGTTTCGTTCGCGATTCTTAGAATTTTCATTTTTTATTTTCCAATTTTTTATTTTCGTTTCTAATCTTTTCACTTTGTAAATTGTTGTTTCTTTCTATGTACGAATATGTGTTGTACTTTTTCAAAAGTAATTTTTAAGTTTTTTTGTTGTTGGGTTTTTATGGTTTTTGTAATTAGAGAATTTAAATTTTGTTCGCTTATTTTTTGGAAAGAAAATTAATGATAATTCCTCTAGAATATTATATCCGCATTTAACCATAAATATATAATATTACATTTGAATAGCGTGTTTTATTACCGCACCATATACATACGGACACAACATAAAAGTAAAAATTAACAGCGACTACGCAACCAACCACCAGAAAAACAAAAACAAAATAAAAATCATAATTTCCGTAAAAGGAATTTATAAATTCGTTTGTCGGCATTTGATTTGAGTGTAAGAGTTCGAGTGTGGCGTTTGAAACTGCTTGTTTCTAGTACAATGAACCGCTTATAGCAACGTAATTTCGATCGAATTTATGTTGTACTCAACAATTTACAATAAAAATGTCCAGTTTAGTAGACAAAAAAAAACAACTGAAAACCACTCTAAATACTTGAACATATAACATACCACTGGTGTGCACATGTAAAATACCGCCCGTGGTGAATTTAAATGATAAAAAACAACAACAAAATATAATTGAAAACTGTTTACAGCATCGTTGTTTAAGGCAGCTCATATAAAATGACAAAAAATAAAAACTGAGAATCTGTGCGGGTGCTTTCATTCGGTGTCGATTAATTTTTATAAACATGGTAACAATAATCAGAAAACATGGTAGAGCTATCAGGAGTTAAAAGTTTTACTTTTTTTTTGCCCTTACTGTTTATATCCTTTTTATTATCGTTTATCTTTTCCTTGTTATTGAAAATGTGTACGGACAAGTCAAGGCTATTCATTTCCATCTATAGTAAACCAAGATGTCCTGTTTTTTTCATTTTTATTCTGCTTATACGTTTATTTGAAACCGGAAAAATTTAAAACGTGGGTGTTTCCGGAATAAATTTGTCTTGACATCTCTGTGTAGAAAATCATTACAGGGTGGATCCCTATAACATTTTTTTTAACAGTCGCTTTGCACGAAAAACTGTCTAAAGAGTTGCAACAAGTCCCGAATTAAATTCCTTTTTTTTTTGTATGGTGACACAAAATGCAGATACTTGGTTTAAGTAACACTTTTTTGAGTCCACCCTTTACTTGAGTATAAAATGTAATGTGAAAATCTCTTATTTTAATAGCAATAATACTTCCCTAGTCTCTCGATGGCTAAATTTTCATGCTAATTTTGCAATAAATTTTTTTAGTACGACTTGTGATGAATAACAAGATATGGTAATTTTTCGTCAATTTTATAGGATAAACAGCTGGTGTTGATGATGATAATTGGTATATAATAGTGCGGTTAATGAATTGAACATTAACAATAATGATATTAAATTCCAAAAGAGTTTCCAAACTGGTTTCTTTATAGGTTTACATTACCCAAAAATTGCATGCCTTTTGTCACTATAATGTTGATGATAGTAGCTTCTGGGTGGTCATTTTGTGGTGCTACATTTGGTGATAAAACTGGATAAACTGACATTTGTCTTAGCTTACTGCGGTCCCATCTTGGATGAACAACGTCACGTCGTATAATAATTTGAATGAAAATGACCGCAATATCTATCATTCTTTCTCGAAACTTTATTGTGTGAGCGTCTATTTTTAGTGAAGTGTTTTATAAATTTTACAATTTTCTTTTGTTTTTAATTAATTTGTATTTCATTTAATTATATCTTAATAGTTTATTTTGATTTGTTTATTTTTATCAGTCGGGTAAGTCTTTTCATAGTCTTTTTCTATCCACAAAATAATAAATCCACGTAACACAAACAAGGAGGGACAAAGTACGCAGTACTTTGTACCTCCACCATTTACTTCTACTGATTTCTCTGATTTTGAAGATGAAATAAATACTAAAAAATCAAAAATCGTTTTTAATAATGAAATAATAGTAAACGGTGAATTTGATAATAGTCCCAATATGGTAAATAAAAGGAAACTTAATAATAATAATAATAAAATTCAAGTCGCAGATTCGAAAAATAAAGTAATAGCTCCCACATCATCTTCAACTTTATCTGTTGATTCATCGAATAACTCAAATATGCCGCCAGTTACTGCAGAAAAAATTAATTTATATAACCGATTAGATAATGGCCCAGTTACTGTATTTGTCAGTAAAGAGAATTTAAATATTGTTTTTTTAGCTAAAGCACTTAAAATAAACAATTTCTAAAATGTCAAAAATATCTCTAATGTTAGCAAAAATGTTGCTAAGGTTATCTTTAATAATTTTGAAGACGCAAATAATTGTGTCAAATCAGATATCTTTAAAAAATTTGATAATTATACGACATATATTCCTAAAAATTTCACATCCTCTATCGGCATAATCAGGAACAGTCCTATCGGGCTTTCTAATGAAGAAATTCAAGAAAATATTAGATCTAAATACCCTATCTCAAAAATAGAAAGAATGACTAAATGGAATAATATCACAAAAACAGCTGAGGATCTTGAATTGGTTAAACTTACTTTTGAGCCTGGAATTATTCCATACAATGTCATTTTATATGACAGTGTCTTATTAAAGGTAGAGTATTTCATACCTAATCCATTATTTTGTAAAAAATGTCTGAATTACGGACATACAATTTCTAAATGTAAATCAAATACTAATAGATGCCCTACGTGTGCCAGAACTATCGACGGCGAACACGAACACGATTGTGACAAGAAAGATTCTTGTAAATTTTGTGGAATGGGTCATGTTACTAACTTTTTCAGATGCAATGAAAGATTTAGGCAAAAACAAATTAGGGAACATATGATTTTAAATAAATCTAGTTTCAGAGAATCCAAAAGCCACTGTTGTGATTTTCTTATATTAATAAAATATCGTTATGATTTATTTTATTTATCATGATTTTTATGATAATTTTAGGTATTAATTTTTAGTTTAGGATATTTTAATAATTATAATTTATTTATTATTTTTGTATACACTTTTATTTTATGTTTTAGTACCTATTAGCTTGCACTCGATCTCTGGCTGCCTACCTGATCCAATGCAATGCTTATATTACAGTTTTTAGGTACATAAGGAGTGATTAAATAAAATAGATATAATTACAATTACAGAGATAATTCTTAATTCATACAATGAATTTATATTGACTGTACAAATCAGGGGTATACAACACCTTACCCCATAATAAAAAAAAATAAATTTATATTTTTTTTTTATAATTATTACAAAATGTTATTAATTATCCATATATAGTAACTTAAATATAAAATTCGGTAATATTTAGTAAATATTTAAAAAAAAATATAATATAATGAATATAAGTATAGAAAAAAAATAAAATAATTAAAAATAATATAATAGTAAAATAATAGTAAAGAAATATTCATAATTACAAATTTATTAATCTTAACAAATAGTTATTTTATTTTAAATATTTTTATTAAGAAACATTTTGTTTTAGATTTGTAAATTTTGTAAATTTTATTAGATTTTTTTTTTTGTTTGTTTTTGTAAAGCTACTAAGCATAATAAATAATATCCAATTTTTTTTTTTTTTTTTTTTTTTTTTAGTCAATAAAATGTTTTAAACGATTATTATGTACTACTTTTATTTGTTTGCCTATGCGAATAGAAGAATTAACACTGCTATTGATTCTTGTTATTTCATAAGGACCCGTCCAAAGTGGCTCGAATTTCCTTTTGATTTTACGTTTCTTAGGAGCATTCTTTCACCAACTTTAAATTTAACACTATTACTTGTCTTATCGTAATAAAATTTGGACTTTTCTTTAGTTGCAATTAGGTTTTGTCTTGCCATTTCATACGAGCTTGCGAGCTTAATACGTAAGTTTTGCAAGTAGTCATCAGGATTATAAAAGACTCTAGAATTATGTCTAAGTGAAGAAGGTATATTGGGCTTGAATCCATGTACTATCTCAAATGGCATCAAATTAGTTGAAGAGTGTGGTGTCGAATTGTAGGTAAACATGGCAAATGGTAACCAATGATTCCAATTATTAGGATCTTTGTCAGAATAGTTTCGTAGATATTCTACAAGGGTACGATGAGACCTCTCCAAAGCACCGTTTGTCTGCGGGTGGTAAGCCGTAGATTGAAGTTTTTTAATTTTTAGTAACTTGCAAATATTGTGGAATAGTTCGCTTGAAGATGGTGCGCCAAATCTACATATAAAATGTTCAACCAATGCTTTGGCAACTGCTTCAGTTACTTGGTTTTCGATTGGAATTGCCAAAGAAAATTTCGATAAATCGTTCTGCATAGTGAGTATATAACGATAGCCATCATTTGATTCGTTTAATGGGCCTACAACGTCCAAAAATATTTTTTCGAAGGGTCGCCTTGAAGTTGTTGTTACGATCATCGGGAGTTTATTTAATCTTGATATTTTGTTTTTCTGACACTGTTCGCATTTTTGTACAAATTTTTTGATTCTAGTTAACATTTTAGGGAAATAATAGTACGATTTAATTCTCTTAAAAGTACGTTGTATGCCTTGATGTCCTCCAAGTGGGCAATTGTGAAATTCTTTGATTATGTTAAGAATATCGACATCATTGTCGAGAAAAGTAATAGAAGTTTCAGAATTCACGGTCTGAGGTAAATTTGTATCGGATGTTGCATCAGAATTTGAATTAGTTTGTTTAAGTGATTGGTTAAGATTCGATGACGGAACGTTAGTTTTTGTCTGCGAGCGAGTTACAATATTAATGTTGTTACTCTGATCGGCATGTTGGAATTCAATTCTGCTCAGCGTATCAGCATTAGTATTGTATTTGCCAGGTTTGTAAATGATATCAAAATCAAAGTCGTCAAGCTCTATCCTCCAGCGCATTAACCGGGATGATAAGTTCTTTGCTTTATTAAGCCACACTAGGGGTTTATGATCTGCTATTATGGTAAATTTAACGCCATACAAATACGGACGGAAACGTTTTACAGCAAAAACAATTGCGAGCAACTCTTTCTCGACAGTGGAATAGTTTTTCTCAGATTTATTAAGTACCCGGCTAGCATAAGCCACAGGCAAGTCATCATCATCGTTATTCCGCTGTGAAAGAATGGCCCCAAGTGCTGTATCGCTAGCATCAGTCGTGACGAAAAATTGTTTTTTAAAGTTGGGGTACTGCAAGATGGGAGGTTGGATTAACTTTTCCTTCAGTTTCTGAAAACTATCTTCACAAAAGGCATCCCAATTGAATTGTGCATTCTTTTTAAGTAAAGCATTCAATGGATTTGCTAGTTCAGAAAATTTATCGATAAATCGCCGATAATACCCTATTAAACGCAGAAAAGATTTTATTTCTCTTTGATTTTTTGGAGCTGGGTAGTTTTGAATGACTTCCACTTTCGAAGAATCCGGTTTTATTCCGCAGTTTGTAATTATGTGACCCAAATAACAAATTTCTTTACGAACAAAGTGACATTTTTTTGGTTGCAGTTTTAAGTTAAATTTGCGAAAAGTTTGGAAAACGTCAATTAGCTTTTTATTATGGTCCGTAAGATTGTAACCATAGATAACCACATCGTCTAAGTATACAAAGCATTTCAACCCGTTTAAACCTGACAGAACGTTATTCATTATGCACTGAAACGTTGCAGGTGCACTCTTCAGACCAAAAGGCATTCTGGTAAAGTGGTAGTGTCCGGTTTGGGTGCTAAAGACAGTTTTCTCTTTATCGGTGTTACTAAGTGGAATTTGATGGTATCCTTCTGCCAAATTCAAAGTTGTAAAATAAACGGCATCAGCCAACTGTTCCAGAATCTCAGTTATGTTTGGCAAGTGGAAAACATCATTTATGGTTATGTCATTTAAACGACGAAAATCTACAACGACGCGCCAACGTTTGCATCCATCGCTTGATTTTTTGGGAACGATAAGTAAAGAAGAGTTAAATGGACTGTTACTGTTTTCAATTACACCGCTTTCGAGCATTTTAGCAACTTGAGAATTAATTTCAGACTTGGTTGAATGAGGAAGACGATACGGTTTAATATGAATCGGCTGAGCATCAGGTTTTAATTGAATGTGATGATGTCCGGCATTTGTAATGGAAAGTTGGTCTCCGGGTAAATGAAATATATCGTTGAACTCTCGACAAACTTTAATTATAGACGATTTTTCTTCATGGTTCATGTGATTTGTATCAATTTCATTTTCTAAATTTTTTAATCTATTTTGTAAAACATTTGACCAAGGATTTAAAGTATAAATATAGTAATTTTCTAATATTCCTGGTTTAATGTATAAATCATCTAAATTGACTGGATAATCGTTCGTATTAATAACACTTACTGTAGCAAACGAGTTGATGGTTCGAATGACTGCATTAGCTAGATAAACGCCTGGTTTAAGCATTTGTGAAGGACACAGAAACTCGTAGTCACCATCGGTTTTAAATCTCATATTAACGATCTTTTCTGTCGACTTGGTATTACGATTTCGGGGTTATTGGAACAAAGGTTTATATCAATGAATTTAGTGTTTTCTATATTTATAGGTTTTTACACTTATTATTCCAAAGGTAATCACTTCCAATAATACCAGCACAATTTATAGGGAATTTGTTGGGTACTATATGGAAATCATGTGACGTTATTTGATTCGGAATATAAATTTTAGAAGTACATACTGCCAGGGTTTCGATACTCGTAGATTCTGCAGTAATGCCTTTGATAGTTAATTTTAAGTTAGGGAAACAAGGAGTGTCTGGCTTGATCAATCCTTTCTTGATAACACTAATGTCCGCCCCCGTATCAACTAAATAAAATTGAGGTTCGTGTAAAATCTCAAGATTAAGTTTTACAAATTTTATATTGTCATTATGGAAATTAATTGTGAAACAAAATGTTTTGTTTGTTTTGACATCGTTTACCAAATTTTTTGTATAATGATTTTGATCGATAGCAGAAATCGGATGTAGACTTAAAGATTCTGAACTTTCACCCCTACATCCTTCGTTTCTCGGTGAAGTTCGATTGCGTTTTCCGCTTGATGTAATTCGGAAGTTGACGGATTTTTTTCAATATTTTGGTTCCTCGTTTGACTTGACCTTTGACGAGTTCGGCAAACGCTGATGTGATGACTGAACTTTTTGCAATATGCACATGGATAAGCGATATGATTAATTCGTGGAGAAACGTTATTATTAGAAAAGTTTGGAGTTTGTGAAAAAGTTCGTGTAGAAATTAGCCTATTGCTGTTGTAGGTTAAATTTGATGAATTATTTCGGAATTGTACAAGATTGGAATTACGATTATAACAATGTGAAGCTGTGTGTCCAATTTTAGAGCAAATTTGGCATTTGACTGGTTGATTTTTAGAAACGAAAGATTGATTAGTTTTAGGTGTATGAGATCGATTTAAAATTTCTTCTTCAATACTTTTGGCAATTGCATCTTTTAAATTTGTAAATCTACATGCCTTGATTAAAATCTTTAAAGGATCTTTAAGGCCGTCTTCAAATGCGTGTAAAGCTGTTTTATTATTTATATTTTTGATGTTCTCATCAAGAATCCCTTTCTCGGACGTAACAGAAATGCATGAAGTATTAAGGTCAGCGAGAAGGTGTTCGATGCGAATTCCAAAATCTTTAACACTTTCGTCAAAGCGTTGACGAGATTGTACGAGGTCTACCTGTATATTTTCTAATGCCCTAACGGATAAAAATTTTTGTTTAAGCTCTTTTTGTAATTCAGCCCACGTGGCATATGATCCAGTTACTACAATTTTATTATACGCACTGTCGATTAACTTAATTTGTACTAATTCTAAAAACTGTGAGATTTCCTCCGCTGTTTTTACGTCTTTATAAATCAGATTAGAACATTGCAAAAATCTGTGTAATTTATCGGGAGTTCCATCGAACTCGGGTATTAGTTTAATGGCTCTATCAAAGTTAAAAGTCGACATAGTTGGTGGACAAGATTCTACGGATATTTTGTTCAAATTATTCGTATCAATTATTTGCGGTAGTTCAACATACGGTAAACTTGGCGTTACTGGACTGACAATAGATAGAGTTTCATTATCTAACTTTGGTTCAGAATTACTACTATGACTTTCTTGTTCTACAATTTTAATACTTCTATTTCGCAAGAGTTTATAATCCCTAGAATTTTCATTCATTTATTTTGGAAAATACCGATAACAAATTTGGATATATTTATATAGTTCGAATAATTTAAATGATATGAGTATATAATATTTTAATCAAAATAAGTAAAAGGATAGAATCATTAAATTGAATTTGATAATAAACAGTTATTATATGTATAGGTACAATAGATTTAAATGCGTAATTCATTATATTGATTGAATGGTTATTTCATCAATTTTAAATAATAATAAGAAATATTAAATGTAATACTAAAGAAATAATAAATTGAATAATTTAGTTCATAATAATTATCAATGAATTAATGATTTTTTATTTGTTTAAAAAAAATTTTTTTTTTTCCGCTAATGGAAGCTAATAAAACTTACGGTTGTATTTTGTCGGACGAGTAGCAATATGAGTTGTCATCAAGGTCGCTGATGATTGGCTGATGTATTATTTTTTATTTTTTTTTTTTGATGATGATCGGCTGATGAAATTTTTTTTTTTTTTTTAATGATCGGCTTGATGAACGGTGAGGTGCGTTTATTTATAAACCGGCAAGTAAGTTTGATTTTTTTTTCTAAAAAATACATGTTTTAGAGCGATTTTTCACGAATAACTCGAAACCCTTACGTTTTATCAAAAAAATCGACTGGTTTTTTTTTATTTCTGTAGATGCAATATGAACCGAGTTGTGGCTCGTTGAAGGTGACTGTTTGTTCGCCGGAAACTTAATTCGAACCTTTCAACGTTAAGTACCGGAAAAACAATGAATTTTTGGAGGAAAACTTATCATACCTTTTTCAAAGTACTTGAACATACCTTTAAAATGAGCTTTAGTAAAAGTCGTTAGCATAAAAACTTACGGAGTTATGATAAAAATTTAAATGGTTGTCTCGTTTTTTCGGAGAAAAAATCAGCAATGAAACCAAGGGTTTAACGGCAAGAATTGATATTAAACGTAATCCATTTACAATTTACTTCATTTAGGTACTAATAATATGTTCTAAAAGTTTGAACGGTTTACGATGCCTAGGTTTGAAAAAAAGGGTTCATTCAATTTTGAAATGATTTTTGAAATTTTTGAAAACAATTCCTTTTTTCACAATAACACAAAAACTAAAGAAAGTGGTACCCAGACACTTACTCGGAAAAAATATTCTATAAAAACATTTACTCGAAAATTATGTGCTCGAAAAACATTTACTCGAAAAACACTTTCACTAAAATGTATTTGCTCGAAAAACATTTACTCAAAAAACATTTTCTCGAAAAACAACTTGAAATAAGTAGTCTATGTTTTCAACCAAAATATTTACTATTTCAACATTTAAAAATTAAACAATTTTGGTAAGGATAAATATACAAACTTTAAAATAAAATAAACATAATAAAATCAATTCAAGTTTCTAACCTTGTAGATGACCAGTATGGATAATTTAAAAACAACAAAAAATAAGCCTTGCTTCCTAGTAGATGGTTATGTATTTATTAAAAATAAACATCATAATGATGTTACGTACTGGGTATGCACGAATAATCGGCAATGCGATGTAGAGCACGAATTAATACCAAAGGTGATGTTATTATAAAGAAAGTTGGAGAGCATAATCATGCTGCCGATTCGGCAAATGTTGGTGTTAGAAAAACCCTTACTGAAATTAAAAAGAGAGCACTATCTACAAATATTAATACACAACATATTATTGCTGAATCTACTGTTGCCATAAATAATCCAGTAAGAGTCCATATGCCGTCTATTCCGTCCATGCAGAGCACAACTCACAGACAAAGACAAGGAAATGCTGTTATTCCGAAATCGTTAATTGATTTAATTATACAAGGAAAATTTAATGTTTCAGGGCCTACCGAAACTCGAATTTTGATATTCTCAACCCAACAAAATCTTCACTTTTTGGCGCAATCTGACATGTGGTTCGTTGAAGGTACTTTTAAAACAATACCGTTAATTTTTAATCAACTTTTTACCATATTTGGGATAAAAGAAAAGCAATCTTTACCATTAGTGTATGTCTTATTTTATTACCGACCAAATTAACTGAATCATATAAAAGGTCATTCGAACAGTTAAAATTGTTAAATGTTTATTTAAAACCATTGCATTTAATGTCAGATTTTGAACAAGCTATTATAAACGCAGTTTCTGTATTTTTTCCAGATGCTCAACAAAAATGTTGCTTCTTTCATTTAGGCCAGAGTTTATATCGCAAAATATGTCAGGTGGGCTTAAAACCTCAATATGACCAGGATGCAGTGTTCAAAATTAATAATCGAAAAATTCTTCAAAAAAATCGCGCGATTTTTTTGAAGAATTTTTCGATTATTAATTTTACCAGAAATGACGTTCGAGTAATTGTTGTTCGAGCAAATGTGTTCGAGCAAATGTTTTTCGAGAAAATGTTTTTCGAGCAAATGTTTTTCGAGCAAATGTCATGGAATCAAAGAAAGTACAAAATGCATTACTCTAGGATGAAAATTAATTGAGGTATTACCGTTTTAAGTTCGCATTTGAGCGCGAACACCACTTTCCTCGAGGGGAAACCACCTTTCTCGGAAGGGTTCAAGGAAGTGCGACGCGATTTTTTTTCTATTTTCAAATTTTACTGGAATTAAAACAAATTTGATTCTAAATGATTGAAGAATTCTGCATTCTATAAAAGTCTTATTAATTGTTTTGTAAATTAATAATTTTTATTGATAAATTATAAATTTTAAATTTTATCGCGCGAATATTAAAATTTCGCGCGCGGATTTTGAATAATTATTATTTTTCAATAAAAATTATTAAAAGATGTTAAAGATTGAAATTGAATTTGATAGTTTCTTCAATCATTGAAAATCAAATTTGTTTTAATTCCAGTCACATTTGAAAATAGAAAAAAAAAATCGCGTCGCGCGAAAAATGGCTATGGCATTCACCTCACCAATTTCTTGCTCCAAAGTCTAGATACTCGTAAATAGATTTTAAACAATTTGAATTCAATCTATTTCTAATTTGAAACTTTCTCAGAATTAATATAAAATTTTTTATATACACAAATAATGAAAACCCGCTTAAAATATCAAGCTTCAACAAATAAACCCAAATCATTATATTATATAACCGTATAAGCAACGGAAAAGTAAAATAAAAGTTTTTCTGAAAGATTAACAACTTTACCCTCTCAAAAATAATAATTTATTGTAAATCAATTTTGTACAGACTGCTTCTTTACGACTATGAAACACATGGTGGATGGGTGCGATATACGAGGGTAGACTGAAAAGTTTTGAACATCAGTAAATGAAAGTCGAATGAGTTGGTGTTTACCAGGACACTGCTTATCCGCATTTGAAGAAGGAGGAAGTGCTGTTCCATCAACAAAATGAATCTTGTCGGCATTCATGTCGAATTTTTCATATTTCCTATGCTCAGAGTTTGGCTCAGAGGGTAATTGTCGAACAAGGATGCCTTTTTTTTGTAGAATAAGCGACCAACTATTATTTGGAAGGGTTAAAGAAAATAAACCATCGCTGGATTGGATCGGAAAAATAATTTTAGGCTAAAAACTTTTCAGATTACCATCTAATATAATATGGACGTATATGTCGTAAAACAGTATGTCAAAGATTTTTTTCTAAAATTCAAACAAACAAAAAATTTATTTTCCAATGTAAAATCAACAAAATTTATAAATAAAAGCAAAGCAAAACTGAAAACTTTAAGAATTGCTGTGAACTAAAAGCACAAAAATACCACCGTAACTCCAACAATAACAATAACAACATACTTAAAATAGAAATAATTTTCGTTTTGTCTTACTCCATATCCCATGGGCACATTCTTGTGTATTATAAATTAACCGAAAACTTGGCTTTGTTAACTTAAAGAATTTATATGTTTTGTCTTAAATTAAAATAAATAAAGAACCAAACAAAACGAACTTTCTTCGAATACGGGAATAAATAGTTAAGTGTAGTTACAGTATACATACAAATTCAAATAATAATATGTGTGTGTGTGTGTGTTCATTGTCTTAATTATTATCATTGCCTTACTATACTGTAGCCATACCAATACAGGAGATGCCTTTTTTTATATAAACTATGTTAGTATGAGTAAATGAATAGCAAACAGAAAATCTTGTGGTAAATCTCTAATTTTACTGGTTTTTCTCCCTTGTATTTTGTAAATCTTAAATAATATGCTTAAACGTAATTTTTCATTTCACAGAATTTAAATAATGATTTTGAATTTTTAATCATCTAGATTTTTATTTTCTTCTTTCAACAAATTCGGCTCAAGATTACTAAGATACTATAAAGTTGTATATAAACTATCAGAAAAAAGCGCAATTATTAAAAATAGCCTAACTTTGAAATGTTGCGAATCCTATTCTTTCTAAGGAGATGTTTAAATACCAATAATTGCCAGAATTAACTAAAAATAAAATAATCCTTACGGTTGTCGAAAATAATTTATCCTTATCAATTTATCTTATGTTGCTCTTCACATATCTAATCTATTGTTATGTAGACGTTTATACTTCGTAATACTATCAATATAAGAATAGGATAGGGCAACAACAATTAGTAGGATTAATAGTAGTACCATTTTCTCCATTCTATCACTAATCTATAAAAAACGTATTAATAATGAACTGTAAACAACGGGTGCTTCCGTTGTAGCGCGAGTAAGGTTCAGCCGAAAATATACAAAATCTAATTTAATTTACAACATCAATTCAACAACTCAAACGTATTTTCTTGACAAAGTTACAACAACAATTGCATTGGATATATAGCGCCGCATAAGTTAAAGAAAGCAACAAATTTCTTTTTTCTACTTAAATCGTAATAGTACATAGGAAAGAATAGGACAAAAAATAAAATTTTCATATAAAATTTATTTCGAACGGTTGGCTATTCTTAAAAATGAATTAAATCTAACTTGGTTGTTCTCTTGGAAAACAATAATATCCAAAATAATTCAAATTAAATTTTTCTCAAGAAAATACGCTTAGTATTATTTCATCTTGATTTCATGCAAAGCAGCATCCTCGTCCTGATTTTAAACAAAAAATCTTTATCGAAAGCATCACTTTCGACACGTTCTTAGAAAAATATATTTGGTTTGCGATTTTTACAATTTGATTGATGACGCCGGGCTTTCCTTACACCCTTGTGCCACAAGTTTTCTTAAAATCTGTAAGGTTTTTTTTTATTTATTTTTTATTTTTATCTCCAGTAGTTTTCCATCGGCGGTTGTGAGGAGGGCAAGATTTCGTTCCATCATCATTTTCCCATGCGGTCAGGTCACCCAGGTCGCCCAAATTTATACTAACCATAGCAAATGTTGCTTGACGTTGTTGTTGAAGTTGTTGCGTCTCTTCTTTCTTGTCTACTCGCCCCCCATTCCCCATGAGTGTGTTTTGCGATATTTACAATGAATACAAATGTCGAACAAAGAATTTGTCTCAAATTTTGTATTGCAAATGGAATTGCGTGTGCTAAATCGCTGAAAATGTTACAAAAGGCTTACAGTGAATCGACTGTATCCAAAACACGTGCATATGAGGGGTACAGTGCATTCAAAAGCGGTCGAGATGTGGTGGAAGATTTGCTTCACTCTGGCTAGCCATCAATGGCGTGTTGTGTACTCGGAATTCTTGTCAGAAGGTCAGACAGTAAATAAAGAATACATTATCTGTGCGTTATGCGGCGTTTGAAAAGGCAAGGTTTGTGGAAAGAAAACTCATGGATTTTGCACCACGACAACGCACCATCTCACAAGGCTAACATTGTGAACGAAGTTCTGGCCAAAAACTCAACTAATGTCATCGAACAACCACCGTATTCACCTGATGTGGCTCCGGCTGACTTTTTTCTCTTTCCAAAAACTCAAATTACCATCTCGAGGCACCCGTTTTCGGTCGATAAAAGAAATAAAAGAGAGTTCGCATGTGGTGATATACATTCACGTTTGAACATTTATTTATAGACTTTCATTCACATTTGAATATTTGATCTTTTGTCCATTTCCAATAATACCTCTAGGCCAGTATATCGCATTGTGTTATGATTATATATGCGTTGTTTGATACTGATTTTTAATGATAATCCCACTTACCATGCCTTTATGATAAACATAAACATTTTGGTGGCGGTCGTATTAAACGAAAAAATCAATTCGTTTGCCTCATAAAGATGCACTTTTATTATTTATAAACAAAGAATATTTTATACACAATATAAAAAATATTAAAGTAGGGATTTTATTATAAATCAATATTTACACGCAAATGTCAAAATGTAGTTTATTTTTATAAAACCAGATGGTTCTAATCTAAGAAATAATACGCTTACTAAGATTTCCAAATTTATTTTAGTAAATATTTAAACCAAAATAAGTGTTTTTTAATCTAAGACTCGAACCATAATAAGGTATAGTAGTATTCAATTCTCGCTGGAATTCTGACAGTTCACGCGCAGAAAAATACATAGGTTCTTTAGTTCATGGGAAACATTTTCCATAGACGTTGTTTCCATAGGCGTGCAATTTTTTTTTACATACATAAAATCATAATCATTTTGAATGCTTTGTGTATTAAAACTGAAATATAATACATTTTAATCATTACTTATTATTTTATTTAGGATTACTATCTAAAATAAATGCGACCCATCAAAGTTTTTATAATTTTTGTAACTACATTACTGAAGGCTGCCCAAAACTATTAAACAATTTTTTTAAAGATCTGAATAAGACTATATTTGCTGTCAACTAGTAAGGTTTTTTGAGCCAAGACTCAATCCAAAATACAGTTTGCTCTTAATTCGGCTGTTTGAAAAAAGGCGTTTTCAATTGGTATGTACTACTAAACGTGTTCCCATTTCTGAACCAAATAAATGTATTAAAAAAATAATATTATTTTTGTCACATGACTGCCCATTGTAATCATCCGGATACAATAAAATGTTTTGACAACTAACTTTTTTTATTATATTATCCATACTACCTTGATCAATAAGTTCTCGGAATAACCACCGTGTGGCGCTCCCATCGTTCTGATTTGAGTTTTGTTTGTTTGTTAAGTTGGTACATCTGTTGTTGATATTCCCTCTAAATCTTAGCGTCATAGCTTGACATTTGCAAAAGTTACGTAGTCAAGAGTACATCTACTCTGTGTGTGTTGGCGATTTTTCCATTATTTCCTCGCGGCTGCTGAAACGCGTTCCCCGTAATGGTTTTTTAACTCGATTGAACAGAAAGAAGTCACAGGGAGCCAAATCAGGTGAATTCGGTGGCTGTTGGATGGTATTTGTTGCATTTTGTATCAAAAAATTACGAATAATGATGGCACTGTGCGACGGTGCGTTATCATGGTGCAAAATCCACGAGTTTTCTGCCCACAATTCTGGTCTCTTTCGGCGAATTGCTTCACGCAAACGTCTCATAACGCCCAAATAATACTCTTTGTTTACGGTCTGGCCTTCTGGCAAAAATTCATGATGCACTACACCGTTGTAATCCATGAAAACCGTGAGCATTGCCTTCTTTTCTGACTGAAAACGACGTGTTTTTTTTTTTGGTGAACGCTATTCACTTGCCTGATGTCTGGATTGCGTGTCGCACTCATAAACCCACGTCTCGTCTCCAGTAATGATCCTTTTGATGAATGTGGGATCGGATTCAGCCTCGCAAATCATGTCTAAAATTGTAAATAATCGCCAACACACACAGAGATAGGTGTACTCTTGACTACCTAACTTTTGCAAACGTCAAGCTATGACGCTAAGATTTAGAGGGAATATCAACAACAGATGTACCAACTTAAAAAAAACAGAACTCAAATCGGAACGATGGGAGCACCACACGGTGGATATTCCGAGAACTTCTTGGTCAAGGTAGTATGTGCAAAACAAAATTTCATAATAACAACTTACCGTTACAGACATTATAACAAGATGCAAACAATTTATTTGCAAAAAACTGCAGCAAATAAAACACGTTTACCGACCAATCAAACTATGCGTATAACTAGGTTATGTACTATCACAAATTAATTTTTAAATTTTTAAGAAAAAAATGTCATAAAATGTCACAAAATGTCATTTTGTGTTGAGAGAAACAAGTACTAGAGTGTAAATGCAGTATACTCATATGTGTACGGCGGTCATTAATGGGTTAATATATAAAGAAGACAAATTTGTGTGTTTGTTTGTTTGTGATGCTGGTTTTGTATTAATCTGATTGAAATGAAACTTTTACGAAGTGTTATTTACGAGTATGTCCTCCTGAGTTCTGAGTGACATAGGCTATGTATCATCGCAAACACAATACGTCGAGTATCTCTTGCAGATAATTGATTGTGCCTTGATATTTTTTTTGTTTTATAATTTAATACTGCGTATTTAAGTCATCATATTTAAAAATGGCATCATGAACATCGCTATCGCGGTAAATTTCCGTCAACCACATACATCCGTACAGGTGGAATTTTGACTCAACTCGCCCGATTTTACAAAAAACGGTATTATGAACACCGCTTTCGCGGTAAATTTTCGTCAAAACTCGTCCGGTAGATATTAGGTGATCGATAGCGATTTTTCAAAATCCCAAAATTTTCAAACCAAAAATTACTTAACGATAAAACTAATTAAAAAATGTTTATTCATAAAAAACCATTCATTAAATTTTAATATGATTTGTAACATTTATTAGAAAAATTTATGGTAATCCTTGAAAAATATTGACGAACGTCATTTAGAAAAAACCTAATGGCCCATTTTATGAACGAGTTGGATAAACTTGCAAACAAAATAAAAATTAGGCATACCTGAGGATTAATAATGATTGACAGGGGCTACAGTCCCTGTTAAGGGCCATTTTAATACAAATATGTGTAAAAAAATGTTACCCAAGTCAGTCGTAAAAGAAACACAAGTTTGTTATTTTTATTTATTATTTTGACAACTCCCCAACAGGAAGGTCATTTGAGACAGACTAATGAACCACAATGGATTTGAGTCATATATGGCAGGTCTTATTCGAGTCACATATGACAATCCTTATTCAAGTCGTTAATGATATTTAAGTCATAAATGACATATCATGATTGACGATGATATAACAATCCATAAGCTCCTCTTTCCTTTTATCATTCCACTATTTCCATTTGCCAAGTCTTACCGGACAATCGTGTGGGTTCATCTAGTATCCAGCGTAATGCTACACTTTCCCTCATCAACATCGTCCGTGATTGTTACGCTGCTACCGCCTCGTGCTACATTCGTAACAAGGATGTATGTAATGGGGCAATCAGTTGCTTCAAACTGACTCGTAATCTTTCCACCATTCCGACTGTTCCCGTTCGGTCTTCTGATGCTTGCTCTCCTCTGAGTGCTCTTTCCATAGAAGTTGAGGTTCCTTGCCGTCTCCCAATCTTGTTATTACTTACCCAAAACCTGAGCTCGCTGCCTCTAGACTTTTTCCCGATCATTCGATGTCGTTCCGTTGAATATTGGTGACTTTAATTTGATTGAATGAATGGTCTGTACCACTCGCGTCGTTCGTTTATTTGCCTTGACTTCAATTAACCCTTTCTCAAGACGTTGAACCTACGTTTGGAGTTTCTCTTCAACCTGTTGAACTTTAGTTCTAATTTTTTTCAAATTGTTGAATCTCCGTTTGCAACTTCTCTATTTCGCCATGTATATTAGTAGATAGTTCGAGAATTTTCTCGTCTATTCTCTTTGGACTATCTATAATTTGGTGTTTAATTTCCTCTCATTGTTGTTCCATCTGAAAGTTAATCTCCCCCATCTCTCGCTGCATAATTTGAATTGGTTGTTTTATTTCTTGGTTTGACTGGTTTATTGTCTCCAACTGTCGCTCGTTTTGTGGTTCCATCTGGTGTTCCATTTCTTGGTTTGATTGCTCAATTTTGCCTTCAATGTTAATCTTTTGTTTCTCCATTTGTCGCTCCATCATCTGGTTCATAGCAGCCATCAATTGCAACAGATCGAAACTTCCAGAAAGTACTTGTGCTTGGATTTCGAGGTTGTCGCATCCGTTACTTCCACGCCAAAATCGTGATGATCAGCGTTTAACCCTTGTTGTCGTGCTTGTAAAGTACCTTTACTACCATCAGTGGGCAAACTGCGTTTCTCAAGTTCCCCGTTTATCTCTGAAACTCTTATTTCGGAGAGAATCATTTTCGTTGTTTAACTATTCACAATCCCGCCGCTGTCATCAATTGTTACGTTTTTGCCTTAAAACACTTTAATTTATCATAGACGAATTTAGTGCTTGCGTTATAATTAAGCCACAATTAGTAGAACACATATTTTCACATTCAAAATTCCAAGTATGGTTTTTATTTCAGTTTTTTTTTGTTATTTTAAATAATTCATAGGTATACAAATAAATGAAGTTATAATTCATAGGTTGACAATCACAGTTTGTTAAATAAAAAAAAATAAAAGATAGTAGTAGTGGTTTTAACTGCCATTTTAACTAAGCCATTAACTGAATACCGTATAATCATCTAAATTTTGATCGAGAATTTCGATATATTTAAGGACATTCATAGTTTTATCGATTTTGACGACAGGCCATTTCCCGAGATGTGAAGCATTCCCAAACCATTACCGATGCATTGCTATGATCCACTGTTTTTTTTTGTTTTTGGCATACGAGAGCTAAGTCCCTGGCTTGCAGGCCGTCTTATGTATGGCATCACATTACCTCCACCCTCGTTGGATTTACTCTCATCCCGCCAAATTATTAAATTACAAAATGCCCTAGGATTTGACAAATGCTGTTTAGAAAATGCATTTCTTTTGGCTACATTCCAGTTGCTTAATTATGGTTTCCATTTCTCTTTATTTCTCTGTGGCTTAATTATCAAAAATTAATTCAATACAATTTAATAATAATTCACAAAATCACTTTTTTTAATATTCGCACTAATTTTACTATCACTTTTAATTTTTATATCGCACTAATTCACTTTTTAATCACTCTATTTAATCATTAGACTGTCGCTTTCCAAATATTCATACTCCAATTCGATCTCGTTCGCTTTTTATATACTCAAACCAAAACTTCCAGAAACTTCATGATTTTTTCAGTTAGAATAGTCTGGTAACATGTAGAACAGTTGTAACATGGAAATTCTGCAATATTTTAAATATCATTTGGAAAAAGTACTGCGATTTTATAAATGTGCGGGAAATTGTAATGCAAGATTTTGTAATGCAAGACTAAGAGGCTAAACCCATTAATAAAGTTTATACCCGAAAAATTATAGTCTTCCAATTAAAATGTTCCTCTCATTTATTGTTTGGAGTTATTTTTTTTAAATGGCCACGGCATCGAAGTTAAGATAGCTATGACATTATAACTATATACTGTGCGATGGAGAATTGATCGATATAATGTTCATATTCAACAACTACCCCAACTGCCCCCAGGATTAACGCAGCCTCTCTACCTTGGCATGGACTTCTGGGATTTGTTCGGTTTAGCTCCGGCATTGGTAAACGAATTCGTTGTAACTCCACAACTTTCTTTGCCTGTTAATCGCTATGTCTTGACATCTGCACTTGAAAGTAGGTTAGCGAAAATTATTGATAAATTTCCGTGTTCTGTTAAAAATGGATTAGGTCGCACTCAACTCATAACCATAGTCAAATTCCGCTCGATGTGTCCTCACGAGACAAAACCGCAGTTACTGTTCTGGGTCGCCCCCGTTGCCATTTTACAGTGATGCCCTTCGGGCTGTGCAATGCTCCTCAGACATTGTGAAAACTTAGGCATAAAGTGATTCCTTATCGATCCATCCATCGTCGGCATAAAGTGATTCCTTATCGATTCAGCCTAAATTATTACGTAATTTAATTTAAAAAAGTACCGTTATCTTAGATGTTATAGTCAGACATGGTACTGCCAAGAAAATCTTAATATACTCAAAACAGCATGTAACAGTTAAAATAACAGTCTTTCAGAAAAGGGTAAAACTAAATTTGTTCTTATCCTAGTTTACCCAGCAGGGAGCTTGAGAGTTGAAAAAACGTGTTTTTATATATTATTATTATTGGAGGGCCATGCGGGCGATCAGCCACTTCGCACTGCGACCTAAAAGATCTATTGTGCTGGACCCTGCTTAATTATCCGTCCAGTCAATATTCAGGTTCTTAATGAACCTGACAATACTGCCTCCCGGTATGTGATACATACTATCTGGGCTTATTGCTCTCCCTCCTAGATGTTTACTACAGCATGTAGTTCCGCTAGAATGGCGGTAGCATTGGAGCCCAAGGACCTCGAGAGGGTTGTCCCACTCCCGTATATTCCTACTCCTGCCCCGTATTCCGTTTGATTTTACTCTTACGAGTTGCTGGGAATTGCAAATCGCCTGTAGGTCACCCAGCTTTACTACAGGAAGGCTAAATAAAACTGGAGGGTGCCTGGTATCCAGAGTTCGCATATTTTGGACTGATTAACCTATCAGCCATTCATCCATCGGTATATGCTGTTCCACCTTAGATTAGGGTTTTTTGTCAAGGTTTCCTCCTTTAGCGCCTTACTTTAGCCTGTGCCAAATGGCCTTATTTACCAGTGGTTGCCACGAGGAGGCAGTACATACACTTGTGAATTGTGAACAGGTTACCTCGTACACAATTGTACCCATCACGCAGCTGCCTAATGACAAGACCAGAACAGCTCACGTGATGCGCACCCTACTGGAAGGTTACAGAGGCTGGTAGATTAATCTACTCAACTTTGGTCCGCCCCTCCAACAGACGCCAAACCACCGTGGTTTTATATAAAAATAATTATATTTGTTGTGAAAAATAATTGAATATTTACAGTTAATGGGAATTTTCCTAATGATTTTTATAGACAATAGACAATTGATTAAAAATAGTACAAACCTTGAAATAATTTAGCTACAGTTTGATTCTCAGAGGGCTGCAGATCTGAAATTTATGGATTTTTCAGTTTTTAACTGCAATAAACCAATAAGTCACATGAATGCAATATGTATGTACATGACACCAATTTACATTCCTTTTCTTCCAAATCACGCCCATTTTAATTATTGCCCCTTTAGTACAAAATAATAGATTATTATTTAATTAGGTGATCAGATATCTCTTTTTAGGACTAAAATGACGTCATGTATGTGTATGTACATGTTTCATTGCCGGTTGTATTCCCAATTATTTTACCACTACCCTAAGTTAAGAATATTATTGGCTAAGTGGTTCAGTGAAATATCAAGGTGAAAATACAAAATGCTTCATCCACAATGTTGTAATCCTTTTAATTTAGATAATCATAAAAATTTGACAAACAAATCTAGAGATGTTAGTGCAAAAATAGTTGAACAAGCTCAAAAGTTTTTAAATCGTGAAATAACAAATGAAGAATTTGTAACAAATGCAGCATAAAATTGTACCGTTTAAATGAAGTTGTAATTTTACCAAATCCAGTTGCATCACAATATTCAACACGGTCGTATGACTAATACTCCAGGTCAATCGGAAAGAATATTACCGCCACAAGAATTTTTTCAAACAGCATATCAAGATAGCTTCCCTGAATCATGTCTTCAATTGGGTAGATCACCTCTCAAGAAGCACAAGCTCTCAGAACCAGCTTATGGTCATAAGCAACTGGGAAAATTGAAAAACTCACGTGTGAAAATGTTCTGTGCGTTCCTGTTTCCGTAATAACATAGATCAATGAAATCATGCAGATTTTGATGAAGAAGGGGAACTTCTCAACAACATCGTAGAAGCATTTAATACGAAAATCGCGTGTTCCTGCTCTCTTTAATACCTGCGCATTGGTCAGTGTCCAGAATTATGGAAAAGTTCCAGGCAACAAAACACGTAGTAATAAAATCAAAGAATTATGCCTTATGCCTTCCATCAACAAGATTTCAATATTGGCTGTGAATGGAACTTCTTTACCACAAGCCACCGTAAGGGACCATCAGATGGTGTTGGAGGCACCATTAAGAGGACTGGTAGAATGTGTTCCTTGAGAAGTGTTGACGGGAGCCTTTTTAATACTGCAGAAGGATTTTTTGAATGGTGTAAATATAAAAGCAACATGAAATCTATTCATTTCGGTAATGTAAGCAAAGTAGAATGTGGAAAAATCAAAAAGAAACTTAATGCCGGGCTTTGATACACAAATTCTATTTAAACTAAAACGTCTTTGAGCTATCTTTCTGTAAATGAAATATTTTTGTAAAAATGAAAAAAATAAAAAAATGTGTAAAAATTATTGTAAAAATAACATTTCGTTTTTTATTTTAATTATTGTATAAAGAAATAAAAACTTTTGGGCCTTTAGCTCTCCTTCTGCTGACAACAACTGTGTACCCTAAGTGAGGCACAGACATTTTTCGATTCAAACCCGATTTTAAATATTAGTTAACTAAAAAGTGTATTTTTCAATTTTTTGATCAGTGATTCAGTGAATCAGTGGTTTATTAGCTATAAGATTGTAAATCACATTTCATTGTTAAATACGAAAAATACGTTATTGCAGCCATCTGGTGGCCAAACTGCAATCCGAACGTTTCGGGATTTGTATTTTATTATTAGTGTATAAGTTATACAATTATTACTAAAATTTTTGTTAATTATGGTACCTAATCAATTTTGGCAATTATTATTACGACAAATCCATAAATTTAAGATTTGCAGCCCTCACACACTGTATTTACACTATTTTTAATCGTTTATTTGTAGTCTATAAAATCATTAGACAATTTCCCATTAAAATATTCAATTATTTTCCACAACAAATATAATCATTTTTTCTGCTTCTCTACTGGGTAAACTAGGGCAAGAACAAATTTAGTTTTATCCTTTTCTGAAAGGCTGTTAATTTAATTGTTAAATGCTGTTTCGAGTATATTAAGATTTGTCATCTTTCGGCCAAAACATAAACCTACATCTATCTGACTATAAAAGCTATTGAGGATAACGGTAGTTTTTTAAATTAAACTACATAATAATTTAGGCTGAACCTATACCTTCCTATAATGGTATAATATCTGACGATACTGTACTTAAAACCGAAAATATAACGATTTTATATAATAAAACAAAATATTTCGGTTTTGTCACTTTCTTTAACGTGATATTTATTTTATTTGTAAATGAAATTACGATCGTTTCGGATGTTACTCCTTTATCAAATTTCTAGCAAACAACAAATATGTTAAGAAAATATAACACTTTACTTGGAAGGCAAAAATCAGATTTGAAAAATTGTCAAAAGTAAAATATCGAATAACGAAGATTAAAAAAAAAATTTAAAAAATGTATCCCGTTATTTTGAATAAGGAACACGAAAAAAATAAAAATCTAAGAGATGAAGTTGGGAAATTGTGAAAAATTGACTGTATTACCTTGGAATGACCCATATATACTAAATATGGTGAAAAATACGTCAAATCACAAATTTGGTATATGGGACCGGAAGTCGTGTTTACATTTTTATTTTTATGTTTTCAATTGGTAGTACTAGTTAAAAAAAACATTTTGTAGCAAATGAATTTTTGGTTGTTGTTGTTGTTTAAAATACAGGGTGTCAAATTTTGAGAAAAATGATAAACATGATGTTGTGTTTATGGCTATAAAAGGAAAAATAAATATCCGACATTTTTGATGTGGGGCTCGTTTTAAAGGTTAGTTAATACGGATTAATAAAAAAGTATAAAAATGATAAGTTCTCTTGAATTTCTTCATTTTCAAATTTCCCGCCAAAATTTTTTTTTGTTTTTTTAAGTTTTACGTCCTTTAACTCTATTGAACATACCCAAAACTTACGCTAGCAACATTTTTCGTTTTCGTGCAAAATACGTTTAAATATGACGATTTACCCGTTTTTGGAATACAAAATCAAATTGTTATATATTATTTTCAATTTTTAACTAACTTACGCTCGACCTGATAATGTAATTGTTTAAAATTATTTCGTCGATCTTTAGTATATTCTTACTTCTAATGGAAAATTAAAAAACAAAGAGGAAACAATTTCTAACAGTCCATTCATAAACTACGTCAAGTTATTTTGGACCATTCTTAACTCCGTCTCTCTCACTCCTTCATCACAAGTCGTCACAAAACTGAATATGTGAGCAATGATATAATCATTTAAGAACATGAAGTAAGTGGTATATTAAAGAAATACGCCTCTAATGATATACCTGCAAATTATTGTATTATGTCATAAGTAATATCCCATAACAGTTTTTTTTTTATGTAGAGGAGGAAAATGCATTATGCACGTTGTGTGGGATTCTCACCCATTAAAAACCTCCTCTATTTCAGACACAAAGCCATCCTGGAACTATTTTTCGTATTACATTGGGATGGTGTCTCGTATTTTGCCCTCATAGGCCTCCCATATTTATAATTTTTATAATTTCACTAATTTCACTTCTACCTTCGCTAGTGGTTATCCATTGCTGTTTTCTTTCGCCGTAGGATCAGTTCCACATACTGGGCCACTAGATTCCAATTCGACTCCGTCCTGAGCATCATGTTAACGATATTATCGGGCGTTGCGTTTCCGATTTCCCTTTCAAGTTTTTCTCTCTTCCGTTTCCACTTCTCGCATGTAAAGAATGTGTGTTGCGCGTCATCAAGGCCTGCATCCTTACCCATCGTGAATAAATGTTTGCAGAAATACCCATGGCCTGTGGGGAATTGGTTGCGGAAATAATTTGTTTCACCATGTTTCCTCTCTATCCACTCGGCCAGGTTTCTTATCAGCCTTGCAGTTCACCTTCCACGGTCCTCTGTTTGCCACCTCTCTTGCCAGCACAGCATGGTATATTCTCTGGCCACACTTCTTGCTTCTTCACTGTCAAGGTCGTCTTTGATATCATATATCTTTTTCCTTTCTTCAGCCATTAGGTCGATAGGGATAACACCCGCAATGACCATAACAGCCGGTTCCGATACCGTTCTGTAGGAACTACAGATTCTGAGTGCCCCACGACGCTGTACAGTGGCCATTACTTTCCTATATTTATCCGTCTTTAGTATGTCCGATCATATTTCACACCCGTATAAAAGTATAGAATTTCAGTACCTTCAGTACTTCCATGGGGACCCCGTCTGGGCCCGGCGCTTTCTTATTTCGGAGAGAGGCGGCGGCTTGCTGAATCTCTTCCACCGTGAACGCTGGTATTTCCTCTGGTTTATCGGGGCAATGTGGCCGATCGTCGTTTGTGTGACTCGGGAAAAGGGAGTTTACAATATGCCACATTTGTGGTGTCTCCATTACAAGGCTGGGCGCCTGAGATCCAAGTTTGACCGACATCAGTAGTTTCCGTTTCGCTGCCTTTGGACCTCCGACATTCGTCATCAGCCTACTCAGAGCAAAAGACACTTTGTTTGCTTTCTCTGCAGAATGCCTGATTTGTTCTCCAAAATTTACTTTTGTGTCCAGGTAGACCCCCAGGTACTTAATTGCTGTGTTAGACCGTAACTGCTGGTTTTCCACCTCGAACAGTACATCGGTCGCCATGTGTCGCCTCGTAAGCAGCACAAGCTCTGTTTTTTCCGTTGCTAGGGCTAAACCACGGCTGCTTAACCACGAGTTTGCTCTGCGCATAACCTGGTTAAGCTTACGCTGTACATCCTCTATGTTTCGAGCGATCATTACTGCCGCTATATCATCTGCATACCCCACCATGAAGGTATCATCTGGCATTTCCATACGCAATATGCCGTAGTAAGATGCGTTCCACAAATCGGGATCTAGAATGGACCTTTGAGCAGCACCTCCCGTGATCTCTTTGCTACATTTCCCCTCCATGTTTTCAAATATAAGCCTTCTATCTTGAAGGTAGGTATGCATTATTCGCAGAAGGTAGTCTGGCATATGAAAGTCACTTGTTAACGCCAACAACATGTCCGCCCATCTCGCGGAGTTAAACGCATTCTTCACATCCAACGTGGCAAGCAACACTATTTCCTCGAATGGTGATTCCCTTGTTGCGCCATATGGAAAGCCCTCACCACTTCCTTTACAGCGCCAATAGTTGACCAACCCTTCCTGAAGCCATACTGTTTATCAGAGAGATCTCCTGCGGCTTGAATTGCTGCTGAGATCCGCGACTTAAGTAAGCGTTCCAATAATTTTCCTGCTGTATCAAGCATGCACAAGGGTCTATATGCTGATGGGGAGTTCGGGTTGCCTTTCCTTTTGCTAATGAGCACCAACCGCTGGCTTTTCCATGCCTTAGGGAAAACCCCTTCCTCAAGACAGTGGTTATACATGTTTAAAGGTATCTCAGGTTCTGATCGAGCGATTACCTTCAGTACTTCCATGGGGACCCCGTCTGGGCCCGGCGCTTTCTTATTTCGGAGAGAGGCGGCGGCTTGCTGAATCTCTTCCACCGTGAACGCTGGTATTTCCTCTGGTTTATCGGGGCAATGTGGCCGATCGTCGTTTGTGTGACTCGGGAAAAGGGAGTTTACAATATGCCACATTTGTGGTGTCTCCATTACAAGGCTGGGCGCCTGAGATCCAAGTTTGCGCATCACAATTTTGTAACCCAAGCCCCAGGGGTCCTTGTCCACGTTCCGTTTCAGGCTCTCCCATTTCAGGCGCTTACTTCTATTTATTTCGAATTTAAGCGCTCTTCTCGCCATTCGATAATCCTCATGTTCCTGTTCTGCCGCGAATCGGCCTCTTCTTCTTGCTCTAGTGACTAGGCGTTTAAGACGTAGGCAGTGCTTCCTGAGATTCGCTATCTCATTAGACCACCAATAAACCGCGGTGTTTTTCCCCATTGTGCCTCGTCTTTTTGGCATAGACGCATCACATGCTTGATTTATTAGCTTCATGGTGGTCCTCGCAATTTTTTCGGGAGATCCGTTTTTCCGTAATATTGCTACTTTTCCGGCTTCGATGGTTGCCAAGAGATTTTCTTCACACAGTTTTGACACATTCCATCCTATCGCTCGGCCATTGCGACTAACCGGTTGTCGCAATCCGCCCCGTACATTATAGATGATATATTGGTGGTCGCTACCAGTGTAATCCTCTATTACTCTCCATCCCGTGATGTTTTGTGCCATCATGTCAGATACCAGAGTGATATCGGGAATCGTACGCCACCTTCGTTCATCACTGTGAGTCCTACCCTAGCCGCCATATCCAGAATATACCGTCCTCTTGGGTTCGTAGTGTTCATGCCCCAATCCAATGCTCTTGCATTGAAGTCTCTGGCTATAACGAGTGCACCATTCAGTTCACGTGCTTTATCCTCTAATACATCAATTTTAGGTCGGAAATCGTCCACCGGCTCGTTTGGGGTAAAATAGCTCACGTATATAACAGATTGGATTTTAACCCACACGAAACCATCCTCGGCTCCATGATCGGGTACGGGGTCCAGACGGCAGCTGTACCAAGGTTATCAGAGTACCATTCGGGTTCCGCTCTATTACAATATTGCTCACTAACAATCAGGAGGTCTGCACCTACATATGTCTAGCCTCAGTTGATCCAGCAAGGCATCCGCTGTCTTACTTCTATGAAGGTTACCCTGAGGAACCTTCACTTCAAGCTTCTGTTTCTTGCTTTATCAAGGGCCTGCCTACAGATTTTGCAAGCTTCTGACCCGGGTACGTGTTTTAGTTGTTCGGGCCCAATTGGATGCTCGGCGCAGAGAAAACACTTTGGGTCTGACTGACAGTCCTTCTTGATATGGCCTTTCTCCCCACATTGGGGACATATGCCCTGCTCCTTCCTGTTGGGTCCTTGGCAGGTCGCCTGGTGATGACCAGAGCCAAAGCAAGCATAACACCTTATAACTACAGTTTTCCGCACTATCCTGCAGTATAGCCATCCTATTTTTATACGGCCTATCTTAAGAAGCTCATGTGCTTCTCGTGCATTGATTTCCACGAAGGCCATCCGTTGCTCCCTCGAGTTTGTCTTTGTAACTGACACCTTCAGCTCCCCAGAGAAATCTTTAAGATCTCTCTGGATGGCTGCCTTCACTTCATCTTTAGTGGACAAACAGTCAAGGTCCCTGATTTCGAGGGTGATTTTGGGTTCCAGGCTTCGCACTGTTGCCGTCTCTCCCAGGGCACCTCTCAAGGCCTCGCAGAAGGTTCCCTTATTTCCCGTATTTGCGCCAAATTCCAAGAGGACATCGCCCATCTTGGTACGGCGTACAGATTTGATTTCTGTATCCGAAGCCTCCGGGTTAACCTTATCCCTTATCGTACCCTGCACTTGTGCATAAGTTTGATCTTTTCCGGTTTTAATCAGTAGGGCCTCCGGTTTTATTTTGGGTTTCCCCGGTCTATTTCTTCGTCTTTTCTTTTTGGCTGGTGTTTTCCTTGACCGGACTACAGTCCACGGTTCTAACTCCTCCCCTTTCTCTTTTCTTTTTTCGCTGTCCGGACCAACCCCTTCTGGGTTTCCTTTATTCTCTTGTTTATTTTTCTTCTCTTACCGTTTGTTTTTCGAGCTAGAGGATGCTCGCCTTTTGTTAATATTCACGGTAGAAGGGGCTACATCGGTATCTACCGATGTCAGGGACTCCGTCTGGCTGTCCCTTCGATAGTCCCTCAAACGTTTCCTTTTAAGCATAGAAAGTATGTCTATGGCTTCTTCTACCTTACATAGACCGTTTTGACCTCCACGCTAATATTCCTCTGTTTATGCGTTGCCCGTTTCATTGCTGAAATGGCGTCTTTACAAACCTGCAGCTGTTGATCTTCATCTTTCAGCAGCATAAAAATAGGGGCAATGACTGTGGCATTGTCCTCCGTCTGTAGTACTGCGTTTTTTTCTTCCTCTGTTGGTACTTTTAAGTGTCCAGCATCCCTTGGTACATCACTCGGCTGTGATAGAGGAGGCGGTGACCTTTGCACGGTACTGCTTCTTCGAAAGATGCTTGGTCCATCAAACAATGTCCAATTACCGTCAAAACTGGACATGTGTTTGCCTCCTTCTACCGGTACGTTAGTGACGCTTCCATCCGCCTGCGGTTTGGGAGCCGCAATGGCTTTTCCGCTATTGTGTGACGCTTGAGGAGCGCCACCATCCTTATTTGTTGGTATATTTTGTTTAGTATCTATTTTTATTCCCACGAGTTGCACGAGAAATAACGGTCACCTATGCCAGAGCTCTGCGTTATCATAGGAAGGCTACGGGTTTAAAACCAAATGGCGCCTAATTTGGAGTTCGCATATTAGCGACTAAGCTTCCCCTAGCCATGCAGCTTTCGGTATATGCAGTGCCACCTTAGGTTGGGTGAGCTAGTTTTTGGTCCGCCCTAGGTATTTGATTTCTCCGACACCTGCCATATCTGGCAGGCTTCCCCTATCCGCCACCCGGGGAGGTGCCCGATGGGGGAACTAGCATAACCCCACACGGGTAAATATCCCATAACAGTAACTGCTTATAATTACATGACGTCATCTTTTATGAAATCCTCCCTGCCCCGGCCTAAACGTGACGATAATCAATACTCCTTCCCCAAACAAAGGCGTAGCGTAGTTTAGGGATAGCCCATAGAGCTATTAGTAAAAAAAATAAATTTTGGTATGAGTCATTTATTTTGTTCGTTCCAACCCTAAAAATGCGTCCCAAAATATTATGTTCAGGTACATAAACCGTAACATAATCTTTTGGAACAAAATGATGCATATTTATACATTTAATTATAAAAGAAGGGGTAGGTAGGCCTGTAAAACAACATAAAATATAACCAGTGGTTTTTGTTAACATTTTTTTATATAAATTAGTGTTTAAATTAATATTTCAGTTAGTTTAACTTGTGAAGTTCTATTTAAATCATTTGCTTATTTAAATAACATCAAAAGTATTTCAAATAATAAGTGTAATAATGGTTGGATACAAAAAGTGTTGTAAGCCGTTTCCTGAGTTAAAATATTCCAAAGGTTTAAGAAATGTTAATGATTATATTAAAATTCGTTTGCCGCGCTCGATTCATGTAATTGAAAATTCTTCGATTTGTACATCATGCTATTACCGGGTGACTAATAAACGTCAACAATTTGAAAACGAGGTATCACCGGTTAAAAATTCATTAAATTCACCTGTTACTCCGGAGACATCATCAACAGTCAATGACGAGAATATTTCGAGTATAAGTGAAAGTGAGGAATGCCAAATAAAAAATGCTCTCGTTCGTGAAAAACTTAATAAGATATTACCAGACAATGGCATGTCCCCTATATATCCACAAGTAAGTTGGAATCCAGGCAATATCATGCGCAGAAAAAATTATTAAATTTAACTACCACATTACCGACATCATCAACATCTTTGGTATCTGGAATAGAACCTCTTTTGACTCACTCAGAGGAAAATCATTATAAGGCACGTCTTTATGATGAATTCATGGATCAACTAAAAATCAAATTCCGACATTTGGAGAAAAATTGTGATAAAATACAGCTACTACACTCTACCCTGCCGAAATCTCTAGCTATACAACAAATACAGGAAGAATTCAACACAACCCAATATATGGTACGGACAGCTAAAAATATTCAAAACAAGAATGGGTCACTGAACCTTCCAGCACCCAAAGTTGGAAAATGGATCAGTGATTAACTCAGGCATTCAGTGCTAGAATATTGTAACGATGATGATGTTAGTCGTATAATGCCTGGGAAAAACGATTGTTTAACTATTGATAAAGTTAAAGTTCAGAAACGTCTAATAATGTGCACATTAAAGGAATGCTATGAGGGCTACAAGTTGAAATTTAAGGATGATGAATAAAAAAAAAATGGTTTTTCTAAATTTTCTCTGCTACGTCCTAAAAACTCTGTTCAACCAGGAAGCAGCGGAACGCATACAGTTTGCATTTGTATAATAGATAAAGATTAACAAGAAAGACCTAAGATCAACATGTTATCTTCTGCAATGCGAGAACTGCCCAGGATTGGATAATTCTCGCGAATATTTGAAAAACGCATTTTTGGACAATGATTGTCTGGATGCTGAATTATCGTTTAGTCAATGGGTTTCAACTGACCGATGCAACTTGGACAAATATTCAAAACCATTAGACGAATTTCTGGATTACTTCATAATTAAGCTGAAAAATTTGATTCCTTATTGCTTTATATAACTAACACAACCCGATTTCATAAAAAATAAAAAGTTAACTCTGGCGCCAATAGAGGTACTTGTTTCTTGTGATTTTGCAGAAAATTATGCGTTTATAGTGCAAAATTCAGTATAGGGTTTTCATTGGAACAACAAACAAGCGACTATTCAGCCATTTGTTATTTACAAAACTGAGGGAGGGATATTGCAGCACTACAGCTTCATTATAATATCGTATTGTCTTCATCATGACGCTGTAGCAGTTCACTTGTTCATAGAACAATTATTGCAGTTTTTGAAAACAAAAATTCCGGATTTATCTAAAATTTATAACGTCACAGATGGTGCAGTAGCACATTATTAAAATAAAAAAAATTTTATGAAAATAACTAAACACAAAAAGGATTTTGGAGTTGATTGTGAGTGGCATTTTCACGCAACTGCTCACGGAAAGAGACCATGCGATGGAGTAGGAGGTACTGTTAAGAGAATGGCATCCAGAGCCAGTCTCACCAAAGAATATGATGGTGACATAACCAATGCGGATGAATTTTTCAAATGGACTAAAACGTTGAAAACTGATATGGTTTTTGAATTTTGTTCAGATACTGAATATTAATTATTTGAAACAAGGCAGTAGATTAGAGAACTTAAAAACAATAAAAGGGACTCGCGATTTTCATGCAGTTATACCTTCAACAGAATGCTACTTAAAATGTAAAAAATATTCAAATAGTGAAGATTATATAACATGTACATTTTAACCGTATAAATATCTTTAAATTTCTATCCTTATTTTGTAATTAATTTTTTTACTGTCAAAAAATCTACCATTCGATTTTTGAAATTTTCAAAATAGGTAGTCATACTTAAACGTATTTTGTACGAAAACGAAAAATTTTACTAGCGCAAGTTTTTAGTATGTTCAATAGAATTAAAGGACGTAAAATTTAAAAAAAAAAAAAATTGGACGATCATTGAGAAAATTCAAAAATTAAATTTTGGCGGGAAATTTGAAAATGAAGAAATTAAAGAACTAACAATTTTTATATTTTTTTTATTAATCCTTATTAACTTGCCTTATTAACCTTTAAAACGAGCCCTATATCATAAATATCGGATATTTATTTTTCCTTTTATAGCCATAAACAAAACATCATGTTTATCATTTTTCTCAAAATTTGACACCCTGTATTTTAAACAATAACAACAAACACAAAAAAAATCACGTTTTTCAAAATTTTTTTTTAATCAAGACTACCAATGCAAAACATAAAAATCATAAAATTAAAACATGACTTCCAAAAATTTGTGATTTGACGTATTTTTCACCATGCACAAATGTATATATAAGCCTCCGGCATACAAAAAACCAATATATAATAGTGGTAACATAAAAATAGCATTGGAAAATTCTTCTTTTGCACTAGATTTTTTGGAACATTTTGAATATGCGCAACAAGTAATTTACTATATAGTATGTACAAATAAATGTATGTATAATCCCAAAATAGTTATTTCTATTTCCATTTCCATTTGGAGTTGACCTTAAAGAATGCGAAAGTTTTTTTGTTTTTTGTAGGAAACTTAAATATTTTTCCAATAAACCTTTTTGATTGAAATATAATATGTACATGTATGTTTTGCATTTGGGTACCTCGTTGGCCACAACTGTGACAGTTTGTAAATTTAACCTAAGTAAAAAATTTATTAACTTCCTCGGGCAGGTTAAATGCCACACCCTAGAGCCAATTTAGTACGCAGTTACGCATATAGAAATATATATATATATATATATATATATATATATATATATATATATATATATATATATATATATATATATATATATAATTTATAATATTCTATGCGATTTCTTTATTTAAAATACAAAATTGCTGCCAATACATAAAAAAAATAAAATTATAAAACTTCTTTAATGTACCTTGTATTTAAAAGACAAACAAATCTAGATCTAAGATTACAAATGTAAACATATATGTACATACATATTAAACGAGTACATAAGACGAAAGATACGCGTAGCGAATTTATGGGTTTTTGAACTTTTGGGTTCGTTAAGTATATTAAATATTTCTTAGAAAATTTAATTTGCCAAGATTATAATAATAATATAATTAAATTGATATGACAAGAAAAAAGGGGGAAAACGCTGTATGAAATGGCAAAAAAATAATTTATCGTCTTAGAAATGATGGAATCGGATGTATATTTTTTATATTATATGGTTTAAACCTAAGAAGCATTCAATTTTCTTGGAAAATAAAATTTTCTAAAAAAAACTCGACGTGTAAATAAAATGAGAGCATTTAGTTGCCATAATGCCCCAGAAAAACCTATAAAAGGAAACTGTATGACTTTTCCAAAAACACTTTGTAAGTATTTTGATAATAATTGCGAATATTTTAAATCATTCGCAAAACTGGTTAAATGCATTTCAGCAATACATTTACTATGCTTGCTATGCTTTTTACGAGTTGCTTGCTTATTTGCTTATTAGAGCATTAAAAATAATGTAATTTACTAACAAAATTTATCCCCCTATTAACAAAAGTTAGTAATTTAACTATTTGATGGTTTTGGCTACAAAATTGAAT
The DNA here is from genome assembly GCA_958295665.1 of Tipula vernalis. Lineage (NCBI taxonomy): Eukaryota > Metazoa > Arthropoda > Insecta > Diptera > Tipulidae > Tipula > Tipula vernalis. The sequence continues at coordinate 262,260,752 of OY282559.1, forward strand.
CTTACAATTAGTTGATGCTGATTTATTATACCTGCTTTTACCTTATTTGTCTTACCCGTACACTATGTGTACTACATAACTTCTTCCTTTGTATGGCAAAATTAATTTAATTTCATTATGCATTAAATCCGCGACTTCAATTTTTTTTTAAATTAATTAAATTTGCGTGGAATAAATTCATATTTAATAATAAACGGTTTTCACAGAACCGTGTAACAATTTGACCACCGATTTCGATCCCACGATAAGAGTAGCTACTGAACAACCGTCGACACCACACGTTCGGGATCAGCGCGCTCAATGTGAACGAGCCGAAAAATTTCGCATTAAGCTCCTTACCTTGCGTTGTACTTATGAATGTTGCCAACCATCTATCGTACTCGTCCGTCAAGGTTTAACTGCCAAACCCATGCATCACAGGCGGCTTGATCAACGCTCTGTACTACACTTTTCGGATGATTTGGACTTTAGCAGCTTTCCTAAAGGATACAAACCACGGCTGCTAGCAGCAAGACGAGATCCAACGTATTTGAGTCTTGTCAATCCCCCGAATTTGTAGTTACCACTGCTAAAGTTAATTGCATCGTATTCGCTTATTGTATTTATTTATTTAGTATTTATTTATAGTATTTTTATAAATAATTTAGTATTAAAAGGAAAAGCACACATGGAAACAAAGCAAACGAAACAAAAAAATGAAGTTGCTTCCATTAGGCATAAAAACCTCTTAAATTTTTTCAAACAATTTCCACTTCATGTTTACATATTCTATTTTGAGCAGTAGCTCATTTACAATAAAATGTACAGCACGAGGTGTAATAATATTAAAAACAAAAAAAATAATAACAAAGATAATAAAAATAAATTAAAAAACTACGTATTGCCCATCAATCACGCCACTCCAAAAATTTTGACCTAAATAATTTTACCGATCCTAATCTCTTAATTTCCAATAGAATTGAATTCCAAAGGGAAACTCCCCTAACATAAAATGATTTGTTTAATGACCTACAACAATTTTTAGCCGGTATTAGGCGGAAGTTAGAGGAATGAAACCTACTAAACATTAATTTCCTATATAGATAACAAGGCTCCATGGCTTTGAGAAGTTTAAAAATAAAAAGACAAACGCGAAATTCGTAAAAAATAGATAAACTACATTCTAAAACAAGGCTAGAGTAGGCAAAAATATGATCGAACTTCCTAATACCAAAAATAAACCTGATACAAGCATTGAAACATCTTTGGAGAACATTCATATTTTCCTGAAGCATACCGAATAAAACTATATCACCGTAAATAAAATGAGGAAGAAGATAAGACAAAAACAATTTTTTCCTAAACTGACTATCAAAAAATCCAACTACTTTATACAAACAACTAAGCATGCCAAAGACCCTCTTACTAATAGTAACTAAATGGTCAGCCCAAGTAAGAGTTTTATTAATAACTAAGCCTAAATCCCTAACAGTATTTGAATATTCAATTAGTGAACCCTGCAGGAAAATACCAGGAAAGGACGAGGATCCTAACGGTTTTTTATAAATTATAATCGACTGAGGTTTATTTGCGTTTAAAACGAGCCTGTTAGAGACCGACCAACTAACGATATTACTTAAATCTTCATTTATCAGAGAAATATTCTTAACAATAGAATCCTGATCTAAACGGTTATTTCTATAAATGAACAATGTTGAATGAAGGATTCTATGTCATTTACATACATAGAAAATAATAGAGGACCCATCACTGAACCCTGAGGCACGCCGGAAATTACAGGAAGGAAATCAGGCAAGGAATTTTCGAAAAAAACTGCCTGAGAACGATTAGAAAGATAGTTAAAAATCAATTTGGCAGCAGAAAGCGAAAATCTAAACTGAGATAAGAGTTTATTAAAAAGAATTCTGTGATTTACAGAGTCAAAGGTCTTAGAAAAATCTAACAAAGTTACAGAGGTTAATTCCCTATTATTCTTATTACGCCTAATATCATCACATACATTTAATAACGCAGTAGAAGTGCTATGAAGTTTTCTAAACCCAGATTGGAAGAAACTAATTAGATTTTTAACAACTACAATCAACTTATTGCGTTAGACGATGACAATTGTACTAGCGAATTAAGTAACTCCTTCAATCCGTTGCCATACAGTCCAATCACGCAGACTTTTGTCATGAGAACAACGGAGCTAATGCCAATATTTTCGATAACTTGTTCGCAACCTTAACCCAATATTGTGATTGCCTTACTGCCATTTTACAAAAATGTTCTTATTATTTATCTTGGTTTAAACCCAAGAACACCTGGTGTATATCACGATGTGTGTCAACCTAATATTTAGAAAGAATGTGACTGACCGATTTGGCCAAATCCTCCTTGATAGTCACCGGTAATTGAATTTTCCCCGTACTTTGTAACACCGTAATGTGCGATCTCCCTTCTTAAAGATAGGGCATAATGCGGCCACTTTCCCTTCATCACATTACTTGTTCTCCGCTTCACCATTCTAATCGAATAAGATCGAAATAACTGTTCCTTCAAATTTCCCCTCCGAATATTAAGGATTCCGAGTTAATCCAATTAACCCAAAGTGAACGATTTCTCTTCAGTCTCCGCATGGCCTGAGTAAATTCCTCATGGTGTTGATCCACAATGTTGAATATTAAGAAGTTCGGCAATTGTTTATTTTTTGTGTCGGGTACCGCAAGTCACCGGTGACGTTTTAGTCAAACACATCATGCCAGTCTGAAATTTAAATTGCTTTTTACCGAAAACTGCGGCGACTTTTTTCGATAAATTTCTAGAATACAGGCCCGAAATGGCAGTTGACCAAGGTCTGAAAGTATAGTGCAAACGTGTAATTCCTTTAAAGAAATAACATTTGGGTTCCGCCATTCACACCTTTTCCGTCTACAAATTTAGATTCGGATGGTAATATCTGACGGTTATCGTTTTTCGTTAATTTGAACGGTAGAGAACACTGCACGGTAATTTTATTGAGTAAATTCTAGCAAATGGTGCCTTTTCAGTACGCTGTAAAATATATTTAACACCAAAATATAAAATGCCTGACATTTCAACAAACCAATGATGAATATTGATTTGCCGAAAACGTCATTTAAACAGATGCCAGTAATTTGCTATATTAACGTAAATTTTTACCGAAAAATTTAAGGAAGATTCTTTAATCAGTTGAGAGATATCGCTTTTACGAACAAAATGTTTCTTCATTTTTTTTAACATATTTGTTGTAAAAAAAATTTTTTTTTCCTATCTTCATTGCTCAATTCTTTCCTGCCATTGGTTTTCCAATTAAAATTGTCGAAATAAATTCCCGCCAATAATATCTCATTATCAAGCAGAACAATTTCTGTTTGTGTAAACGATGATTTAATTTCTGTTGTGAGGATATTTGAGATTTTTCCTAAGTGAAACCTTGCGCAAAGCCATTCTTTATAACGTTGAGCGGGGGTCAAATATACTGATTAGAGTCTTTTTGTAACTAAGGGTAAGGTGAATTTTAGGAGAGATAGAAAAATATAAAATGCGGAGTCGGAGTCGGTCAATATTTTTCTCGACTCCGAAAACTGCCATCTTAGCTTTAAAGTGACCAGATGATGATTTAGTAGCCGATCTTATTGGGTTACAGAAGCAACGGATTTAAGTCATAATTAAATCTTACATAGTTAGTTCCGCGCAAAAAAAAATAAATTAATAAATAAAAAAGTAAATTTGATATTGCTGTTACAACCCTGCATGGAAACGTTTTATTGTATCCATCTCCAAACTTGCCAAGTTTTGATAAAACCCGCAATTTTATATTTTCAACAGAACATTTATCTACAAAATAAAACAGCTGGCTCTAATGTGCTTCGTTTTGTTTTTTTTTAATTTTTGGGGCTTTTAAGTGTATGGCGCGCTGTATTACGCAATTTCACGATTATAATTTTTCACAAAGTTTCCAATGTTTCCGAGATAATTATGCGCCAATTGTGCGACCTCTTCAAATTTTACCACCAATTTAGCAGATACCATTATCTTCCTTGAAAGCTAGATTCAAGGCTTCTCTTCTATTCTCTGGTACGTTTCTTTAGGCATCAAACGTGAAGAATTAATCATGAATCAAACCTCTTTGTTGCTTTCTTCTGCTTTTTTGGTCGGTTTGTATAGATTTGACAAGTGCTTTTAAACATTGTGTTTAGTTTAAAAAACATAACGGTTCTTAAAAATATTTTTAAATTAGTGTATGTAATCTTGTCAAAGTAAAGCCCACTTTCAATTTAATAATCAGAACTTATTAAATTATACAAAATATTCTAGAAATAATATTGAATAATATAGGGGTTCCAAAAAAATGATTATTAAGGAATTAGAAACGGGCGAAAAGAGTCTTTCAGAAAACATGTGGGGAAACCACTTTATAAGTGTTCCGTTAAAAAAATGTGAAAAAGAACCCTAACAGACTTTGTTGTCATCCTACTTGTCGCAATCGATTTTCTCAGGAACTGCAAATGCTCTAGACGTGAAATTTCGCAAAGTTATTCCACAACTGCTTCAATGGTCAGAATCACAAACATATTTTTTCGCCATTTTTATGGAGACCGCCTTAAGGATCAGGAATAATTTTCTTTTAACCGTATCGGCACTAACGGTCGAAAGGGCACTTCATACAAATTTCACAATGGTAATTCTTTGTTTTCTAGGTCACGTAGTTCTTGACATAAAAGCTAAAAATTATGTCCAAAAAAGGGAGGGGTGAGATAACTTTCAATGAATTATAGAACATAATTATGTTCAAAATTGTGTTAAAAATGATAATTATGTTCAAAAATGAAACAAAGTTAAAAATTGTTAAATAAGCAAAATCAATTCACAAGTGGTATACTGAAGATAACTTTAGCAAGTACTTTTCTGCTTTCTATTGAAGTGCTTATAGAACTTTTAAGACATTTTAACTGCATTTTTGGGATATTTTAAACCTAGAAAACAATAAAAAAGTTTATTTTAATTAAAAACGTGGTTAACATCATGTTTTACCTGAAACATTATAATTCAAATGCCATATTTTCTGAATTGGTGTCTTTCTTATTTTTACGTTTTTGTCCGCAAGCATAGGCAGTAATAATTTCTCAGGATGAGCAAAGAATCCATTCATTATTACTTAACCTTGAAAAATTTTCAGCAAATTTGGCTCAACTAGCTGTAAATAACGATTGCTTCACTTTGCAATAGAAAATTATTAACAAATATTTCAAATCTAAAATTGATTTAATTTCATCAAAAAACCCAAATTTTATGTTTTGGCGGCCGTCAAGCAAAAATCCGTCCGTCGAAATATAAAATTGGAGTTTTTTGAAATCATTGATTGGTTGATTGATTTAGTGTGTATGACCAAGCCTAAGGCAAGTTTCCCAGAATATGCCGGGTCCACCGTACACCCTTTTTACGAATAATAAGATCGAGGGAAAGAAAAGGTATGTTAGTGAAATAAAGACTCGACCTGGCTCCAGACACCTAAGTAGTCGATAGTTAGAAAACTTTGTTAGGTTTGTACATTTTGTTTCACTTGACGTTTTTGTTGAAGTTATTGCGTGTCTACTGTCTCTAATACTCGCCCCCATAAAACTGGGGTTTTTTGAATGAAATTAAATCATTTTTAATAAAATTTTCTACGAATAAGGCGGAACTTATAATTTCGAACTATTTTTTAATAATTTTGGTATTGAAAATCAAACAAATTTGTCTATAATTAGATTTGACGGTTTGAAATACCGGTTTGCTGTTTGTGCATGGGGCAATGCCTTTAGATTTGTTATGAAGTTTTGTTTCAAAACAAAGCGGCCTTTAAACTTTCCTTATAAATATGACTTCTCGGCATAAATTGTTTGATGAGGTTTTCAAAATATTGTTGCTGGGTTTAACTATCGAGATAGTGATGTATTTTCTGGTTTCTTTGCTGCCACATTGGCATTTTGATCTGCGCTTGCATATTTTCCATCAATTTCTGGAAGTACCCCCGAGATAGTCCCAAATTCTTCCAAAACAGTTTCATGTTTGGTTATTGAACCACAAAAATCATAAGCTCCAGATGCGAAGCCATAAACTGATTTTATTATATGCTTTAATGGCAGTTCATTAAATGGAGTAAGCAAATAAACCAATCCTAGGGTTTTCCAAGAAGATTTTCAAAATGGTGTATTAGTTGTCCTCTAAAGGCGGTATTAATGGGTGTTCTATCTGAGCCTATTGCCAACAAGCTGATTGATTTAATATGCAGTTGGAAATTGTTGAGGCATATCCTGATTCAACCGCAATATACATAAATCAGGACGTGTGGTTCTAATTCTTTTAATAAAGTAAAATGTTCCAAATTTAGACTACGGCGATGATAGGTATTTGAATTTTCGTCCATATTATTAAAGGAAATATAACGATTCTTAATTTCAGGTCTTCTTACAAATTACCAGTTTCAAATCTCTTCGCGCGAGAGTTAACTTTCCGCTAATCGGATTTCTCTGGTATTTTATTTAGAACTAATGGTTTAATGGCTCTTTCTTTGATAATTTGATTCAAATGAATAAACTTCTTGTTTGAAAAAGACTAAATACCCAATGGCTGCCCTTTTTTTGTAACTCATGCTGCAGGTATATTTTGATAAAATGTATCTTGGTGATTTACGTTTTTTTGACAGATATAAACGTGAATCGCAAAATTAACGTTATTTTCTATTCTGACTGAAGAGAAACGTTCCCGTGCCCGACGTTAAAAAACCCATGTATCTTTGGATGGGTTTTTGAAACGTTTTTTCGTTTATATGACAAATAATTAATTTAGAAAAAAGTTATTCGTTTTGTAATATTAAAACTAATAAAATTTGGTTGCTAGTAAGTATTAGGGATTATTAAATAAATTAATAATAATTTAGGGAACAGGTAGGAGAATAAACCGCGCATGACAATGACAAACAACGGGATAGAGCAAATGCTATGATGATTTGAAATAAGTAAACAAATAATGATAATGTCTCATTACCAAACATCTTATTTCAATTTTTCTCTTAGATTTCACAAAAAGCACAAAAAATACGACACCCGGCTTGGTCAATTGGATATAAATTGTTCACAATCGCGTTTTGGTCTTATAGACATAACATGGTGAAACATTTGGCTGGGACATTGATAGGTGCGCGCTTTTTCCTACCGTCGATTGGTAGCTCCCGAGGCGAAAAATGTGATATGTATTTATAGTAAAATGTTTATGTTAATTCTATAAAACCATGGTGGCGTACTTGTGGCATCGTCTGTTCGCCTAAAAAGTACATTTGATTTATGTACTTATTCTCAAACAGACTAAAATCGTACTCAATATGACGATAATTTGACATAACCTTTATATGTTTTCCAGTATTCTACGTTAATTACCTGAATAGGAATTTGACAAAACAGAAACGTTCACGTTAAGGAACATTCGATACCCGTCATGTTTCTTATACTTTTTTTCAGAATATAGCTTTTGATATTTTTCGAGTTAGGTTAATGAATGAATTTGAAGTTATGCGACATTGAAACCTTCCGCTTTAAGCAAAAGACATAAAAGCTCTTGTACGACTTTCCTTTACAAATAATATTTTTCGAGTTATTTTAAGAAAAATGAATTTGAGGTCGTCGTGCTACTTTGAAACTTTAAAGAAATTTCCAGCTTTATATAAATGAAACAAAAACTCTTCTTTGAGTTTCTTTTAAAACGAATATTTTTCGAGTTATCTTAAAAACAAATGTGCTTTGGGTTATGGTGCGACCTTGATATTTTAAGAAAATTTTCTGCTTTAAACAAAAGACATATGTATATGCTATTTGGCAACTTTATTTAAAATGAATGTTTTCCGAGTTATCTGAACAAAAGTGAATTTGAGTTTATAGTGCTTTCAACAAAAGACACAGAAAGGTGGAGTGCGAACATTCAAAGAGGATAGACGTGTTTTTTCTATCCTCTTCAAAAATTTAATTTAATTTAATTTTCTTTTCTTTTTCTTTTTTGTTTCTTATGTACTGATACGTATATACTTTATATACATATGTATATACATTTTAATTTTAAATTTTAAATTTAATTCTAATTAAATTCAAGTTTAGTGTAATGTGTAGTGAAAATAATTAAACTAAAGTGTAATTTTGGAAAATGCAATCCACCGGGATGCATTTGTCAGGCAATATTTTTTTATTTTTGTAGATAGAAAAATGAAAAGTGCATGATTTGATATTTTGTGGATTGTAAATACAATCAAATTTCAATTTTTAATTACTAAAGTTTAATATTTAGATAGTATTGAAATAAATTTTAACTTATGGTATATAAAATAAGTTGCAATAAATTTGGTATTAGATTTTATTTTTACGACACTAATATATACTTATAATTTAGTATATAAAAGGGCCATAAATATGTTTGTGTACTATGTAGTTGTGTCGTTTTCTCTTTGCACGATTTCTGTGAAGGAAGTGTGCTTGGTTTTGTTGGTTTTTGTATTATAAAGTACAAACAACAACGAGAAAGAGAATCTTTACGCTGGTTTTGATACAGCAGTCACAAGTATTTTACTGTTGTGTAAAATAGGCACTAATACATCCATACAACTTGATGTATTATGTAAGCGCAATGAAATTTTGTATATTCGACTCAAATAGGATTTTTATACTTTGTATAATCGAATTGGTTTGAGTCGAATTGGAATTGGGAGCTGTCTTATACAATTCATTTGAACGGTTTATTTAGGTAAGATTAATACATTTTTTTACAGGGTATTACATACTGAATCAAATTGTTTTCTAATTAATTTAATTAATATTATAAATTATAAATTATCTAAATAAATAAATAAATAGATAAATGAAATGCGAATTTAGAAATGTTGGTTTAAATTAAGTTAAGATTTGATTTTTGATTTTAATGGTTGTCTTAATGGATTTATTGAAATTTAGATGGTGGGATGTACACACAATCGTCATAATTACGTATATGACACATCGATACATTTTTAAGAAAGTAAGGGTTAATTTTCATGGCATTTATTTATTGTTTTATTTACTTTGCATGCTTGATTTGGCAGGGAATGAGGTCCATGAACTGAGTTAAAATTTTGGATATATTTCTATTTATTTATTAATAAAGAGATAAATTTCTGAATTATTGATTAGGATCAGGTTTTTGTTGGCGGTGATCTCTTCAATTGGTAAATGATGCTAATTGGATTTTTATTTAGGTAGTCTAATATTTTATAAGTTTTATTTTTGGGTTGCGAAAATGACTAAGTTGAAGCAAATCAATTGAATATGTACACTATCAGACATAAATATTTGGATGACATCCGGGATTAATCATTGGAGCTGATTTTGGGGTAGCTGATTTTGCTACTCGTGCAAATTACCGCTCAGTCGACTTAGTTAAAGTCGTGGGCGTTTACAACGTTGCTTATTTGTGTTGATTTGGTTTCAATAAATTTCTTTTTTTTGAAACTGATGCTACCGTTTGATATTACATATTGTAGGGATTTATTTTGATAAGTTTCTTGTCGTTGCAATTATCAAAAATTATCTTCTGCTAAAATCAATCACTTTATTGGTATTTAATTGTAATTTATATTAATGTTGCTATTTCGATAAATATTTATGTATATAGATTGAAATATTATACTAATTAAATGAATAGCATCGTACGTTATCTAGGATAAGGGAAATTCCCTTTTATATGATATTGTAAACTGCATTGCATTGCAAAATTATTTGAGGTATTGATGAAAATATTTCAATAGTTTTTGTCAGTTTAATTTAATTTAATTATATCAAAGTGTCATAGTTTGTTCGGGTATTTTTGTCTGATGGTCTAGTTGATATAAAGTATATACAATTGTTAGATCGTCTCCAAGCTACAGAAATATTGGTGAATTCTCGCTCAACATCCAGAAACTTCAAGCAGCAGTTATGTAGCGTAGAAAATGTATTGTTCTTGTGTTATCTATTTTATTTTATTTATCACTAACTAATTTATATAAGTTAATTTCTATTATTTATGTAGTAAAGCAATTTAATTTTCAGGGATACCTGGGAAACTCTAATTGTGTTTTATTGGTAAATATCATATATACACGTACATGTAGTACTTAACTAAATTATTGATATTCTAGACTTTTTTGCGTCTTATTATGATCAATGTTTAAATTATATTATATACTTTTATAAATACATAATTATTTTCAACATTATTAATTTCTTTTTTCTAGATTTGTAGGAAATTGCCGATTAGTTTAAATTTAATAGTATGGTTAAATATAAATTTTCAACTTTTTATTTTTAAATCTAGTTGCAGTAGGTAAACAATTAATTAACTATTTACAGGAGAATGGTAACTAATGGAACAAGTGCTGTGAATTTAAATTATAACTTAATAATTTAAAATTTTTAAACATTCTTTTGGAATTTCAGCTTAGAAGTGGGAGAGTTTACATAGGCAATTTCATAAAATGTTAATTTTTGTAATTCTTCTATGTAATATATTGTGTTTTGCTCATTAAGATATAATAATTAATTTAGATTAAAAATATTTAAAGGTTTCTCTTCCTTAATTTGCTAATAAATAATTCAATTTTCAGAATATAACATAGTTCCAGAAACAATCTTTCATATGGAGATTAAATTAATCCTGAAATTCAGAATTAGCTTTAATATTATGGTGATTTATTAATTAAAATTAGTTTTCAGAATTGCCTGGGAAATTATATATTGATTTTATTTGTTCATTCTTGATATACTACTTATAGTAACTAACTGAATTATTGATGATTTTAGGCTGTTGTGGTGCTGTAACATTATCATTTTTAAATTATTTATTTAATTTTATAAAATAATTGAATTTTTAATTATTTATTCTCTTTTTCTTGATCGGTAGGAAATTTCTGATTAGTTTTAAGTAAAATTTTATGTATAAAATGGTTTTTAACGTTTATTCTAATTCATGTTTCAGTACGTAATAATTAATTAATTAGATATAGAAGGGCCATGAAAAATGAAATAAGCGCTGTTTTTGTAATCTTAGCTTAGTAATTTTAGTTTTTCTTAAATATTTTATCAGGCAAATTAATGAAAGGCGGACAGGGGGAAATTATAACATTAATAATTTTTAATTTAGGTTTAGGGAGTCCTGAAGATCCGGCCCTGGATTCCAGAGAAATGATCATCTAAAAATGTAGTTATATTGTGTTGTCTTTTGTGCCGTCTATTTACTAACTATCGATCGCATTTGTGTCTGTAACCGGGTCGAGTCTGTCCCAACTAATAATCCTATCCTATCCTTCGGTTTTGTTATGTGTAAACGGGTGTACGGTGTGTGCCCGGGAGTCCGGGAGACTTGCTATAATGCTTGGCCGTACACTCACAATCAATCAATCAATCAATCAATCAATAGTGCTTGCAATAAAAGACACAAAAAACTCTTGTTTGATTTTACTTGAAAATCAATATTTTTCGAGTTTTCTTAACAAAAGTTCATTTGAAGTTTTGGTGCGACTTTCCAATTTTAAGGAAATTTTCCGCACAAGACAAAATAGCTCTTGAGCGATTTTCCATTAAAATAATTATTTTTCGAAACATCTTAAGAAAAACTAATTTATGAGTATGCCTTGAGACTTTAATGACTTTTTTGGCTTTATACTAATAATGAAATGGATAACTTCATCTCGGAAATATTTTCGTTGGGGTTAAAGCAATGTAACAGTGTTACGAATAATAGTGGTAATGTGTTGGATCTGGCTTTTGTACCATTTGATCATGAGGTGACCGTATCGACGTGTGAGGATTTGGCTGGATCGTCTAGTATTTTCCACTCTCCACTGAATATTTCAGTTATGTTTGAATGTTGCGAGTTAGTCGAAGAAAATGTTAATTCATGGACTTACAACTTTATAAAGGGCGATTACAATTCTTTAAATGCATTTCTGGATACGTATGATTGGTCGTTTTTTTATGCTTGTAATAGTATTGATGACATGTTAATCGAATTTTATAGAATTATTAATCTAGGTATTGAGAAATTTATCCCTAGACTGAAAGCTTTCAGCGTTAAGAAGGAACCGTGGTATAATAATGAGTTGATAAATCTAAAAAATAGAAAGGACAAGGCTCACAAGAAATATAAATTGCATCCTAATGTTGTTAATTACAACTCGTTTGATGTATTACGTAAGAAGTATATATGTCTAAACCGATTTCTTTACAGCTGTTATATTCTGGAAATTGAATCATTAATTAAATCGAAGCCAAATAATTTTTGGCATTTTGTTAACTACAAAAGTAAGTCTAATGGTTACCCTTCTACGATGTATTTGAACGACCGTTCCTGTGATAACATACAGGATACTTGTAATTTATTTGCTGATTTCTTTCAGAGTGTATATAGTTCGAAATCAAATCTTGGTAATTTCAGTAATGTTGCAACTAATTCTAAGTTTTCAATGTTTCGTCTGGAAGTGGATACTATTTTATCCGAATTGTCTAATATTGATATTAACCAAAGTGCCGGTTTCGATTCTATTCTACCCATTTTTCTAAAATTAACCGGTAAGGTAATTTCTTCCCATATTTCCGTACTATTTAATAAAAGTCTCGCTGAGGGTTGCTTTCCTATTGCATGGAAACGCTCACTTATTAAGCCGATTTTCAAATCCGGATCTCGAAGCGATGTCGAGAACTATAGAGGTATTTGTATTCTTTCAGTTTTACCAGAGCTTTTTGAGAAACTAGTTAAAGATCAATTATTCTTTCATGTTAAGACTTTCATTTCTTCCAAACAGCATGGATTTTTCCCTGGTAGGTCAACTATTACTAATTTAGTTTTGTTTACTAATTGTATTTCAAGTATTTCTATTAAATGGTAATATTGTGCAGGTCGTTTACACTGATTTTTGTAAGGCTTTTGACAAGATCGATCATGACTTGCTGTTGCGGAAACTTATTTCATTGAATTGTAACTACTTGCCAGTTGATTGGATTAGATCTTATCTAAAATCCAGAACTCAATTTGTGAAAATTGGCAGCTTCACTTCAAGAGTGATTGATGTTTCTTCAGGAGTTCCTCAAGGCAGCCATTTGGGTCCCATGCTCTTCATTCTTTTCGTAAACGATGTGGTCAACTGTCTAAGTCATTCCGACATTCTCATTTATGCGGACGATATAAAAATCTTCAAAACTATTTCTTGCGCCAAGCCGCCAATGATGCACTTGACTTTCAGTCTGACCTGACAAACTTCAAGGCTTGGTGTACATCGCATAATTTGATTCTAAACATCTCCAAATGCAAAACAATGTGTTTCACCCGCGTAGTCTTACCCACTAGTTACGATTACTTCTTTGATGGTTGTAGTATTGAAACTGTTGATACTTTTAAAGATTTAGGTATAACCTTTACTTCGAATTTATCGTTCCATAAACATGTTGAAGGTTGCATTTCTAAAGCGAATTCTATGCTTCGATTTGTTAAAAGGTTTGCTAAGGATTTTCATGATCCTTACGTGATTAAAACTTTATATGTCTCTTTTGTTCGTTCATTGTTGGAATATGGTGTTGTAATATGGAATCCGTTTTATATTAACTATTCAGATCGCATAGAAAGGGTTCAGAAGCGATTTTTAATGTACGCACTACGAAGGTTGCCTAGAGATGCGAATGTACCTGCTTTCATACTCCCAGCGTATCGAGGTAGATGTAAATTAATAAATATGGAGCCGCTATTTATTCGTAGAATTGAAATTAGCGCAATGTTTGTTCGAGATTTATTGGTGTCTAAAATCGATTGTTCGGAAATTTTGAGTTTGCTTGATATATATACTCCATTACGTGTGCTGCGCGATAAAGATTTCCAAATTAAGTTGCCGTTTTGTAGGCAAAACTACGGTAAATGTGAGCCGGTTTATCATTCTTCTGCTTCCTTTAATAAAGTACGGCCGGCTTTTGACTTTAATCTGTCTAGAAATGCATTTAAGGAATTGATGTCGAAGCTTCTTTTGAATTATTGGTAATCTTTACATTATATAATTTTATTAAATTTCTTATTTAAGTGATGTAACCAGTTATTTATAAGTTGGTAATAAATAAATAAATAAAATAAAAAAAATAAAAGCTCCTGTTTTCCTTTAAAACCAATATTTTTCGAGTTATATCAAGGGAACCTTGATTATACAAAACCATGTCTAAAAAACACAGCTTTTATAAAGGAATTAGAAACGAGGAAAAAACCAAACTTTTCATGGTAAAATACACAAAACATATGGGAAATTACTTTTTTTCCTAAGACAAATTTTTAAATGAAAACGTTACAAATTCTTAAATATGATTTCTGAAATATTTTCATAAATATTTGAATTTCAACATATATGAATGTCGTTTAAGTAAATCGTTTTCATTTTCTTATAATAATTGAATTATTTAAAGTTAAATATAAAAAAAAAATCATAACAACAGCATTCTGGTCAAATTAAAATAAAAGCCTACTACAATTCGTTTGGTCATTAAGTCAATATACATTACATAGATGGCAGTGATGGCCGTAAAAATTTGGTAAAATCATACCAACAATTACCACCTGAGGAAATTTCAAGTAAAAAAATTGTAGGAAAAGCAAGACAAATTCACAAAAAATTAAGTACGAGTGATAATTTTGTGACCAAAAAATTTTTTTTCGTATTTTTCTGTAAATATTTTAGACATCTTACGTACACTAGTAAAACTAAAGATAAATTTAGCAAGTATTATTTTAATTTGTCAGAGCCAACTTTGATTTATTTTTCAAAATGGAAATTCGAAAAATATATTTTAGGCATAGTTTAATTTTAATATTTCTGCAATTAATATTTATTCAATAACAATATAGTCTTATTGAATGTTGTTGTTCAAGGTATGTAGAAAACATTTATATAAACATTTTATAATATTTTAGCTTTTTTCATTGAAGAACTTGAACCTAAGAAACACCATTTTTACTATGGATTCCTATGGAAATCAATGAAAAGTTATACCACTAAAAAAGCTTCTAAAAAATACGTCAATATGATTATGGCTCTATACTCTAGAAGGCTCTGGTTATATTAGTAAAACCGAATTTGGAGTTATGGTGTAACATTCAAACTTTAAGGATATTTTCTGTTTTATACAAAAGACAAAAAAGCTCTTCTGCGATTTTCGAATATTTTTCGAGTTAACTTACGAAAAATTAATTTGAGGTTATCATGCGACGTTGAAGCTTTAAGGACATTTTTCCCTTTTTGCAAATGACATAAGAGCGCGCTCTAGAAATTTTTTCTTAAAATTAATATTTTTCGAAATATCCTAAAAAAATAAATTTGAGGTTATGATGCTACTTTGAAATCTTAAGAAATTTTTCGCTTTATACGAAAGACAAAAAGCTCTTATTTAGTTTTTCTTTCAAATTAACAATTATTGAGTTATGTACCTTGAAAACAAATATGCTTTAGGTTATGGTGCGACCTTGAAATTTTAAGAAAATTTTCTGCTTTAAACAAAAGACATAAAAGCTGTTCTTTGATTTTCCTTTAAAATTAATATTTTTCGAGTTATCTTATCTTATCTTGGTAAATTTCTGCAAAATACAATAGCTCTTGAGAAACTTTCCATTAAAATAATTATTTTTCGAATAATCTTAAGAAAAATTAATTTAGGAGTATGGCTTTATACTAATGAAATAAAAGCTGCTGTAGTTTTCCTTAAAATCAATATTCTTCGAGTTATATTAGTAAAACCGAATTTGTAGTTATATTCTGACATTGAAGGTGCGTACATGCTCCAGTTCTGGTGAAAAATGTACACCACAAAGTTAGCAAAATAGTATAACTTTTAGTTAAAATTGGTTACCCTGGTGAACTTTTTGTTCTAGTTGGAAATAATTCAACTCATACAGCTAACTTCGTGGTGTACATTTTTTCATCAGAAATGTATAGTATGTACGCAGCTTCAATCTTTAAGGATATTTTCCGTTTTATGCAAAAGACAAAAAAGCTCTCCCGCGATTTTCGAATATTTTTCGAGTTATCTTAAGAAAAATTAATTTGAGGTTATCGTGAGACGTTAAAACTTTAAGGACATTTTTCGCTTTTTTCAAATGTCATGAAATATTTTTCGAAATATCTTAAAAAAATAAATTTGAGGTGATGATGCCACTTTGAAACTTGAAGGAAATTTTTTGCTTTATACAAAAGACATAAAAGCTCTTATTTAGGTTTCCTTTAAAATTAACGATTATCGAGTTGTCTTAAGAAAAATTAATTTAGGGTTATTGTATGGCCATAAAACTATCAAGTCATTTTTCGCTATAAACAAATGACCCAAATGCTCTTTAGAAATTTTCCATAAAAATTGATATTTTTGAGTTTTCTTAACAAAAATGAATTTGTGATTATGGTTCGACTTTGAGACTTTATGAAAATTTTTCGAATAAAGAAAGAGAAGTTTGTCTGTGTATTAAACCAATAAGACTCTTTCGGCTTTTTGTAGACAAAATATATTAACAATAATGGTATTGACAAAATTTTTCGATTGGTTAGAAAAAAGTAGAAATATCAATCCTTCCCGTACTTTACCCCAAGAGTTATACAAAGTGTATAACCCTGAACAAAAAATGAGAACTTTCCTTGAGCTCAATGTGTTGGTAGTTTTTTTTTCGTACTGAAAAGGTTGGTTTACAAAAATACAATTCGTACTTAACACAGATATTGTTAAGTATGAACGTACTGATCTAGCGAATTATATTTACTAAATCAAAAAACTCAAGGAAAACCCTCATTTCTGTGTGTTTATGCCCGCACAAATAATTAAGAAAAAGAAAAGTTTGTCTGTGTATTAAATCAATAAGATTCTTTCGGCTTTTGATACACAAAATATATTAACAATTTTTTGCGATTGGTTAATCAGAAAAAATTAAGAGGCCAATATTTATAATATATCTAACAAAAAAGTAGAAATATCAATCCCCCAGAAAATGAGAACACACAGAAATGAGGGTTTTCCTTAAGTTTTTTGATTTAGTGAATATAATTCGCTAAATCAAGTACGTTCATACTTGACACTATCTGTGTTAAGTAGAAATTGCATTTTTGTAGTTTGGTCATAGCTACCTGATGAGTAGACCAACTTTTTCAGTACGAAACCAAACTACCAACACAATGAGCCCAAGGAAAGTTCTCATTTTTTGTTTAGAGTTATACACTTTGTAGAACTCTTGGGGTTACGGGGGGGATTGATGTATCTACTTTGTTGGTAGATATATTATAAATATTTTTTCTGATCAACCAATCGAAAAATGTTGTGAATGCTATTATTGTCAATAATATTTTATCTATAAAAAGCCGAAAGAATCTTATTGATTAATATTTTTCTAGTTATTTTACAATAACAAAATCGTAATTTTTCGAGTTATCTTAAGAATGTGTTTCAGGTTATTGTACGACATTGATATTTTAAGGAAATTTTCTCCCATAAAAAAAAGAGACAAATGCTATTTTGCGACTTCCCTTTAAAATTAATGTTTTTCGAGATATCATAATTTAATTTGGTGCATTGGTTTTGTTATGGTGTGACTTTCAAACTTTAAGAAAATTTTCCGCTTCCGACTTTCAAACTTTAAGTAAATTTTCCGCTTTATATGAAAGACATAAAAACGCTATTGCGATTTTCCTTTAAAATTGATGTTTTTCGAGGTATCTTGAGAAATATGAATTTGAGATTATGATGCGACATTGCAATTGTAAGAATATTTTCCACTTTATACAAAAGATACAAAAGCTCTTGTGCCATTTTAATTTACAATTAGTATTTTTCGGGTAATCTAAAAAAAAAAACAATTTGAGCGGTTTTCCTTTAAAATTATTATTTTTTCGGATACAAAATCGACAAAAGCTCTTCTGCAATTTTCCTATAAAATTAATATTTTTCGAGTTATCTGAAGTTTTCTTGCATCGTTGATGCTTTAAGGACATTTGCCGTTTAGGCAAATGACACGAAAGCGCTTTCCCAATTTTCCTTCAACATTAATATTTTTCGAGTTATCATAAGAAAACTAAATTTGAGGTTAAGGTGCTACTTTGAAATTTTAAGGGAATTTTTCGCTTTATACGAAAGACCCAAGAGCTCTTCTTTAAAATAAATGTTTTTCGAGTTATCTTCAGAAAAATGAATTAGAGGTTATGGTCCTACTTTGACACTTTAAGGAAATTTTCTGCTTTATACAAAAGACACTAATCCTTTTCTTTGATTTTCCTTGAAAACTAATATTTTTCAAGTTATTTTTAAAAAATCAATTCAAGCTATTTACCGCTTTAAGCAAAAGACATAAAAACTCTTGAGCGATTTTCCTTTAACATTTTCGAGTTATCTTAAGAGAAATAAATTGAGGTTATGGTGCGGCCTCTCCTTAAAAGTTATTTTAAGAGAAGTAAATTTGAGGTTATGGTGGGACCTTGAGACCTTGAGACTTTTAAGAAATTAAAAATTCTTGTAACCTGGTGTTATGCACATAAAATCATCATTTTTCAGCGTGTTAGGAAATATATCTATGTATGTGGTTACGGTTGTAGAAATGTATCTGCAAATACTGAAAATAAAAACTCTTATTAGTAATTTATGGTAATATTGTACAAATCGTACTAATTAAAAACTTGTAAAATTATTTGACACCTCGCGTGTAAATCGATTGATGTCTTAACTCAGTTGTTGTATAAAAAAATTTAAAAAAAACGACGAACCTGAGATTTAACTAAACATTCCAAAAATCGGAAAAACTAAGGGAACAAGTTACATGCTCATCTACGCCAACAATAGTACAAGGTTTCATCACAACTTTTGATGACATTATAAGAATTTAGATTGATAAATTTTCCATTTTTTTCTAATTTGATTTTATAGGTAAATTTAACTTTAATAATTAAATATTTTAAACATTCTTGCTTTAAATTACCTTTGCAAAATCATATATAAATGTATGTACATGACGTATACAATAACATAAAGCAGTTATGTCTGACTAAATAAGAGGATTATTCACCTTTTTTTTGTGACTTGAGACCCCCTAAAATATAAGTTTAGGTCCCGAAAATTTCTTTAAATTATCGATTCGCGCCATACGGATTACAGTAAACACTTTCGTTAATATTTTACTCATCATAATTCTGGGAAATTAGTATTTTATTTAAAGGAACGACTTAAAATACCAAATACGGAAATGTTATTGTTTATAAAATTTATTAAAGAATTTCCTGCAAACAGAACAATAAAAAAACGAAAACAAATGAAATTAGGAAACGGGAAAATATTGTGTTGATATGAACAAGAAGAAGACATAATAATAAAAAATCGATTTTTTGCCGATAAAAATATTTTTATTTTTATAGCCTAACAGCAAACTCATCCTTAATAAATAAACATCTAAACTGTATTATACATAAAAATAAATAAATAAAGTATTATATTATGTATACAATGTACATATATTACATAGTATGAGTTGATGACAGTATATTTTGTTGATGAAGTCTTTAATGGAAACAGTATTGATGATTGGACAGGCACAAAAAAAAAAAAAAAAAGTCAGTATTTATTTCCACAACTGTACACATGCCACATTTTCCTTTTGAAACTTAATCAAACGAAAATATTTTGTTAATGGGGTGTTCAAAAATTATTAATTTTTCCTCTTTGTGCAGTTTATATAAGGGTAATTTACTAACTGTTTAAATAAATAAATTTAATGGAAATTTTCATAATTATTTTGATGTTGTTCTTGTTGTAAAGAAAGTAAAATTCATAAAAATCTGGAAAATCATAATTTATGCATATGAATAACAACAAAAATGCTCGGTATAGCAAAAATTACAAATTGCAAAAGGTGTTAACTAGAAAATACATTGAGACGGCGTATCTGTAACAGACAATTTCTCATTCCACAATAATTTTTAATCGAAATTTAACATTGTCAGTTCGTTTGGTTTTGTGGGTAGAATGGTTAAGCACTCGACTGGAAGAGATTTTCAATTTGGTTGGGAAAAAATGATTTTCGTTTTATGAAATTTTGATTTATAGCCATTTTTACAAAATCATTGTATGTGATTAATATTTACATGTTGAACATATTCTTTTATTTGTGTTAAGAATATTTAACTGGTTAATCATTTAACAACCTTTAAAGGAGATAAGCAAGGTAGTTGTTACATAATCAATGGCAAGAAGACTCTAGACGATTGTTAATAGAATTTTACGGGCTGGTTCAATTACCAACCAAGCTTTGTGGCGAATGACGCGAGTCGGAAAAATTACGCCCACTTCAGACACAGAAAGTAGAGCTGGATTTGTCACACATCAAACCACAAAGCTCATAAAATCTTTGTCATTAATCGAAATCCACGATGAGTATAGAGGAAGATAAGAAAACGACAATAGTTTTTACGTTTTTCTATGCAATAGAATTTAGGAATAAATAAAACTATAAGAGTTTTTAACAAATATTTAAGAGTTTCAAGAAATTTTCATAATTAAACAAAACCAAAAATCCATAGAATTAAAATAAAAATATAAAGGGCTGAAACCTCATGAGGTGGTCAGAACTTCGGTCTTGATTAATTCAACTCCCACATTTATCCCAAAATGAATCTCTTAATTCAATTTTCAGCTCAGCCTTCAACTCAATATATAAATCAAACTTCATCTCAATCGCAACATAATTCTAATCGCAATCATCAAATTAACCGTCAACCAATCAAATCAACCCCAAATCAACTTTCAAATTAACCCTCAACCTAACTCCAAATCAACTCTAAATTATTCCCCAACCGAACAATTCACTTTACCCCAATGCAGGCTAACTAAATCCTAACTCAACTACAACTCAACTTAGCTCGAACAAATTCGCAAACCTCAACTCATACCATCATACCAACAAACCATTATACAATCATACAATCACCAGCATACCATCATATAATCTTACCATCATACCACCATACCAATATACCAACATACCATAATACCATCATCATCATCATCATACCACCATCACTATTACTATCACCATCACACAATTCTTATATACAAACCATCATACCACTATTCGATCACAACATCTTACCTTCGTACCATCATACTGTCATCAAAAATCGACTCAATTTTTGAAGTTTTAGAAATTCCTCTGTAATAACTTTAGATCTGATTATCATCTCTCAAGGATGAGATGAATATTTGAGATATTAACATTGACCTTTCTTAAGTCTTAAACAATATTTGTGTAAAGTTTGGTTCAAATCGTTTAATGCGTGTGCATTTGTTTAAATATCACACATACATATTTACTGTACATATATATAAACACTCATTTTTAAATACAGTGAAACCTCATTTCAACAGACACTTAATTTAGTGGAATCCTCACTTCAACGGACAAACTTTTAAGTCCCAAGCAAATGAAGTTTTCCAATGAAAATCTCCCTTAAATAAGCTGACACTTTATTAGAGGGACAGATATTTCTGCGATGATACAGGTTTTACGAGTATAATTCAAATTGAAATTTAACCGCTTTAATTTGTTCCTTTTACACTTCAAATTAAAAATTGAACCTTTAGTAAATTATATGTATGAACTTGGAAATTTCTAAGCCGGTTTTAGTGAAATTTGATATCGATGATTGAAATGCGATTCTTAAATGATTTTTGGATAAAATTCTAGAATATGCGCGTTGGAAATGGAATTTTAAATTGATTTTTACATCTGAAATACAGTTTAGAACCAAATTTCTATCGCCAAGTTCCATCTTATTTTGTCATATTCCAGAATTATATACAAATATCACTTTAGAATCCCATTTCCATGGCAAATGTCAAATTTCACTCAAATCCGTTAAGAAATAGCCAAGTTCCGTCTTAATTGGCCATATTCCAGAAATTCATGTAAAAATCATTTTAGAATCCCATTTCCAACGCACATGTCAAATTTCATCATAATCGGTTAAGAAATAGTCAAGTTCCTCTTACTTGGCCATATTCCAGAACTTCGTCTCAAAATCATTTGAATATCCCATTTCCATTGGAAATGCTGGATTTCATTAAAATCGGATAAGATACAGAATCCCAATAAAAATTTTATAAAAAAAAATTGCAAATCCTCAGTTTAACGGACAACGTTTTTGGTCCCGTCGATTTCCTTTTGTAGTGAGGTTTCCCTATACCGGGTGGTTTTTTTAACCTCAAATATCTCGGAAAATAAGCACTCTACGAAAAAAATGGTAAAGATCAAAATTTAATTATTCCGTGGGGGAAATACATTAGTGTTAAAATTAGTACCTCGCCCTCCTCCTTGTAGGTGAGGTGTGGAGTAAGATTCGGATTCTACGGCTAAAAATACGTAGGATTTGACTGAAACATTTTTTTCGATTCATGATAGATGGCGCTGTAATTGACGATATTCAATTTTTTTCGATTTCTCCTACTGAGAACCTACGCAAACGATTCTGCAATACACCTGCAATAAAAATACCACGTTTTCATTGTAAATACTCGAAGTTAGTCTTGTATTTCTTAAGGGGACATTACACCTTCAAATTTTAAAAAATGATATTTTTTCAAACATTTTTTTTTAATGGAATAAAAAGAGATATCTTAATGAAACTTTCCATTGACATTTTATTTAAGTCAAAGCATACACAAAAAATTTTTTTAGATTTTTTTCCGCCCCTTGTCGTCTGCTACGGTCATTTTCCAAAAAGACCGAAAATTCGCGGCGTGCATCAGAACTGCTCTCAGAAACGTCTGAAAAAAAAAACGGGGTTTTATTCAGCATTAAATCGCCCTTGGAATGAACTAAAAGGAAGAAAATGGTCTAAAAAATAACAAAATGGCGGCATATTTTCGAAAATAGAGTTTTTTTGTCCCCTGCAATTTGTTGTAACTCAAAAAATTGAAAGCCGATTTTCCCTTCCGTAGTTCATTCTGAGCAGAAATATGTGTAGATCAACGTGTTTGGATATGTGTAGATCATGTGTAGATCAACGATTGGATAAGTAGTTTTTTCTCAATCTTGCACGCCAACTTGAAAAACGTCATTTCGAGATAATCGAGTTTAAAGTACAGCGAAGTAGACCAAAACCGTAGAAAAAAGACTTTGACGCGCTCCGTAATAAATACAATAAAAATTTTTTTGTTGACATTTTCATGTTTATATTGTTAAAATCCTGTTCTAAAACGTTCATTCTAACATATTCGATCATAAAAAAAATTTCGATTTTTTAAAAATCTAAAGGTGTAATGTCCCCTTAAATTTTCTATTACTGAAAATGGTTTCTCATTATCGTAACCCTATCTTCATAGTGACGAATATCGTCAATTACAGCGCCATCTATCATGAATCGAAAAAAAATGTTTCAGTCAAATCCTACGTATTTTTAGCCGTAGAATCCGAATCTGCAATAAAAAATAGGGGTTCATATTTTAGTTTCAAAGTTATCCCCCGCCCCACTAACAAGGAGGAGGGGGGAGGATACTAATTTTAAGACTAATGTATTTCTTCCACGGAATAATTAAATTTTGATCTTAACCATTTTTTTCGAAGAGTGCTTATTTTCCGAGATAATTGAGTGTATCAGGTTAAAAAAATCACCCGGTATATATAGATTGCTCAACTGCTCACTAAACCCTAATCCAACCCCAACTAAAGCGCAACTCAACCCTAATTCAACTCGCAAACGGAACCCAACTTAACCCTCTACTGAAACGCAAACTTTACGCCAAACTCACTCCTCAAACCAGCATATAGAAAAAATTGCTCAACAACTCAGAATATCCTATAGTATACCCCCAACTCAACTTTAACTCAACTGGCAAATTGATCGCTAACTTAACCTTCAAATCAACCCCGAATTCAATGCCCAATTCAATAATCGAACCAGCATATGTAAAATTTCGTAAATATTTTGATATTCAATCCCAACTCAACTCCAACTCAACTTTAACTCAACCCGCAAATTAACCCCTAACTTAACCTTCAACTCAACCCCAAACTCAATACCCAACTCAATATTCAAACCAGCGTGTATAAAAAATTTGGTAAATTTCTATAACCAGCTATTTTGGGTTAATTCGTATGGCAGGTACCCGATCCTCTTGATGCACAGGTTCCAAAAGCTTTTCAAATCTCGGCCTTGACCATAGAAACAGATTGGCAGACAAAAATTCTAAATCGAAAAAGTCGTTCTCGAGATACCATGAGTACAGACATACAGACATCCAGACAGAAGAACGAGAAAAACGTCGAGAAAAGTGGTTTTGAACCAACGAAATTGTTGATCATTTTTGACAGGGTTTCAATACTTTGGTCTTTTTAGACCGAAGTAATATTGATCCATCATTAAAAGATCTAGAATATCAAGAAAATAAATTTTTGGAAGTGTAAAAATTAAACAATTAAAAAAGTTTGAAGTGTTCTAATTATATCACGAAAATTTTAAATTTTAAGAATTCCTAGAATAATCATTATTTTCTATGTACTCGTGCTTACAAAAACTCTTTCGTTTTAAGAGTTTAAATAATTAACGGATTTTACAGAATTTCAATAATTTAAAAAAACTTCAACGCTTAAAAAAAAGAATGTTAAAAATTAAGAATATACAGGGCTGAAATCAAAACTTCGGTCGGGAAAGGTACGTGCGCACGTGCTCATCTGAAGACAATACAACCTAATCTCCAACGCCAAAATCTCAACCCTCTCAGCTCGATTCAAAAAACTACATGCGTATATAAACTCAACTACAAATCAATTAAATCTAAGCTCCAACTAAACCCTCAACTCACCCCCCCCCCTCCCATTTATTATAAAACCCAAAGCTTTATCACCCAACTTTACTTCAACTCGACCCTATCTCAACCTTCAACTCACTCAGTAAATCAATACGGTTTGGAACTGCTTACTCACCAATAACCCTACTCCAACTCAATGCCATACGGAAATAATCCGTATTGAAACTATACCGTAGTATCATATTTAGTAATGAAACATGCCGTAACTACCGGGACCGACCGGTGTGAAGTTTTCCACAGAATTCAGAAGTGTAGCTACACAAATTAACAGATTTCAAAAATGTAGCTACATAATTTAGGAAATAGTGTAGATGTACACAAAAAAAGGTAGCAGGATAAGTTTATATTTATTTTCATGCAGAAAAAAATTAAAACGAGTATAAAATTAAAAATTAGAAAAGTGTGGAAATCCGAGATCTCACCCCTTGAGGGTCGCGTTGAAATGATTCTTGGGCCATATGTTCTACTATAAGCAAACAATAATATGGCATACTCAGATTTACTTAGACATCTCTAGGATTTCTTGTAACTGGCCAACAAGTCTACACTTTATTTGTATAAAATAAAAGTGTGGAAATGCGATATCTCACCCCTTGAGGGTTGCGTTAAAATGATTCATGGGCTAAATGTTCTACTATAAGCAAACAATAATATGGCATACTCAGATTTGCTTGGACATCTCTAGGATTTCTTGTAACTGGCCATAAGCAAAGCCAACTTAATAAATAAAGCCTCCATGTTGACGATATTTTTTTAAAAGCTTTTTTACGGTATCAAAAAATCCAAAAGAAAATGTTTATTCCATAGTTTTTATATGGAGAGATATGACCTCAGTTTATTCAAAATATATTAATGAAAATTGACTCGAAATTAATTTTATTTTGATTCAATTGAAACTATAAACTTTATTTTCCACCTGACTTGGACGATTTTTTCGTGAGCTTTTCCAATTTACGGTAATAATGATAACAAAATAAGATATTTTATATCTGAAAAAGCTTAAAAATAGAGTACATGCATGTAAAAAAGAGATATAAATATAAAGGAAAAGGCGCGACGTTTACAATGAGTACGTTTATGCTTAGGGTTCAACCTGGTTTGAACCTAGGTTAACTTTTACTATAAACGGAGTCGAGTCATCTTGTAGTTAACTCGACTCGACCTAAAAAATTTCTAGGGTCGAGTCGAGTTAACTCTAAAAACATTCACTATAAACGGAGTCGAGTCGAAAAATGAAAACACCAAAAAAATAGTAATAAAAAGACACCATTTTGATTTCTTAATTCGTGTGCGAATCTTCGATTTTTGTGTGGCAATAAAACTTTGTTATTTTATTTTTATAAAATTCAGAAAATAATACAAGAAAAACATATAAACATACGATAGTAAATAATTTTTTTTAACGTTTCTGACTCGGTTTCAACCTAGTTTCGACTCGACTATGATTTGACTCTGCAATATAAACGCTAAAAAAGATAACTACAAGATGATCCAAAGTTAACTAAAAGATAACTCGACTCTGAGCATAAACGTATTCAATAATAAACATGACAAACAATATAGAAACAAGGTAAACATAAGAGAAATGAAGCAAATACATAATATGAAGCATATTATCAGATGACAGCTAATAAAAAGCAAAGCCTACTTAATAAATAATTTTTTTTTTAAGAATTTAATTTGTCTGTCTGTAATCAGTTGATTTTTCAGTATTTTTTATAGATAAATATATTAATTGTTCATGGCAATCCCAATATTTTCGATTTGGTAAATCAGAAAAATACAGAGGCCAATCGCTCATAATATATCTACTGAAAAAAAGTAGAAATATCTTCCCCCCTCCCCGTAATTTTGGTTGAAGACCCAAAGAGTTATACCAATGTACCATTCTGCAAAAATGAGAACCCTCCCCTTAAAAAAAGCTTGTTTTCATTATGGAGGCTTTATTTATTAAGTAGGCTTTGCCATAAGTGACCACTATCCCATTAGTTTTAATTTATTTATTTTATTTATTTTATTAGACAGATGTCTATAGTCCATTGAAAATAATTTTTAACTTTATACTCGGCTTAATTTTTTGTCTGCATGAAAATAAATATAAACTTATCCTGCTACATTTTTTTGTGTACAACTACACTATTTGCTAAATTATGTAGCTACATTTTTGAAATCGGTTTATTTGTGTAGCTACACTTCTGAATTCTGTGGAAAACTTCACACCGGTTGATTTTAGTGGTATTCCTGGTATTAGTTAATTAATTTCTTTAATTTCTGGAGTCAATAGCTAGTTAAGCTAAAGAATTGGAAATTCAATTTTATAGGGTTTCAGATTTTTAGGTTTTGATTTTAGATTTTTAGTTTAAAAAAAAAAATTTTTAATGCATCTTGAATTTCAGGTTATTTAGTTAGTGTTTAATTTGGTTTCCTTCAATTTAGATGCTGAGTTGAAATTATTTTATTTAAGGGTGTGTTAGGGGCTGATTTTAAATAAAGAATTAGTGGTGAGGGAAATTAGTTTTGGGTTTAACTGAATTTAATGGAAATAAATTAATTTTTATTAAAATTAAATTGAATTAAATTAATTAATTTTTCGGTGTAATCGAATCATTAATGTCATAATGTTAGTGTTGATGTTGGTATTGGTATTGATGTGGGTCTTGGTATTGGTGCTGGTATTGGTGTTAATGTTTATAGTGGTATTAAAATAATGATAGTTTTTGCTATTAGTATTGATATTGGTTAGTTAAAAAGGTTTTAGTTTAGAAAACACCTAAGAAACTCGACCAAGATGACACTGGCTGAGGTGACAGTGCGATGGACGTGTGTTAGTTGGTTTAGTTATTGTCAAACTATTAATGTTAATATAGTTGTAGTCATAAAGATTAATCTATAATTTATTTCAGAGAATTAATTTATATACTTAATTTTAGAATAGTTATTATAAAGGATTAATGTATATTTCAAATTTAGGAAATTCTTGAAGAACCCGAAACAACTTTACAGGAGTTTGAGCAGTAGATCAACTTTAAATTGTATTGTCTTGTGCTAAATAATTTACTAAAAATATATTACTAACAAATTTACTAACTATCAACTACTTAGGTGTCTGGAACCGGGTTGATTCTTTGTTGCTAACGTACCTTTCCTTTCCTTCTGTTTTGTTATGTATCGGGAGTCTTGCTTAGGCTTGATCGTACACCCTGATCAATCAATCAATCAAAATTTTTAAAATGAAATTGAAATCCCGATCTGAGATTATCACAATAATCTTTGTGTCTGTCAATGGTATAACACTGCTATAACTTTTTTGTAAAAAAATTTTTTTACTGACAAAGTTGGGTGTCTCATTCACACAACCATCGATTTTGTATTTTTATCAATTAATTAATAATTAAACTACAAAAATATTTATTATTCTATTGTATCGTTTATAACCTTCAAATACTTCACAATTATTTTTTTCGTTCTGATTTAACCTCACTTCGTGTTGTTTGGCTCTTTACTTTTTCTTACTGACGTATTTTATTTTTAGTGTTGTGTTTTGAATGGGAAAAAGAGTCGTATTTTGTTGGACGGTGGTTATAATTTGTAAACAAACCAATTGTTTTTGTTTATGACGTAAACATTGATCGTGTCTGTTTTGTTCATGTGGCGACGTACCCTGAAAATTCGGCCGAAAATTGGGTTGCGTCTTATGGTCCGAAGTGCGTCTCATAGTCCGAATTACTCAAAATTAACTTAAAGTGATTTTCAAATAAATCATAGGTTCTCGCAAAAAAATCTGAGAATCCCTGGGAAGAGTGGAAGAAATGGATGACAAAACCAAATCACGATATGGCAGCAACAGAAAGAGTGAAACCTAAGATGGAACCTAATTTATTCAAATAAGTATGCTGGCGAGGCAAGGCCACTTATTTTCTACCTTAATAGCAATATTTTGATAATATTTTTTACGTTTTTCTGCGGCAAATATTTAAAAGGTGATAACTCGAGTTATACCAAAGCAACCTTGATTATATAAAACCATAGTTTAAAAAAGAAAGCTTTTATAAGGTAATTAGAAACGAGGAAAAAACCAAACTTTTCAGAGTAAAACATACAAAACAAATGGGAAATCATTTTTATTCCTAAGACAGGCTGTGACACTAATTAAAGAAGGCAAGCAGCAATATTATGTTGCTGAAATGTTTGGTGTAAGTCAGTCTACAATATCTAGGGTCAATTTGGTGTGGGAGATATATCACACTATGAATGCAGTTTGTTATATCGAGTTGTGCCTAGAACCGCATGTAATGATGTATGGCACATTTGTTGGTGATAATTTTATATTAATGCACGATGAAGCTTGTCCTCATCGGCTCAATTAAATCGGTTGTTAATGCAAGAACTGAGCAAGTGATATTACGAGTAAGTAGTATTATTTAACTAAGTAATTTTTGGGTTTGAGCCATGACATTTTTTGGCTATGAAAGGTGGTCTAAATTAGTTGGTGGGCAAGTTTTTGAATAAACTAATCCTGAAATCTCAAACGATACCGTTCTCTTTGTGAACTACCAAAATATGAAGGTTTTATAAGATTGAGTAGTTTCCTTACGCAATTTTGTTATTTTTTGTGTAATTTTTATTATTATTATTTGTTTGATAACCGGAAAATGATTTTTTATTGTTTTCCATAAAATTTAGAAATTTAATAAAATAAAACCAAACAATTTTTTTTTTAAATCGTAATAATCAACAAAAAATAACCACTCGAACAATTTTTGTTGTTGTAATTTTATTATAAAAAATACAATAAAAAAATAACGTTCTTATCATATTGTTCCATCTTCTGATGTTATCAAAAAAGTGAAAAAGCTCGAAAGGATATTTTTCAACAAAATACGGGGAGCTTTTTTGTTAGCAGATCGATACAATTTTTTTACGAAAAACAATAAATTTATTATTTTATTTTACTAAGATTTTTCTCGAGAAATATGAGAAGCAACGAATTAGTAATTGGCTGGTAATTAATTATTATGGTTTATAATCGTTCGTCGTCAATAGAGACATAAGCGGGCGCGGTGGTGTAGCAAAGTTTTAATCTTTTTTTTATGTTGTACAATATATATAGCATCCATTGTTTATTTACTTACGAGTATCTGTTAGCTCAGCTGGTGCAATAATAAAAATGATTTCGTTTGCCATGGATAGTTTTATTCATTCAATCTTTGAAATAATTTTTAGCACAATGGTTGTCGAATCAATTATAACTGCTGCGACGTTTTCTTCATACATTTTTAATTAACTCAATTTTTTTTACTTTATCGTTTGTTCTTAATCTGCAATTTTTAAGCATCTTGTAAAAACAACTTGAATGAGAGGCTTTGGGTTGCCCTATGAATATTAAATTGATAATTTATTTGGTTAACACAGTATATGATATTTTAGGCACAGTTAAATATAATAAAGGCATTTAATCCGTGGGTTTAAACGACGTCCCATATATTATTCTATTACATACCATTATGATGAAATTTCTACTGTTATTTATTAAAGATTGTAAATTCGAAAGTATATACATACATGAAAATGATTATGAATTACTGTTATCGGTTGTTTTTTGTTTCGGAAAATGTTATGGAAAATCTACATTTTATTATCTCATAATTTTTGCCTCTTATCGAGTATTTTATATGTGTCCCAAGGGTATAATTTATGGATTTTTTCATCTATCATTTGATATTGGCAGAAATTATGGAATGAATATTTATGGTTATATGAGTTTATGATTATTAAATGATATGTAATTACCCAATACTTAAATAATTATATTAACTCGTTGGGTGGAAGTTATGATTTCTGTCTTTATTGTCTTTATATGGTTTATAGAATTAATCTCGATTTTAATCAAATATGATTACTTGGACTAAAATATTGATATTCTTTCCATAATGTTCATTATTTCACAAATTACCCTTCATTAAATAAAAATAGTAATTACTTCGGTTCAAAAAAACCAAAGTATTGAAATCCTATCAAAAAAAAAAAAAAAAATTGTTAGTCCAAACCCACTTTTCTCTACGTTTTGAAAGTCCCTGAGTTCGAAAAGCAGAAAAAAATATCCGTCCATCAAGGTATCTCAAGCACGGCTCCGTCAAGGCGGAGAACAGCTTTTGGAAACTGTACGTCAAGAAGATCGGGTACCTGCTATTCGAATTGATTCAAAACCATGTGGTGATATTACCATGTTGACAAATTTTTTATATATGCATGATGGTTTGAGGATTGAGTTGGGCGTTGGGTTTGCAGTTGAGTTGAATGTTGAGTTGGGTTCCATTTGCGGGTTGAATTGGGGTTGAGTTGGAGCTGAGCTGAAGTTGGATTAGGGTTTAAAGTGAGTTCAGTTGTGGTTTAAGTTGGAGAGAGTTAAGTTCATCTGCGTAAAATTTTTTTCGAATCATGACCAAATGGGGACTGAGTAGGGCGTCGAGTTTCGGATTGTGTTGAGGGATGAATTTTTGGTCGATTTGGGTTTGATTAGGGTTTGGTTGCGGTTGAGTTGGGTTCATCCAGCTGTTCATTTGGGGATTTATTTCGGGGTTTAGTTGAGAATTGAGTTATAGTTGAGTTATAAAGTTAACTTATTCGAAAGTTAACTTACTCGTAAATATAGGCTCTTCAGTTCGAGCAAAGTACGCTGAACAATAATCGTCGTAAATTTTCTTCTACGAGAAAAATGAAATAAATTTAAATTTTGATCAATTTAATTAATCAAGTCCATTGTTATTATTTTATGGACTAAAATAAGTAAGTTATGTACTCCAAATTGTAATAAAATAATTGGTGTAACTTTAATATCAATAATAAAAATAAAAAAAAAAATGTTAGAATAAATATGTATTTTGTGTCATAAAATTGAGTGTCGATGAAAACGGTATGCCACTTTTCTTTGGAAATAAAGTGAATTAAATATTTCATAGTAGTAATTATTTAATTATTTATACAAAATATAATTTAATAATAATTATAATAACAGTGTAATAGTTATTATAAATAAAATAAAATAAAATATCTACATGTAACATTTGTTCTATGAACATTACCAAGGCGAAATTTCCTGGCTTCAAATGCGCAGGCTCTTGTAATAATACATTTCACATAAGATGCGCAAACGTTTCCAAGGAACTAGTTGATGGAATTAAGAATCGCTCCGCAAATTGGCTGTGTCATGTTTGTCGTAAGACTACCCCGAACCAATCAATTATAATCGATGAAGAAGATGATCCTCAGGATTCTAGCGCAACGAATAAATTGCCTAATTTATCCGATGTTATGATCCTGCTGAAGCGTATGGAAAAAAAGCTATCAACTCTTGATAACATGAAAGGCATGATTTTATCGCTTGCATCGGACAACGAAAAACTTACATCCAGAGTAAACGCACTAGAGAACCAGATGTTGACACAGACATCCAAAATTCATCTACTAGAAGCTGAAAATGATAAACCAAATCAACAATTAAACTCTAGTAGTATTACAATTGTCGGTCTACCCTGCCAACATGATGATATTCGGGATGTGGTTATCAACACAATAGAGAAAATAGGAGTGGAAATTAATTATGACGACATAGTGAACATTCATGCGGTGCCCAAAAATATGAGCGCTGTGTCATCAAAATAAAATAAATCTAAATCATTCTTGCACGATTTATTAATTGTCAAATTCACTACAAATGATATTAAGTATAGCATTTTGCAGCATATGAAGAAAAAGAAGTCGCTTTTCACTAAGGATTTAGATATAATCTTGCCCCAAAACCATGGTGAGCAACGCATTTTCATTATGGACCGATTGACAGCATTCCAGTCCCAATTATACCGTGAAGCCAAGAAAATAAAATCAACTTATAATTATAAATATTTGTGGTGTAATAATGGACAAATATACCTTCGGAAATCGGCAGATTCTGATGTTCATCGAGTCCAATCACTCAACGATATTTTTCGGCTACATCATTCACACAATCCAATTGGGAGTAAAAGTAGCAGTTGTGAAATCATCCGGTAATCTAATATTTTATATATAATTAAAAAAACTGGTATTTTAGCCTATTTTTTTCAAAAACGTTTATTAAGCTGACGTTTCAAACAGAATTCCTGTTCATCTTCAGAGCTTCTAAAAAATTTTTTTTTGATATAAAACATGGTATAAACTCAACTCAAAAACTACTTACAAATTCTTATTTTTAAATAAAATAAAATTAAATTATTAAATTAAACAATATTAAAAAGTTAAAAATTATTTAAAAATATGTATTATATACATATATAAACAGAAAAAAAAATTTTAATTAAAAAATATTTTATTTGATCACATAAAGGCACTTCAAAATAAAACAATAATAAAAATTTTCCGTTAACTAGATAGTTCAATACAATGAAAAAATTATTTGAAAATGGCAGTTGAACAATAATTCGAAAAAACATACCAAGAGATTGTCTTTTATGATTAAACAATAAAGAAGGATACCAACAGTATAACCGCTGTACTAACTAAATAATTAATTGTTATGAATCAAATGATTATAATTATTTTGAAGATAATTGCAATCCGACTGTTTATTGATACTGTTGGTATCCATCTTTATGTGTATCATTTCTAAAACTCGTCTAGTGGTATGATTCGCTTCTTTTTCAAGAATTTTAACATTTTCCAAATAAATTTCGTGGTTAGTTTCGTGTAAATGTGTTGACAAAGCACTCGTAAGCTCAGAACTCACTTTATTTAGATTCAATCTTTTTGCGTCTCTTTTATGTTGACAAAACCTGGTGTTTAAAAGTTGTTTTGTTTGGCCAATATATGACTTATTACACTCACACACAGCTTTGTATACAACATTCTTGTTGTTCCCTAACGATGTCGGGTCTTTAAGAGACGAGAAAAGTGAATTACCAAAACTACTCCATGCCTTTCCAACTGTTTTGAAATTATATTTACCCAAACAGAACCTTATTTTTTCAAAAAGTGATTTCACGTAAACCTTCTTTATTGTTTAATCATAAAAGACAATCTCTTGGTATGTTTTTTCGAATTATTGTTCAACTGCCATTTTCAAATAATTTTTTCATTGTATTGAACTATCTAGTTAACGGAAAATTTTTATTATTGTTTTATTTTGAAGTGCCTTTATGTGATCAAATAAAATATTTTTTAATTAAAATTTTTTTTTCTGTTTATATATGTATATAATACATATTTTTAAATAATTTTTAACTTTTTAATATTGTTTAATTTAATAATTTAATTTTATTTTATTTAAAAATAAGAATTTGTAAGTAGTTTTTGAGTTGAGTTTATACCATGTTTTATATCAAAAAAAAATTTTTTAGAAGCTCTGAAGATGAACAGGAATTCTGTTTGAAACGTCAGCTTAATAAACGTTTTTGAAAAAAATAGGCTAAAATACCAGTTTTTTTAATTATAAATAAATATAAGCCTAATAATCTTCGTTAATATTTTATAATTCATTAGCAATATTTTTTATTATCAATTTTAATTTTAAATCCTGTTTTGTTTTTTCTCGGAAACAACAATATCAAATTTTGTTTATAATCTTGTTTTTACCTTTAAATATTTTTATCAATTTATACAGCGGAGGCAATATATATAGGGACGAACTGTAATTAGAAATTTCACCTAAATCCACCAATGTATACTTTTTTAAATTGACAGTTATTTGTGTTTTAGAATTTTATATATAATATGCGTAACAGAGAACAATCTCGTGCAGTTTATTTAGAAATTTTGATTTGAAAACAAACGTTAAAAGGCAAAAATTATAAGGACAAAAGTGAAATTTAACATAATTTTTTTTAATTTTGAGGTAAAAGTGAAAAGTTTTGTAATATTATTATTGCAAAGTAGGTCGAAATTTTTATAAATGGCTAATATATTTTTTGTAGATTATAATTATAAAATGCCACGAGGAAAACAATTAACCTTGGCGGAGCGCGGCAAAATTGATGCTTTTTATGAAAGTGGCTTGACATTACGTGAAATTGCTACCAGAATATGTAGAAGTAAAACCCTTGTGAATAATTACGTAACATTACGAGATAATTATGGTATTAAAAAGCGTTGTGGTCGTAATTCAACGATAACTGATCATAACAAACGAGAGATTAAAATACTTGCAGTTAAAGATTCAATGTCTCCTACACAGATAGGGCAGTATCTTGAACTTCCAATTAAAAAAAGGCGTTCTCTTTAAAAGAATTAGAACATCTGAAATACATGAAACGAGATGCTCGTCTGCGACTTTTACCAAGGCATAAAATCGCTCGGTTGAGATTTGCTGAGGTTTACCAATTTTGGGATTAAGAGTGTCATAATGCATATTTAGCGATGAGAAAAAGTTTTCTCTTGACGGCCCTGGTAGTTGGCAATGGTATTGGGGGGATACTCGTCAGAACAGGCTTACTTGTCAATCACGAAATTTTTGGGGGTGGCTCGCTGATGGTATGGGGAGCATTTTGTTACACAGAACGTGCTCCAATTTGTTTTGTATTAACTAAAATGAATCCTGCCAAGTATGTAAATCTGTTGGAAGACGTTTTAGTTGATTTTGGGGATAATACGCTTGGTCAACTTTGGGTTTTCCAGTAAGATAATGCTGCAATACCTTCAGCTCGACATAAAAAATCATTTTTTGCAGAAAGTGGTATTGATGTTTTACAGTAGCCTGCGATTAGTCCAGATCTTAATCCAATGGAAAACGTTTGGGCATTACTTTCTAACCGCCTTTACCATATCGGCCGCCAATTTGAAACGTCTACCCAACAACGTAAATCCATTGTCATAGAATGTCAAAATATTGTTCAAAGTTTGCTGCAAAACCATATCTACTCGATGCCTCGTCGCCTCCAACAAGTAATTATTAAAGCAGGAGGTAATACTAATTATTAGGATAATAATAAGATGCTGATATAATACAGATTAGCAAACTTTCCTTATAAATATTGCCTTCAGGAATTTTTTGTTTTATTTTTTAAAGACAATAGTTCACTCGAAATCCCAAATGTGGCATAATTATTTGAAGTTCCTTTCTTATGTATATAAACTATAATAAAAAGTAATATGAATTTTTATTTTAAATATTCAATTGTTTAATTAAAATGTTGTCCCTATATATATTGCCTCCGCTGTATTTCTATTACAATGAATATATTGTCACTAATCAGTTATTTTTTAGAAATATTAGTAGTAATGATTACTTTATGTATTCTGACATCATAAATTCTGATATTTTGATTGTTCATCAGAATATTCGTAGCCTTCGAAGGAACTTTGATGTTTTCGTAGCTAATGTTAATGAGTATAAAAATAAACCATCATTTATATTTTTGAGTGAAATTTGGGTCAATAGTAATGAATTATCTTCTTATAATCTAAAAGGTTACACGTTATTTGGTGCTTGTAATGATGCCTATAGGTCAGGTGGGGTCTGTGTTTATTTTGATACTCATTTGTGTTGCCCACTATTTGCCTCTAATTTAATTTCGTGTGATATCGTTAGGGTTGATTGGAGTTTGGCGAATGATACTTATGTGATTTTGTGTATTTATAGGTTACATGATACTCCAGTAAACGTATTTTTGCACGAAAATTCCAGTTTTATTAGCAATATTAAGTCTAAAAATCTCTTCATTGTCGGTGACATTAATATAGATATCCTGGATTTTTCTTCGCACTGCGATGATTATACGTTTCTTATGTCGTCTTTTGGTCTGGAATCTTTGGTTAATATTCCTACTAGAGTGACAACATCATCATCCACTTGCATCGATCATTTCTTTGCTCGTCTTTGATCAAATGATCTTTCATATCTCAAGCCATCTGTAATTGACCTTAAGATATCAGATCATAATTTCATCAAAATATTATTCAAATTTGATACGGTTTTGACATCCCGTACTAATTTTTATTGTGGTAAAAAAAAAAAAAAGCTTAATATGGTTATGTTAAATGAAGTCCTTAAGCAGACAGACTGGAAGATTGTTCTGGACCTAGATGATCCGTCTCTAGCTCTTGATACATTTTTTAGCATTATTACGAAAATTTTGAAGCCATGTTATACTTATTCTCGGGTGAAAAATGTCAGGTTCTTACAGCCATGGATCTCATATAAACTTGCCAGTCGAATTAAAAAAAGAAACAAATTTCGCAAAAAGTTAAAAAAACATCCAAATGATATGAATCTACGTGAAATATATGATTGTACTTGCAGACAAATAAATGTAGATGTTAAGAGAGAGAAAGAAATGTAATATATGAATCGCTTCTCAATTAATGGAAGTGACGTTAAAAAAATTGGAGCCTTGTTAATGAAATTTTAACAAAAAACGCTAAAACATCTTCGATTAGCAATATTTTATCCGATAGCGGTTACTTTGCTTACAAATGAATTAGACATTTCTAATGAGTTTAATTTATATTTTACTAGCGTTGCAGACAAATTAAGGACACAATTTTTCACGAATACCGTATTAACAAATCACAACCTTCCGTATGATTACTATTCTAAAACATTCTTTATGACACCGGTTTCTAATAGTGAAATATTAGCTATTATTGAATCGTTGGAACCGAAATAGTCTATAGATAATGAAGGAATTAGTAGTAATATTTTGAAAGCTGTTTCTAAATTTATCAGCCCTGTTCTTGCCCATATATTCAATCTCTCCTTTGAAAAGGGAGTAGTACCTAAGAGGCTTAAATATGCTACTATTATTCCCATTTTTAAAAGTGGAGACCATAGTGATAAGGGAAACTATATAGCCCCATTGCGCTGCAGCCAGTTATTCACAAAGTTCTGAAAAAAGCAGTTAAAAACAGAGTTACCATATTCCTGGATCTCTGTAAAATACTAAGCGTTCATCAACATGGATTCCGGCAAGGTATGAGTACTGATATTATTCATAATGGTCTAAACAAGGGTAAGATATGTGCCGGTTTTGGCAAGGCATTTGATATGGTCGATCATAAACTTTTATTATCTATTCTTTTTGATGTTGGGTTTAGAGGTGTGTCAAACAAATGGTTTGCTTCCTACCTAGATTATCGAGCAGTGAGAGTCAGAATTAATGATACTTTTAGTGAGCTAAAAACTGTGAATGTTGGGGTGCCGCAAGGATCAGTGCTAGGTTCTTTTCTGTTTCTAATTCATACGAATTCTATTTTCAAACTTAATTTGAACGGTTACAGTACTAGATTTGCGGATGATTTAGTTTTAGCTTATTCTGCTGAATCTTAAGGTCTTACATAAATGGTTTGATAAGTATTACCTGACACTAAGTGGAATAACCAAATTTATGTGGTATACAATTTTTGGCATTACAGCTGCTACTAATCATTCCCAAGTAACATATCATAGTGCTTCCAAATGCACTTCTGTTAGTTGTCATACAGACTGTTTGAATATTGAGCTGGACACTAACCTTAACTGGAAAACTCATGCATCCAAGTTAAAAAGTTACGTGGCGTCTGCCTCACGTATTTTTTACCTTCTCCGTGATCTATGCCCTGTTTCTGTTTTGAAAATTTCGTTTCATGCATTGGTAATGGCTAAATTGGAATATGGTTGATCTTGCTGGGGTGGCTGTTATCCAACTACTTTAAAACCATTGTACGTACAACAGAAAATGATATTGCGAACAATTTTGAGGAAATTAGATTGGAATCATCTTGGCCTTTATTCAAGTCGATCAATATTTTGCCATTACAATATTTGTATGTTTATAAGGTTTTAAGAGTATTTTTTAAGCGTAGCGGTCAGCATTTAATAAGAGGTGATGCTCGATATAACTTTCACGCTAATCACCGTTTTCTTTTTAAGGTTCCTAAATTCATAATGAGCACTTCCGAAGCTGTATAGTTGTTACCGCTCCGACATTTTTTAATGCTTTATCCGAACACATTAGACGTCACATTCATTCTAAAAAATTCTTATCCTATGTTAGAAATTGGCTATTCGAAACACCAGACGTATCTGATTTATTTTGCGTCGTCATTTGATTTTTTGTTGTGTTAATACAATTATATTAAAGAGCTACGAGTATTTATAAAAAAATAAAAATAAATTAAATTTTATTAAAAACATTATTTTATCTTTGGATAACTGATTGATTGGTATTTGTACATAAATAGGTATATTTTTAATATTGTTTTTTAAATTTTGTTAATGGAAGCAATGCCTGTCACTGGATTTTTGTCCCCAAGGCATCAATTATTATTTTATTATTGTAATAAATCTTGTAATTAAAATAATAAATAAATAAATAAAATAAAATAAATAATAATAATAAATTTCACAAAATTGTAACTCTTATAAATTAGTAATGTCTTACCAAATCTAAATAAGGAAATAACCTTGTCTCAATATCAGCATAGCTTCCCTCTATAAACGAAATAACCTTTCGCCGTTGATTATCAGTTGGCATTTTAACACCTTCGAAACTTTCTAAAATTTCAGGACCAACAGATTTTCGAGTTGTTTACGATTTAGCAACCTACATTGATTATGAATTAGTGTTTGACTTTCGAGTGAGCCAATTTCGAACGGTACAATAATCGTGGAACGATGGTTTATTGCTTACGATCACAAAAATATGTGATTTTATCGGATGAATTTTAAGACCTAAAGATAAAGATTTTGACGCTTTAGTTACAAAAATATCATTTTTATGTAAATCTGCCCCATCTGACACAAAATGTTATGAATGAGCTTAGCTCAAAATAGATTGTGAAACTATGGGTTTGGTGAAATAATGAATATAATAAAATAGGTAAAGTTGGAGTAATATAAACCTCAGGTGTACCATATAAACTAAGGATGTTCCAATATAAGCGTCTATTCGTAAAAAACTTGTGCTATTTCAGCCAGTGTTATCTCCTCATATTGATTAGTACAAACGTTCAACATAAAATTTGGATATAGTGGCTTACGTACGTCTATCTTGAAAATTGACCTAAAATTATCTAATTCTGAAGCTGAATGAATTGTTAATTTAAAATTTAATTAGTTTATTTATACAAACAAAAAGAAAATCGCAAAGATGAGACTGACTTATATATTGCTTACGAGATACCTTCATATTCCCAAAAATAAAAATCCCAAAAATATAAAATAGCCACTTAGCATTAGGACTCCAGGAAATCGTTAAAAAAATTTCAAAAATATTTTAATAATTTTTACGTATTTCACATACAAACAAATTCCCCAAAGCAGCATTGCTCCTTTCTGCGCAAACAATTTTTTGGGGTTCTCCTTATGGGGCACTATGTACATGTAATATATAGACCAGTAAACATGTGTTTTAATACCATAATTCTATTTAAACTTACCATTAAATTTAAACATACTAATAGATAAAAATAAAAATTATTAATTTAAAATATTCTCAGTTTACTATTAACATTGGGAGAATGGTTGCAATCCGAGCGAGCGCGCGCTTTTTGAACTTTACCATTCGTCAATTGTAAAATGTTTTCAACTTAACAAAGTGAAAACTA
The DNA here is from genome assembly GCA_958295665.1 of Tipula vernalis. Taxonomy (NCBI): domain Eukaryota; kingdom Metazoa; phylum Arthropoda; class Insecta; order Diptera; family Tipulidae; genus Tipula; species Tipula vernalis. The sequence continues at coordinate 262,301,194 of OY282559.1, forward strand.
CTTCTTCTACTTCGTTGACCATTTTGGCTAAAAACCTCAGCATTCTGTCCCTTTAGAATTTATTCTGTTTTGTGTTTTATGTTCGGCTTTCTTCTCAATTCCCATAAAACAAATGTAATATGACGAAATCTAAAATAAAAACAATCCCAAAAAATCAAGTTTTTTAAATATAATTAGAGCAGTTTTGAAAAAAAAAAATTGTTTTAATAATTATTCACATGCTAGAATAGAGAACTGCCCAAAGCGGCTTAGCATTGAACCCTTTGCGCTAGGATGACAGGAAAACATCAGAAAAATTTCAAAAATATTTACATTTATAATAATATTTACGTTTGTGTTTCCCATACTACAATAGAGAACTCCCTAAAGGCGCTTAGAATTGGTCCATTCTGCGCAAGGATGACCTCAAATCTTGTGTCTTCCTTTTGTTTTCAAATGGTAGTTAACCGAAATTTAATGTAGTCTTCCCTTTTAATGGGTACATTATTTTGTTATTTTTTGCGATTTTTTTCTTGAATAACCTAATATTTGAATTTCTTTTTTGTTTGAATAACCTAACAATTAATACGCAAATTACCGAATTACATAAATCTAGAATTAATGTTGATTTTTGGAACGTCTAATAGTAATTATAAATTTTTGGTTTCGAGAATTTTTTTCATAATATTTGGCTTTCGAGATTTTTTCGTGTCGAGATTGTACATTCGAGAAATTCGCTTTCCAGTAAACCTTTAACTTTAAATTATACACCATGTTTCCATGTACCAAGTTCAAATAGGTTTAGGTTTCGTTGAGTTGAAAACATGGCGGAGTTAGGATTTAGAGATTAAGGCTGTTTTCGAAACCGATACTTATTTCATACTTATTGACTTATTCGACGCCATCTTAAATAAATAAGTAAAATCATTCGAATTGATTCCATTTACTTATTTTGACAGCAACAATAAAAATTCATTTGTTGTCCAATTTTTTGAGTTAGGGATACTGCTATTCGCAACATAAACCTTATAATACTAACGTTTGATAAAACAATGCGAGTAATGAATTTTGATGATCTATAAATAATCAATTATCTCAAAGAATTCATTTTTTACTTCACTGTTTGTCAAAAGCCAATTTTACATTTTTCGATATCATGCTACCTTAGAAAAATGTTCATAGGCAAAATGACAAGCAATTTAGATTTTTTTGTAAGAAAGGGATAAAAAATAAGTCACCTCGATAGGATACTTATTTGAATAAGTTAGGTTCCACAAATAAGTATTCGTTTTGAAAACAGCCAAAGAAATATTTCGATAGAATAAAAAAGCAAAATTGCTTTTTGAACAAAAACAACATTTTTATTTCGCTTTGATAGATCGTCGACATTTTTGTGTATTTTTTAAAATTATTGTGGGGAAATATATTTAATAATATGCGAAGCGCCATCTACAATTTTAAAAAATGTTTGACAGATAGAATCTAATTCAAAAGCAAAAAATTCTTAGTACAGTTCCATGCGCATATACCGGAGTTAAACCTAGGTTAACTCTATCATGGAAACACGGTAATAGTTTTATTCAGCGTTGGCGAAAAAAAAAATCCCCAAAAATCAAGATTCTTAAATATAACAATTGTTTTAAATATTATTTTAATTCGTTTTACGCCTTAGAGGATGGGGCGTCTGCCAACCCAAAACTCTCGCATTGACGATTTATAAAAATAATTCCTACATTCCTCCAAACATGAACATTTTTCAACCCTACACCCCCCCCCCTTCCCTTCCCCGCCCTCTCCCTACGCCACTGATTTTACGTAGGTACATATAAGTTAAGAGTTTTGTTCAAAGTTTTATTAAAAAAATGCATTTATTTTATGTTTATCTTTCACATTTCGAATTAAAAAAAACTAAAACGCTAATGCCCGGTTTCATAAAAATAGAGGCAATCTCCGGTTAAATAATATTTCGTCTCTGTCTTCTTTTATGAAATTGCGTTTTATTTCATAATACAAATTAAAAGCATGCTAATTTTATTTCTCTTTTACATGAACATTTTAACTGGAGAGCTAAATATTTAACTGCCCAATTTCATCCAGCTAAATATTTAGCTGAAAGCTAAATATATATATGTAGACAAAAATATAATCAATTTGTACTGAATTTTTATTATGAAACAAAATGCAATTTCATAAAAGAAGATTCGGAAGGAAATTTAATTTAACTATTTCATTTAGTGAAACCGGGCATAAATATGTTATCTTTTTATACATAAAAAATAGCTTAATAAGTAAATTACAATAGTCTTAAATAACTAGAGCATGTTTGCATATGTTTTCCTTTTAAGCTGATTTAGCGTCTTTAGATGATGCGCTTGTTTGCAATTTACGTTGAGTTGCAATTCTAGTTGTGTTAACTCTTCCCCCTTACAAGATCCGCGTCCTGTGGGTCAGAACTTCAGGCTAATTGGTTGGACTCCGGATTGATTGATGATGACTTATTATTGACATGGTTTTGTTCTTAATAAAAGGATGAGTATTATGAAGAAAATTATGGATATTATACCGAAGTCTACAAAGGCTGCTTCCTTATGTTTTGTGAATAATTTTTGTAATAGATCTACATTATTTAGGAGCAGGTTATGAAGGTATCCTGGGTCGATTTTTACAACTTTATCTGTTATCTTAGGTTGTAGTACTGTTGGTAATACTTGTGATTTCCTAATATATCATCTTAATTGTTTCATTGTCGTATTGTATTAGAAAGTTTCACTCCAGGTGTTTATCCGTGTTGTTGTAAAATATGTCTCCTTTAAAGTTGCTCAGAAAAATCGTATTGTCGTTTAGGGTGTCGATTATCTGATTCTTGTTGAATTTGCTACATTTAGCATCTAATCCCCTTATGAGCTGGTTGATGCAGTGGTCGGCTTTTAATTCTTCCAGACTGTTGATCTCGCAAAGTATGATTTGACGAAAAAGTTTGCATTTTCGAATGATCCCGAACATATCGTCTTGGTTTACCAGAAGTTCGTTATATTACAGGCATATTTGTTTGTTGTTCTCAATCGTATATCTTACCATGACGTGATTGTATTCCCGTTTACTTGTTTTTGGTATTGATATAATATATAGTAATGTTGATTCTTTAGCCAACATCATAGGTTCTGCGTTTTCTATTGCTACTATATCGTTAGAATATGGAAGGGTTTCGATTTCTGCAACCATGCGACCGATTTCCGCTTTATCTAATCAATTTGTATTGATTATTTTTCCTTTTGCTAATTGTGCGGCTCGGATGATTTCTTTTATCTCCTCTTTCATTATGGTTAGTCGGTTGAATAAGATTTGTTGGATTTTTTCATCTAAGTCTTCATGTAAATGATCAACAATTTTGTTGTATTCATTGAGAATCTGCTGTGCTGTAGTCATTAAGACATTTTTGATCTTATATTGTTGATTGTTGTTTTCGATGATTTGATTTTGACTTTTGGTTATTTGATCCCAGTCTGTGGCCTCTGGTGATCTTGCAATCCACTTCCATGCGGAGCTGATCCAGTTGATTGATCGGCGAGATCGTGATTTTTGACCTTTGAGTTGGTTCATTTAGTGCTTGGTTTGGTTCATTTGGGGAATCAGTTGATGTCGAAGACTGATTTCTGGGTCAATGTTGTCAAGTGAAGTTCTAATTCTGTTGATTATTTCCTCTTAGTCGGTCAAGTTGATGACATGGATTAATTTGAAATTTCCATTGATGATTCGTCCATTGCCTTGTTTGAGAGTTACTATTGGTGAAGTATATTTGTAGATGGTAAGTGAGCTTGTCAAGCCCAATATCCAGAAACTAGAAGGAAGAAATTATTGCGTTAAATTTTTTATTTGAGTCTTGTGGACCATTTTCCCGGAGGTTGTGGTAATTGTGACTCGATTATCTTTGGCCACCGTTTCTTCTTTAAAGCTAGGTTTCTCTTTTCCTTGTATTTGTTTGATTGTAGTATATATTATTTCTCCAGGTTTATATTTTCTTGGTTTATTTCTCTTTGCGTTCCCCCTAGGTTCACCCTTATTGTGGTTGTCGTTTTGAGGTCAACGACGCATCGCTCGCAAAAAATGGTATTGTGAATGTCGAATACGATGCGACGTTTGTCGTAAACCCGCCATGTTTTAGTCGATGAAATTTTAGTTCACGACTCTGATTGTAGTGAAACGTCGTATTTTGTTTGAAGAGAAATGTAAGTAAAAATGAAAATTAGATTTTGAAAACAAATACGGTGCGTCACTTTTTCTGGCCCATAATTTAGTTGTCGCGCCCCTATCAAGCATCGAAATCTGTTTTTTAAAACTCCGATCGTGCGTTCCACGATATTCCTCCCATTAGAGTGGGCATCGTTATAGCGACGGTATCCACCTTGAAAAAATTGAGTGAGTTAAATTTCTTAGTTTTTAGATTAATTTTTACTTTTTACTAATTGTTAATTATACCTAACAACCAGGAGTTTTTATCACCGTTATTAAAGGCACGCTGTAACTGATTTTTTAGTTTCGATAAGTTCCACACTAAAGTATCATGTGATGAACCCGGATGTTTCCCATTTATGTAGCGAATCTTCATTTGATGGTCGCAAACCTATAATAAATAAACAGGGGTTTATCAACACTTATTTAAATATTTAACGTTTTGTTTTAATACCTACTACCATTGCGTTAATGCTAAAATAACCCTTTCGATTATAATAAAGATGTTGGAGTTCCTCCTTTGGCTTGATAATCCTGATATGTGTACCGTCTACACAACCAATAACGCCAGGAATTTTACTTTTCTCGTAAAAGTACATTTTACACGCACGTTTTTCTTCCGCTGAAAAATTAAACGTAATCCATTTTGCACAAATGTTTTCTTCAAGTACATTTAAAATTTCCTTCAGAACAAGATAATGAAATGTGGGTTGCGCCAGTGCAATTAAAAATTCATTTCCTGCTCCCTTTTGATAGCTCCCCTCAGCAAAGAATCTTAAGGCGGCTGCCAGTTTTAAGATGTTGGGAATTGATGACAACCGCTTCTGAAACCTCATTTTTGGCTCCACATTTCTCAACAACATGATGAAGGCTTCTTTCGAGAGTCGGAAATATTTCATAAAACTAAAATCAAATTTTAAACGTTCAATTACAGCTGCTAAAAAATAAAAATATATATAACTTATATGATATCGCTTAGCTCCAGAGGATTAGATGAATCTCTTAAAACTTTCCTCTTTCGTGCCAATTCTCTAATACTCAGTATGCCATCGTCTTCTTCAAAAAATAATTCGAAAGAATTCATTTATGAAATTATTTGTAAACGATACAAAATTTGAGTTTTTTATTTGATTTTTGACAGATATGTCTTTGAAAATAGTTCACAATAACTAATTTAAACAAATAAATTCACAAAAATATAAATTTTCGTTTTAATGAGGCAATACTTATTAGTGGTTTAGTTTTTGTTACACAATGCAAAATATAATTTGTCACGACGCGACTCAGTCATATCAGTTGTAAAACGACACGACAACCACAATAAGGGTAGTTAGTTTTTTTGGTGTTTCCTGATTTTTTCTGCCACATCCTCGTTTACTTGATCCTTGAAATCTACAAATAGCAAGGTTTCCAACACATATGTTGGATAACCGAATGTATGGTGTTGTTGTAGCGATCTTTTGCGAATTAACTAGTTCCTTTATGGTTAATTCCTTGTATTCTATTTGAATGGATTTTATTATCTCGATGATATTAGAATGCACTCTTTCAATGGCTCCATTTACCTTACTTTGCTGGGGTGGTGTTAAGTATATTTCTATCCACAAGGTTTTCAGATAGTCCATTACGATGGGACTTACGAAACTCCCCTCATTATCCATTACTAATAATCTGGGAATTGTGAAGTAGTGTAGTATTTTAATCATTTTGTCTCTGATGTATAGAACGAATTTGTTGTTGATGGTGAACAACTAAATTGTAAATTTGGAGAATTTATCTACGCATGATGTACGCATATCTACGCATATGGTGTATTTCTGTTGGATTTGGAACTTTCGTTTCCTGCAGCTCAACTCGGCTTGGGTGTCTGTTTTATTTGTTTGTGTTACAGATGCAGCCGGTTTTGGTATTTCTTTTATTAGGCTGGCCATTCGTGGAAAATAGTACCGTTCTAGGATTTGTTCCTTGTTTTCAATGTGATTTCTGTGTGCTCGATTATGTTCCTCTGTTATAATTTTGAATTTATTTTCCTCATTGCTGATGTCTTGGATCATTCTTTGTGTTATACGTAATTTAAATCCCATTCTTCAGTGCTTTGTATCGTGGAGGTTGATGATAAGGTGTTGACCTCTAGTTCTAATCTCGATAAGGCATCAGCTACTTTGTTGGTACATCCAGGTTTGTATATGAGTTCATAGTTGTATTCTTCCAATCGTGCCTTCCATCTTTTTAATTTTGTGTTATTATTTTAGTACTTAGTGCAAATATGACCGGGTGATGGTCCGTGAGGATTTTAATTTTTTTCGCTCCATACAGGTAACTTCGTAGGTTATCCAATGCCCAAATGATTGCTAGCATTTATTTTTCGTTAAGCATAGTTCTCCTCAGTTTTGTTTAACGATCTGGATATATATGTGATTGGTCTGCCTTTTCCGATTTCACCCTGTAATAATATGGCACCAATTGCATAATTGGAGGCGTCGGTGGTGGAGTTGGCTTTGACTTTCGTGCGTGTCAGAAATGCTTTTTTTCTCGCATTTTATTTAATTTTTACATTTTTTTTTCTATTTTGTATTTATTATAAATATTTACATGACTTTTATATGCATAAACTGAAATGCTTATGTAGATGAAGAAACCGTTTAATGAAAAAAGAAAAATAGTAAATGTGGCTAACGTATTAACCCAATAAGGCAAACAATAAAGAATAACTAACGTATGACAATAATGCGAAAACTGTAATACGAGGAGTAGCTGAATTATCGAAGGGATGAAAAGCGGAGAAAAATTCAGAGGGCATCCAGATAAAATTGGGAGAAAAAGTTTAGAGTACCATATATTTTCCATATATACTCCATTATAATGAGCTCTTATGCTCAAAATGGACTGTACGGATGTATTTGGTACGGATCTTAAAAATTTTTTGTGTATAAAATAAATAAATAAATAAATAAAGTGGTAAGTATAAAAGGTTTAACGAAGTCTGGAAAGATTAGTATTCCAGTAGATGTTAACATATCTTTGATCTAATGGAATGCTTGAAGTTCCTTTCCTGCTAAGCTGATTTTCACTTTTGTTGATTGTGTTGCCTTAATTTGTGCGTTATCACCTCTTGTGAGGTTGGTTAAGGGCTTGGCGATTTTTGCGACGTCTCTAATAAACGCGACGTCTCTAATAGTCGATAATATGATGCGAGTCCAAGGAATGATTTTAACTTTTTTAAGTTATAGCCGCGACTTTTTTTAAATCTGGTCTGATTCATAAATTCCGTTTTGTCAAGGTTGACACGTAGGTTAGCTTTTCAAGTTCCGAGAATATTTTTTTGACATTGATGAGTTGTTCTTCTTCCCTCCGAATATGATGATGTCATCAATATAAACATAGCAGATGATTCCGATGAATTCTTTCAATACGTCGTCTATCATCCTTTGGAATATGCCGACGCGTGACCGCGTTTATTCTTTTAAATTCTATGACTATTCTATCCCCATCCAGCTTTTTTTCGACTACCCAAACTGGTGAGCTGTATGGGCTTTTAGACGGCCTTATGATTCCATCCTTTAGAAATTGATCTATTTGCTTCTCCACTTCTTGCCTCATGCTGACTGGATAGGGATAGGATTTCGTATAAATTGGTTCATCTCTTGTTGTTTTTATTTCTGTCTTTACGTTTTTATCAATTGTTTCAGTACTGTTGACTGATTTAAATAGTGTTTTGAATTTTGACAAAATTTCTTGAAGGTTTTGTCTGGCTTCTGAAGATAAGTGACTATCCCGGACTTTAATGTTGTTTACCTGAACTGAGTGTTTTTCTTTGAGTGAAATTTTGATATTTGGGGTTATGGTCAACATATTATTTTTTCGGTCGATAATTGCTCCAAGCTTTTTTAGAGTGTCGTCCCCGATTATTCTGTCGAATTTTTTTAAACCAGGTAGTACAAATATTCTATTAATGTGTTGATTCCTATGCATTTGAAAAATTGTCCGGATATTTTTTTACTGATCTTGATGTCACCTCCCGCTGATTTTATGTTAAACGGAACGTTAATGGGAATTGCTCCTTCAGCTAGTTCAGGCTTGATAAAGTTCTTGTTGGCTCTCTTGTCGATTAAAAATTTGAAGATGTTGTTTTTTGCTGTTTTGTACTCTAGATATGGTATGCTGGAGAGGCTTTCTCCATAAAATTTACTTCTGAGTTTATTTCCTCAGGTTCGTCTTCTCTTCCTCCTGTGTCTCTAAATGATAAATTCTTTGCTGCCTTTGGGATTCGCCGTAGCTTGGATGTTCTACTTTTGGTGGCTGGTTATTTTGATACGCTGATCTATTCATTTAATTTACCTGTTTGGTTTGAATTGACTGGTCGATTTCCATTGGTGTTGCAGGTTTCGGATAAACTGGCCTAGGTGGTATTTGTTGATTCAGGTTTTGATTGTCGTGTAGCGACTCACGCATATTCACATTAATAAATATGGACACTCATATTTATTCTCGTAAAAGTTTACATTCGTTTCGCTACAATACATATCAGTCACACACATATCAGCGCTCTCATACGTACGACATACTACTAACAACCGCAACCGTTCCACCAACAAACCGAAACATACAATCGCATCGCGGCGTACTTCATACTGGTAAAATTTCCCACAAAAAGTTTGACATCTCGTTTCTCCATGTCCATACAGTCGAATTTTTGCGCTTTACGTTAAAACAGCATTCAATTATTTGCTCGCGATAAATATATAAATGGTGTGGTGAGAATTAATACGAAATAAGTTAATATCCGTGTAGCTAAATGGTGTAACAAAATATATAATTAAAAACATAATAATTGGTACAAGGTGCGTTATTAATTTCGAACGGCGTCTCTTACGCACAGCAAAGGCAAGGACCCACGCCTAACCCTTACAGTTGTATGATGTTTGTTGTTATAGTGCTGATTATTGTATACCATATTTTTCCGTTGTGGTGGTATTGAATTGTGGATTACTCGTGGATTTTGTGAATTGGTATACGAGACTTGGTTGACCGAGTTATTAACTCGTGGATTTTGTGGCTTGATATACGAAAATTGGTTGATTGGAGCTGTTATCGAGTTATTAACGTTTTTTTTTTTGAATTGTCAATTTTCTGAAATTCATATTTTGAATCTCAAGGCAAGAACCATATGCTTCCGGAAGTGTGGTCGGTTTTTCGATTGATTAGCATTCTTGACAGTTCTCCATTTAACCCTCTGACAAAAACGTTCAAAGCTCGATTCCTGTAGTTTTCGACTAGAACGTTGATTGTTTTTCTCGAATAGTCCTCTGTTTTGATCTTATTGACTATCAATGAGAACTGATGATTCACATTTGCGTAGAATTCATTGATCATCATATTCCTTTGTGCAAGGTTATTTAATTGGTGTTCTAATGTTCGAAGTTTCCTCTTATCTGCGTAGTGGAGCGATATTGAGACATATTGAGTTTGCTTTCCATCAAATTGTTGTAGTTCTTTCACGCAGTCAGGTAACTTACTTATATCTTTAAGGTCCTTTTCGTTTTGTGGGGTTGCGAATATTGTTGTTGCAGCTGGAACTATAGGTTTCTCCAGTTCTTCGAGTCTCTGCTCGATTTGTTTTGTGAACTCGATTTGAACATTTAAGGCTTCGGTTATTTTGGTTAACGCAGCTTGGATTTGATCTAATTTTGTTCTACTCGTGTATTGATGATATTGTCGCCATTGACTTGTTATTATTTTTGATTATTACGATAATCTTAGTATATTATTGATTAACAAACATTTTTTGTTGCTTATTATTATAATCACTTTATATTATTATTTTAAAAAATTTTTTGTTAATTATTTTTAACTTACATTGAGTGTATTTACACTTGGTCTCATGAATCTGGATTCTGTGGTTTCAAAAATCCCATCGTCGTTTACACAAGGATTTATGAATCCGGTTTCATTTAATACATTTCTATGTATGTGTATGAATCTTTTTCACTTCATAAATGCTTTTCAACTGGGAATGTTGCTATGAGGGCAAAAATAAGTTGTGTCGCCATTTTGATTATTGTTGTCAAAAATAATTAGATAAAAAACTTGTTTATAAATAATTTGTTTGTATTAAAAATTTATTAATTTATATATCCTTGAGAATTTTTATATTTCATTTTTGTTTGTGTTAGTGCGATGAAACCCGAGAAATACAAAAAATTTTGGTTTAAAAATGAATCCCCAACATGGCGGCAATAAAACCGGTTTTATAGGTAAAGGAGGGAAATACGAAGAAGAATGCGGATTCATGAGACCAAGTGTAAATACACTCAATAAGATTAAGAGGCTTTTCATGACCTATTTCTGGATTAGTTTTGCAACAAAGGTCTTTATAGTGCACAGCCAGTTTTCGTACACTTGGAACCCGTTCGTGTGTCTTCTGAATAACTGCTGGATACGCCGTATTTCTCCCGTTTGGCGAGGTTGCGTTGATACCTACTAATGGTACAACTTTATCAAGATTTGTTTATTCAGTTTCACTACTTCAGTGGAACAGCGTTGGCTATATTCTAATGTGTAGGGTAAATGTGGAGGAGATGGTATACCTTTTTTGTTTCGTCAATATTTTCAAAAATAAAAGAGCTATTCTAACGAAGTAAAAACAAAAATCAACTTTATTCAATATAACAGCAACATTTAAGGCATAAAATAAAATAAATATATAAATTCACATTTTTAAATAAAAAATAAAAAATTACTCAAAAATACCATATCCCCTTCAACCGTAGGTGATATGGCACGTACATTAGGAGATATGACACTTTACATTTTCTTTATGTTTTCGTTGCCACATTTATTACATGTAATTGCATACGATGTGCACGTATCGTGCGACCATTGTTGGCAAAGCATGCACTGTACCCAGTCATCCCTTTTGGTGGTAACACTGTAATCTTCACCACATCCCGCGCAGTTGTTTTCTTCAAAATCCTCTGGACCAGAAGATTAATCGTGTAGCGATACGTTTTCGTCTGTAGATGATGATACGTTAAAAGTTTTTGGAATCGGTTTTATCGTACACTCTTTCTTTGTTATTCTTCTTGGCCCTGCCTTTCGCTTTGCCGACTTTAATTTTTGGTTCGATACATTTTCTATAGATGTCAAGACACGGGATTTACTCTCGATGGGATTTACTGGGATTTACTCTCGATGGTTTAGAGGTAGATAGTATCAGTGAGATGATGTCAAACATCTTTCCAGGATAAAGATTGTTAGATTGAGGGGCTTCAATTAACGAATGTACTTCCACCTGTAGTAATAAGAAAAACATAAAAGTTATAGTTAAAGTTGTAAGACTTATTACTACTTCTGCATTTTGTCTCGGAGGGGTCGTTTCAACATTTGGAATCTCCTGTTCTCGATTAATCTCTAGAAACGCCTCACTAGGAATAGCACCCGGATAGCACCATAACACCCTCGCAGAAAAGTGCCATTTCTCCCTTTTCCTCCAAATTCTTTTTTTTTTTATTTTATCCAACTTCACTTATTCGTTCATTGCCTCTCGTACTAGTACAAACTAAAATATTCTCTTGCACGTATTTTAATACATAAACTAGATTTAAGTGCCAAATACTTACCGAAAAAACGAGTCACAAAGAGAGCATAAAATTAGTTCTCACAAAAAAAAAAAAAAAATTTGTTGTTTCTTTTTTTATTTAATAATTAATAATCACAGCGCGGCGAAACCTTACTCCTTCGAGTTATTACGACAAACTGAAACGAAATATATACTTAAATATATAAAATGCAGTGCTTAAGTGGGGGAAATTTGAAATGTGCCATCTCACCCGCTACGCCATCTGACCCACATTTACCCTATATCGTTTTAAATCTTTTGGTTAAAAAAGGGGTTACATTCTCGTGGGTATAACTTTTTTTACTTACCAAATTTTGCCGTTCTTTAGTATTAGATATTTTTTCCAACAGGCGTTTGTTGATCTAATGATCTTCACTAATTTTTTCACTTTTCTGTTACTTACACTTTTGTTATTTTTTACGGCAGGTCTCTGTTTCGGCGCCAGTTAAGAGTTTTGTTCAACGTTTTATTAAAAAAAATATGAATTTATTTTAGGTTTATCTTTTATATTTCAAACTAAAAAAAACTAAAACTCTAAATATGTTATCTTTTTATACATAAAAAATACCTTAATAAGTAAATTACAATAGTATTAAATAACTAGAACATGCGCGTATTGGCAGTTTATGTTGAGTTGCAATTCTAGTTGTGTTAACGTAAATATACAAACAAATTTAGATTAAGTCTATTTTCTCTTATCCGTGAGCTATGAATAAACAGAAGCATTGAAATATAAAACAACTTTATTTTAATTCAATTTCCAATTTAATTTCAGAGTTTATTTTTCGGCTCGTATTCAGCTGGTAATAAAATAACAAAAATTGTTCCAAATTGAATAACATCCAAATACATTAGTAAATATGCGAGGATATGACGTTTTTTTTTTTTTCAATTTTATTGAATTCAAACTTTATCGAATGAAAATGTCTGAGATTAGAAATCGGATAAAACAATATCATCGGTGTTTGTTTGCCACATTGAGCGACCTCTGTATCTATACAATAAGAGTGACGTGCTACTAGCATACATTTTGTTTTTACTCGCAGATTTGACAGATATGAAATTTTCCGCTGAATGACACTTTGACTGTACTATGTATATGAAATATTCATTTTATTCAAATTACATTAATGTTTACAATTTGATTATTTGAATGATATCACCCTAACAATATGATCTTTTTGTTTTTGCAATTTCCATAACTAGCTATCCAGGTAGGATACCTACAGTTTTTTATCATTTTATATAAACATATTTACATTCCATTATATTGAAGCTCTTTTACAAGAAGTATATGGTAAATATTGCTATTAAGAATACATTAAATAGTATTGAACAATGGCTGGTTTACTATACATATATTCATATCTTTGCAAAATAGAATTCATCTCTTCATCAATTATTAATTCACCGCCATACATGAAGTGCCATTAAAATCTCATTTGCTATATAGGAATTGATATGTCATACTAAAAACTCGAAAGAGCAATCTTATAAATTCTCGTATGGAAAATGTCAAATACTTTCTTTGGTAGAAGGCAATAATTTTTTCTCGTTGGTTTTAGGTTTTTCATGAATTTTTTTTTTTGTTGATTCATGAACAGAATCAAATCTATAAATCAAATACTAAAAAAAACTGAAAATCTATAAATTTTTGATATCAATATTTCAATATACATAAAAGAAGAATAGAACAACAACTTACATAATTTATACCTAATAGATATGTACATGTAGAACTACAATGCACATGGTTTTATGGCAGAATGGATTTTACGTGGTAAGTGTGTATGATGTTATTTTTTGGGTGATTTTTTTAATTTTAAGTACGAAACCAAATGTTGTTGAGCTAACTGTTTTCGACAACATAAAATGTTGTGATCTGCATTGGTAATATGTTGGAAAACTAAATATTAGTTAGGGATATAGCTATATGGTATATTAAACCATCTTTTAGCTGCCCAAAACATCTGCTAAATATTCTGTATTATTTCTAGAAAATGTTAAATTTTCATTGGACAAGATCAATTCAATTTTGGCAAAATAAGATATGAAATCTTGGCATAGCGATAGACAGGGCTTTAACATTTTGTATATTGGTTATTCCAGTATGATAGAAACAAATAGTGAAATAGTGAAACTGTGTTACTTCAGTTTACCCAACAATCCTTTCAGAATTTTAAGAAATGTTTCCGTTGACTTGTGTCCGCATATTACAGCTAATTTTCTCCGTGCCGTGTTTGCCCAATTTTGATTGGATCTCCGCTATGAAATCATCGAGCTTTGTATTGTAATCAGAACTTTTACTTGAGGTGCAACCATAATTTTGAACATTGCACATATAATATTTTAAAACTTCTTCAGTATTTTTTGGTTGCACTAAATTGGAGGCAGCATTTGAATACATTAAATTTGTATTTTGATGTATAATACAAACACAAACTGAATGTGTCTGAGTATGCTTCCTTTAGGTTCAACATAATCAACCTCATAGTTTTTTAAATTTTTATTGTGCCTTCACGGACGCCCACTGTATCTTTTAAGCCCGGTAATACTCGGCTTACTTCGTTGTCGTAATAATAATCCAAAATTCTGCTTTTTACATCGTCTGATAATGGGTTACCCTTAATAATAGGATCTAGGTAACTATAATGTCTTTTGGTAGCAACTAGTAGTTTCACTTGTCGGCTTCTGTATCTGCCTACTTCAAATTCTTTTTCTATACGATTTTGACTCCAACTTAGCCGGCAATGCGGTTAGCAAGTATATCCTTTGACTTTGTTATGTTTCCTTTTTGAATGCTTTTTTTAAATTTGAAATCCAGGACCTAATTCGTTTTCAATAAAACTGATGCCAGAGCAACTTGCGATCCTTGGATTTGAAATTTGAATTGCATTACTCAAATTTGAAAATACAAAAAAATAACAAAAATTATAATTTGTTGGATTGAGGCTCTCTGGTTTCAAGACGGACATACACATAGCTTAGTTTTGGCCAAATTGACAAATTTTAACTTTTGTTTTTGTATAGAAGTATAATCAATTGATTTTATCGAATTTCTTTCAATGCCTCCCACATGCAAGTGATGTCGACCGATATGACACTCCAAACCGTCAAATCCAATTTTTCACACAACTGTAGTATTCAAATTATTAAAAAATAGTTCGTGTCTCCAAAAACAATCATATTCTTCGAGCATTTTGTTTAAATTGTATTAATTTAATTCAAAAAATCCAATTTTGTGTTTTGCCATCCGTCAAATTATAAAATTGGAGAATTTTGAATGAAATTTTAGCAATTTTTAAATTAGAAACGCCCACTTAGGGCGATTAGTATTTCATTATGATCCCTTAACTCAGCGTAGAATGTTCTGATTTGCGAAACAATTGCTGCGCAATATTTGAATGTGTCCGCGTGTACCGCTGGTATTAGTGTTGTATTAGCGCATAATTCGTCTAGCTGACGAGCGCCACTTTCGAGGTGGTCTAGCTCTGCCCAATAGAATGTGAGATTTTAGTAAGATATAACCCTCCATTCCGTATTAATAAGATTCCCTTGATAATTATTATCAAAATAAATGCCAGCACGGGGAGTGAACCGTGTAATATTCGCTGTTGTTTGTTCTGTTGTATGTCCCATCATGTAGATTATTGCGAGCGAGCACAGTAACAATGTTAATTTGCTGTTTGCTCTCTTCGTTCGTATGTGCTGTATCGGTTGTCTTTGTTTCGAAGTGTTTACTTCACAACCGTCTGCAGCCTGTGCTGCCTATCGAATTTCCGTGTTAGGTTTTGGCAGGCCCATTTCTTCCAACTCCCCACTATTTTTAGTTGGAAGATGGCTGATTTTGGTGATTAGCTTTTTAAGCAATCCTCCATTACTACTTTTTATGGTTAGGCCTCTAACCAAGCCATTGTTTCCACTATGGATCTCTTGAACTCTTCCTAAAGGCCATTTTCCTGAAGGTAGGTTGTCATCCTTAATGAGGACCAGCTCCCCTTTAGATATATTATCTTGTTTTTTGGTCCATTTGCTTCGTTTTTGTAGTAGTAACATATATTCGGTTACCCAAATTTTCCAATTCTTTTGAGTTGTCTTTTGCAGGAGCTTCTAACGTGTTAAATGGTTGATATTTTCATTCAAAATGCTTGGTTCGGGCAATGTTCTCGTAGGTTCGCCTATAAGAAAATGACTCTTTTGAAAGCTCTTTTGACCATTTCCCGATAGTTGTTTTACTGCAAGCGTGAGTTCGTTCCGCATAAGTTTAGAAGCTCCTATGAAGTTGGAGCCGCACTCACTAGGAAAGTCCAAGCAAAACACCAGTCGTGCTGTGAAGCGTTTGAATGCTGCTATGAAACCTCCTGATGACAAATTGCTTACTACATCTATGTGAATAGCTTTTACTGCAAAGCATAAGAATACTGCTAGGTAACCTTTACAGCTTTTGCGACCTCGACCTGGTGAACACCGGGGTTGGAAGGGTCCAGCATAATCTACCCCAGTATGCGTAAAGGTTACTCAAGCTATTGGAAGAGCTCCCACAATTTGATTTAAAGTTTGCGCGCGTTGTTGTGGCAGGTTATGCACCTATTGATATTATTTTTTATTGCTGCTGGACCTTTTCCAGTACCTTTGCCGAATAAAAGCCAGCGTAAGTGTCTTTGCCCCGTCTAGTGTCATCTTAAATGCATTATTGAATGTTGAGAATTGAAAGCATTCCTGACAATAGACCGTCTTTCTCCTACTCGCAGTAACCAATTCTCATCTATTTTGACCGAAGTTGAGGTTCAATTTGAGGTTCTAGTTGTTTCTTTACTATTTTAAATGCTAACTGTTGTGTTAGTTTCAATGCTAACGTTTGGCTATCATAAAGTTCCTTAGTTGTCTGGTATCTCGGTAAAGATTTGGTTGTTCTTTTTACAAATTCAACCTGTGGTTGTAGCGAGGCGGTCCTGTGGATGCTTAAGCCAGGTTGGGCCATTCCACCATAATTGGTGGTTTAGTAACTTTGAAGCATTTAGGCCTCTTGAAGTGCAATTTGACGGGTTGCCTTCTGATTTTACATAATTCCATTGTAGTGGAGATAATATAGATTGAATTTCAAAAGTCCTGTTCGCAACAAACGTTTCAAACTTATTTGGTTTTCCTCTAATCCAAGCCAAAGTTGTCATAGAATCTGTCCACGCAAATATTTTGATATGATGCAGTTGCAACGCCTTTTTTATTTTTCTTAGTATAGTTTTGCTAAAAGCAAAGCGGCGTACAACTCCAATCTAGGAATATTTAATTTTGCCTGTAATGGTGCCACATTTTACTTCGGTCAAAAAAGACTAAAATATTGAAATCCTGTCAAAAATAATCAAAAATTTGGTTGGCCCAAAACCACTTTTCTCGACGTTTTGAAAGTCCCTGAGTCTAAAACAGCAAAAAAAAAATGTTCGTTCGTCTGTCCGCATGTCTGGCTGTCTATATGTCTGTACACATGATATCTCGAGACCGGCTTATTCGATTTAGAATTTTTTATGCCAATCTGTTTCTACAGTCAAGGCCGAGATTTGAAAAGCTTTTGGAAACTTTGTGTGGCGAGGGTCGGGTACCTGCCATACGAATTGACCCAAAATATCTGGTTATACAAATATTTACCAATTTTGTATATATACTGGTTTGAATATTGAGTTTGGGGTTGAGTTGAAGGTTAAGTTAGGGGTCATTTTGCGGGTTGAGTTGAAGTTGAGTTGGAGTTGAGTTGGGGTTGGATTAAGATTTGGTGAGCAGTTGACCAATTTTTTATATGTGCTGGTTTGAGGATTGAGTTGAAAGAGAGTTTGCGGATCGGTTGATTGTTTAGTTGGGGCATGTTGGACCAGTGTTTGGTGAGCAGTTGAGCAATCTATAAAATGAAGTGAGTGTTTTTATGTTTGTACAGCAAATGTGTATGATATATGTATAAACAAATCCACACGACTTGACCGATTTGAAGTAAACCTTACACAAATATTGTTTAAGAATTAAGAAAGGTCACTTTTAATATCTCAAACCTCAAATTAAACCTTTAGCAAATTAAATGAATGGCCAATTAGGATGGAAATTATCTATTTCTTTACTGATTTTAGTGAAATTTGACTTCCGCGATGGAAATGGGATTTTAAAATGAGTTTTGGATGAAATTCTGGAATATGGCCATGTATGATGGAACTTGCAAATTTATCAACCGATTATGATGAAATTCGACTTGTGCGTTGGAAATTGGATTCTAAAATGAGTTTCGGATGAAATTCTGCAATATGGCCAAGTAGGATTTAACTTGCGTATTTTTCAACCGATTATGGTAAAATTTGACGTATGCGTTGGAAATGGGATTCTACTCTTCCATTCTATGAAACTTGCCTATTTTTTAATCAATTATGATGAAATTCGGCTTGCACGAGGGAACTCTTCTGGAATATGGAAAAGCATGAGGGAACTTGTTTATTTATCAACCGATTATGCATGGAAAAAACCATGGGTAGAAACGACAAGCACTTTGGGCATCATTACAAATTTGGAGCTGGGGGGAAGTGGAAGGTAGGAGACTGATCGAGGAAAATATAATAAGGGGTAAGTTGAGGAGCAAGTTTGGTATTAAGTTGGAGATTGTGTTGAGTTGAAAGTTGATTTGGGGTTGAATTGGTGTCTAAGATGAGGGTAGGGTTAAGAGTTGATTTTGTGATTTTGTTGGAGATTACGCTGGGATTTGAGATTGAGTAAGAGATTAAGGGGTTCATTTTGAGTTGACTTGATATAATCTCACAAACGTACGTAATACAGACCGAAGTTCTGATCTCGTGAGGTTTCAGCCCTTTATATTTTGTTTTTGCAATCACTAGGGTCACCTTGCTATTATTCGAAGAATATGATGAAATTTGTTTTTGTAGAGTCGAATTATATTTTTAGTAATATTAACAACTACAGGTGAAACAATTTGACGGTTTGGAACACCGATCGACCTCAGTTGGATGTTTCAATCTACGGCGTGTATATTCATTTTTGTTAGTTTTGAATCGTGACTAAACAATAAACAAAAATTTCAGTGATAAATAATCCGTTCGATGTTGAAAGTTCGCATGCCGGAAGGTCGAATGTCGAAAGGCCGACTGTTGTATGGCCGAATGTCTAATGGACGATTGGGTCGAAAGGCCGAAAGTGTTGAAAGGCCGAATGTCTAAATGCCGAATCGGTAGAAAGCCAGAATGGGTCGAATGATCGAACGTGTGAAAAGGCTGATTGGGTGGAAAGGCCGAATTTTCATTTGATTTCCTTCACTTATCTGATTGAAATCAATATTTAAAACCATTGAATTTATTTCTTAATGTAAAATGGTTTAAATAAATTGAAAATACGTGCTAATAAATCCTGTGTATATAGCAAATTAATGTGATCAAATTGATTCGGAAAAAAAATTTATTTCCATTTTCTTTTTTATTATAATTAATTAATTTTTAATTATAAGACAGTAAAAAGGAAGAAGAATTTAATATTTAAGGCGATTTACTATTAAACATTTTTACACAAAAATTTTGATAAAAATATAAATTTTGAAAATTTTCATTCATAAAGAGATGAACAATTAAAATCAATTTCGCACAAACGACCTTTACACATTCGGCCTTTCGACACAATCGGAATTTCGACATTCGGCCCTATTCCTAAATAATCATGAATATAAGTTGAAATAGAATGTGGTTTTACTCGACCAAGCTGAGATAGCAGTAAAAAGAAGCATAACTGAAACAAGAGACATAAACTATTCGATTTAAATTTAATAATGTAAAAAGGTTATACAAAATGGCCAATACTAACCAAATTTGGAATTAATCAAAACGTTATAAATTATATCAATTAATTAAATAAGCCATTAAAAAGTTTTGAATACTAAAATGAGGGCGAAAGTGTCGCATTAAATCAAATTACACAAATTTAATAGATATGCTTATAGGATATGTAGGGGCTATATTCCACGAACTGAGAATATAATAAGCTGGTTAGAATATGATGGGTTGGGCTCGAATGATGGGTTAGGCTCGAATGGCAAATTTTCAAAAGTGAACTAATTTTCCCAAAATGATTTGGACTACACTAAGTCAATTAACACAAATCTCAGAGATGTGCTCATGTACTAACTATATACAATGGATCGGGAATATAATGAGACGGCTAGGAATGCATATGCCATTCACTTATGATAAGTTGGCCTCGAATGACAAATATTCAAACATTTAGAAATTTTCCCAAAAATGATTTGAAAGCGGTACTTCACTAAGTCAATTAACAAAAATCTCAGAGATGAGCTCATGTAGCGACTATATACAACGGATCGGGAATATAATAAGCTAGCTCTTATAGTTAATATAATAGTTAGTTCCAACGCGAGCTCATAGGCTAGCACTCCAAAACCCTAAGCGAGAGATTGATCTTTGTTCTCGTAAATTGAAAGTTATTAAATCCGAATTGACTCAGGAGCAGAAAGCCCAGCTGGATCCGGATAAACTGAGTGAAATAAAAACGATAGTCCTACTACTCTAGTCTAAAACAGCTTCATCTAACGCTAATAAATTGTTTATCACCTGCGATAAATTGCTAAACACTCTCGATGAGCTACATTCCAGAAATATATCGGCTGATGATTTGGAGACTTCGTTTAGATATGTATTTGTTGGCCTTGTGGATCAAGATCCCGAAACTTCCGAAGATTCAGAAGCCATCGAAGTGTGCAATTCAACCGAAGCGGCTCAAAAAGGTTCAGTTATTTTTGGTAATAATACGGATGATATTTCTGCAAAACATAAAGCTGGTGCTTCTAATCCAGATCGCGAATCTACCAATGTTCCAAAAAGTTCAATGCTTCAAGAAACTAATACTAATATTAAAATCGATACAGCTGATTCCTGTCACCGACAAATGAAAGATCCTTGTATGTCCATCGAAGAGCGTGTCAATCAAGTATTAAATCAATTTTTAGAAAAATTCAACTTGTCAACTGGTTTTCTTCAAAATAAAGCTAAGGACCAGAACTTGCATCAAAATACTAAATTAAGTCACAGTAGTAAACCTTTTACCACAACTCGTGAATCAACATAACTTTCTGAACACAACGACAACTTAAAAATTTACAATTGGAAGATTACGTTTTTTCCGGAGATTCTAGAAGTTAAATACCAATAGAGCGATTTCTTTACAGGGTAGAATGCATGGCTCAATCAAACGGAATAACTCGTGCCTGTTTGGCTGATAATTTTGGAGTTTTACTGAGGGATAAAGCATTTCCTTGGTACTGGGACTCTCGGGAGCATGTGGGAGAATTTAGTTGGCTGGATCTACGCGAGGCCATGGTACAACGTTTCCGGATCAGGCGCACAGACAGTGATGTAAAGCAAAGTCTTGAGAAGCGGAAACAGGACTCAAAAAGAGGGAATTTCTTAGATTTTTACCACTATATCATGAATATGACTCTTGCTTTAGTGACACCATTATCAGAATTAGAACTAATAGATCTGCTAATTTGTAATATGTGGAGAGGATTGCAAGCTTTCTTGGCCGGTTAGATTTTTACGGTTGTACCTACCTTCGTTTATAAATGCATCGCGGTCGAAGATACTTGGCGGAGGATTGGTTGGAATCCTGAAATGAATCATCAGCAACAGCATAGAAATAATGTTAACGAACTTGAAATGGTTGGGAATTGTGAACGAGGAGAAGCACTTTACTGTGATACTTCTGAGTTGTGTGGACATTCTAACAACGTATGTCAACAACGTATGTGCATCCCTCAACTACTCCGTTTTCAAATTGCATCAAACTCCTCACTCTAATGTATGTTGGAACTGATTAGTTCCGGGAAATTTCTACCAAGATTGTACTTCTGTTACGCGTAATATATTTTGTTTTGGATGTGGAGCCCGTAATGTTTTCCAACCTCAATGCCCAAACTGTAAACGGTTGAAGGAAAACTCGAAAAGGGATGTCGGAATCACTGGGGCTCTGAGATCCCAAAGTCAACCAGCTTCAGCACCCAGATCAATTGCTCAAGAAGTGTCGATGAATACCGAGCAAAATCTCACACACTCGACGACACTACAAACCGAATAAACAAGTACCCATTGCCTACTTTTGTGTCTCATGGCACACAAACGTCTCCTCGAAATTCGAGATTAACTAGAAATTTTAAAATATTTTAAATTTCGGAAATCTCTTAAAAAAATTGTTTCAGAATCGATAATTCCATCTTCAAAAGATTCAAGACCCTATGCGAGCGTAATTGTAAATGGCATACCTTTCAGAGGATTGCTTGACAGTGGAGCAAATATATCCGTTTTAGGCTCTGGCTCTAAAGAACTGCTCACTAATTCTAATTTTTAAATTCATTCTTTTCGCACTTCCTTAGCTACTGCTAGTGGTGAATTACAGCCAGTTCTAGGTTATACAAATGCTACTCTCTCTTATCTTGGCAAAACGAAATGTATACGGTTATATATTGCACACGGAATCTCTTAAGTTCTTTACCTTGGTAGTAACTTTTGGGAAGCTTTCGGTTTCGTACCCATGATCATCCAGTTCAGGAAATTTGTAAACGATTGTCTAGCACTAGCAATGATCCCGAGAAGCATGAATTAACTCTAACCCAACAAATCCAATTGAATAACATTATAAATCAGTTTCCATCTTCAGAAAAACTAGGACTGGGTAAAACATCAGTGTTATCCCATAAAATTAATGTTGGCGCTGCTTCACCTGTAAAACAAAGGCATTACCCTGTTTCACCCGCAATTCAAAAAGACATTTATCAAGAATTAGACATGATGTTTGAACTGGGCGTTATCGAGGAGAGCCAGAGTTCCTGGTCATCCCCAGTTACGTTGGTAAAAAAATCGAATAGGAAAAATCGACTATGTCTTGATGCTCGCAAGGTTAACCTGGTTACTGTGCCGGATGCTTATCCCTTACCTTTGATCGATGGTATGCTTAGCCGACTAGACCAAACACGGTTTATTAGTACAATAGACTTAAAGGACGCGTTTTGGCAGGTAAAACCTGATCCGGGGTCCAGGGGTAAGACAGCCTTCACAGTATCGGGTCGCCCACTATATCACTTTACTGTTATACCGTTTGGGTTGTGCAACGCACCCCAAACGATGTGCAGATTAATGGATAAATTAATACCATACCATTTGTATGAGCGAATATTTGTGTATTTAGATGACCTTCTAGTAGTTTCGGCCACATTTGAGGAACATATTTCTCTCTTGTCTGAGGTGGCTAGATTGCTGTCCGCAGCTAATCTGACCATCAATGTGGAAAACAGCAAATTTATGCTTAAAGAGACCAAATATCTCGGTTATGTAATTGGTCATGGTTCACTGAGAGTTGACCCTTCAAAAGTACAAGCCATGACCGATTTCCGCATCCCTCGCACCTTGAAGCAAGTTCGAAGTTTCCTTGGGTTGACTGGATGGTAAGGCGGTTTACCCACAATTTTCCCACCATAACCGCTCTAATTAGTGATCTCCTTAAAACAAAGTGCAAGTTCAAGTGGAACGGTCGAGCACAAGCTGCCTTTGACTGTTTGAAACAAGCACTGATCACCGCACCAATCCTTGTTAACGCAGATTTCTCTAAACCATTTAATATTCAGTGCGATGCCCAAAGTACGGGAATAGGGAGTATTTTGTTTCAAAAACATAACGACAATGACCACCCCATTTCGTTCATGTCGAGAAACTAAACAAAGCGCAGCGAAATTACAGCGTCACTGAGTTAGAATGTCTGGCAGCAGTGATTAGCAGTAAAAAAATTCAGACCATACGTTGAGGGCTATCCCTTCACAATAATTACCGATCATTCCAGTTTGAAATGGTTGATGGATCAAAAAGATCTTTCTGGTCGTTTGGCCAGATGGTCTTTAAAGTTACAGGCGTATCAGTTTAAAATCGAATACATCAAGGGATCTCAAAATGTCGTTCCAGATTGTCTCTCTCGTCTACATCTCGACGTTCTAAATTTATCAGAAGGCCCTCTTCAAATTGATATGGAATCACCAGCATTTTTGGAATCGGACTACGTAGCCAAAATTCAAGCTCTCATGGAAAATTCGGATGCCAAAACAAATTGTAAAATCGATGATGGAAAAATTTTTATTCACTTACCCAACGATGAAAATATTACTGATATTCCCAATTGGAAACTCGTTATTCCTGCCAGCCTTTCTAATTCTTTAATTGAAATGGCACATAATGATCCGTCAGCGTCTCATCAAGGCACTGGTAAAACATTAGAAGTTTTGAAAAGATATTTTTATTGGACATTAATGAATTCTCAGGTGCATAACTTCGTTAAAATGTGCAATGTATGTAAATCCAGCAAAGCCGTCAACTTTGCTACTAAACCACCCATGGGCAAATTCGTTGAAATATTACGACCTTTCCAAAGAATTTTCGTCAATTTTCTGGGTCCCTATCCACGCACCAAACAAGGTCATGCTTATATACTAATTATTCTTGACCAATACAGCAGATTTCCTATTTTAGTGCCTTTACGGTCGGCGTCAGCGAGCAAATTAACTGAATTCTTAGAAAATAAAATATTTCACCTGAATGGAGTACCTGAGTCGCTCTTTTCGGACAACGGTCCGCAATTTCACTTTACTCTACTAGCGGAACTCTTAAGCAAATATGGAGTCAATCATAAATTCACAGCAAAATATACCCCTCAGCCCAACGCGTCTGAGCGTGTGAATAGATCTATAGTATATTGGCTGCAATTAGGTCATATATAAAAGATGAACATACAAATTGGGATTGTCATCTCAACGAAATTGCTGGAGCCTTGCGTAACATAAATCATTCATCAACAGGATTCTCACCACACTTTTTAGTTTTTGGCAAGCATAAGATCATGCATGGGACGAGCTATGCTCTGCTTAATAAACTTGATCTTCTTAGCGATCGAAAAATTATACTATCTAATCCTGCTAATCGTCTATCATTCGTGCAAGACAGAGTATTACGGAATCTTAGGATATCTCATCAGAATCACGCGTCAATTTATAATCTACGAAGCCGACCCCGCGAATTTTTCCCAAGTAAGGCGGCAACGAATACATCCAATAAACTTGCTCCCAAGTTCATCAAAGCAATAATTTCTCGAAGAATAGGCACGGTCATCTAAGAAGTACAAAATGAATCAGGCAAAATCCTTGATAACTACCATTGATTGATTGATTTCGGCGATTTGAGTTCGGCGTTCAGAATCAATGAAATTTGTTAATGTTTATAAATTAAGTGATATTTTTGTGATTGATTAAGAATGTTAAAAGTGATGTGTTGAAGTGATTTAGTATGCAGTGATTAAACTTGGCACGAATTTACGCAAGGGGCATACCATAAGTGTCGCATACGGTATGTATTGGCAGGGAGGGATGCGTGTGGTAAATACATCAAATACCACAATCCGCGCAAGTAATAGTGCGCCCGCTTTTTGGTAACTGTGATTAAATAACTGATAGCTTTTGATACAATATCTGTGATATATTTCAAGTATTTATTTATTTATGTGTTCCGTACTACTTCTATCAAACCGAACCCTATTTTTAGAGTTCCGTAAGCTTTTATAGTTAGCAGCACTAACAAGCTCCTTATGATCGGTGGCAAACAAACCCCACCCAACCCCAGGCACCTGGCAGGCAAATGTGCTGCTGCCACCACCAAGGTCCTATGGAGAATTCTGTGAGGCGTTCGTTACAAGATGTTTTCAAATTAAACCAACGCTCGCTCAGCAATTTGCAATCAACCATAGATTTTGAGAGATCGTGATGTTCGAAATGCCTTGCCGAAATTCGAATGGTCATTTTCGTGCCTATATTAAGCAACATAATAATAATTGGGAATTACATGACGATATGTTGCAATTTCCCATAGAAGTAAGTGCAGCAACTAAAATTAATCCGGCAATTTTAATTTATTCAAAACATTAATTATAAACATAATTTTTAAAAACCATAAAAGGGATACGTTATGTTAATATATATATAATATAATATATTCATTACTCGAGCACATCCCTGACATTTGTGTTAATTCAAATCATTTTTGGGAGAATTTCTTAATTTTTGAAAATTTGTCATTCGAGGCCAACCCATCATAAGTGAATAGCATATGCACTTCTAGCCAGCTTATTATATTCCCGATTTGTTGTATATAGTCAGTACATGAGCAAATCTCTGAGATTTGTGTTAATTGACTTAGTGTAGTACAAATCATTTTGGGAAAATTAGTTCACCTTTGAAAATTTGCCATTCGAGCCCAACCCATCATATTCTAACCAGCTTATTATATTCTCAGTTCGTGGAATATAGCCCATACATAAGCATATCTATTAAATTTGTGTTATTTGATTTAATGTGGCACTTTCGCCCTCATTTTAGTATTCAAAACTTTTTAATGGTTTATTTAATTAATTGATATAATATATAACGTTTTGATTAATTCCAAATTTGGTTAGTATTGGCAATTTTGTATAACCTTTTTGCATTATTAATTTTAAATCGAAATACCAGAAAATAATGTTGTTTTAATTTCTCACTTAACGCTTTTTTATGTAGCTAAATTTTTTAACATTAGTAACTTTTTTTAACACTTTTTCTACCATTTATTTCTTACACTATTTTTAGTGGCAAACTACACTTTAAATTAACGTTACAAATTTCACTCCGGTCTGTGGTTTGTATTTTTGGAGTCCATTGGTTAAATTTCAAATTCAAAATCATGTTTTACCACACGATTGAAGTTTCTAAGCAAGTTACACCTATTCCCGTGATATGATCTCTATTTTATAAGTACTTAATTGAAAACAATCTTTTAAAAAAATTAGTTATAGAAAATCTCACATTTTCCTTCGTAATATATACATTTGGACGTGTCAGAAGCCAAACGGCTTAACACCAGTTTTTGTAAATTTTTTAATTTCGTTTTATTAGCTTTTAAAACGAATAAATAAAGATAATAAAAAGAAAATAATTGGAGTTATGTCGTTTGGCTTTTCACACATCAAAATAAAATGAAAAAATGTTGTAAACATTTTTATAGGATTGTGGTGTTTCAAAAATATGAAAAATGTCCCAAATTTAGGTCATCGTCCACAAATACCTCAAATACTTGGAGCATTAAAATTTTTTTTTTTTGGGGGAATTTATGCATTGGGATGTAACTGCCATATGAATTTTTTTGTGACAAACGATAGTTTTTATATACGGAACTACTTGGCTAAGCGAACTTATTTGAAAGATTGAATAAAAATAGTTGCACAAAATTTTTGTTTACCTTCAGTGGAGAAAGCGCGCCAACATTTGTTGAAAATTATTTTTTTAAAGAAATGCGCCTTAAACATTTTGTATTATGTATTATTATGTTGTACCTGCTAAAATATATTTAGAAAATGTTTGGAACTTTGCGATGAAACGCAAAGAAGATGTCGCAAAAAAGCTATAACTTTTTAAAGTAATAAGACTTACAACGATGATAATATTATAAAGTAAAGTCCCATCGCGATAATGCATCATAACGATGTTGTGCGCCAAAATAATAACAATTTGTGCATTTTTATGTACAGAAATTTGAATATAAAAAACATTTTTATTATTAATTCTTAAGGGGAACGAGTGAAGATTTATAGACAAATAAAAGTAAAATAATAAAATATGATGGAAAGATACAAGCTCTAATATTTATAGGCGGTTCTGAAAGTCCCCCTTGGTCTTAAACAAATGGTACAAAGTGTCCTTTATATACGATCATAAGATATTAAAACACGATTTGATTAAAATCCTATTTTCTTGATTCAGCTATATCATAACAATAATAATGATGAAATTTAACGATCCCAAGTGGTAATTGCGTGAAGCAGTACTAATAATGGTTGTCTAGATTGTACCAAATTCTTAACAAAACCCAAGTATTTTTATATCCGAAAATTTTTGTATTTTTCTGACATTTCGCTGATTTCATCTCCGATTCTTTTCCGAATTAATGTCCGACTTATTATAAGATTTCCTATGAAAGTTGGCCAAAAAACTCGGAAAATGATGAAAAGAAAAGTTAGGTTATGGTACGACAAATTTGTGGGCGGGGCTTATAATATAAATTTTGGCGCCAAAATTTCACTTTTGAATTTAAATCTAGCTTTAATTAAAAATATATTTTTTTTAAGAATACTTTTTATTTTTATTACATGTATAAATTACAATATTACATTTATTATAATATATAAATTTTAACTCCACCTGAGTAAATACATTTTTCTATCTTCATTTACTGCGTGCATCGCATGTTCAACTTCCTGAGGTGTTTCACGTTGGAGAGCTGCAGTAATTTTAAACTTAGTCCTTTTGTTTGAATAGTCAATAATTTCGGTTGAATCTTCTAATTTCTGTAAAGAAAAAAAGCGTTACAATATTATATTGTATTCAAGGTACAAGACCTAGTAAAACAAAAAAACCAACCTCTGTCCCACACAGCAACAATTTTGATTCAATTAAACTTTGAATATGCTTTTGTAACATTTCATTATTTAACTGTAGCGTTTCTTGTATATCCTTACGTCATCACATCACATGTCTCAAACAACAATAGGACAGCCATTTGAAAAGTTTGCATCGTAATGATACAGGGTTTCTTGAGGTATGAGACTTTTAGTTCATCATGACAAAAACGGTGTAGCCACGTAAGTTTTCGTCCACAAAAATTTATGATGAGGTATCGCAAATGTAATTGGTATCGATGTCGAATCAAGTAGTGGCCAGGCGTCTGCTTGTAACACTTTTATTGATAAATTTATTCCTATTTCATAATTATTATCTTTTACACACTATCAGTTTCAGTCGATTTCGATTTTTTTAATAAACAGACACATGAACTATTTACGTATAACGCAATCGTAATGGCGTCTACAGAAAACAAAAATACATTTGTACTTCAACGCTACATGTGTTAAAAATTTGAAACACCATCTTTTCAGCATTTTCAATTTTTTCGAACGAAAACCGGAAAAGATTTTATAACCGATTCAAGTTTTCAGTTTTGTTATACTTGGGAAGCAAATACATATTTGCAAAACGTAACATGCTCATTCAATATTATTCATTATTTTTTATTGTTGCGATGACTTTTTTTTTACATGTTTATGTCTCAAACATCATAACAGGGCCATTAAGATGAGAAAAGTAATAAAACCACCAACAACATACAATACACAAGTATCCTGTGATAAGGTTTATGATGATTGAATTTTAAATTTTTTTTATGGCATTTTAGATTCACCATTATAAGTCTTTTGTTTTTTGGTTAACAAGGATATCTTATGTTGTTTACAAAAATTTTCGAGGTTTCTGACAAAAAATGGAACAATTATGTACGCACAACTGATGCTGCTTTGATTTTTTGTGGATTTCAAATTGATTGATATGACTTCTGTGCGATTTATATTTTATGCATTTCTTGGTGTATACCTATTGTACATATGTACACACGTATGTACATTAAATCAAATTAAACCCCTTTGAGTTGCCAAGAACATTCTTGATTATATTCAATAAGATGTGTGATAAGAGCAAAGCAGATCATTTTATTTTATGATTTTTTGGTTTTAACCAGAAATTTAATTTATCTTTACTAAACAAAAATGCTTGCTATCAAGGATTTCACATTTAAGGATATACAAAATATACCGCAATAATACGTACACATTTTTAATCATCAATTTATTTGGTTTTATCTCGTTAGTAAATTTTTTTATTTTTATATAATGAAAATACTGTTAATTAATTAAAATTAGTTGAAAAGCCTATATCATCTAAAAATCTTTTTAATAATTAGATTGTATACAAGCTAATTATTAAAAAAAGGATTAAAATGGGGTTTAGTTTTCATTATTTTGTTGCATTTTCAATGTACATAGGGTATTTAAATATTACATGTTCAATTGTTTTTGTATTTTTGTCGATACTACAGCATTTAAATAAATCAAAATCGAGATTTAAAATGCTGGATCTGTCCTGTATACTATATATGTAGATTAACGTAGACGAGACACCGTTAATAGTTGGCACTACAAGGCATAGCTGGCATACCGGGTCATGCCCGGGGAAATATTATTAAATATTTATGGGATTACCAAAATATCAACTATAGTCAGTGAAGAGTAATTGAGTGTTGCCAATTTGATTGATATGCCTCCAAAGACAGCTTTAATGAATGGTACTATCGGGGTGTCGATATTTTCCATCGACTATACGATTTATGTGTTCGTGATAAATAAAACACGCGCACAACTATTTTATTTTATTAATTTATAATTAATTAATTATTCCTTTATGATTACAATATTTAAACAATATAAGATTTATTTTTATTATTTAATAATCACCACCAGTACTCAACGAGACTGCATTCTATACTGGGCCCTATTGCATCAACTACTTATCACTTATTACTTATCAACTTATCATAATTTTTGATAATTTTCTGTTGTACCAAATTGAAATTTGATAAGTATTTAATTGAGTTATAATAAATGATAACCACTCACTTATCAAAATTAAGTTGCACCAATTTGAGAAATGATAAATGATAAGTAATATTTTGATAAGCGGTAAGTTTGAGGTTTTTGATAATTTTTTCGTAGTTCTGGGCCCTATTGCACCAAATACTTATCACTTATTACTTATCAACTTATCATAATTTTTGATAATTTTCTGTTGTACCAAATTGAAATTTGGTAAGTATTTAATTGAGTTATAATAAGTGATAAGCACTCACTTATCAAAATTAAGTTGCACCAATTTGCGAAATGATAAATGATAAGTAATATTTTGATAAGCGATAAGTTTGAGGTTTTTGATAATTATTTCGTAGTTCTGTTGCACCAAAAGTTTTAACTTATCAATAATCGACTACTTTAATGATAACTTATTCAAAATATCAATAAGAAAAATTTCACTACTCAAAAAAATTGATAAGAGCTACAAATTGTAGTGGATTTTTTTTGCTGTTATTGTAAGATGAGAACTTTTGTTCAATTTTAAAAGAGTACAAACACATTTTTCAATAAAATTATTTATTATTCAAATGATTATAAATGATAATAACAACACATGTAACAGTGTGTTTTCAAGTGTATAATAAGTTTAATTTCAATATTTATACCGCTAAATCGGACACGTCCTTATAAGTTACAGTTGTTTTGCGATATTTTAAAATTAATAAAAAACTATCAAATATAGGTATTATATCAACTTTAGTGAACAAAAACTGAAATAGATTAAACAAAAATATTATTTTTATAAATAAATGCGTCGGTTCGAAAGATTATTCGAGGATGAAAACGAAAGAAGAAGATAAAACATTTTCGTTTGTCACATGAACAAATTGCGCACCTATACGGTCAATGAAAAACACTTTGCGAATCGACATGGAAAACATTCACGGAATGCAATGATGGTGTGTGGCCCAGACCGCAGCTTTTATGCAGTAAATTCAAATTGGCCAGGTTGTCTCCATGACTCCAGAGTATTGCCATATACAAGGCTATTTAGCAATTTTGAGTCTTGTTTTCGCCCGTTCCCCGGTGCTGTGATTTTGGGTGACGGTGCTATCCCTTAAAGATTGGCTTATCCCACCAATGCGAAGAAATCCGGATGATGCCATAGAGCAAAAATTTAATCCTGCTCATAAGCGGACGAGACGAATAGTGGAATATTATTTTGGTTTGTGTGTGACGATAATAATTTTTATATAATGTAGTTAAATTCTGTTTATTTGTTAATAGGAATTCTCATAATTCATTTATTATGAAAATAAATTGTTTACTTTTAAGTACTGCTGAAAAATTATTTACAGTTAGAAAAGAGAATTTATTTTAAAAGCAACGAAAGAAAAGTTTTACAATTGATTCTAAACATTGAAATAAGAACTCTCAATTGTGAAAGGTTTCTCTTCATGTATTATTATATACATGCAAAATTGTTGTTGTTATTAAATTACAGAATAACAATTTTTGAATTGTTTTGCTATATAGGTACAAAACCATTGTTTAACATATGAAATGGCGGAAAGCATATTATTTTGCAAACACTATCACATTTATAGTATTTTTGTATAGATCATTACAACTTATCATAAAAATTTGATAATTCGTCAATTGATAAGTTATAGACAATCTGATGTGCAACGCTTATCACTTATCATTATCAAAATTTGATAAGTTTTCAAATTGATAAGTGAGTGAGATTTTGTTGTTTTTGGTGAAACACTTATCACTTATCATTATCAAAAAAACTATCTTATGATAAGTTGATAAGTAATAAGTGATAAGTAGTTGGTGCAATAGGGCCCTGGTACAATAATTTATAATTTTAGATAACCGCAATGAGATGAATAATAATTACTTCATCGATATATAATTTTGTACAGTGACCGAAGTATCAAATTAAATGTAGGGTTCAAATTATTATTTGATCACTACATAACACCCTCTCCAGATGAACGCAGTGAAAGTAGAAACAACAATCATACATTTGTTAATAGTGGTTTATAAAGGCGCGCTCGTGAAAAGCAACTCTGTGTTTAGTTTCGCCCTTTTTAGAACTAAGAGATGTGATGTTATAGGCAGGCTTTAATTTGTCTATGGAAATAGATTGATGCTTGCCGTTCACATTTATGACAAAAAATTTCCGAAATCGACGAACTACCTCAAAAGGACCTTCGTTAGGAGGTTCTAAGCCGACTTTAACTCGATCCACTCGAATTAATACATATTCGCACGTATTTAAATCATCTGGAACATAAGTTTGAGTTTGACTATAGGGATACGAGGTGGCTGATGTTTCAAATTACGCATTTATTCTCGTAATTAATTTATCAACGACGTTTGATGGACTAACAGTTTCATTTGTAGGCGATTTCACTACGAGTTGACCTGGACCTTTTAATGCTTATCCATAAACCAAATCTGCTGCTGAACATTTCAAATCGTCCTTTATAGAGGTTCGCATTCCCAATAAGATGAGATGAGGTAATTCATCAGTCCAGTTAACCGTGTTACACCTAGCTTTCAAAGATTCTTTCAGCTGCCTGTGTATGCGTTCTATCATACCATTACTTGCAGGATGGTATGTTGTGGTTCTGATTCGGTGACATCCTATAACTTTATTTAATTCCGCGAACAGTTTGGATTCGAATTGAACCCCTTGATCCATAGTAATTTCTTGCGGGCATCCGACACGAGAAATGTATTCTCGGATAAACGTTCGAGCAACAGTTGCTGCAGTTGCACCTTTTATCGGATATGCCTCGGGCCATCATGTAAACCTGTCAATAATAGTTAAGATACAAATGTAACCATTCGAGGGAGGAAGAGGGCCTACCAAATCCATGTGGATGTGTTCAAAACGACCTTCAGGTGGAACGATAGACTGTATGGAGGATTTTACGTGCCTATTCACTTTCGACTTTTGACAGTTTATGCAGTTTTTCGCCCAATATCCTGCATCGATATTTATATTTGGCCCAAATATCGTAATGATATTAATTTTCTTGTGGTCCTAATTCCGGGGTGTGATAAATTGTGGAAAGTGTCAAAAATGTCTTTTCTCATCGAACTTGGAATATACGGGCGATTCTTTCCTAATGAAGTTTCGCACCAAATGTTGTTATCTGATTTTGAAAGAATCACGTTTTCCATTTATTTTTATCTGAGTTGGAGACGATCGATTTCAGTTTATCGTCATTTTCTTGCTCAGAAATCAGTTTCCCGATATCTGTTCCAGTATGTTCGATTACTGCGTTGTCGGTGCTACATGATCGAGAAAGATAATCAGCGACCTAATTATGTTTACCATTGATATGTTGAATGTTATTGGTGAATTGTGCTATATACTCTAAATGCCTCGTTTGGCGAGGGCTTCGATCCGTCTTGGACATTATTGCAGTTACTAGAGATTTGTGATCAGTAAACACACAAAATTGTCGACCCTCTACTAGATGCATGAAATGTTTTATAGATGAGTATATAGCTAACAACACGCGATCAAACGCAAAATATAGGGTTTCTGCTGCTTGCAGCTTTCGAGAGAAAAACGGAAGTGGTTGCCAAATATTGCAACACTGCACCAATGGCCACACTCGAACTATCTGTTGTTACACTCAGATTTGCATCACTAATTGGGTGAGCTAGCAGTGTAACCGTAGATAAAGCCGATTTTGCTCGTTCAAACGCGTCATGACAATCATCTGACCAATAGTATGATTTACTATGTTTAGGGAGTTTATGCAATTCCGCTAAATGTGTATGGATGGGAGTAAGAATGTCAGCAATGTTCGGAAGAAATCGATGATAATAGTTTATCATTCCTAAAATCTTCTGAATTTCTTTGATAGATTTCGGTGGTTGAAGAGCAGATGTTACATCTACTCGATGCTTAGAAGGCACTATTCCATTTTTCGAAATAACGTGAGTAGAAATTCGAGAGTTTGCTTTCCCAATTCACATTTTGAAACTTTCACTTTAAGATCGAAATCACTTAACCGCTGAAACACTTGTTCTAAATGATCGTCAATATTCGCGTAAGCGAAATCTAAATCCCGTAGTACTTCATCGATAGATCTTTGAAAAGACTGGGCCGCATTTTTTAGTCCTAAAGGCATTCTTCGAAATTCGAAGAGTCCGAATGGTGTAGTTATGGCCGTCTTCTGAATGTCATCTAAAGCTACGGGTATATGATGGTACGCTCGTACAAGATCAATTTTGGAGAACACAGTATTACCATTCAGTCTCATTGTAAAATCATGGATGTGTGGGATTGGATACCGGTCGGGCACTGTACAAGGCCGGCGGTAATCACCATATTGTGTTTATCAGGAGCACTATAGTCAGGAGATGCAGTAAGAATTGGATAATTCTTGAGCAATACTCCAAATTTATTTTCGATGCTGTAATGCTTGGGAGTCGGGGTATCTACCGATGCTGTGATACCTGTTACTGACAGTGATGTTTTCGAATCTAGTATCACTTTTCGTTTAAGATCTACCAGAATATTAAATCTACTAAGAAAATCTGCCGCAATAATGGGTCGATTAACGGATGCAATTACAAAACAGTGCGAAAATACTCTTCGTAAACCAAAATTTATATTTAGTAACTGAGTTCCATATTTGTAAATATTGGAACCATTAGCTGCGGCCAAACATAATCTCGATTTTTGTTTCTACGAGGGAAATATTTAAGAGGTACTACCGATATATCGGCCCCTGTATCGATTAAAAATATTAATTTAGTTTCCTTACACCTTATGAAAAAACGAAGTGATAATAAGTTACCGCTGTTTGCCTCGTAAACAGCGGACGGTACTAGTTTTTTTGGTTATTAGGATCTTTGAAATCGCAAAGTTTCATACAATTTCTTGCTTTTGTGCCAAATTTGAAATGATAATAGCAATAAGGATACCGTGCTATCTGACTATTACTTCGAGTACGATTTGATTTAGATCGGTTTCGATGAGGTGAATTGAGATTTCGATTTGTACTATGATCATTTCGAAATGGTTGTCTGCCCCTATTAAACGCTTGGGAAGTTGAAGCAATGGATAACTGTGCAAACTTTTTGTCGATTAATTGCTCGATTGTTGAAACTATAGAGGAACTTGAAATGTTTCTGACCTCCCCTAAAGCTTGGGATCTTTCGACTTCATGAATTTTTCTGCCGTATTTAACAAATTGGAGATATCGTCCTGATTAAAAGCAGCTAGAATGCTTTTTGATGCAGGTGGTAATCCATTCATCCAAATTTGCTTTAACAGATTTTTGGTAACTATGTCTGTCGATCCAGAGATATTCTCAAGCTTTCGATAATATTGAGAAGGAGTTTCGTCACCTATATCAATACCGTTTAAGAATTATGTTAACCGCTTTACTTCACTATCACCATCACCAACACCATCACCATCACCATCACCATCACCATCACCATCACCATCACCATCACCATCACCATCACCATCACCATCACCATCACCATCACCATCACCATCACCATCACCATCACCATCACCATCACCATCACCATCACCATCACCATCACCATCACCATCACCATCACCATCACCATCACCATCACCATCACCATCACCATCACCATCACCATCACCATCACCATCACCATCACCATCACCATCACCATCACCATCACCATCACCATCACCATCACCATCACCATCACCATCACCATCACCATCACCATCACCATCACCATCACCATCACCATCACCATCACCATCACCATCACCATCACCATCACCATCACCATCACCATCACCATCACCATCACCATCACCATCACCATCACCATCACCATCACCATCACCATCACCATCACCATCACCATCACCATCACCATCACCATCACCATCACCATCACCATCACCATCACCATCACCATCACCATCACCATCACCATCACCATCACCATCACCATCACCATCACCATCACCATCACCATCACCATCACCATCACCATCACCATCACCATCACCATCACCATCACCATCACCATCACCATCACCATCACCATCACCATCACCATCACCATCACCATCACCATCACCATCACCATCACCATCACCATCACCATCACCATCACCATCACCATCACCATCACCATCACCATCACCATCACCATCACCATCACCATCACCATCACCATCACCATCACCATCACCATCACCATCACCATCACCATCACCATCACCATCACCATCACCATCACCATCACTATCACTCTCACTATCACTATCACTATCATATACAAGGATCAAGTTTGATTAAGGAGAAATTTAGAACCATGGCTGGCACTTGCCACAAATCGTGGGGCAGACCCAAAATCCTGAATGAGTCTTAAAGGCGGGAATCTAAGCTTACGAACAAACAATACTTTCTTTTCTTCAGCTAATAACAATTATGTTGTTACATAAACAACATTTGAATGAGTATCTAAAGGCTATGTCATCGAATGTCCTTCGCGTGGTATATCCCCTAAATGTTTCCATGATTCACAAAGCTCATAAGAAACATTTACGATCTTTCTGGTTACAGTCGCTTTTACGAATTTCGGTGCTAATTTTGCAGAAAAGTTAATACCAGCGTTACTCTGTAGAAAGTTCTTGGCGAACACTTTCTCACCAGGTTCAAACACACGAGATTTACTCCGCAAATTGTATCTTGTAACATTACGTTGATACGCTGATTTTAGGTGAGATAGGACTAATTCTTGAGCTATAGAAAGTCCTGTG
The DNA here is from genome assembly GCA_958295665.1 of Tipula vernalis. NCBI lineage: Eukaryota > Metazoa > Arthropoda > Insecta > Diptera > Tipulidae > Tipula > Tipula vernalis. The sequence goes on from OY282559.1 coordinate 262,338,387, forward strand.
CAAATATCGTTTACTGAAGCTTGTCTATCATCAAAAATGTGAGTTTCACGCATTACTTTGTAAGCTAACCCGTATCCCACCATATGCTGTCCGAATGTGAGAAAATGTGGAGAGAAGCCTGTTGAATTGTGGATGGCATTTCTTAATGCTGAACCGATTTCATCCAAGTGGTCCCAATTTGAATGGTTCTTGTAAATAAGCCCGAATGGCTGAAATGATCGTTCGATTCACCCTCTGCGACGCGTTTTATTGAAGTGAGTACTTGGGTGTAAAAATATGAGTAACACCATACATTTTCAGAAAATCGGGGCCTGGAACTGTTTGCCATTGTCTGAAACAATATATTCCGGGACTCCAAAAATACTGAAAACACGTTTCTTTTCCAGTAAGAGAAATTTGATATATTGGTCAATCACTATAAATATGTATGTATTCCCCTGTTTACTTCTGGGATACGAACCTATAAAATCTATAAAAATCTTTTGAAAAGGACGTTGAATTTTAAAATATTTACCCATTTGTGGCTGAGTGAGGTAATTAGTTGGTTTAATCGCTTCAAAATTTCACAATTTTGAAGATGTTTTCGAACATCTTTTGCCATATTAGTTCAATGAAATTGTCGTTGTAACACTTCTAATGTTTTGGAAAAACCTAGATGTGGACTTGAGGGTGAATTATGTGCTTTTTGTAAAAGTGATGGTATAAGTGGATCTGGCACCACTAATTTCCACTCAGATATATCAGTTAAAATGTTCTGATTCGCACTGGGTTGGATGCATAATTTGCCATTTACTTCTTTAAAATTAGTTTTTATGCCGGTATTCTTCTTTAAAGCATTAATTCTGCCAACGTAAACAGTATCACTAAACGCTTCATATCTAGGTCAACATGTAGGAGAGGCATGCGAGCACTATCATCAGAAGAATTCATTTCCGTCAACACTTCGAGATGAATACGGGAAAGCGTATCTGGAACTATGTTCTGAGAACCTTTACGGTATTCTATATCAAAGTTATACCCCGTGCAATTTCAGGCTCCACCTTGCTAGACATCCTGACCGCTGATCCATAAGCCATTTTAGACTCGAATGGTCCGTAATGATGGTGAACTTATACCCCTCTACATATAGCCTGAACTTCTTGACGCTTATAACGACCGACACACATTCAAGTTCAGTGACACTGTATTTCCGCTAAGTAGAATTTAGTCTATGGGAATAATACACTAATTGGTATTCTTCCTCTTCATCCGTTTTCTGAAAAAGAGCACTTCCTATTCCGAACGCACTGACATCACACTGAATAATAAAGTGTCTGGCTGTTGTTAACGTTTTTAATATACGAAATGCACGGTCTGCCTTCTCGTTCCAAGATAATTTTTGGTTTCTCTTCAAGAGATCGGTAAGCGGAGAATATATTGTGGCAAAACCAGAAATAAAGCGGTGGTACCATCCTGCCAATCCAAGAAATCGACGTAGCTGTCTTGTAGTTTTGGGAGTTGGATAGTCTGCAATGGAATTTACCTTATCCGGGTCCATGGGAATGATCCTGTTACCGATACGATATTTAGTCTTTTTTATTGTTAGATTTGCAGATTCAAGCAGTCTGGCTACCTCTGCTAACAGAGATAAATGTTCGTTAAAGTCTGACAATGAGCAAGTCGTCTAGATAAACAAACACTCGGTCATGCAAATGGAACGGGATCACTTTGTGGATAATCCCTGGTTTTATCCCTGGACTGCTCGTTGAGAGGGATTTGCCAAAAGGCATCCTTTAAGTCGATGAAGGAAATATACTTTGTTTGGTCCAATCGACTTAGCAATCCCTCGATTAACGGCAGTGGATAAGCATCTTTTACCGTGACTTCATTCACTTTCCGGGCGTCAAGGCATAGCCTCACCTTACCATTGCCTTTTCGGACAACAGCGATAAGTGAGGACCATGAACTTTGACTTTCCTCTATCACTCCCAATCCAAGCATCCTATCCAACTCCCAACAAATCTCCGCCTGAATACCTGGTGAAATCGAATAATACCGCTGTTTTATCGGTTAAGCACGTGACCGATAATCCTCTGTTTTTCTCCGCTCGCAGTATTTGTGATTGAGCGATTGATCTAATTTGTTATGTTATTTGAAATGGAGTAGACTGAGGGTTGTGATTCATATTGTGACTATTTGAATTAATGACAAAATTTGACGAATTTGGATCTAATTCAGATAGTAGGGTTTCGTGAGGTGCAATTCCGGACATGTATTTGTGGCTACTTCCTCGAATATTCTCTTGGTAGTTCCTTCTTGTTGGGAAGAAGGAATACGAGGTTGACTCACTTTCCTTTTGGGGTTTTCTGCGACACTTCGATTGCAAGTAAAACAAGTAAACCTGGTGACATTTGGAGCCCCACAACCGAAGCAATGCTTGGCTAAACAATAATTAGTTATTTTTTGTGAATTAGTTTGCCTAAAACAAATATTTTGCCTTGGTGGTTTGTACCTTGTGGATGAATTATCAGGCTTCGGTTCTACGGAAACTGCACACACTTCTTGAGGCCAGTAATATCCGTTACTGTCATAAAAATCAGTTCCTGTCGCATTGCACATTGACGGAGCAGACACGCCTTGAATAGCGACCATATTTTCATTGGATTTCCACTAGCTAATTCATGAACAACTCTTCGAGCACTATCTTGGTTAGTATTTAACCGGGAGAGTTACTAGATCGCCCACTGATATAATATTCTTTCCTGCAAGTTTATATTGCAAATCTGTACTCATATTCTGTCTCAACATAAAATACAAATCATGACTAAGTGCGAGTGTCGAATCCAACAAATCTGAATAAAACTCGAGAAAACTTTCTTTGGATTTTTGCTTTCGAGCAGCGATAGACTGACGTATCTCGAAATCCGTCCTTCGATCCTGAAATTTGGTTATCATTTCCTTTTTTAATTCTGACCATTCGACGTCACCTTTACGCTCTAAATATGACCAGTGCCATTCAAGGACATTTTTTCGTAATTATGCGCTAGTTATTTACTAATCTGTCAAAGGCTACATTGTTGGCTCCAAATAACCTTTCAACGCGGTACAAAAACCGTTCGATTGGTTGACTGGTAGGAGAACCATCGAAACTGATACTCCACTTATGGAGTCCAATGGTGTGACTAAACTTTTCTGGTAAATTTATATCAGAGGTTACTGGATTTTTCGTTTTTGTTTACATTCTCGGAGTACTCATATTCGGGTTCAGTATATTTGGTGAAACTCAGGGACCCGATAGATCTATTTGAATATTATCCTTTTTATCTCTTGTAATTAGTTCTGGGCGAGATCGAGAAGGAGACGAAATAATCTGAGACGAGGGAATCATCGGTGCTTGACCGTTTTCTTTGCATACCGGTTCGTTTTGTGATGTGACGAGTGCTGCCGACATTGTATTCGATAACCCTTCCGAACCCGACTCTCCTGATTCATCAAGCTTTTCATCATTGGCCGAAGTTACTGGTATTGCCTCACAATTCGATTTTTCGAAGTCATTAACCGACCATTTGTCATCCAGTAGAGATTTTATGGCTTCTCATAATTTATCGCACGCCGTAAGCATTTCAAACGATTGTGGTCGATATGTGGGAGATGTATTAAATAACAGTTTAAATCGTCCCCTAAAATGCAAAATCCGTGAATGTAAAAAAAATAATTTATCTTTACATTGGTCTGGGTGTAATAGGGCAATTTATTGAACCTGCGGTTTCAGTTCTCGTAGTTTAATAGAACACAGTTCAAGTTCTTGTTGCGGAGATTTTCGTGCCGATAAATGCGCTTTGTGAGGTGAGTTAACAGTTTCTTTAAATTCATTTGTTAGCGCTTCATCTCAAAGTTTTAATTGTTCGTCTAGAGACCCCGTTATTCTCCGAATGACGCATTTAATTTGAAGCTCGTCGATACTCAAAAAATTTGGATCCATTATTTTTACGCAATTTTTTTATTTTTAAGTTAATAGGCGGAAAGAAAGTATTGTTGATTATTAATCTTTTGAAAAACCAAATATAATTCTAATAAATGAAAATTATCCTTGATTTAATCAATCTTTAAATAATAAATTATAGGTATATTGTTATATTTTAATTACCAGAATAATAATGATTATTCCATTGGTGATTGAGTGATTGATTGATTGATTATGAGTGCACGGCCAAGCATTATAGCAGGATCTCCCGGATTCCCGGGCCTACACCGTACACCCGTATATACATAACAAAAATAAAGGATAGGATAGGATTATTAGTTGGGGCAGACTCGACCCGGTTACAGATGCCAATGCGATCGATAGTTAGTAAATTATTAGTACAATATATAATAAATAGGTTAGCATAAGACAGCACAATCTAACTTCATTATTAGGTGATCACTTCTCTGGAATCCAGGACCGGATACTCAGGACTTCCTAAATTTACAACAGGACTTAAAAAAAATTATTATTAAACCCCTGTCCGCATTTCATTAATTTACCTGATAAAATATTTAAGAAAAATTTAAAATAACAACACTTATTTCCTTATTCCTGGTCCTTTTATATTCAATTAAATAATTATTACTTACTGCAATAAGAATTAGCATAAACATTAAACCATTTAAACATAAAATTTAAATTAAAACTAATCATCAATTTTCTACCGATCCAGAAAAGATAATACATAATTATAGATTCAATTATTTTATAAAATTGATGTAAAGTGATTTAAATGATAATGTTACAGCACCACAACACCTAGACTTATCAATAAAATTAATACAAAAAATTCACAGGCGACTCTGAAAACTAAATTTAATTAATAAAACACCATAATACCAAATTTTATTACTTAAATGAATAATTATTATAACAGGATTAGTGAATTATTAGTAAAATAAATGATAAATGATAAACAGGTTAGCAGAAGATACCACATTTCAATTACTTGATTAGATGCTCGTTCCTCTGTAATCCAATGCCAGAACTCAGGATTCTTTAAATCTAAATCAGGTCATCAAAAATTATTATTATTATTAAGGATTTAATTTTACTAATCTTGTTGACATAATTAAGATAAACAAAAATCAATATCTACGAAATTTATTACTTATATACTCCATAATACTTCAACTCAGTTTATAGACATATTACCCTGCAAAAACAAGCATGCAAAGTAAGTAAAATATTAAATCAATGAAAGGAACATTTTATCTGTGTACCATATCAGTAAAATTGTTGTTTGTTTGTGAAAACTGCAACCTAAACTTCAATAAATCCATTAAGTTAACTAATTAAGTTCAATAGATTTAGCATCTTGATTTGCTTTTACATAATTTCCATGGCATGCATAAATAAATATGTTAATGTGTTGCAAACCAAATCTCAACTCAACTCAACTCCAAATTAGTATTTATTTACATAATTTAGTTAATTTATAATCTTATAATATTAATAAAAATTAATTAAATATAATTTAATGTAGTTTATAACACCCTGTAAAAAAATAAATCATACCTAAATATACTATTTTATATGTATTATATGTATATGGCGGTTTCCAATTCGACTCAAATTTACAAAATATAAGAATCTTATACAAAGTATAAGAATTCTATTTGAGTCGAATCCACTAAAATTTTCGTTGTGTTTGTATAGTTCATATTTTATCAAGAAAACCATGGTTGTCTCATGAATACAAAAAACACAGAGAGAGAAAACTTCTAAACCACCAACACACATTGAAGGTAAACATTTTCTACCATCTTCCATGTGCGTAACAGGAGACATATCATGTTTCATTATAATATAATATACTATAATATACACACACAAATAATACCCTTACAGTTAACATACAAACATTCCTGTTCAATGTATCAAGATACATATCATGTTTCATTATAATATAATATACTATAATATACACACACAAATAATACCCTTACAGTTAACATACAAACATTCCTGTTCAATGTATCAAGATACAGGAAAATATTTGTGACGACTATATCAAAACCAACCAAAATGTCCCTCTGTTTTTGTTGTTGTTTAAATATTATACGACAAAAACCAATAATAAATAGTACGTTTTGTTGATAAGATTTGCGTAAAGAGCGAACGAGACGGCTTGTAGAAACATTTTGTTGGTTTTGCTATGAATAAAGCTTCAAGAATATATTTGTGTCGATTGTACATAAAATAAAACACAAAAACACATTCAAGTAAGCGTAAAAATAAATGCAGATATGAAATTAACTACGACATATGTATATCAAATTAAGTTAAAACAATTTTAATACGATCCAATTATTAGAATTTAGTAATTAATTTCCATGTACAACCGCACAATAAATAAAATCATACACTTAATCAAGAAATCAAGAATTTGATTTCTTTATCTATAAATAAATATGAATATATCCATAAAACTTCAACTTCGTTTATAGACATATTACCCTGCAAAATCAAGCCTGCAAAGTAAGTAAAATTATAGATCAATGAACGAAAATTGAAACATTATTCTCCTACAAAATTTATCGGTGTACTATATAAGTAATCCTAACGTTTGTGTGTGAAAACTGCAACCTAAACTTCAATAAATTTCATTAAGTTTATAATTAAATTCAATATATTTAGCCTTTCGAAATTTTTTTACATAATTCCACGTTGTTCATATTCGTTTAATCGAAATTTGGCATACATAAATGAATACGTCATTATGTGTTGCAAACCAAATCTCAACTCAACTCAAATCAAGATTTCCAAATTAGCATTTTATTTATATAGTTTAGTTAATTTATAATTTTATAATATTAATTAAATTAATTTAATTCAATTTAATGCAGTTTGTAATACACTGTCAAAAAAATTAATCATACCTATATAAACTATTTTATATGGAATATATAAGGCGGTTTCCAATTCGACTCAAACTTATTCGATTATACGAAGTACAAGAATCCTATTTGAGTCGAATACACTAAAATTTCGTTGTGTTTATATACAATAGTCCATGTTTTATCAAGAACACCATAGTTATTTGATGAATACAAAATATAAAAAGAGAGAAAACAACACCAACATACAAATAACAGAATTTTATATACTAAACCACCAACACACATTGAAGGTAAATATTTTCTACCATCTTCCATGTGCGTAGCAGGAGACTTATCATGTTTTCATTATATTATACATATATAGATAATACCCTTATAGCGAACACACAAACTTTCTTGATCTATGTATCAAGATACAGGAAAATAATTGTGACGGCTATACCAAAACCAACAAAAATATCTCTCTATCTTAGTACAATTTTTTGATAGGATCTATGTAAAGAGCGAACGAGACGGCCTGTTGGTTTTTGTTGGTTTTGCTTTGTATCATGTTTCAAGCATAAATTTGTGTCGATTGTACATAAAATAAAACACAAGAACACATTCAAGTAGGCGTAAAAATCAAATCAAATATGAAATTAACTACGACGTATGTCAATTTAAGTTAAAATCTATTTTAATACTATCCAATTATTAGATTTTAGTAATTGAAATTGAATTCCATGTACAATCACACAAAAGTTAAAATCATCCACTTAATAAAGAAATCAATAATTTTGATTTCTTTATCTATAAATATAAAACATTGCCTGATAAATGCATCCCGGTGGATTAATTATTATTTCACTTATACTATAATTATTATTTCACTAAAACTATAACACTAATTATTATTTCACTAAATTTCACTTTAATTACTATTTTACACTATATAAATAAAACAAAAACAAAAAAATAAAATCAAATTAAATTTTTGAAGAGGATAGAAAAAACACGTCTATCCTCTTTGAAGAACATTTGCTCACCCCCAATAAAGATTATTCCATTGGTGATGATTACAAATGACATGAACCTACAGTTATTCAAATATTTGAGATTGATGGCATGTGATAGTACTAATAAAATTAACTGAAATTCAAAGCATATCTATTATTCTTCTTAACATTCATGATTAATAGCAACAACACTAAAAATAACTGGAATTCATGTTTGTATATTAGAACAATAAACTATTTACGTTATCAATTTTAATCAAGCACCTAAAATTAACATTCTAGATCAAAATAATTTTGAAAACACGTCTTAGTGGAAAATAAGTCTGGTCAAACAACCTCGATCACAATGGATTCAATGGAAGCAATATGAATTCACACACCAAAATCATTAATCACAGGAAAAAATTGAAAAAGAAAAAAACTACTAAATGGCCGAAACTGAAACAGTATGCTTTGACAAGTACAGTACCAACATTTAAATCCAAATGTCCAAGGACAGAATAAATGCGTTGTAACGGCCTTTACCACTATTTCAATCACACAAAAAAAAAATAAAATATCACACCATAATTATCATCATAAATTAAATTTACCCTCAAAATCCGATACATTTTGGGCACCACTGTAACAGTCTTCTAACCACAATACAAGAATGAACCAGAAGCCTGCTGCAGACTCCCTTGTAGTTACCCCATAGCATAAATCACGAATTATTTTAATAATTACCAACATCATGTACGCCTTAGAAATAAAATGATTCATGTGCTTCATGAGGAACCCCCAAGTCATGTATGAAGTCGGCTCTATTAACAACTGTATCATAAGGAAAGTATTTCTGAATTATCGGTGAGCGTTTTCGAAAAACTGAATGCATTTTACTATCAACGGCCAAACGAAACTTCAGGCATCGGGAAAAAATCCAGTTTGTAGGTTTTCATTAAAGATGAAAGCTAGATCAGCACTTAAACTCTTGTTCTCATCCAGGAGGGAGAAAACATTGTTCTGGTTAAATTCTATTTTATTTTGGCAGTTGCCGGCCTAGCACAGGATGACTGTAATGGTTCGTAAACTGATTCAAAAAAAATTCACAAATAGGTTGCAAATATCCAATAACTGATTGGCTGGCAAAACCATATCATTTTTTTACAGTTCATAAAACTCCAAAATTTTTTCGGGTTAGAGGTCAATTCCTCTTCAATCTGTAAGATATAATTATATTATATAAAAAGTAATTTAAAGTCTTAAACTTCTTGCTTTTTCTCGCTAAATTAAAAGCTGCATAAAACTTCTTGCCATGCATCTTGTATCTTGAATGTAGTTTATTATGATTGCTTGCTTTTTATTAATGGGATGAACTTTTCTACACCAGGCCTGAGTCTGTTATTTAACTAGCCCCGTGATTCAAAAAGTTCCAATCCGTGTTCGTAAGTAATTTAGCGAATTTAGTACAATGTAGACACATGCTGGAAATGCAAATTAAAATTACTCTGAGACTAAATCCGTAACCCCGTTTGGTTATTATTCCGCTCGCAGTGATACCTTTTTGTACAAATACTCGTACATACAAAAAACAAAAACAAAAAAAATTCCAAAGTGGAATGATAACCAAACAAGTATTTTACATTCGGACGTAGAAAATTAAATCCATTGAATTGGTTGCCGATGATTAACACCCTCCCAGCCTAAATCCTTGGAATGAACAGGATCAATTGGTAATGGAGTGCTCTTCGTAATATCACGTTTCGAATTGATTGTGGATTATTAACAAATGTAATGGAATAAGTTCATTAAATATTGAGTTGTTGAGTGCAATTAATATCTATCCACCCCTGAGATTGGTGCAATATGCAAATGTTGTTGTACCTATTATGAGAGAGTTAATAACTCCAATATCATTTCCATTTTAAAAATGCACTTGAAAATTAATTTAAATGTTTATCAAAATACTTAGGTAAATGGAAATACAAATATTATTTTAGTTTTGGGAAAAAAAAATTGAAAAACTTTTTTTTGGGTTATGTTATTTAACGATAAAAGGCGATTTACAATTTTTTCCTTTTCATAAACTACGTATACCGACCTAAATATATGTACATATATAAAAGAAAATACTATAATACTTTAAACAAATTGCACGCTCAATTTTCCGCACTCATTTCCAAATATTCTTGGTTATTTGTTATATACTTTGCGAAAACGTTTTCAAAATTCAAATCCCTTGACACATCACATATTCTACTGCCGTATCGCACCATTACAAATTTCGTCTGTAAATAAAAAAACAAAAATTGTTATTGTTATCTATATCTAGCAGACAAACAATTGAAATGGAATAGGTAAATACCAAAAAACAAAAAAGAGTAGGTTCGCTTGTCAATTGAATAATTTTCATTTTTCCTCATTTTCCTTTTTATTGTTATGTACTGCACTGTACACACATAATATACATAATTTTTGATTGATTGATTTGGAAATAAATTCAATTTGAGAAGCGTGATGTTTGTTTATAGTTATACTTACAGAGTACATTGCACATAATGTATAAAATGGATTATTATACGGCAATTTATTCTTCTTCATAAAAGCTTTGGAAAGAAAATTCTAATTTTAGGAACGAATATTAGCAATATATCCTATCCGCTTAAATTCTCCCACCTCTCCAAATTTTAACATTATTTTCCTTATTTTATTTTTTTTATTTTATTGTACGTTAATTAATTTTCCAATTTTCCAATATTTACGTATCGTACCAGACAAAAAATTGAAAAAAAGCAATCCATTACACATACATATAAATTATACATTACGAATCGGCAGATTACATTCGAAATATCGCTTTTTTATTGTAGATACGCGGGGTACATGATTCCTATTTACCTACCTGGTAAATGGCGATTAATTTTCATTTGAAATTTTTATAAGAATTCGTTAGATATTAGAAAATTGATTTTTATGTTTGTTTTATGTTCTGGTCCCATTTTTTACCGGCTATATTGGAGGGAAAAATAAAACAAAATCAATGAATTGAGTTTTATGGAGTATGGAATGATATGGCCCTAAACTAGCAATAAATATTTGTTGTTAAAAATATTTCAATACCAAACAATTCTAAGACATATATATTTTCTTATATTCATTTCAGTGTGTTGCCTATATGAGTTAGTGTTCTCCAGAGGGCAATTAAACTAAGAAACAACAACAGTATGTCATGTCAGAAAACAAGCCCACCGGCAAGTCCCCGTGCACCGAAAATTCAACAACAATCTTGGGACGATTGTGGTACACCGCCCATCGATCTGTTTGATCCAAATAATGATGGTCCGCCCCGTTCACCCAGTCGTTTTGATTCGTCACAGCAACAGCAACAACAGCAACCGCCAAAAAGTCCAAAATCACCAAGGTAAGAAAAATTTTTATTCTTTCGATGATTAGTTGTTTCCCGGCTCATTTTCATGTACCATTGCTAATTTTCTGTTTTGTTTGTTTAATTTAATTTACAGAAAATTTGATAAAAAAATAAATATTTATTTTGAACCGAAAAGTCCTACTAAATCACCAAATCATCGCAATTTTGATTTTTCTAATATAAATGAGCAACAACAACAACAACAACAAAATCAACATCAGCAACAACAACAATATCCACCTCCACAACGTTCACCAAAGGCGCACGATGAAAAAAATTCAAAGTTTGCTAATCGTAATGTTTTTCCGATGCGATGCGGTAGCAGCGGTAGTATAACATTAAATAGTTGTCCAAATGGAAGTGGAAGTACTCAAAATTTGAGCGGTGGCGGTGGTGGACTTCAACAACAATATAGCGATCCGCAAAAATCACCGAAATATTATGACCGCAGCCCAAAATCACCACGAAAATTTGACTACGAATCGATTAGTCCGAAACATGAAAAAGGTAAGAGAATATTTTTTTTTTCGCTCCTCCCTCCAATCTCAATCATTACGGAATCGAAAAAATCGAAAAAATGTTACCCTACCACATCGAAAGATTATCAAATCGTATATATAGGATATATTTATAGATAGGAAAACAATTTTCTGTCTCTGATAACGCTGATGCGTGGTGGGGGGTGCTAAATGCGATAAAAGTCAATCAACAAAAGTGGAAAAATTTAAAAACAATTAATTTAGACAATTAAAACAGCAAGTGTTTTATTATTTTGCGCCTTGTTTTAAAACTAATCTGATGTCGATTCATTTTTATTTGTTTTATTTTATTTAATCTATTTCCTGTTGTGAAAATCCATTAGAAAACTATATTGTGTTTCTTTTATTATCCAGGCAAAAAATTCGAATATATCGATATGAAATCAAATGATTCTCCATCCACTGATCCATATCAATCATCATATTCGAAGCAAACCACCCCCAAACCATATTTTCACCAAAAAAAACATTCATCGTTGGAGACGCGATGCGGTAGTTCGGGTAGTAATAATGGTTCAATATCAACGCCACCACCACAAATTTTAGAAACATTTAGCTATGAGAAACGAAACTCAGGTGCAGCCGAATCAACCATATCAACGATAGATTCGGAGCCGACAACGGCATTGATTAGTTCGAGTTCAGGAATTGGTAGTGCTAGTATTAGTGGTAACGACAGTGAAGGGCGACGGGGCAGTATTGTACAATGCGATATTGAAAGCTACGAGCTGAAAGAAAGTGGAAAGCGATTTGAACGAAGACGACGCCATGCCATTAATATTACCTCAAATCCTGGATATAATGTAAGTTAAAAAAAAACGAAATCTATATATGGAATTGTTTAGTTTATAATCAAATTATTTTTCTTCACACCTGCAGGCATTACATAGTTCTCATTCGACGCTAGATCGTACTTGTTCGGATGGTGTGATGTCGGTTAAATGTCGTAAATCAACAAGTGATTTAACCGATGTGTCCGAATCAAATACGCCTGTTGTTGCCACACCAAAGCGACGTGGCAGTTCTAAAGGTGGTCTAGCATATTTGGCAAGTCGTCGAAGTTCACGCGAATCAATAAAAAGTGCGATTTCGAATGCATCAATATTTTCGAATGAAGATATTGGTCCGCTAGCATTTCAATCGTCGACACGGGGCCGACAAAGGCGGACTTCTAATTTTTTGGAATTACCAGGTATGTGGAGATACTACATATATACATTATTATACATATTTTAATTAGATTAGTTGTCACGTTTAGATACAATATGTGGACTGGCATTTTCCATTGTTGTAATCTTATCGCATCAAAGTCGGTTTATGTGTATTTACATAAACAAACAAATATGATACATAAATATTGATTGATTAAATAATTTCTTATGTTAATAAAAACAAAAAACTAAATTAAATTATAAAATAATGATATTATCAGGTTACGATATCTATCTTTAATTATAAAATAAAAATGGAAAAAATCACTGATGTCATTATTGTGTCAAGTGGTATTATATTGTTTGTAGGGGCGATGAGGTGACATGTGTCAAGGCGTGAATTATGTGTGGTAGGCATAATATATAGGTAGAATTTCAATTAATAACATTGTAGGACTAAATTTCATTATATTGTATAATACTAGACGCGTGTAGCTACGCGTGCCGAATCAACAGTGCAGTTCATATGATTAGATTATCACACAAATGTAATACGTAATAGTATTAAAGCCATTTCTGAGTTTTAATGTTATTTCGGATATATGGAAACCAAACTTTGTTTTGTAATGCATAGATCGATGGAACCTGTTAGGGGGGATATTATATTCAAACCAGTCTCTTGCCAATATACTTGAGTGATGAATTGTGAATCGCTTCCTGAAATTTAATTAAGACGATTTGACAAGCCAAAAGTTTGTAGAAACTAGGGAAGGTGCTTACCCAGAGAATATGACGAATACTTTCACAGCACACACATAACACCAAATCGTGATATTTTTATACTTGTTGTACACATTGAGAGCAACTTAAACGAATTTTCCTTCTAAATTATTACTAAAATCGGGAAGAGATTTGCTTGCAATTGAAAATAAATGCCATTAAGTTTAAAGATAATTGCGTTTATGAAGTTTATGCTAAGTTAGAACTAAATCAACAGAATATAATTATAGTAAACGTGAAAATAGGAAAATTTAGGCGAATAAATAAATAATTTTAAAACTTTTAATAATTTTGTCTCTTTAAGAGTTGCTGAACATATCCCAAGTACACTTATTAATGGAGGTTGCGGAATGGTTTTATTTGTTCTGCAGCTATTTTCACCACATCGTCTATTTGTCCGCGTAACCATATCCTCGGTGGTTTTTTCCTTCATGTGTTTCTGTTGATTTACGTTTCCTAGTGTTGGTGGTTTTGCTAATCGTGGTTAACAATACGGTAGTGGTCTCGTTAACCAATTATGTGCCTTGTTTTTGTATGGGAGAGGTGCTAATTTTGTCACTGGCCGTTTTATAAGGGCCCTTCCGGGGCCGCGGAGTGTTGCTACACGAACAATTCCATCTTGTCCCGGGTGAGTTTGTACAAATCGTCCAGTTATCCAATTTTCAAATCTGGTATCTTCGTGGTCCATTTTGCTCGTTGTTGTAGTTGATGCTGATGATGTGCAAAAGTCCTCTTTCATTTTTTGGACCAATTTCCATCGAGTCATTGAGTTTATGTTGTTGTCTGAAACTCTGACTTCAGGTTGGCGTTAAAACGGTCGGATCACTTGGACCGTTGGTCATTGGTGAAATTGGTCTCGAATTAAGGTAAGCCTCTATTTGACTAGTTAATGTTGTTAATTCCTCGAACGTCAAAGTTGCCTCTCCTACCACTCTTTTAAAATCATATTTTACTGACTTTACTGCGGCCTCCCACAATTCCCCAAAATGCGGTGCTCCCAGTGGAATAAAATGTCATTTAGTGCCATGTTCCGTAGTAGAACTTGCAATGTTTGAAGTTATTTGTTCTACTAGCTCCTAATTTTGCAATTCTATTGTCTTACTAGCACCAACAAAGTTAGTACTATTTAGGGCATCCAATACCGGTATACCGGAAACCGAAATACCGGTGTACTGACCATTTTTATCATGAGATATCAATACCGGTATTTCGGTATTTACATTTTTGTTGATTATTCGCCCAATATTCATTGAATTAGTACATTCCAATGTCCTGTTGATAACGACAAAAAGAATTCTTATAGAAATTCTAAGTTCAGCAAGAGTAACACAATATATCAATTTTTATTTTGTGAGCGTTGGAACAATCTAACCGTAGGATTCGTATGATTGATGTTTCACTCGACAAAAAACAAAACTGAATAAAAAATAACACAAACGACGATCGCTGTTTCGACGATTCCACTATCTGTAATCTTAGATACAAAATTTGAAGAAATAGCTTACTTTTTATGCTGGAACGCTTTTAGAAATTAAGAAATAGCATCTTAAAAGCTCTGATCAAAGTCAAATCAACTATTAGCTTTACCGAAATAGAGTTCCAGAGTATAAAATCAATGGTTGCTATAATTTTACTAGTCAAACCGGCTGTGCAAGCGTCTTCTGTCAGCTGAGGCTACCCTGGCACTCGTGCTTCAACATTTGCGAGAAGGACCATTAGCTGACCGAATGAAAACCTCTTTGGTACTGAGAATCATAGAAAGACGAACTTATCTTATCTTTTGCAATATTTGTGCAAAGGTAAGCAAGTCCAAAACATTTTTAACTCGGAAATAGTTAATATAACTGTCCATCTTATACAAGAGCTTTCTTCAACCCCAGCTCCAGATGAAGCTTCATACTCAACATCAAAAAGTGATGTTGATAGTGAAGCCCACGCGCGAAGGGAAATTTTTATCGTTAAGATTGCAAGAACGGCTTGATGTTGCAATCAACAATGAGGTCAATAAGAAAATTGCACAAAAATTAAATCGACGTTTGATGATGTTATTATGTACATATATTATTTAAACGTGCGTATAATATATTAAACCCTCCGTTAGGCACACTCCTTTTTGTTGGTCGTTTTGATGTGAAACTAGTGACCATTTGATCCATGCAATCGACGCCTGCTTTATTTGCATTAAAATACAAAATTGCTTCGGGTTTCATTGCTTGGCCTTGACAACATTTTGTGTACGGCATGGTGGAAAGCAAGTTCACACATTTATTCTTTTTTGGCACGTAGCTGCAAATTAAAACCAACGTGAAATCCAAAACAAAATGAAAGAATAGGACGACAGGGATGATTTCTAATTTCATCAGGAATACATCTTTTATTGGATCGAACGGTGTCAACGAATGCTAGACCAAGTTGGGCCAGTCGCTTAGCTCCTTCCAATGTGGTGAAGAAATTGTCAGCGATAATTGTACTGCCGCTGTTTTTGTACGTTTTTGTGAGTTGTAACATAACAATTTCGCCTTGATTCACTTCACGTTCAGCTCCTTCTTCTCGATCACCAAATTTTCATTCATTATTTCGCTGGTTTCGATGGTATATATTGAGTGAATCAAGTTTGCCACGGTATGGAAA
Source organism: Tipula vernalis (assembly GCA_958295665.1). NCBI lineage: Eukaryota > Metazoa > Arthropoda > Insecta > Diptera > Tipulidae > Tipula > Tipula vernalis. The sequence goes on from OY282559.1 coordinate 262,354,738, forward strand.
CAGCTGTTCATCAATTGTTATATTCGCATGCGGGCTATAGTTCTTGGCGAGGTTTTCATTCAAATAATTCCATATGTCACGAATTGTTGCGGCTTTGTCAATTAGCAAACGATAAGGACGTGTTCGCCCATCATAAAACCGAATAAATCGTGTTAATGCACGGAATTGTTGATGAGACATTGGTGCTCTGAATATGGGTAGACCATCTGTACGTCACAAAACGTCTGACTTTTGCATATTATTATGTGAACACCACCAGCCAAAACTGTTCCAATAAATGCATCCAACTTACTTTCGGTACATCCTTTCAAATTTTTTGTTTTTTTCGTTTTTTATCAGGTCTAGCCATATTCATTCACAATATTTTATGTGGAAAATTTCTTGAATACTTCAATTGGAATAGAATTTTGTTCCTTGGGTCCAGCTCGAAAACGTATAATATTGTGTTGACGCAGACGAATAGCAGCATTTGGTTCCTTTTTATTCCATTTTGTGCCATTTTTACCATACAAACAATCTTCAGCAGTACTCTGCTGTTGAGTTTCGGACTGTATTTCCTCTTTGTCATCATCACTGGTAAATATTTCATTTGGTTCGATGACCATTTCGTTCCCAATATCAGAAGAATCGTCTTCGTTTGGCACATAATCTGTATCATAATCATCGTTTTCGTCAGCGAATGGATCGATTTCTTCGCACTCTTCAGCAGCGGTTTTTTTACTTCATCACTCATTTTGAAAAAAGCGAACAATCATAAGAATTTTGCACGTAAAATATGTTTTATTAGCACTAATGTGTTGTGAGTTCAAATTTCAGCGTTCGCTAGTCAACTGATCTGATGCGAATGAGTATAAAAGAAATAACGCAAACGTGAATCTATACATCTGCACATGTGCACACCCACTCACTGTTACCAGAATAGAAAGAGAAGTTTGTATAGAAAACAACAAAGAAAACGTCGAAAAAGTATCGCTCAATAGTATAAGCACACACATTTATGTGTGTAAATGCGCATATGTGCATCTGGACTGAACACTTACGTTTATGTGTACAGAGAATGCTGATAGAATACTAATGGCAATTTGAATGTTAAATTACCAATAAATAGTAAAAAATGTGAAAAATTCCATCAACTTACATATAAAATGTATAGGGGGTCTGACACACACATCATAACACTATTATAATTATCCTTGTATATGTGTTCGGTCCTGTTTTTTTCCATATATCGGTAGCTAATAAAATTTTAGGAAGGTACACGAAATTTCAGGTCGCTAGCTCAATTAGAAATATATTTAAGTCTGGCCTTAAAATTGTATAATAAAGTTGAACAAAACTCCTTTTTTAAATGTCCAATGTTTTTTATAAGTGTTAACTAAACAATACTGGTATCCCGGTTTTGTTGTCAAGTAATACCGAAATAACGGTATTCATATTTTGGACAGATATTAGATGCCCTAGTACTATTGTCGCAAACAATATTGGAACATATTCCTGTACGAGACACAAAAACGTTTGTATGCTGTCATGAACGCTTCGGTTGTTAAATCACTGACCATCTCAATGTGGACAGCCTTTGTTGCCACACAAACAAAAACTGCAAGATAGCCTTTATATAATTTATTATCTCTAAATTTTGATACTATTACCATGAATGGTCGAGCGTAATCAACTCCTGATTTCAAAAATGGTCGAGCAGGAGCTATTCTTGCTTCTGGTAAATTGCCCATCAGTTGTTGTTTAATGTTTTTACTGAATCGGTGACATCTCAAACATTTTGATATTTGTTGTCTGATAAGTTTTCATCCATTTATGGTCCAAAATTTTGTTCGGATGTGTGCTAAAGTTAACTGAGTACCGCCATGCATTGTTTATTTGTGACATTGTTGGATTTGTCCACGCGTAAGTCGTTGTTTTTCGTCGTTGGTTTTTCGCAAGTAACAAGGCACCACACAATTCTAACCTAGGGATTGTTAGTTTTGTTTTTATTGGTGCGAACTTTGTTTTTGATATTAGTAAATATGGTCGGGCTGCAGCATTTGTATCATCTCGTTGGTGACAATATATTACAGCTGCATATGCATGTTCGGATGCGTCGCAAATTCCATGTAGTTCGATAGGCGAATTGTTTAAAGTTTTCACCTACCGTGGTATTTTTATTTGTTCTAGCGCAGGCAATTAATTTTTATAAGTGTTCCATCTCATTGATATTTATTGAGGTAGTGGTTCATCCCAAGATAATCCTATTAACCCAAAGGATCAAATAATTGTGACACCTCGACACCTCGGATAATAATTTCGTTTTGGTGGCGATTTCGGTTTTTTTCTCTTTTATATTTATTTTGAATCCGAAGGTATCAGTGTGAGGGTTCTAAAATATGCCCAGAGTCTTTATAGTTTCATCTAGTTTGATGTCCAATGTACCGATTTCTCGTGATTTGAATGGTATCTGTTGTAAAAGATCTGTGTTGGTACTAGCCCATTTCCGTAGCTGAAATCCTCCTTTGTTTAGCAATGCAATTACTTAACGTTGCTGTATGTACGCTTCTTTAACAGAATCACTGCCGCTTAGTAAGTCATCCACATAGAAATTGTGTAAAGCTATATCGGCTGCTATGGGAAACTGTTTTCTTTCATCATTTGCCCATTGTTCTAACGTCCGGATGGCCAGATATGGGGCACTCGCTGTTCCAAGGGATACAGTGGTTAATTGATATTAACGGATTGGTTCATTCTCGTTTTCTATTCGTATTTGACGATACATTTTATCGATGTCTGCTGCATAGGCCACGCTATGTTTTCTCCATCTTAACAGGATCGAAATCAATTCCTCCTGTAATGTTAGCCCAACCACCTGTTGATCGTTGAGGCTCTTATTGTTACTTGTTTTAGCTGATGTATCGAAATAACACGTAGCTTTGTAGTTGTGCTGCTTTCTTTTACTAAGCCCCGCGAAATCTTTCCAACTCAAGATGTCCCCATAGAAATGGGGAATTTGGTAATCGGATATCTATTGAGTTGAGTTTTGGTTGTTGATGATTCTCAATCTCCATTGTAATTTCAATTACAATAGTCGTATTTCCATGAGAATTTTAAAACAAAAATTGCTCGCGACAGACGAATTAAATAATTCTAACCAAAAGTTTGAATTATTTAATTCATTCCTAATTTTAGTTGTACCACCTGACACCAGATGCCAAATTGTTCTTTCTCTTTGTTGTTTTATTTGAATTCGAAAAAATAATTCGCGACTTGTTTCCATGAGAAAAAATAATTCGATTTAATTTTTTCTTATGGAAATACAGCTAATATCATCATGTTCTCGCTTAATGTTGTCGTAGTAATTTTCCACGAAATATTTTGAGTTGACTTCATCTTCTTCTGAAACCTCTATGTTTATTTTGTCGTCGTGGTCCATGATTTGTTCCATAAGTTTCAAAACAAGTTTTAAGGCTTGTTTTGATTTTTTTTGTGCTAATGCATCTTTAGCTGTGTTTATTTCTCTGTATAGCGCCCCCATCTTTATGTTTTGCAGCTTCATACTTAACATAGCTAAGGATAAACTTTACGAGTGTTCCGCTGATGTTGTTGGTGTCGGTGTAAGTGGTGGCCAGAAACGGAGGATTTGGAATCTTGTTAATGGCAGTTTTACACTACTTGGGACCCATTAATAAGCACTGCCAGAGATTTTGGCAAGGTTCGGCTATATACGTACATAGGTCATATAAGCCAAGGTGTGGGGCATATTATCCAGAATTTTTTTTTTTCGAAACGGGCGATTTGGAATCTTGTTAATGGTAGTTGTACACTTAAAATATTGATGAAGGATAGGGAATGTCTGTTAATATTATAGATTCGACCTAGATACGACACCTACGTAGTCGATAGTTTGTAAAATTATTTATGATAAATTAGTTAGGACAAGATAACACAACTTATCTACGTGATTGGATGCTTGTTTTTCTCTGGATCCCTTGGTCGGTTACTCAGGATCTCTAAACTTAAATCAAGACTTAATTAATTATTACTATTGTTTCTATCGGTGTTTGAGGGTAGGGTGAGATTTGGTGCCATCATCAAGTTACCAGGCGGTCATCCTAATCTGTACTAACCGTAGCAACTTGTGGTATTTCTCCCTTCTTGTTTACCGCCACCCCCCCCCCCACACGGAATTAATATCGTTATATAAAAAAACAATAAGCCACTCGGCACTAATATTATTATCAAAGAAAGTCAAATAGGCCACACGGCACTATTATTATTATACGAAAAAAATAATGAAGCCACACCGCATAGTTCATACATTCTATGGGAATTCCTGGTTTGGTGATTCGTATCGAAGGGTGCAGCGAACTCTGAGAGATGAACAATCCTTTGCCAAGCGTAAAGATCTTAATCATTGACGATCGGTTCTCGGCATAGAACATATTTTACTAGTTTCTTATTTGTATGTCTTCTATACCTTTTCAACTTCAAATTGGAAGTTATCATTTCAAAATTGGAAATAATCATTTTTAAATTTAAAAATAAAAAACTCACAGGGTACAACAATATTTATGATCAAAACTTTATTAATATATACAGTAAATTAAAAAATCATATCGACTAAATTTAAAACATCTGGTATGAAATTTTGAATACATGCAACATATTTAGCACAATTTGCAACAGTTAAATTTGGCAAATTCCGTTGAATAATATTTTCAAGCCTTTGTAAACGAAATTCGGATTGGGTCAAATCTATTGTATTTTCACCTGCTGAAATCTGTAGCATTTTAGTTGTTAAATTTCGTTTAATAGAGGCCTTGAGAGCCAACCAAGCAAATTCTATAGGATTTAACATTGGACTGTATGGGCCTAATCTTAATAACCGATGATTGATAAATTCACTTTCAAAATACAGCTTCAATAGACGCATGACACGGAGCATTATCAATTACCGTTACGACTGGTATTTGGTATATTGGTTAGAGCATTGCGTAAACAATTGCGTATGAGCTCATTCGCTTGCGGGGTTTTAAATGTTCCTATTCTTACTTCGTGATGAATAAGCCACACATTACCTATTAAAAATGATTTTTCCAATTTGATTTTGATTATTTCCATTTTAGAAATGATTTTTTCCAATTTGATATTGATTATTTCCATTTTGAAAATGATTATTTCCAATTTGAAAATGAAAAGGTATAGACTTCTGGTTGTCTATAATAATAAGAAGACCTGGCTCAGGATCCAAACCGACGAAGGATTTGATATATCTACCTTGAAAATATCGCGATTTCCTCAAAAACAATGAAGGAGATTTGGGCAAGATTCGGTTTCATGAATGACTTAATTGGTTTTTATCTGAAGTTTCATGATTTTCGAACCACTAATGATGAATAGCTCCTTATACCAACAATGCGCAGGTGTTATTCACCTCGGTGGTTTTTTTGGTTTTGAAATAATTTAAACCCATTTTTCAAGCATTGAAGTGGTTTATTCTGTAACGAAATATTCGTAGAAATTACGGTGTAACTCATTTTATTTAATTCTTTTTCTGAAACTTCGTTAGAATAATTTTTGGACGAATATCGATCTACCACGCGTTGACCAATATGTTTGAGTGACTGTGTAAATTTCATTTTTTTTTTCATATCGTCTTCACTGTATATGTTAACCTTCTTTTCCTTTTGTTGCTTCCTTTGTTTGGGGGTGTATACAATTTCGGAAAAACGAATAGAATTTAGGAGCAACAAAACTTTTTCGGTTAACAGGTCAACGAATCTTTCTATTTTCAAAAAAATTCTATTTGTATATTGCTTCTTAACCATATTAAACCAATTTTCAACATTGGAATTTGATAAACGTTCCTTAATGTTAATAAAATGAGAAAAACAAGTAAACCACAATGGTAAATAAGAAAAGTATTTCAAATAATATAAAATTTGGAAAATAATATTCGTTTTGAGGTCCTGGGTAGCGATTTTGGTCGCAATTTGAGGATTGAGTTGAGAATTACTGGAAGGCAATAGTATTGGTAAATTGTATTGGTGTCCAAAGAATAGAGAAAAACAGTAGAGAAAAACAGAGAATAAACATTTGAAAAATAAAAAAAACAATTCAGTGTTATCTCATGCGTACGAAAGAAATGTTGTACATATTTTTATTTCCTGTAATTTTCTGTAAAATTTAAAACTAACAAAATGGTAAATTGAATAATGATTTAAAGATAAATCAAAATTAGCTAAAAATGGAAAAGAAGTCAGAAAAATATTTATAAACTATAATTTTATTAATAATTTTAAATGATGAAAAGACATACGACGTACATCCTGCTTGCTTATCCCAAAATCACTAATTTACTTATATTTTTCACATTATCCTTCTTATTCGATGTTAAACAAAAAACTAAAAAAATGATGGGCGGTTTTGTTTTTGTTTTTTGTTTAACATGATCAAAACCAACACTAATGTAATACTACAAGCCTGATTCAGTTATGAAGCACGCAGATACCCTCTTACATTTAATACCTTATACTTGAAAGTGTTGGTGCGAAAATAGAATAAAAATACTCTCAACTAACTAATACCTCGAAAGATTAAAATAATATAATAATGTATTTTCTTTTCGCTCTCTCCTTGAAATAAAACGTTTTAGTACGTTTGTAAGTAGTAATTAGTACGTTTCCAAATCTCTTTCCATAAGGAATCGCTGTCTGTATCTGTATCGTATTCGGTTTGTTTATTTGGCTTGAATGCAATTCCACACCCTTTCTCTGGACTTCGTCCACATGTCGATAGATCAAACAGTTTATGATAAATTCGCCGTTTTATTTTTGAAACATATCAAAATGTGATTTTATATAGAAAATTATTCTGCTGTTTAGTATTTTCTTCATATTTCGAAAATAAGCTATTGCTATTTTCAGTTAAAACGATTATGATTCAAACCGCTATTCAAAATGAAAGCGTAATTTGTATGATGCAAATGGGATTCTAAAATAATTTTTAGATAAAGTGCTGCAGTGGAAATGGGATTATAAAATGATTTTTAGATGAATTTCTGAAGTGGCCAATTATGATGGCATTTGGTGATTTCTTATCCAACATTGATTAAATTCGATATATCTGACCAAAAATAGTGTTCACCAAAAAGAATAAAATTAATAAATTACACAAAATTTGTTGAGCACATGAATATTTTACATCTATCATTCTCAGAATTCGGTGATTTGACAAATACTAATATTTTCACGCGAAATACCGGGTACTTCGGCTAGTATTTTATATTTCGAACGTCGGAGTTTATCGGACTAGAATCAGTTTTAAGAAACACATCATATTGATAAAATGGGACTATCTAGTCAACGAAGCTACCATGGTAGTGTTACACTGTCTTCAATCAAAATTAACAGGGAAGATTAAAATGAGTCGGAGTACAATGGTACCTCTTGTAGATCTAAATTAAAAGATTTTTTTTTTTTTTTTTTAATTTATTTTAAATTGCACTAAGAGGAAAAGCAATATGGAAACCTTTATAACTAAATTAAATGTTATGTAGATTTCTATTATGCATAAAAACATCTTAACAATTATATATACTATAAATAACAAATGATAAAATTCATTTTTATGTAAAAAAAAATAAAAATAAAAATTTAAAATAATGTTTAACAATTCAGTGTAAAAATATTAAAATAATAAATATATATATATATATATATATATACAGTCAAACTTCCGTAATTCGAATCACTACTTGCCATCAATTTTGGTTCGATTTAGGGAAAATTCGAAATAAAGAAATTAAAACGAAAATAGTTTTGGTGCTTTTGTCAAAATATAAATACGATTTATAGAGAAATTCGAATAATAGAAGTTCGAATTATGGAAGTTTGACTGTATATCTATATACGAGTATGTATATATATGAGTTCTTTAACTCAGGAACAATTTTTATTGCATCGAATCCAGAATCTGCTTCAGTCATATCACTTCGATGTTTGGTCCGGTGCGGTGGTGTACATAAAAAAAAATAAAAAGGTTAACAAAATCTTAAAAATCGAGACGAAATATAATAATTCATTTGTATGTAAGGATTTTTCGATTGGTAATATCGCTTAAGGCATGGCGCTGGTCGTTAACTTTTCCTACGTAATTTTTCAAGCAAAACACTTGCTAATATTAAAATAAATATTAAAACTAGAAGATCCACAATCGCATTCATAATCAAAGTCAATATCTGTAGCATCATTCTTCCTTAGACTATCCATTGTTAAGTTAACCAATATGCCCTTTTGTTTCTTACATTCTAGAAACTTAACTTTTAGGTCTGCAGTATGTAGAATTTCTTGAAATATGGAAGACATGTGAAAAAGTATATAGTTTGTTTCATCTGATGCTACAGATAGCCCTCCGCGTTGAAGATAATTAAAATAGTGAGAATTTGTTATGGTTCCTTTATTGCTTAAATATATATCTTGACAGGATTGACACTTTATTCTATTTGCCGCCTTGTGAGCTGCGTACCCAGCTACGTAAAGTTTGGCATCACTGTCAATTTCTAAATTTTGAAGGTATAAATCATTATCCAAAATAACATCGAATTCGGTTAAATCAATCTCTTCGTACAGTGAATTTTCATTATTTGGTTGCAGCAATGACTTGTACTCATTTTTATTGTGGCCAAATATGTTATGCAATTTTATCTTTTTCTCGCATTCGACTACTTCTGTGTATGAGACTCTATAGCTGCAACCAGCTAACGAACGATATAACCTAAATCTACCTTCTAAATCATCAGTTTGGAACTTCCCGAGTAATACATAATCTACATTACAATGGGATAACGAAAATTTAATTAGATCAATAAACGTTTAAGTAGTAAGTTTGAGGGCATTAAAAGTACTCGTTGTTAAACAACCACCATTATTAACACTTGCGCTCGAAATATCGAGCCAAGACAAAAATTTTTCTAAAAACTTATAATTATTATCAGTCACCAATTTGATTGGGAGAGCAGATTCTATTCGTTTAAAAATACCCTTTAATATTCCTTTTGTATTGACTATATTCCAAAATGTTCTTATAATAACACAGAAGTCGGCAGTTTCTTTCATTTCATTAAACTGATACAATGTCCCAATCGTAGAATCGTGGAATAAGTTGTCTACTAAGGTAACATTTTGTCGTTCCAAACTTGTTGGATACACGGTTTTATGGTTCAATTTATAGGGTTTTGTAATTTGTATTGACAAATCATTCGACATATCAAATAATTTTTCAAAATTCGAAAATGATGCCTGCTTAATTGAAAAATCTTCGAAATCGGGGAAAAAAGATGTTCTGTTAATAGTAGTCAAATTAAGCCAATTGTTTCGAATATTTTTAAAAAGGTGAACCGAATCATACTGACAAAATATTTTAAAATCTGGGAAGTCCGGATTAATGAAATAATTAGCTACTGGGCAAAATCTTGCAAACATATTTAGATTAATTCGGTTGTTATCAGTAATAACAACTAAAACTTTAAAACCGAGTGCTTGAACAAATTTAATCACAGATTTTGTCATATCATATAATATTTCACCAGTAGCACGCAAAAGAGGAAATAGACGAACAATTTGTTTGAAACTTCCAAAAACTGACTTTATCATGAATGCCATTACCGTTCTGGCACATTCAGTGGGATCATTGACAGCTTGACCGACTATTTTATTGCTTTTATACTGCAAACTTCTCTCAATATAGATTTCATCTATCAAAAGGGCCACATATTTTTCTTGATCGGTAGCTGTTTTCGCAACGTGAGTTAAATAATTTTCGTCATTCTTTAATTGATTATAGTCAGGCGAAACGTGAAGGCGCGAAGAAATATGTCTTAAATAACTTGAGTGGGGCAATATTAAATATTTTTTTAAAATGTTGTATGTTGCTGCCGAATGAGCGTAAATTAAAAAAGCAAACACGATTGTCTCCGAATCGTATCTTGGTTTTACTTTATTTAATAGCTCAACCTGATTAATTATAATATCTAATTTACCGGTATGCAAAAAATTTTCCTGAACATCTCGAGCTTCTACTAAATAGTGTAATGCACGATCTAGTAAATGTTCACGGGTTTCGGTAATTTCATTAGTATCTTCGCGGAACTTGGAAAGTAAATCTGAAATTTGAGACCATTTTGAAATTTTCATGTTACTCGGCAGCATTTCTAAATTCTTAGAAGGTATTTTAATATTCTCAACAATAATCTTTACGTTAAGGCTATGGGAGATACATATTCTAGTCAAAATATTGCATCCCACGGCGTCAGAACTCTTTAACTTATAGAAAACCACTGTGTTGCTATTTTGATATATGAAATATTGTGACACGTCTAATTTTTCTCCGAATTGGCTTACAAATATTTCATAATTACCGATATAATCATCTAGTGGAACTATACTTTGAGTTTGTTGGTTTTGACCAAATAAATCTTCTGTCACCTTAAGAGAAAATGAATCTAATAAAATGGATGGTATGGCGTTCTTATGTAGTCTAATACGCTTAACCGTTTCACCTATAGGAAGCAAAGGGATACTAAAATTGTGTTCTCCAAAGTATTTGGCACCTAATTTGGCCTACCTATAGTATTTATACATTTTGATTTTAATTCCCTACAAGAGGGAAATTTAAACTTCGCTATCGTGGGATCTACTGATCTACAACTTAAAATGGAGCAACGTCGAGACATGTTTAATAAATAAATAAATAAATAAATTGTAAAAACAAGTAAATTTTAATAAAATAAAAAGATGTATATAGGGTATCAAGTCACTCAAGTGCACTTTAAAGAATCCTTAACCTAATATCACAGATTTTATAATAACTTATACTTAAAAAATATCACACATGTGCTTTTGGGTATGGACTGGGATTTTATCACAGCGTTCTATCACTAATTACGTTTAAGTTAAAAGTTAATTCTGCGCCAATTAAGTAATCTGTATTCTACACCAAACAAAAAACCTTACAATTTAAGATTAAAATACAAATTAAACGATTCACTTACCTGTTTAAATCACGAAAACGATTTATTTCAATTTTTTCTTCCCAACGGCTATTAACGGTGTTGACGGCTACTTACAATAGTTATCCCACTAAAAAACAAAAAAAAATTAATTTAGAAATTCTTTCTGAGGTTACAAATTGACTATTTTAAATGATTTAACAATTTTAATTCTTAATTACCTTGATCTTTATTAAATTTAATTTTAAAAAAATTTATTCACAACGGCCGAAGCAGCACACACCACCTTTTATAATGCACTTGCTTGCAATAATGCACTAATAAATAACCAGCAATTCACTAACAACGGATATAAAATACATATGTAATATGTAATATATGTATAATCTGTCATTTAAAAGAGAGTATGAATTACTTTTTTCATTATTATCTATACCAAGTTTTCTCCCCATAATTCGTTTGTTTAGTTTTTTTACAATTTGTATGTTTATTCTCACTCATTTATACATTATGTCGATCACCAATCCTTTCATGTATAAGCGCAAAATAAATTTATAAAATGGACAGTCAGGCTTGTAGTACATTAGTGTTGGTTTTGACATGATGCAAATAAGAGAGATAAAATGATACGAAAAAGAGGGATATAAAATATACTGTGGAAAATATAAGAATTAAATTAGTTATTTTGACTTAGTGTTAATTCAAACGCAGGAGAGGAAAGATGTACGTCGTGTTTCTTTTCATAATTTAATATTATTAATAAAATTATAGTTTATAAATATTTTTCTGACTTATTTTCCATTTTTAGCTAATTTTTGTTTATCTTTAAATCATTATTCAATTTACCATTTTATTAGTTTTAAATTTTACAGAAAATTACTGGAAATACAAATACTATATGTACAACATTCCTTTCGTACGCATGAGATAACACTGAATTGTTTTTTTTATTTTTCAAATGTTTATTCTCACATAACTCAAAAAAAAACAAAAAAGTTAAAAATATTATGAATGTGGCCGACGAAGAATGTATAGATTAAAAACCATTTATTTATGCTGCTTTTTGGTTTTTATATTGAAGATCATGAGCAATTTTTTTGATTGCGTATATTGTTTTGGATTTTTGTTAACGAAGTAAAATGAATGTCTCGTTTACAACAGCAATAGATAGAAAAACATGAATATCTCATGTTAAAAGATAGGGAAAAATAACTCAAGGCGAGCGGAAGCAACCAAAAGTTGAACCGATTTCACCCGCTTAGCTTATTTTTGATACTTGAGAAAACCAGAAGAGATACCATCATGAGAGAACCAGAAAGATACCATCATGAGAAAACACACTAATACAATAAAAATATTTGACGGCACACAATAGCAAAATGTATATTATACGCCGTGTACATATACAAAATTCTCAATCCTCAATCCTCATTTTGCGACCAAAATCGATACCCAGATATAATAGTTTTATTACATAGTTTCATTTTGTAAAATAATTATTTTGTATATGTTGCGATATTTTTTATAAAATGGACTTTGAGGATATCTTATTTTTTCACCATTTAACTTACAAAATATTAATTCATCAAATTCTTATTGATCTTCATTGTGGTTTAGAGAATTTTCGCCTGTGTTATAATTTAAACGATTGAAGAAAAAAAAGCTTCAATGACATCTTTTGTCACAAACAGTAGAGGGTCCTATTGGCTACACCTTTTGGCCAATTTTGAAGGCGGTTCGCTTGTTAGAATTTTTGCTACTTCGATAAATGACATACCTTCCTATAGTTAAAAATGAATAAACAAAATGAAAAAAAATCATTTCCTCGGCAAATCAGGATTACGGTGGCTAGCAAAAATTCTAACTCTCACTATAATCAAGGGTCACTATAATTCTGAGCAGAAGAATTTGTTTATTTTTTTTTGTTTAATTCATTTTTAACTATGGGGAGGGAACACATTTATTTTTTATTTTTTTTCCTTTATTTAATATTACAACTGATTTACAAATCATTTAGTAATTTATCTTTCTTAAATGAAGATTCACATTTGACGGGCAGTAGCCAAATGGTTACTCCCGTTTGAATTTACATAGTAATTATTTTTCTCTATCCGAATTAAATACAACTACCCAATTCCAAAGGTTTCTGCCTTTGAAGTCTTCTTACTGCATTGGTGGTATCCAACAAACTTCGTATGTCTGCATTTTGGTGCCGAGATATCCGCTGAATGTGTTTCTTCGCATGATTTTGTATTTCTTCACTTACATATTCCATGTTTAAGTCCCTATGGAGGTTATCATTTCTAATATACCATGGTGCGTTTACAATGCCACGCAGCACTTTGTTTTGAAAACATTGAATCATTTGTACATTTGTCTTCTTGGTACAACCCCAAAGTTGAATACCATAGGTTCATACTGGTTTAAGTATTTGCTGATATAATAGCAATTTGTTATGTATTGTAAGCTCAGAGTTTCTACCTATTAGCCAATACATTTTCCTATATTTGCATTTGGAACCGGCCTTGAATTAAGTTTCACTGGAATCCAGTTAACTTTCTGGTTTGTGAAGTTTACGTGAACCGACTTTGCTTCGTTTAGGCTAATGCGTAATTTCTTTGTCCAACTACTCACTGTGTCGGTTGCTTTTTGAAGTTTGGTCGTTGCTTCTGATATACACTTTCCAGTCGCCAGTATAGCTGTATCGTCTGCAAATGTTGCTATGGTGGCACCTTCTGCATTTGGCATATCTCTGGTGTACAGGATGTACAATATAGGACCCAGTACGCTACCCTATGGTATGCCTGCTGTTATTCTCTTTAGTTCAGAGTACTCTCGGTTATATTTTACACGGAAATGTCGGTCTGCGATATAAGATTTAAGAATTTCATAGAATTGCTTAGGTAGGTCTCGATGCAATTTAAATTCAAGTCCTTGGTGCCAAACTTTGTCGAAAGCTTGTGCTACATCTAAGTAGATGCTGGAGCATATCTTCTTATTCTCAAGTGAGTCTTCGATTATGTCCGTTATTCTATGAACTTGTTCTATCGTAGAGTGATTTTCTCTAAATCCAAATTGGTGTGGTGGAATCAAATTTCTCTCTTCTATTATTGGCTTGAGTCTCTTGAGCAGTAATTTTTCAAATAATTTTGAAATTACAGGAAGTAGTGAAATCGGTCTGTACGACTTTTTATCGTTCGCTGGTTTGGTTTGGGGATCATAATTATTTCAGCAACCTTTCATTGCCGTGGGACATATTTTAGTCTGAAGACAGCATTGATAATTTGAACCAATTTTCGTAGTCCCTTCTCGGGAATGACTTTTACGACTTGTTCAGTGATTAAATCATATCCTGGAGCTTTTTTGGCGTTCAAATTACACTTGATCTCATTTTTTAATTCCTATAATGTTACCATATCGAATATTATATTCATCAATTTTGCTAACTGTTATTATGTTTTCATAGCAAAAATTCAAAATAGCTTTTTGCTTGTCGCTTTTGGCCCAGGTTCCTTCCTCATTTTTAGTAGGCGGCACGTGCATTTTGGTTCTTTTTAATCCCTTTGTTGCTTTCCAAAGAGAGTAATCAGTATCTTTATGTTCGGTGAGACCATTTAAGTACTTGTTAATAGTTTCATTCTTAATTTCTTTTATAAGTTGTTTTAGTTTATTGCATAGAAAATTGAGGATTTTTTTGTTTTCCGGGGCGCGTGTCCTTTGCCAGGTTTTTCTTGCCTTCCGTTTCTCTCTAACTAACTCCCTGACCCCAATAGGATAATTTTGATTCCTACGGGATTCGGTGTGACTAGCAGGAGAACTTTCCCATGCTGCTTGTTGAATAGTACTGTTAAATACCTCTAGTTCGTCTTCCAACTGTACCGGTGTTTTAATCGGCACTCGTAGATTTGTTTGCATTTCAATTAGTTCTTGGAATAGGTCCCAGTTAGTTCTATTATTTGTTAATTTAGGCAGGTTGTCCTTATTAATTATCATTGTGCTGAGTGTCATGATAAAAGGTGTTATGGCGGAATATATCCCTTCGCTGTTTTCGATGCACATGTAATCCTCGAAGATCCCTTTCGTTACATAGAAATCAATGAGATCTGGTATTTTATTTATATCGCAGGCCAGTATGTTGGTTTACCTCCAGAGTGGAACTCGCAGTTATTTATTCGTCCGGCTTCGAATAGCTCTTTTCCTTTATGGGTTGTAAGTCTTGATCCCCAATAGGTGTTTTTTGCATTAAAGTCACCACTAATAATAAAATTGAATCCTAGTGATCTAAAGAGTCTATTATAATCTTCTTTGTTTAGATTATAGCGTGGAGGGCAGTAGATAGAGGAAATGCTGTATTGATTATTATTGTTAGTTTCAACTTTTATGGTTTTAACTTGCATACTTTCTTCTTCTATACTAGGTTCTTCATAGTGTTTGAGATTCTTTTTCACTATTACTGTTGATCCTCCTCTGGGTTTTCCTCCTGGGTGAACAGCATGGTAACATTCTGTAATGTACTCGTTCTTAATCTGCACCCTATAAATATTGTAACGTCGTATTCAACTTGTGTTTACCGTATACAACAATTATGTGTACTGTAACGATCCGAAGAGAGGGCGAGAGGCCACCAGAACAGAGTTGTTCATAGCTGCATGATTTGCCCCAGATCATCCACAGAAAGTTTTGATTTTTTGTATAATTAACTTAGAGGCTTCAACGGCGGACTGTCTTAGCGTGGCTAGAGCTCAGTGGAATGGGGGGGTTGAATTTGAAGCGTAAGTCAATATTGCGTTGCCGCCGGAGGAATTGAACAGGGATCTTAAAATGTTGAAAGGAACACACGCAACACCAATACTCACCGGTATACGACTACTTACCAAGACCACATCCTCATTCTATGTCACTTTATTTCTTCATTTTTTGTTCACTGTAACGACCACTTTAAAACGAACAAAATCAACACAAACGAATGGAAAAATCTTGATAACGGTGGATGGTTGAAAATTTAAAACGCAACAAAAATTACTTATTCTAATTAAAAAGTATATTTCCAAAAAAAAATTATATAATCAAAATAAGAAAAAAAAAACATCTAATTTTTTCCAAGTTAGAAAATTAACAACGTATCAAAAGGAAAAAAAAATGACAGTAAATCCAATCAATTATTTGCGTTTACATACGGTCCTTATAATTATTTAATTATCACTACGGTTAGTTGAAGTTAGTCCTAAACACTAAAAGAGGAAAAAAAAAACCATAACCCATACAACTAAGAGATTTACTTAAAGAAAAAAAAACTCGGAGAAGCAATTCTATTAATTCAATAAAAAAATATTTAACAATATAATGTAATCAATAAAAAAAAATCGTAACTTAACTTAATGAATATCGTTGGTCGACATTGATGATTCAAATATTGTAACAGAAGTATGTACGTTCCACATACTTAACGGCTAATTCAACCGGTTGGTGGCCGTTTTGTAATCGAAGCGTGCACAAGAATCTGTTTAATGCAGAATTTATTATTTTTTCGTTATTAATTCCATTAACACTACTATTTATATCAATAAAACTTATCCTTCGATAATCTTAGCACTTTCGTTGACTGTACAAGGGAAGCAAAAATTGTGTTTTTGTTTTTTCTTTATTTTTATTTCTATTACCGCACGTCCACTTGTTCACTGATACAGTCCAAACGTTATTTTTAACAAAATTTAACGCTTTGCACTTATTTTACTCTTATAATTTATTTTTATAATTTAATTGTTTGTTTAGAAATACACTAATTTTTATTAAATTTAAGTTTAACTATAACTATTATTTAACTGATTAAATGTATAAAATAGTTTATTTATTTCACTTATTGAGTAACTATTTGTATTCTCGTATTTCACTATCACCTATTTATCACTTATTTATTGAATACCATCTCTATCAAATGAACTTATTTATTGATTTTATTATTATGAGTAATTTTACACAATCCCGTTTTAATTTGTTCGGAATTTTCTCGAATTTTCTAGAAAAGGTATTTTTGTTACCTGTTCCTCACTTAGATTTCGGTCCATGTATCGTTTATTTTTATAAAATTATACGTGTTTTCACGTACGTAATTCCTTATTAAGCACTGTACAATTTTGTTTTTGTTTTTAATTAAAGTTCACTTTTATTTATACTTTATTTAATTAAATTTATTAAATTTAGTACTATCTGGTGAAGACTTAACACAAAACACTAGATATCATTTACCAAAAAAAATTAAATTTAACTTATATCTACTACAACTAATTTTAAGATTTTTAATTCAATTTTCATTTTTTTTAAAATGCTAGAACACTAACTGATCACCATCGATCTTATAATCCTTAATGCTCAACGATTAAAGATTTTCTGTCGTTTTTTTATTTAATTATTTTACTCAAATCAACTGTTCGCCCGGAAGTAAAAATCACGCATTTTATACTCTTTTGATCCACCGTTAATCAAGCACAGGGGTATAATTTGTTTATATATGTTTGCTTGTTCTTTCGTTCAACCCATTATTCACCGCAATTAAAATAACCTATTCAGGAGTGGCCAACTCGCTGCGCAATGTAGCAAGGCACTCGCTACAAATCGTGGGGACGTCCCATGACCCATGAGAGATGTCTCACAGCCAGGCACTAATTATTCTCAACTCTTCAAAGAAAGAACCAATCAAAGAAGCAACAAAATCAAGCTAAACCGGAAAACAGTGTAGTTTTCAAGTTTTGATATCTTTTATATGATAAGTTCCTATTGACTGACCTTTTTCATCCACGAGCTTAAATGCGACGAAACCAACTGGTTCCTTTATGTACGCTACCTTGAATTTTGGAGCCAGTTTAGCTGAAAATTTTTCCGCCGCTGCACTTTGGCAAAAATTCCTAACAAACACTTGTTGACCCTTACAAAAGTTCCTTGGTCTACTCCGTAAGTTATACCGATGAGAATGTTGTGTATGAGCTTTTCGCAAATTATCTAAAACGGTTTTTTGGGAGATAGACAACCTATCAGCATTCGATAGTTGAATTTCATGGTCTTCAAGACCATTTAATTCCCGAAGGATCTGATATTGCGATCCGTGAGAAATATATTGTTGCCCAAATGTCATAAAGAAGGGCGAACGGTTCGTGCTTTCATGTACCACGTTACGCAATGCTGCAGCAATAGAATGAATGTTGATATCCCAAGTAGTATGATCTTCTTGAATGTAAGAACGGATTGCAGACAATATACTACGGTTAACGCGCTCGGAGGCATTTGCTTGTGGCGAATATTTAGGAGTTAATATTTGTTTGATACCGTGTTTTTCCAAAAATTCCCGAAAAATTTTGGAAGTGAATTGCTTACCATTGTCGCTGAGCATTTGTTCTGGCACGGAATATACATTTAGAACTCGATTTTCTAGAAAAGTAATAACATTTTTACTTGTTGCATCTCGCATGGGTTCAAGAAGCACGAAACGCCTGTAGTGGTCTAATACAACAAACAGGTACGTGTTTCCCAACTTCGAACGAGGGTAGGGTCCCATGAAGTCGATGTAAAGACGTTGAAAACTGCGTGAAATTTCCGTGTATTGACCCATTGGAGGGCGAGTTATAATATTCGAAGCCTTGCTTGATTTGCACAGCTGACAATTAGCAACAAAATGATGGACATCGAGAGCCATTTTCGGCCAATGATAAAATCTTCTTAGAACTTCCAAAGTTTTACGTACTCCTAAATGGGCAGCGTTTGGTGCTGAATGGAATCTTTCCATTAATGTAGGGATAAGATTATCTGGAACAAGTATTTTCCAGGATGGAATATCGGAGGTTATATCTGGATCTGGCTTCGGAAGAATAAGTATTTTACCATTACTGATGCGAAGGTTAGTTTTGAGATCAGGATTAGACTGGATTAGATTTATTTGTTTAAGATAATCCGGGTGTTGAAAATATGTGAGGTCCCGATCGAGAAATAAAGAATCGTCAACCCGAATTTCATCCAGAGTAAGTGCCTCCGCCTGGCGTGAAAGAGCATCTGGCACGATGTTATCTTTACCCTTACGATATTCAATTGTAAAGTTTAATCCCTGCAGTTTAAGGCTCCAGCGAGCGAGACGTCCAGAAAGCTCTCTCTGTCCCATTAGCCACTTCAAACTTGCGTGATCCGTGATAATGGTAAAAGAGTAGCCTTCTACATATTGCCTAAATTTCTCAACACTCAATACAGCCGCATAGCATTCCAATTCAGTAACACTATAATTGCGTTGCGCTGCATTGAGTTTTTGAGAAATATACGCAATAGGACGTTCATCGCCGCTGGAAGACCGTTGGAATAAGACAGCTCCCACGCCAGTCGAAGAAGCATCACACTGGATGAAAAACGGCTGAGTCCAATCTGGATTAGACAAAACGGGAGCAGTGGAAAGAGCAGTTTTTAGTTCTTCAAAAGATGTCTGGGCCATGTCGTTCCACTCAAACCGACGATTTTTCCGAAGTAGATTGGTAAGTGGAGTTGCGATATCGGCGTATCGATGGATAAATCTTCGATACCATCCGGACATGCCCAGAAACCGTCTGAGTTGTCGAACGGTTTTCGGAACTGGGTGGGCGGTAATGGCAGCTACTTTCGAGGAATCTAATTTAAGAACCCCGTCTCCTACGACATATCCAAGATATCGGATTTCTCTAAGTAGAAACTTGCTTTTCGTGACATTAATAGTCAAGCCAGCTTTCTTCAACAATTCAGCCACTTTACTTAACAAACTCAGGTGTTCTTCAAAAGTCTCCGCGGCGATCAGCAGGTCATCTAAATAAACAAATACTTGGGAGTGTAGCTCGTGAGGTATCACCCGATGCATGAGGCGGCACATGGTTTGAGGCGCATTGCAGAGGCCGAAAGGCATGACGGTAAATTGGTACAAAGGTCTTCCTGGAACAGTGAAAGCCGTCTTATCCCTTGACCCCTCATCTAATGGGATTTGCCAAACTGCGTCTTTCAAATCAATACTTGAAATGAATTTTGTATTGTTTAGACGACCAAGCAACCCATCGATGAGAGGCAAAGGATAAGCGTCCTTCACTGTCACCGAATTTACTTTTCTTGCGTCTAAGCACAATCGGAACTTACCATCTGCTTTGCGAACCCTAGCCATCGGGGAACTCCACGAGCTAGCACTTTCCTCGATGACACCTATCGCAAGCATATGATCAAGCTCTTTGCCAATTTCAGCTTCAACTGCCGGAGATACCGCATAAAACCGTTGCTTGATGGGTTTGGCATCACCAACATCAATGGTGTGTTTCACCAAATGCGTTCGTCCCAGACCAAGCACAGCGGACGAAGGAAATTGTTTCTTAACTACCTCTAATTGTTGTTGCTGTTCTGGTAACAACTTATGTAATAGGGATTCTGTGTCAGTCTGAGCTGCTTCAGATGCTTCGTTCGGAAGAGAAATTAAAGATGGGTTAGAAAAATCAAATACCATAGAGTGGTAAGTAATTTTTAAGTGGAACGATCGCCAAAAATCGACACCAAGATATAACTCTTGTTTCAGATTAGGAGCCAAATGTAATGTTAAGAAGTTGGTTTGGCCAGCAAACTTAACGGGGATTCTAATATGGCCAATTATTTGCTCCACATTTCCGTTGGCCGTTTTTACTGAGGAGAGAAGATGACTGAAATGAACGTTTGGGTCCTTCAGAACTTCTTCACAATTTTTCCCCAGTAAAGATACATTGGCACCAGTATCTAACAATCCTCGTATCTTTTTACCTAGTATCTCGACTTCGGCATAAGGCCGCCCATCCGTGGTGTCGCTTATAAGAGAATCTACTAATTGGGACTTATATGATCTTCTTCTTCGAAAATAGTTGATAGATCGAGAAATGCGCTTTACACGATTTGAACATGTATGATGTTTGACTTTAGATTTGGGAAATTTTAATAAACTATACTTATCATTTAAGGGCGTTTCAAAATTGAACGATACCCGACGTTTCTGGATTGGTTCGGTGGTGATATTTGTGTTACGGGGGGAACCATCTGTGGAATGTTCACCCCCTTCTGCAAGTTTCCCCAAATCAAATTGCAGTGTGGACAATGGGTCTTAATGACTTCCGGTGTACCACATCCAAAACAAAATGTATGCAAAATGTTGTAATTACAATTTTTAAAATAATGCCCGGTTTGCCCACAGTTCCAACAATGCTTGATGAGTTGGGTCTCACTTGATGAAGGAGGGGGGTTGGATGTTGACCTGTTTAAATTTGATGAAATAGCGTTAAGCGCTGGTTGGTAAGATGCCGCATAATTCATATCCCTCATGTACTGTTCACCATATGACGTAGGATAGGCTTGATCCGGATACATGTTACCCAAATGATTAAAAGATTGTCCAGTAGGTCTAGGATTTGGTGGCTGATTTTGATGATTTGAAGAGTTCTGACAAGTAAATTGAGGATTCAAATTGCGGTTCATCGGCGTTGAAATAGGCTGAATGTCATGGGTATTCATACGATAATTATCATAAGTCAATGGAGAATGCTGTGATACTTCAATTTCACTAATATTTCTACGCGACTCACAATAAATTTCAGGTACAATTCGATTTCGTGTCCACGTATCTTCATATGCAACACATTGCCGAACTAGTTCATCAAGTGTGTTAAATTGTGCTACTGCAAGTCGATCTTGTAGGCCAGGACGCATATTTTGTGTTAAGACAAAAATAATTTCTGCATCGGACATACGATTTTCCATCTGTAAGGACATTGATAATATGGTATTGTAAAAGTCAATAAATTTTTCATGAGGTTTTTGTTTCTTAGACTCAATTCCGCGACGTATCTCTAAATCCGTTCGTCGATCCGAGAATCGTTTTATAATCTCCGCTTTAAGTAATGGCCATTCTATGTTTCCATGCCGCTGAATAAAATCCCAATACCAGTCCGCGGCGACTCCCCGGAGAAAATAGCTCATGTCGTTGGCGATTTGCTGTAAATGAACGCAGTTTATCATTGCTTGATGCTCCACCATACTAATAAACTTTTTTACGGGAGTACCATGCAATGTGCCATCGAACGAAATAGGCCATTTTGTAGGATCCCGAATTAACGGTTGAAACTGTTGTGGATGGTAGAACGGATTTTGATTTGGTACGAAGTAGTTAGTGGGATACGTGACATTCGGCACAAAATTAACAACTGGTGGATTAGTTGATGGTTGGTTCGATCTCGCCGATTTTTGGGTCTTAGAATTCAAAATTGGAAAATGATCAGGTGGTTTATTGGTTCCACTGGTACGCAAATTTGAAGCAGAAGCTGGGATGTTGATTTTAGATGAAACTTGTGCCGTTCCCAATTGAGGAGAACTAGTTT
This sequence comes from Tipula vernalis, assembly GCA_958295665.1. Classification (NCBI taxonomy): domain Eukaryota; kingdom Metazoa; phylum Arthropoda; class Insecta; order Diptera; family Tipulidae; genus Tipula; species Tipula vernalis. The sequence goes on from OY282559.1 coordinate 262,377,112, forward strand.
TGTTATCAGATTTGGATATTTGATTATAAACAGCAGTTTTCGTGCGATGAGACTCAGATCCAGAGGATAACGAACCTGATGGAGTCTTATTTCCAGATGTCCTCTTTGACTTGACTGGAGGTATTTGAGAACTGTGAGCATATTGAGAATCCTCTGATGATTCATCGTCGGAGGATTTATTTGACTCTCTGCTTTGATGATGTTCATCTTGTACCAGCTGAAGCGATTCTAGTTTATTAGCGGATTCATTAGGGTCAGCTTCTTCCTCGTCCAATGAATTAACAAACTCAATTAGCTGGTCACACTTATTGCTGAGCTCAGTTACCGCTGTTCCTACCGCTGTTGAGTACTTAACTCGATATAAGCGAGCGCTAATGTGTAACAATCTAGAACGAAGTGTATTAAATTTTACGTTGGACTTTGTCTTCTTTAATTCAATGGCCTTTTGAATTTCATCATAAATTTGCCTAAACTTTAGCGAAATTTTGTTAATCTCACCTCGTGGATTTTTCCTTGCTAGGCGCGGAGGTCGGTTGGGAATTAACACTGGATGAGCCTCTTCATCTTCTAAACGCTTCAATAGCTCATGTAGGTTGGTAAGTGGGTTATCGTTGTTAATGTTGCGAACCTCACATTCCAATTCGAACTCGTCGTGAGCCAAATGATCAGGGTTCATTTTGGTTTATTCCTTCTAACTAAAGAGCGAAAAATTGAGAACAATCTACCACGATATGACTGCGAAAAATAAATGACGATATTTTAGGTGAACAATGGGCTAAACCTACGAGTAAGTTGCTAGAGTTCAAAACATTTGAACAAGCATACATATATTTGAAGAGAAGTCTTTTGGCAAAATAAATTTTTAAATTTATAGAATTTATAAGTAAATCTAACCTAAAGGTAGAAAACAAAATATTTGATGAAAATTTTAAATATGTTTTAAGAAAATATTCGAAAAGACGAAATATTATGCTTTTCAAACTTTTGTCTTTAAATTTATTTTATGTGTTCGTTTAACCGTAATAAAAATTACTATACTTGCACCAGAAGAGGATGTGATCTTGATAGTTTAGTAGTAAAAAAAACAAATGAGAGTATTTCGGAAAAGGTACGGTTGCGTGTGACGAAAGGAAAGGATATTAGTAATGACAAGTAATCACGATCTCGAATTAGGTGTAAAATACATCAACATCAGTAAAGATGGCAATATTCACCCTCGAGATTCTAATTAAAAATTATTTGTAGCAAAGTACTCAACACATTAAGTGGACTCCATTGCGAAAATATAAACTTAAATGACTAATATACCCAAAGAAACCACAATGCACATACTAAAATCAACACTCCGAGAAGTAGAAGTAAGATGATTGTGACTCCTTGGGACCATTATAACTTAAGTAAACGGAAGTAAATGAATGAGATTTAATTGAAAGAAAGTTCGTATGATGTCTTAACTGAAATCGACAGACTCAAAACCTGGACGCAGTTGAATGCATACGACAGTTCTATTTAAAACGGTAAGCTAAAAAAATTACAAAAAAAATTTGAAATTGATTTGAAAAGAAACGGAGTATATTTATGAAAAGGATAAGAAAAGGGAAAGCCTTGATTGGTTGGGCGCCACTGTAACGATCCGAAGAGAGGGCGAGAGGCCACCAGAACAGAGTTGTTCATAGCTGCATGATTTGCCCCAGATCATCCACAGAAAGTTTTGATTTTTTGTATAATTAACTTAGAGGCTTCAACGGCGGACTGTCTTAGCGTGGCTAGAGCTCAGTGGAATGGGGGGGTTGAATTTGAAGCGTAAGTCAATATTGCGTTGCCGCCGGAGGAATTGAACAGGGATCTTAAAATGTTGAAAGGAACACACGCAACACCAATACTCACCGGTATACGACTACTTACCAAGACCACATCCTCATTCTATGTCACTTTATTTCTTCATTTTTTGTTCACTGTAACGACCACTTTAAAACGAACAAAATCAACACAAACGAATGGAAAAATCTTGATAACGGTGGATGGTTGAAAATTTAAAACGCAACAAAAATTACTTATTCTAATTAAAAAGTATATTTCCAAAAAAAAATTATATAATCAAAATAAGAAAAAAAAAACATCTAATTTTTTCCAAGTTAGAAAATTAACAACGTATCAAAAGGAAAAAAAAATGACAGTAAATCCAATCAATTATTTGCGTTTACATACGGTCCTTATAATTATTTAATTATCACTACGGTTAGTTGAAGTTAGTCCTAAACACTAAAAGAGGAAAAAAAAAACCATAACCCATACAACTAAGAGATTTACTTAAAGAAAAAAAAACTCGGAGAAGCAATTCTATTAATTCAATAAAAAAATATTTAACAATATAATGTAATCAATAAAAAAAAATCGTAACTTAACTTAATGAATATCGTTGGTCGACATTGATGATTCAAATATTGTAACAGAAGTATGTACGTTCCACATACTTAACGGCTAATTCAACCGGTTGGTGGCCGTTTTGTAATCGAAGCGTGCACAAGAATCTGTTTAATGCAGAATTTATTATTTTTTCGTTATTAATTCCATTAACACTACTATTTATATCAATAAAACTTATCCTTCGATAATCTTAGCACTTTCGTTGACTGTACAAGGGAAGCAAAAATTGTGTTTTTGTTTTTTCTTTATTTTTATTTCTATTACCGCACGTCCACTTGTTCACTGATACAGTCCAAACGTTATTTTTAACAAAATTTAACGCTTTGCACTTATTTTACTCTTATAATTTATTTTTATAATTTAATTGTTTGTTTAGAAATACACTAATTTTTATTAAATTTAAGTTTAACTATAACTATTATTTAACTGATTAAATGTATAAAATAGTTTATTTATTTCACTTATTGAGTAACTATTTGTATTCTCGTATTTCACTATCACCTATTTATCACTTATTTATTGAATACCATCTCTATCAAATGAACTTATTTATTGATTTTATTATTATGAGTAATTTTACACAATCCCGTTTTAATTTGTTCGGAATTTTCTCGAATTTTCTAGAAAAGGTATTTTTGTTACCTGTTCCTCACTTAGATTTCGGTCCATGTATCGTTTATTTTTATAAAATTATACGTGTTTTCACGTACGTAATTCCTTATTAAGCACTGTACAATTTTGTTTTTGTTTTTAATTAAAGTTCACTTTTATTTATACTTTATTTAATTAAATTTATTAAATTTAGTACTATCTGGTGAAGACTTAACACAAAACACTAGATATCATTTACCAAAAAAAATTAAATTTAACTTATATCTACTACAACTAATTTTAAGATTTTTAATTCAATTTTCATTTTTTTTAAAATGCTAGAACACTAACTGATCACCATCGATCTTATAATCCTTAATGCTCAACGATTAAAGATTTTCTGTCGTTTTTTTATTTAATTATTTTACTCAAATCAACTGTTCGCCCGGAAGTAAAAATCACGCATTTTATACTCTTTTGATCCACCGTTAATCAAGCACAGGGGTATAATTTGTTTATATATGTTTGCTTGTTCTTTCGTTCAACCCATTATTCACCGCAATTAAAATAACCTATTCAGGAGTGGCCAACTCGCTGCGCAATGTAGCAAGGCACTCGCTACAGTACGCCGTTTATATTGATCACCTCATGATCATATTGGGTAGTCTAGTTGTGATTGCGAAAGCATTAAGTTGTGCCATAATACTTATATTAATAAATTCCATAATAATAAAAGTGTGTTTGATTTTACCTTCAAATAAAACATTGGCGACGAGGATTAAAACGGAAATAATATTTTATTACATAATACCTGAATTGTGATTAATTTATTGCTCTTTAATAAATTAATCAAATTAAAATAATATTGTGACCGCGTGTTTGACACAAGTTATAGTTACGGTAAAAATATTAAAAAAAAAAAAAAAAAAATCGTGTTATTAGTGAGTGAGTGATCATGCCTATCGGAAATATTGAAAATTTCGATACAACGAAGCCAAATGAATGGGGCACATATTCAAGGCGTTTTGAACTGTTTTGTGAGGCCAATAAAATCGAAGATGTGCAATTGAAGCGGGCCACGTTTCTTACACTATGCGGGGCAGATACTTTTGAGTTGCTAGAGAATCTTATAGCACCAAAAAAGGTCAGTGATTTAGTGATCAAAGAAATCATGGACACTTTATCTAATCACTTTTCCCCTCGCCCATCGGAAATTGCGGCGTCGTACACGTTCTTCAAACGTGATCAACGTTCGGGAGAATGCGTCGCCGATTACATAGCCGAGCTTCGACGTCTTGCCAAAAGTTGCAATTTCCACAAGGATAGCCTAGATCGCATGCTACGAGATCGCCTGGTTTGCGGTTTGCGCAATATTCAATTGCAACAGATGTTTTTAGCTGAGAAGGATTTACAGTTAGATACTGCTATCGATCGCAGCATTGCCGCAGAAGCTGCGAGAAGAATCAACAGGTCATTGCTAAAGCTCACAAAGTGCAACAAATCATGCCTAAACATCAAGCAACACCGGGCAAAGCTAATCAACAGAAGAATCCGTCACGCTCACAAGGGTGTTTCAGCTGCGGGGAGGACCATGACCGATCCACCTGCCGATACCGTACTACCACGTGTTCCTTTTGTGGTATAATGGGACACCTCCAACGGGTCTGTCGTGCGATGGCCAGCAGCAGCAACAAGCCTAAAAGCAACCAGAAGCGTTCGAATCGTCGTTACAGAGAAGTGAAAAGTATTTCCAATCCTTCTGCTGTTAATACATCTGCTACCGTCAACATAAACCATGTTCCGTGTCGTTTCGAAGTGGATTCTGGTTCAAGGCACACTATTATCTCCGAGATAACTTTTAAAAAAATGTTTCGAAAATCACCACCACTTCGTGAGGCAAATTTGAAATTGGTCGATTTCCAACGGAATCCAATCGACATTTTGGGATGTTTGGACATTGATGTTTATTACAATGGTAAATCAGTTTCCAGTCTACCGTTATACATCACCACCGGGAACAAAACCAGTGTTCTTGGTATCGATTGGTTCGAGCCTTTAGGGATTTCCATCCAAGGAGTCCATGCAATCACAGACACCAGTTTTTCCACAGCCACCTATTTTCACCTGAGCTGGGTTCGTACAGTGGGCCTCCAATTATTCTTCAGGTGGATCCAAAAGTAATTCCGATACGTTTGCCAGCACGAAGAATTCCTATTGCCATGCGAGCAGCAGTTGAAGTTGAATTAGATAAATTGGTTGGACAGGGAATTCTGGAGCCGGTCGAGTACAGCGAGTGGGCTACGCCTATTGTACCTGTTCCGAAAGCCGATGGCAGTGTGAGAATTTGCGGCGATTACAAATCAACGGTGAATAAAGCTCTCACACCGCATTGTTTTCCGGTTCCATCAGCAAATCACCTGTTATCGACGATACCAAACGGTACTGTATTTGCAAAACTCGATCTCGCCCAAGCATACCAACAGCTCATCGTAGACGATGCATCCGCGCTAGTACAAACAATTACAACACACAAGGGAGCATTCAAGGTGAAACGACTCCAATTCGGTATTAGTACGGCGCCAGGAATTTTCCAAAATTTCATGGAGAATCTACTTCGAGGGATTCCGGGAGTCATACCGTATTTCGACGATATCATCGTCATCGCGTCGTCCGATACAGATTTACGACAGAAGTTGATCGACATCTTCCAACGATTTGATCAAGCTGGTATTCGTCTAAAACAAGACAAATGTCAAATTGGTTGTTCATCCACCGATTTTCTCGGGTACAGAATCGATGACGAAGGTCTGCATCCAATGCAACAGAAGATCGACACAATTAGAAGCACCCCACCACCAACTGATAAAGGGCAGCTACAAGCTTTCCTAGGCTTAATTAATTTTTACCATTCTTTTATTCAAGATAAGGCAACGCTTGCGGAACCTTTGCACCAGCTACTTCACAAAAATATTCTGTGGAGATGGGGACCTGCCGAGCAGCGCAGTTTCGATGCGCTTAAAGATGCCTTAATGTCTATGAGAAATATCCGTTGTTGCTGGTATGTGACGCTTCCCCCTATGGAATTGGCGTTATACTGTCACATAGAGTGGGCACGAAAGAGCGTCCCATAGCTTACCACTCGAGAACGATGACCGAAACAGAACGACGATACAGCCAAGGTGATCGCGAGGCTTTGGCGATTATTGCGGGAGTGAGAAAGTTCCATGAATTTCTCTACGGTCGAGAGTTCGTTATTGTGACGGACCATAAGCCGCTTCTTGGTCGTTTTACCACAGATGTTCCAACTCCACAAATCCTATCGCCGAGAATGATTCGTTGGAGTACTTTCCTGAATGCATACACATTCAAACTCGTCTACCGTGCCGGGAAGGATGTGGGAAATGCTGATGGTCTTAGTAGACTTCCTGTTCCGGGCACTACGATCGTCACAGAGGAAGAAGAGGTGCTGCTTATAGATACGGTACACAAGCCGACCGTCCATGCCGATGACATTGCCGCTTTGACGAACAAAGATCCAGTTCTCTCGCAGATCCTTCAGTGGACACTGCAGGGCTGGCCAGAGAGTAAACCCGTGGAACAGTTTCAGCCATTTTGGGTTCGTCGTGCCGAAGTGAGTACACTCAAAGGATGCCTCCTCTGGGGATATAGAGTAATAATTCCACCATGTCACCATGCACAAATTTTGTCCGCGCTACACACTGCTCATCCGGGTATTGTTAGAATGAAGGCACTAGCGAGGAATTACGTGTGGTGGCCCAAACTAGATGCAGACATAGAGAAGACTGTGCGTCTTTGTAAAAAGTGTCAATCAAACCGTCCTGAGGTGGCACAGGCTCCCGTACACCCATGGGAGGAGACAACAAAACCATGGTCGAGAATCCATATTGATTATGCCGGACCTCATCATGGTAAGACTTATTTTATACTCATCGATTCTTATTCCAAGTGGTTAGAGGTAGTTCAAGTGGCCACAACATCAGCTGCTTGTGGCATACAGGCTCTTCGAAAGATATTTGCCACTCATGGAATTCCAGAGATCATTGTGAGTGACAACGGTACAGCTTTCGACTCTGCGGAATTCCGACAATTCTGTGATACGAATGGTATTCGCTCGGTGTATGTGGCTCCATACCATCCACGTTCAAATGGGCAGGCGGAGATAATGGTCAAAACGACGAAAGATTTCCTTAAGAAGGAGAGTTCTGGCGACATTCAACATCGTTTGGCGAAGTTTCTGCACCACCATCATGCAACTCCATCAACCGCAACCGGCAGATCACCCGCCGAACTCTTATTTAATCGTCGTATTCGAACTTTCTTCGATCATCTTCATCCGGATAATATTCGCGTTCACAAGACCAAACCAGTGGTCGACCAACCGCGAAAACTGTCTGAGGGTTCCACAGTCTGGGCGCGAAACTACTCGTCGGGTCCAAAGTGGATACCTGCTTCTGTTACAAGAACAACAGGGCCTATTTCTTATGCTGTAGAGACTGAACAAGGCCAATCAATGAGACGTCATATTGATCAGTTGCGAAGTCGAGCAACCGATGAACAGATGGACAATTCAACTACCATTCCGATAGATGAACCTCAATCGATTCTTCCGAAAGATGTTGCCAATTCGGAAGACAGTATTTCAACACCGAAAGATGTTCAACCATCAACATCAGGCACGCTAGAATCAACCATTGGTCCATCATCAACCGTACAACAAGAAAATGCACAGCCAAAGAAACGAGCAAAAAAGACACCATCTGAAACCGATGAAGCTTCCCTCCGTAGATCGGCCAGACCGAAAACAACTCCTTCTACATATGTGTCCTAATCAAAGGTGGAGGGATGTAATGTACTCGTTCTTAATCTGCACCCTATAAATATTGTAACGTCGTATTCAACTTGTGTTTACCGTATACAACAATTATGTGTACGCCGTTTATATTGATCACCTCATGATCATATTGGGTAGTCTAGTTGTGATTGCGAAAGCATTAAGTTGTGCCATAATACTTATATTAATAAATTCCATAATAATAAAAGTGTGTTTGATTTTACCTTCAAATAAAACACATTCATATTCACGTATTTTAAAAAATGATGTTTTTGTCAAATAGCTCTCCGATATAAGGCACATATCTATTTTTTCTAAATTTAGAAACATTTCTAGCTCTGGAACATGTTGCGCTAGTCCGTTCGCGTTCCAGGTGACAATCCTTAATGTTCTGCTCATTTAAGTATATGAGGGCTGTTGCCTCGTTCGAGGTTTGATGCATATCTAGACGCTTATATAAAGCTTCTAGACCACGTTCTTGCTTTGCTAGCCGTATATTTATGGCTTCTATGCTTCGACAAATCCTTTAGCGGTTCTATTTTAACCCTCATATTGAGAATTGCTTTGATGTTGAAGATGTTTTCAACTTTCTCCTTTTTGTTAAACGTAAGCGTGAATAGTGGAAGCCCCCTTTTTTTGACTTGATTGTTCTCACCTCTCTCTCGTTTTAGGATGTTTACTGCATCTTCTATTTGCAGATCTCTTGCCTTTAGGTCCTCAATTATGTCCTCCTTCTTACACGTTGGATGAAGGCCTCTGGCCATAACCTTAATTGCACGTTCGTTTTTATCTTCGTATGTGAATCATTTTTTACCTTCCGAGCTTTGTTGCTAGAGCTCTATATGTATCGGAATCTGGTGTATTGATTTTCCACACGTTATTGTTTAGTGACACTACTCTATATTCCTTAGCTGTCACTGATTTCATTAAAGATTGTATACTAGCAAATTCTGTTATGCCGATTACATTAATTGGCGGAGGATCCTTTTCTTTCGGTACAACCTTTTGTTGCCGATTTTGTTGCTATTGCTGGTGAGCTCGTTTGGTATTAGTATCACCACTTAATAATACATTAGCTTACGAATGATCTCCAACTTCAGGCGAGAATTCTGCTTTTCGTTTTTTGGTAGGTCTTTTCTTCTTTTTTAGTACCCAATCTGTTTCTCTCGTAAGATCCTCTTCATCAGTATGGAACTCATTGTTATAACTGGTGTGAGTACTTGTTTCATTATAACAAGTTAGCGGGTTTTCAGAAATCTCCATTGGTTTGGGCTTCTTCAATTCTTCATTTATTTTTTTTTTTAGTTTTTCAATTTCGCTTCTTAGTTGGGTTCTACTTCACTGAGTTTTCGACAGAGTTCAGCGTTTTCGTCTTTCTGCTGATTTGCCGAGTTAGTATGATTGTTTGGTGATCTTAACAACATTGAACTTCTTTCGAATGGGTTTAGCAATGATTGGCTCACCCCAGAATCCATTGAGCCAACCTCGTAAGAGGGGGGATTAGCCAACTGGGTAGTTGGTTTACCACCTGGGGTATTGTTTCCTTTTTGCGTTGTATTCATTGCTTTAAAACTGGTTATGTATCAACTACCAACCTAACCAGTACAAGTTGGTAGTGGGTCATAGAAGAGAACATCATTTGCTACGTTCTCGGTAGTCGGTTATTCCGCCGTATCTCGGTCGCCAGAGCCTCGTTAGTTAATTGGCAGGAAGTACCACGTGCAGGTGAGGTTGGCATTTGGGCTAGTATATTAAGACCATCTAAACCGGCGCCCCTTAACCCCCATTCAAGCGAGTAAGTCGTTTCCTTTCTATTTGTGTGATCCTTTTCCACCTTTTGTGTAAAGTAATATAACACAGCTTTACAAAAAAAATGAACAAATTACTCCATGGACCTGACATTCCTCAATATACGTAAACGACCACACTAAAACCGAATCCGAGGTCTAAATTGCTCTAACTTGTATAACTAAGCAACATAAGCGAAAAATGTAAGCTGCCTAAATGTTGGTGGTTTTAATGGAATGTGACAAGTTAAGAAGGAAAATGATGAGTATGGAAGAAAAACGCAATGCTGATTGCCGATTGGTTGGGTCAAAAGGTTTGTGGTGAAATTAAATAAAAATCATTTTCCTTTACGCTTATATTTTGTATCGAAAAATCTGAATTTCTAGCATGCATCTGCATTACATTTAGGGACCAGTCTTGGTTATCTGATGTTAAAAATGTCTTCATAAAACACAACTGATACCAGTGAAAGCTCAACCTAATAAAAAAAATGTAATTATGTACATTAGTTTAGGGCTATGCCCATGTAAAATTAGGGTACTAAATTATAGCAGAATAATTGTTTCCAAATATTTTTATATAGATGGCACTGTGTAAATGTGTGTAATGTAATGGTAGGTGACACTTTTGTAAAATTATTTTTAAGTTTTAGAATTGACAAAATAAAACATAAATTTTTGTTTGTTTGCTCTCTCTGGAAATTACCGTCAACGTGTAAACAACTAAAAAATAAAAAATAATTCAATCATCAGCCACAATGAAAGGAGTTATAACGTTGCTAATCTCGAACTACTTTTCACCATTCCGCTTCTCCTCAAACTCGTTATATCTTCTGCAAATTGTTCTCTCTGCGCCGAAATTATGTCTGTAACGTCTGACGTATGCGACGATACGAAATATTCTGTTTAAATTAGATTTTCTCTCGAAGAGGATACTCAACCAATCGTCATTGATAATCAAGTTGAAAACCCTTTCTGACAGTTGTGCTTTGCTTAGTTCTTTCTCTATCACTGTTTGGTCGACTTCTGGAGGTGGCGCCGTCGTATCAGAGCTGGGATCATTGGAACGTCTTAACCACTCAGGTCCATGCCACCATTGGTTTAGATTCATTAATTGAAGCGGTGACACTCCTCTCGTACCGTGATCAGCCGGATTATTGGAAATTTATCTAATATTTCACCCATCCGCTTTGCTACGAAAGTTTTCCATTTATACGGATATGTTGAAAGCGAGGACAATGGCAGAGTCGGTCCAAATCAAATCATCAATTGGGCCAATAAATGCGCCGCACACAATTCCCGCGTACCAAGTGACACCGTCTTGATAGGTGCAACCTTTTTTTTTTACCTGTCAACAGATTTACGACTGTTTTTCCCTTTTCATCAACAAATTGGCTGTAGACTACTGCACAATAAACCCGTTCACTGGCATCTGCAAACCCATGTATTTGTATGTTAGCGTAATGGTTCGTGAATCGTGGAATTTTGATTTTTTCAAAATACTGGAATTCTTCGTTCACGCGTCTATATTCATTTTCATATGATTCCGGCAGTGAATCATCCCAACTCAGTAGGAATTATATCGCCACACACTCTCATCCGGAATCAAGTAGCGCTCGACATCTCCGATGATTCCCTTCTTTATCCTGCAAAATGACGACGACGGTCGGTAATATAGCTCGAGTGTGAGTTGTGGTTGGTTGCATTATGGCGCTTAAAGTAGTTGTGTCCACTTGGTCTTCTTTATTCTTCTTTTCCATCTCGGATTCCGAATGTAAAGTGACATGGTGTCAGCGCCTACATTTGGCACAATCGTACTTGGACTTACATATTTTCGCTTGATGAGTCGATACCAAGCAGTTGAAGCATAGCTTTATTTCTGCTGCGATACGTTTTCGATCAATCACAGCCTGACTTAAGTACTCTTCATACCTTCCTAAGTAATGGTCACCTGAGCAGAATGGGCATGATGATGGAAAAGGAATTGGTTGGAATTGGTTTTGTTTAGTGCTGTAAATTTTTTTTTTGACCTGTTATACATTGAAAGTAAAGAAGTTTAATGGGAAAAAAACTTGTATCCGGCCTTAGGTGGCTAGCTGAGTAACCAACATTATATTTGATGATGATTTTTTTTAAATGTAGAAAATGAAATTTTTCGCGGTATAGTGTTGCAACTTTATTGCCATACGATTTCTGCATTGAAAAATATTGACCGAAAACTATTTTGTTGAAATGTTTAATACTCTTCTAAATGCCATCCAATAATTTAAAACCGCAGTATCTCGTATTTTTGTGAAATAATCACTGTCTCAATATTGTATAACGAGTATAATACTAAATTCATTGATCTAATCTAATTGTAAATCGAGTTACTACACTTAAAATGAAGATGTAAAAACTAATAATTTAAGGTTTTATAAATCTTTAAAAATCCAAGTATCATCACACCACCTCACATTTACCCAGACTTAAGAGTTTATATTCTGTTCTATCAGTTTTACGTTTCAGTGCTTTTATTTGTTAGATCAAAATACCTTAATCTTGTTTGGTTAGTATATACTATATACCATATGGCGTTTATACAGAAGCTCGTTTATAACGTACCATGATGATACGATAAGTTTGTTATGTGATTATGGATTTAACCATTGAAAAAAATCATTGTACGATTAAGGATGAAATAAAAACTTCTACTCAAAGTAAATATGCCAGCTGAAATGCACAAGGGATGTAATGCCTTATTGTAAACTCAATGAACCTTTAAAGAGTTTTAAAGGGGAAAAACTACAAGAATTAAAGTGGATCTATTACAGTATAAAATATAGCTTCGATGGTAGCCAATGTTTTCAGCTTAGTTTCTTGTATTAATAACCAATTTTGAATTTACATAAAGGTTTATTCAGGATACCATTAATTTGTAACGACGTTACGAGATAAGTTTTAATGGAATATTGCCTTTTGTAAACGAAAAATGGCTAAATGTCTTTATATTGAATTCAGGCCAACAACTATCCAATCCATTTAAAGGAAATAAAATTGAATTTTCTGAATTTTCCTATATGAACAGGTACTCCAAAACAAAATTGTTTTAAGCACGTCGTAACTCGATAATATTCATAAGAAATTTCTATAATCAATTATATTTAAATTTTATTACAATACACATATAGGTACATACGTTTAGGTACATAGTTTCATCTTAAATTAAAATAAAAGGTAATTCGGGTAAAATTTACTCGTATTCGAAAATTCGATTTATCAACCTTTTCGTGTAACCTTTTTTTAGTCGTTTTATTGTAGGCATTTACACGGCAGCCACACACACACACACATATACGCCGACCAGAATATATTCACCCTTTCCAGGAAAATAGAATCAAATAAAAATGTAATACAGTTATCCAATTTTATGGTGGTTGTTATTGCTATTTTCGGTACCACCCCATACCCTGCGAGTGAGTACGGATAAAATAATAGATATTCAGCATTGGAACGACAACGAAATACGGAATATGTGTTTAACGTATGTGTATTGGAAATACAATTTGATTCTTTACGATGTAGATTGTTAAATTCTTGTGATAGGATGTTGTTTTAGGTATATGTATATCTTGTCTTCCGACTATAACTTATTTTATTATGTGAGATTGTGAGAGGATAATAGATTGAATATGTTCTAAATTTTTTATTTTTGGTCATGTATCATAAAATCTTAGATTGTCCTCGTATATTCATCAGAATTCTTTTAGAACAAATCTTAAATTAACCAAAATGGTGGGAATAACGACTTTAGCAGGTACATCGCGTAAAATTTGATTTAAACAATTTGTATAAAAAATGCAATGGTAACATTTCTAAATGTTCTTTATATTTAGGATGTCACTCACTATCATAATTATAATTTGGAGCAAAAGGCTGTGGATAAAAATCTACGATTAATTTTAGTTATGGTATGAGATGCTGAAAGTTTTCAACTCGACAGTGTAACGTGAAATTGACTGAAAAGGAACATAAGGAAAATTTTCCACTATGCCTTATTTTAGTCGTTCTGCGAGCGCTGATGCTAATTTGGTATTGCAGTTATAGTTTTATTTTATTCCGATAGGTAGTGCTTTCTCTATATTTCTAATCGTCAATCCTCGATAGTTGCATCATACAGTGTTGTGCGTTCACGCCTATTTTCGATAAATGTCGACAATAGCGTAGACAATATCTTTCGACGTAGGCAATGTAGACAATAAGTAAACAATGTAGACAATTTGTACACAATTCGTATACTCATATTTGAAGTTCCGAAATCTACCTTAAATCCAGAATATATAATATAAAGCACGAAGGTCCGAAATGAAAGATGCCTTTGGTATGTAGTTCACAAAAGAAAGAAATGAAGCATCACGTGTCGTTCCTCAGGACACGAAGAAACTCCAAAAATAATAAAGATAATTTATTTCCTGTCAAAAATTACTTGGACAGGCAGAACTGGGAAATTCCATCCCACCCGCCGTATTCACCAGACATTGCTCCCTCTGATTACCACTTGTTCCGGTCGATGCAATCAGCCCTAACACAGCAGCACTTCACTTCATATGAAAACGTCAAAAAATGGGTCGATGACTGGATCGCCTCGAAACCACCAGACTTCTTCCTTCGGGGAATCCGTTTATTGCCTGAACGATGGGCGAAGGTTATAGCTTCCGAAGGAGCATACTTTGAATAAAACATTCTTTCATTTTCTACACAAACTAATGTCTTTTATTTCAGTAAAAAAGGTCGGAAATTTATTTGTACACCCAATAGTTCAGGAAGTTTGTGCAAACATATTAAATAATTTTAATAGAAACGAAATCTTACAAGGTTGTAGAACCAAAAAATATTAGTAATTTAGGAAATATATCATCCCTTGTTGAGCGAACCCTGCAATCAGCAACAACATATCTGAAGGCTGGGAAATTATCTCTGATGCTTGATTTTTTCCCTTCCATTATAAGTACCATCGTTAAATAAAGATGACGGGCTTAAAGCCAATTCCTATTTAAAATAGGACTGCAACTTTAACGAAGTTTTGACGACGTAAACAATTCGATGGAATATCTGCAGCGAGTTTCTTTGGTATACAACGCTTTCACAATTTTTTCGCAGCGTATTCTGCAGCGGAATTTTGTCTTTCTCGAGAGCGCTGTCATAGTTGATATTATAATCTGCAACAAGCGCTATCGACAAACTAACGAGATCACCAGCCCGATTATGTTGTTGAAGCCATGTAATAAATATGTTTTTATCGAGGTTATCTCTTGTTTTGCAGCTGTCTCCAAGCTCAACATGTTAGTGATGATTGTTCAATAAAATGTTCCTTAGCGTAAATCACAAGCTATCATCTTCATTCTCCTATTTCGTCTTTATCGACCACATAAGTGAGTGACTGCTCTATGCAAATGTTCGTCCGAACACCGCTCCACTGCATACTTTCCTACTAATCATTTCCTGCATATATAAATGAGCAAATCTTGCAAATCACAGAATGGAAATATGGCAGCATTTTTCAAATGGATTCTGATAAATCAGGCAAAATAATTTTTACCCGAACAGCAGCAAAACAGCAAAACAAATTTATAAGTAGCAGCAAACAATCACTTCCACACGAATAGCAAATTAGGAGCCTCCAATGATAAATCAGGCAAAATAATTCTTGCCTGAACAGCAGCAAACAGCAAAACAAACTTATTCAGCAGCAGCAGCCAACAACCATCAACCAGAGCAGCAAATTCTCATTAGCAGCAGCAAGAATATCCCCAGATAATTCGAGGAATAATATTCAAAAGATTCACCAACATTTATTTTTTTAAAGACCAAATTATTTTTATTACACTTTTTTGGATGGCCACGACAAGACTGACCAAATATATATTTTTTTACAAATTTTACAATTAAAATAACGGTATCATAGAAGATATTAAACATTCGATAAAAATAAAAAAATTCAAAATCAATAATATGGGAAAAATAATTTAATGTGTATGTGGAATGTTCTTTTTTTTTAATATCTTCACCATCTGAATCCAAAATTATTGTTGCTGCCGCTTTTTCTCCTTATCATCCTCCCCGCCTTGAACTCCATGGGTTTCAACATTAATTGACAGTACAGCTAACTTCGTGATTGATCGAGTGAACTCACCGGCCGCTGTGCGGATTATAGCGACACGCACTAAACCATCTTTGCCTGGATGAACGGCCGTCACCTTCCCGAATTTCCATTGCAATGGTGGAAGATTTGGATTTTGAATAATTACAATCATATTTGGTGTCTTCCCCTGCCAATAATTTCGCTTTTATAACTCGCACAAGTATTCGGCAGCCCATATTGACCAGAAAGTTTTGTAAATTTTATTAAGCTGCTCCCATTTTTGATTATAGGTTCCACAGGTATCGATGTTAGGGGGCGTCCAACCAAAAAATGTCCCGGTGTAAGCACTTCTACTACATCGTTCGCAAGCAGGGGAACAATCGGTCTTGAATTTAATACACTTTCGATATGCTTCATAACCGTTGCCATCTGTTCAAATGTGAATTTAAAGTTTTGCGTAACCCGCTTCAGGTGAAACTTTGCAGCCTTTACAGCCGCCTCATAAATACCACCAAAATGTAGAGAGCCGGGCGGCGCAAACTTCCATTCGATTCTACTCTGTGTGTACCATGATTGTATTTCATCGTTCAAATTGGTACACATCAATAGGTTAACCAATTCGCGTAATTTGTTGTTGGCGCCAATGAAATTGCGCCCGTTATCGGAAATTATTTTTTCCGGCAAACCCCGTGTTGCCACGAATCGTCTTAATGAATGCTCCCATGAAACAATTGGTCGACATGTCCGAAGAAAACTCCAGATGCACAGCCCTCGTGATGCAGCAAACAAACACCGCCAAATAAGCTTTCGTAGGAACCTTCCCTCTTATATTATAATACACGAAAATTGGCCCACAATAATCGACCCCTGTGACACGGAACGGATATGACACCGTAACTCTGTACTTAGGCAAATCACCCATAAACTGCTGCAACATTTTTGGTTTTGCACGGCTGCAGATGACGCAGTTGTCTATCACAGTTTTAACGATTCTTCGCCCAGCGATCGGCCAGTATCGTTGACGAGTCGCAGCCAATAAGCCCTGAGCCCCCACATGCAGGTGTGTGTTGTGAGTAAAATTTACGATGGCTTTTATTAGAAAATGATTTGCTGGCAAGACTATAGGATGCTTACACGTATGTGGTAAATTTGAGAACTTAATGCGCCCACCAACGCGTAACAAGCCATTTTCATCCGTAAAGGCATCTAATGAACGTAAACATTTATTCTTTAATTGATAACCCGCTTTGGATATATATTTTACTTCGTTGCCAAAGGCGCTTAACTGCACAGCTCGAATTAACGCATCATGCACCGCAGCCACTTCTTCCAGTGACAACTTACCACCACGTGTCTTGTCTCTCCATTGGAAATTGTGCAAATAGCGCATGACAAAACCGAAAGTATATTGCAATGTCATGAACGAATTTCGGTGATGTAAACCCGAAAGCATATCCCACGCGACTTCTACTGCTGTAACATTGGCTGCATTCTTAAATACTTCGTCTGTCGGTAGAGAAAGACGATTCCACTCTTTGGGATCCTGCAATAAATAATCCGGGCCATTCCACCATAAACCAGCGGAGATTAATAGCGAGGCTTTCATTCCTCGCGAGACGATATCGGCCGGATTGGCTTTTGAATCAACATGCCGCCAGCTTTCCCTCAATAATAAATTATGAATAATCTTTATTCGATTTGCAACAAACACGTCTAGGTCGTCAATTGGTGTATTGATCCAGTATAGCACAGTTGTTGAATCACTCCAGAAATATAACCCTTCCACTGGATAATTAACAATTCGCCTGTATTTTGCAGCCATCTTTGAAACCAGCTCTGCCGCGCACAACTCGAGTTTCGGTATAGTTTTCCCTTTTGGTGCTATTCTCGATTTGGAGCAGACTAGTCGACAAATTATTTTATTGTTGCATCTACTGCGTACATAAATGCAGCCACCATAAGCTTTCTCACTTGCATCGGCAAAGCAATGTAATTGTATCTCCGTAGGATTAGCACATCCACCAAAAAGATGTCGAGGAACGCTCAAATTCTTTAATTCGGAGAGCTCATTTTTGTAGGTTAACCACTCATTATGAACCTCTAATGGTAATTTCGCATCCCACCCCACTTTAAGTGACCACAATTGCTGCAATAACATTTTTGCTAAGACCCCGACAGGGGCTATTAACCCCAAAGGGTCAAATATTTTGGCCACGTCTGAAATTACACTGCGCTTCGTAAATTTGTTTGAAAAATTTTTTGGTTGCACCTTAATTTTAAAACAATCACTATCAGCACTATACTACAACTTGTTTCACGATCAGCTTCGACTGTACTCTGCAACCCGCGTTATCAAGAATCAGTGTAATTTGAAATTTAATTCTAGCTAATTCGTCTACGGAAGTGGAACCCGTTAATATATTATCGGCATAACAATCCTTCTCGGTACGTTCAGCAGCTTGCGGAAATTCATCTTGATATTGTAGCACCAACTCTTGCAGGCATCTGGTAGCCAAGCACGATGCCGGACCTAAACCGTAAGTAACCGTATTTAACTGGTAGGTCTGAACTGGATCACCGGAAATAAATCTCCAATATATATATATATATATATATATATATATACTGAAAGCGGCGGTCTTCCTGATGAATTAAAAACTGCCGATACATTTTAACGATATCCGTGCTAAACACTCACGCGTATGATCGAAATCTTAACAACACAGATGCCAGATCGCTTTGAATTACAGGTCCAACCATTAATATTTGATTCAATGACATACCACTAGTTGTTTTGGCAGAGCCGTCAAACACAACCCTTAATTTGGTAAATGTTGATTCAGCCTCACAAGCTCCATGTGGCCCAAATGTAGATACTCGTCCATGAAGTCGCAATATAATTTCTTTGCCAATGCATCCCGTTCCAATTGTTTTTCGATATTTAAAAATCTTTTAAACGCAAGTTTCGAAGAATAACTAGTAACTGGGCGGGTTTAGAAAATGGTAACCGCAAAACAAATCGTCCAAACTCATTGCATTGATAGGTGCTAAGGAAGTCGCACGGATTTTCTTCCTTCCTAGTTGGTGGCAACTTGTGGAACTCCTCGTCCAAATTCCAAAAACGCTCAATTTTCTACTTCCCGTCGAGGCGTACCTGCCAGCCACAATCCATCCCAGAGCAGTGTTTTGCAGCATAATTCCATTTCCCAGCTGTGAGCGACCATCCAAATTCATGTCGTATACCAGCTCATTTCCGATCAGCAAATCAATGGCCCTCGGCTCATGGAATGAAGGATCGGCCAATTCTAAATCATTTGGTAGACCCAATTGCTCTCGAACAAATGCGATTGATGGTTGATCGCTCGTTATTCTAGATAGAACGTTAACTGCTAGGTCCGTCGTGAAATTTCCAATTCGGGATTGTTTATTTACGGTGAGTGCGGCCAAAGACTGCGTTGAATTGCCACCAATCCCATTAATATATTGTTGCTTCTTTGTGGGTTGCAAGCCTAGCTTGGACGAAAGCGATTTTGAAATAAAATTTAGCTGCGAAACAGAATCCAAAAGTGCTCTGCATGCTACAGTTTCCTTATTACCGGTACTTACAAAAACCTGTGCCGTGGCGAGGAAAGTGTAGCTTGGTTCACCAAGGGATGATATCAAGGAAGAATGCTGGTGTTCTACAAGGCGAACTGTGGCATTGTCCAAAGTGCTGCTAACCTGAGCGGCCCGTGATGCGTCTCGGTCTTCCGGCATACTGGATAAGCGAGAAGATGATTGTGGTTTCTTCGAAGTCGATGCCGGATCAATATGAATTAATGTATGGCACAGGCGACATACTCGTACATCTTGAACAGGACAAGTACTTAATGTATGCGATGGTTTTAAGCAATTCAGGCATAATTTAGCATCCAGAGCTAACTTCTTCCGATCATCCATTGATAATGCAAGGAACTTATGACACCGAATAATTGAATGGCCTTCCTGCTTGCAATTTACGCAAAAGAAAGGGTAAGCATGTAATGACGTCGATGGTCGCGCCCGCTGAAAGGCAGTACCAGATCTTATACCAAATGACCTGCCTTGCGAAGTGTTATAAGTATGCCCAGTACTAGGAGCAGATATTTCGCTTCGCTGACCCTGTATCATGTAGCTTCTGGATTTTATAAACTTTGAAATATCTTCAAGCGTTGGCATAGCGTTTTGCGGCACCTCTTCCTGCCACTTGTTCCTGGTTTCCTGATCAAATTTTGAAACCATCAAATGCACAATCAAATCATCCCAATATTCCGTCGGACGCTTTAGTGATTTCAGCGATCGAAGATGAGAATTAACATCGTCCAGTAAGCTGAGCAATTTTTGGGACGTGCCATTTTCAATTGGTTTTAATCTGAAAAGCGCCCGTATGTGTTCTTCAGCGATAACGTGCGGCTTATTGTAACGCTCCGATAACAACGTTAATGCTTCCTCATAATTTTCGGCACTAAAATCCAAGTTTTCAATAACCTTCGCAGCCAATCCAGTAATTGCGTTTCGGAGAAATTGGAATTTCGTAATGGTTTTTAATTTAGGATTACCATGCACGTGGCTATTAAACAATGCGATGAAATTAGGCCATTGTTTTACGTCCCCCGAAAATAATTCCAACTTGAGTTCTGGAAGCTTTGGAATTAAACCCATGTCTTCAGCCATGCGTGTATCTGCTGCTTCTTTCTTAACATCCTTGAATTCCTCAAGCTTATCTTCCAATGCTGGCCTCAGCTCATAATAAAAATTATCGATAACTGAGCGAATATTGGATTCTAACTTAGTTTCATCTAACACCTCCAACGCCATTTGAATTTTTAAGAAACTGTTTCGGGCTTCGACCATTTCTTCGAGACGCAATTTCACTTGATTCTTTAAGGCCATCGCCAAACTACTATCCACAAAAATCTTAGCACTCTTAAAATATGCCAAATGATGTTTTTGCATTGCACGCACTCTTTTTAACTCAGCATCCAATTTTCACTTATAAATTCACCTATTTTACTTACAGGTTTTAATTGTATGAGGAAAACTGTACTAATATTATCCACGTTGTCCGAAACAAGTAACTGTACACCAGTCTCTTCGGGGCGATGGGGGGGGGGGGAAGGGGGGGGCGTGGGTTCGTATCCCACCTCTGTCACCAATGATAAATCATGCAAAATAATTTTTACCCGAACAGCAGTAAAACAACAAACAAATTATAAGCAGCAACAAACAGCAAAACAAACTTATTCAGCAGCAGCAGCCAACAACCATCAACCAGAGCAGCAAATTTTTATTAGCAGTGGCAAGAATATCCCCAGATAATTCGAGGAATAATATTCAAAAGATTCACCAACATTTTTATTACACTTTTTTGGATGGTCACGACAAGACTGACAAAATATATATTTTTTTACAAATTTTACAATAATAATAACGATATCATAGAAGATATTTTACATTCGATAAAAATAAAAAAATTCAAAATCAATAATATGGGAAAAATAATTTAATGTGTATGTGTAATGTTCTTTTTTTTATATCGTCGCCGGGTGAATCCAAAATTATTGTTGCTGCCGCTTTTTTCCTTATCAGATTCCATATGCAGATTCCAATTGTCAATCGTCTCAGCCTTAATATATTGCATAACTTGCATAACAAGCTTAACTTGCTCAGAATATTTAAGCCACAGTTTCCCTGTTTTGTTTGTTAGTTTTAATATAATCACATTGCTTTCAAAGCAGCCCTACAGTTGTTTACTATTTCAGATTTTCTGAATTAACCATCATTAAATTGAATAGCGGCTGTACAGCAAGCGAAAAAGAATGTTCACTTATCATTTTCATATGACATAAGTACATAAAATAACTTCAGATATGTCACTGGTATTGATGTTCGTGGTACCGTTTTACATAAAATTTAACTGATATAGAAAGTATGATGCATTTTATACCACTTAGAGTATGAAATGTAACTAATTCGACCAAGGAACATACATATAGAATTCAATAAATCAATGACATGTCCATAATCCAAGCTGCAATGCAAATTAAACGATTTCAGTGATTAATAAAGATTTTCATTTTTCTCTTCCTGTTTCCTTTGGGACAAGTAATGTAAAATGTGTTATTGCTTTTGCTAATAAATTCTCACAATGATATCTTACTTGTACCGACGATACTGCGCCTTGCATCATTACGTTTAAATTATGATCTTAGATATTTCGCTGCACATATCTAATGAATTAACAACACTTTCTTGCTTTTGCCATCTAATTAATATTCGTCAATGTCATGTCAATTTGTTCTTTCTTCCGAACAGTCGATCTTAAAATTGTTTGCTAGTTGCAAGATGAAGATGCTTCTGCGGATAAATAAAAACTGCTTTGTATGTTGTATGTTTGGTATGAATCAGCATTCAGCATTCTGTGTGTAATGAAATTTCTAGAATATCAAATTTTGTACATAGTATCTTTCCTTGATTTGAATGCTTAATTTAAAATTTCCATTCCTTCTTTCCCAAACTTGTTAGATCTACGACTACGGTCTATTTCTGTTCATTAACATTTTCGTGTCCCATAGCTCTGGACAGGTTGTTTCTTATGCAGCAGTGATAGGTTGAGTTGGCATAGAAACATCTGGACAGATCAATTTTGAAAATTTTCTCATTTTTTTCTATTTAGAATTTTGAAATAATCTTAGTAGATGTTGGCCGTAAAAATATTTTTAAATTTGTTTGTCAATTTTTCACGAAGAGCAAAATTCCGCATTTTTTCATTATTAATTCTGATATTTCCTTGTTCATCCATCCAAAAAATATAGTTAAAGTTTCTTTAATTTCTTGATTGATAAACGAAAAAAAAAAAAAATGTTCTTCTATCACTCGGAAATTTTTATCGATAATTTGCAATATGTTTTTTATACATGTCGATTACCCGGAAAAACGTGCCATTTTCTCCACCTTAGCAAAAAATTCTTCTTATTTGTGGTTTTTGCCAGCTGCACATCTCTGTTCCCAATATATTTTTAAATGTGTTGGTATGTTATTATATAAGCTAAGTATGTATGTCTAGCTAAATACAGGTCCAACTAACGACTGTGGTCTCTCGTGTATTTCCACTGATAAAGGCCTTTTGAGGCTAAACCTAAACTTTTACTCCTTTTGCTGCTGGAAATTGTCTACATTGTTGACGCCTTTTTTTATATTGTCTACATACATTGCCTACACGAGTGGACAATTGATTAAATACTTCATGTAACATGTAAACACAATCATAGGAAGTTTAACTGTAAAAATCTTCAGAATTGCAAGAATTAGAAAACTAATATCGATAAATGCTATTTAGCATCAATCGCATTGAGCTCTAAAAAAATTGACAACGCATCTATGAAGATTACTTAAAAATTCAAAAATTCGATACGATTGCGGTAATTTTTGAAGCAACGAAACAAATCCAAATAGGATAATTTTCAAAATTGAAGCAACTTTGTCCAGAGCTATGGAATACGATTGCAGAGAAATGAAGAAAGGTTTTATTCCGTATCCTAGAACTGTAACTCATTTAGAGAGCGGAATTTCAGCCCGACATACTACAAATTCGGCCAACTCACTCCGATATGTACTTAATGAAGGCTGGTAAAGGTAATGTTACTCATAAAAAAACCGAGTATATTGATAAAATCGACGGTTCAACTTTAATGGGTTGTTACGTGGAATTCCCGGGATACAATTTCCGGAAAAAAAGGTAAATTTTGTATAAAATAATCACTAAAATTGTTACAGAGTAAAATAATCTCTAAAATTTCTGTATCAATGGCGGAATAGGGAACTTCCTAATAAATTATTTAAAACTCGGTTTTGAAAATGCCTCTAAATAATGTCAATGATATTCATAGGATGGTTTATGACTAGATGGGAAAAAAAATTTCGGCCCTAAAGACTGGGCCACCCCTCATTTTGTTACACCTACCTTATACAACATTTCGATGCAAGTTCTATATTAATCGCAAAACTGTGCTGATAGGTACTCAATATTTACAATAATGCTTTTCTTATATAGTACTGCTAATTTCTTAGTTGTAAATCTGTAGATCAGGTACTGAAGACGCTTTGATCTATTCAAACCTTAGAGTAATTTTAGGCCCTTTTTGATTTTTCCTGAAAATATATATGTTGCGTTCTTAATTATTCTATGGGTTTGAAGTTTATACTGAGTTGAGCGTTTACTGAAAACTTAATTAAAGTTTCAATATGTTTAACGCCATTGAGCACGGCCTTCCGGCTCCCTTACGGGCGGATACGTTTAAAGTACAATATTTTTTTTTTAGGCCATCGTATATTGAAATTAGCCAAAAAAACCGACGGATGAACTTTTGTTTGTGGGGCCACGCTAATTCCACGACTTGGAACTTAAAGGCGAATTCAGGGATTTGGATCCTGTTCCAAAATATATACCCCATACACAAGCTCGGAAAACAAATTAACGTGATGTGTAAATTATAAACCATCGGCAATAGATGCAGAACCATACAGAACCACGATACAGAATCAAAAAAGTTCCCGATTCCTGGATTTTAAAAATAGCCGGGAAAGCATTCTACTATTCTAATGTAGTTTCCGAACCCGGTCACATAATTGACCTATCACGTCAGCATTTTGAGATATCCTAGCCTAAAATTCGAAAAAGGTCGTTTTTATGGGTTTTCAATATTTTACTGTATTCTTAGGGAATTTCCGCAGTAAAAACCAAGTTCCATCGTAAAGTACCATTCATCCCTTCTCATTTCCAATTTTAAACGTCTAAATATCTTTATCTATTAACAAGATATCGTAAATCAAAGTATTAAGACTTTTATATGAACTTATATGTCACACACCTTAACCATGGTATTCGAATTTATTAGTGGCACATTGTTTGATTTACGATATCTCCGGTAAAAGATAAAGATATTTAGACGTTTAAAATGCGAGGAGATGAATGGTTCAACTTCTTTACGATGGAACCATTCGTTTATACTGCTGAAATTCCCTAAGAATACAGATACAGTAAAATATTGAAAACCCATAAAAACAGTTTTTTTTACAATTTTAGGTTAGGATATCTCAAAATGCTGGCGTGGTAGGGCAATTCTGTGACTAGATTCGGATTCAGCATCGAAAAAATCATCTGAAATGAATATTCTTGTTTCTGATACCTGACCCTTGTTAATCAGTGGATTACGCAGCAAATCAAATTTATGTACATGTGAAAATGAAAAAGAAAGAAGATCTTGTTAAATAAATTACTTGAAATATTTGAATATGTCAATAAAAATAATTCAGGTTAAATTTCGTTTCGAAAACCAATTTAAAAGCTTATAGGGTAAAAATAAAAAGATGTAAATTGAAAGAGAGAGAGAGAGAGAGAGAGAGAGAGAGAGAGAGAGAGAGAGAGAGAGAGAGAAAAATAATAATTTTATATCTATGTAAATATGTCAATTTTGTTTTGTAAGTTAGTTATAAAAAGAAAAGAATTCGTCAGAGTGAAGTCGAAAATTTGCTTTAGAGCCCACAAACATAAAAATAAAATAAAATACAATATATACAGTTGTAAAAAATAAAAAATTAAAAGTTTAGTTTTTTTTTAAATTAATCTTCGACAAATATGCATCGATCGAAAATCTTCGAAATAAGAACCGGCAGATTATCTTCGGAATAAAATAAAACATTTCGGCCTTTGAACCGGATAAAAAGAAAACATAACCTTCAAAATAAAATAAAGCTTCATTAAAAAAACGTGGTTTGCACTTGAATAAATATTAATAGCGATCATCGGAATTAATGGTAGCAGGGCGATTCCACTAGCACAATTTCACTAGAACCAATTCCACTGGACGCAATTCCACTGGCACAATTCCACTTGGCACAATTCGACTGGGGAAAAATTTAACTTGCACAATTTAACTTGCATTATAACTTGTACAGTTACACTAATGAAATGCAAACACACACTTTGATATTTTATTGGTGTGATTGAAACATAATTACGAAGATAATTATAACTAATGCAATGGTAAAAAATATTTCTGATGCTGTAGTTATTACGATTCTAGGCTTATTCCACTAGCACAATTCCACTAGACACAATTTCACTGCATACAATTCGTGTTTTCGTTCAATTCGTGTTTAACATTCGTAGTTCTTTCAGGTAATTTTTAAGTTTAACTTTTTTTTTTAATTAAACGAATTTAACTTGCAGAATTTAACTTTTTGATAATCAAACGCTTTAGGATAGTAAATCGCGTACGCGATTTACGCATGTGCAAGTTGAATTGTGCCAAGTGGGAATTGTGTTCAGTGGAATTGTGTCTAGTGGAATTGTGCTAGTGGAATAGGCATGGAATCGAATTATGTAGTGTTTTTTTATTCGCTCCGGATAGCTGCTATCGAGAGCCGTCATATGAAAAGTGGCTCCGGATAGCGCTCCGTATAAATAGGTAGAGCCAAATATTTTTTATATCAAGTTTTCGCTAAACAATTGAATTAAAAATGATAGTTTGATGTTAAATAAGTTTAGTTTACCAATAAATAGCGCGTCAAATCTAAATTTAGGCATATAAAAATGACGGCTCTCGATAGCAGCTATCCGGAGCGAATAAAAAAAACACTACTTTAATCATCGATTACGCATTTGTGAAAACAAATAAAAAAGTAAATAAAATTTTCACAAAATTTCATGACCGAAAATTAAACAATAATTACACAGCGAACGCAACTCCATCGGTAGGAGAATAGCAGAAACAGCGAACAACATAGCGCTGGAGAATTAACAGATAAATATTGTGACGGTGACACCTAGGGTGTGATAGAATAAGTTAAATTAATAGCTCAATGTTTTACTGTACTAAAATGGAATTTTCCATGACAAAACAGTTCTAAATGTTTCTACGCTATTCTAACTGGAAAAGTCATGAGCTTTCTAGAAGTTTGGTTTGTGTATATAAAAAGGCGAACGAAATCAAATTGGATTATTAGTATTTGGAATGCGATAGTGTAAACTTCTAAGATTATTATTAGTATTTGGTAAGCAATAAAAGATAAAGGTTAAAAAGGAAAGATTAGAAAGGAATTAAAAAGTGATTTAAAAAGTGTTGTAGTGCGAAATAAAATTTATGAGAGTACAGTAAAATTGTGTGAAAATTATTTAAAGTGATTTTGTGAATTATCGTTAATAAATAGTGTTGTTATTATTTTTTGGGTGTGACATAAATAAATTCGTTGGTGATAAATTGCACAACAAATTTCAACACTTCGTTTGCACACAAATTACAACACTTCGTTTATATTTATTTTAAAACATAAATTTTATTATTATAATTTAATTTTATAATTCACTAACTATAAATCTTATTGATTTAGAATTTTGTTATATTCCAAAAGTACAAAATAAGATTTTATTATATTTAATTTAATGATTTTAAATTATTATTAATTTATTATTATAAACTATTTATTTTAATTAATATTTCACGCCACTATTATGAAAATTATTTTTCTCTGACCAATCTGGTCAAGAATACGATATATATTGTGTTCTGGAATTATCTAAAAATCTATATTTTACAATAATTATATTGTGTGTGCGGCGTCATACTTATACTTAATGAAAATCCGAACGAGGAAAAAAGAAAGATAAGTATATAAAAATTTTGTTTGCGCACACTGCGTAAGCGGAGGTAAACAATAGTGACGAATTAATGTACACATAAAAATGATGCGACCAATACATTCGTAGAAAATGCTATAGTACATTTCATAAAGATACTTTTATTTTGTAGCGCGATTAATATTTATTTGAAATTCGAATTACAAATTTGATTATTTATATTAATTATTACTATTAATCGGCTGCTACAAATGTAACAAAAATTTGCTACATGAAGTTATACGGTAATAGTGTCTATTTAAATTACATTTTTATTTATGAAAATAGTAATGATTGCACAATTGAATTAATCCAATATGTAGTTTGAAGTGTGATTTTTGTAAATCTGAGTCATTTTTAACATTCTTATCATTTTAAATATCAGAAAATTGTGCTTAAAAATTGCAGAAATTTGTTGTTAAGCTCACTATAAATATATATGTGGGTCACTAAACGATTTTGGAGCTTTATTAGACCAAGTTACCACGCTTTGATTTATTAATACAATCTAAAATTTAATATTTTTAAAACATTTATATTTTTAGTAACACTAGCTCAAACTACATATTGGATTACTTCAATTTTCCAATCATTACAATTTTCACAAAATGTAATTGAAATAGACACTATTCCCATATAACTTCATATAGCAAATTTTTGTTACAGCCTATCACATATTTAGCTTTTGTCCGCTTAAGGCGCTTTTTAAACTTTTCCATTTGTCAATTGCATATTTTTAATATTTTTCTTCTACCTTTTAATTTTGTTTGATTATATTAATTTTATTTAAATATTAATTAATGTACATGCCTACATATTACATACCTAATTAAATGTATAAAATCAAAATATAGTGGTAAATATTTTATTACGTATCTTTAAGAAAATAACAAAAACTTTATAAAATTGATTATTTAGTTAAAGTAACATAAATTTTGTAACAGTTTAGAATTTCAAAATGAGTATTCAGGGCTACGATTCAAATGACAGCATTGAGCTGGAACATTTAAATTTCCTTAAGAAACAACGAGGTGGATTTAAATCTCGTCTTACGTATTTCGTGAATATATATAACGGAAAAATAAAAAATATTGGTGAAATTAAATCGACAATGAGTCGAATGAAGGACATTTATAAACAATTTGAAGAAGTCCTCTCGGTTAGAGGTATCCTCTGAACAATCAGATGTTGTTGAGGAACGATTTAAGTTTAAAAGGTCTTGTGGTCGATTGGAAGCTTCGTTAATTAATGATCTTCGAAATCTTGAAATCCAAACAGAAATAGAATTTAAGCATACCACAGAAAACCTAACCCCAAAAAAACTTCCAAATGACGCCGATCCCATAACCAAGTTTTATTATTTAACTTCAACAGTAAAAGAAGGAAAAGCTTCTGAAGTGATTGAATCAGTTCCATTACGAGCCGAGAACTATAATACTCTGAAAGCTCTCTATGAGATTTCACGTCCAGCAGAAAACTTATTAGTATCCTTGCACGCTTTTATTGATAATATGACAAAGCATTACAATGCGTTAAATTCCCTTGGTGTTGAGGCTTGATAATAGTTCTAAAATTTATGTATTAGAAAATTAGTCTACCACAGAAATAATCAAATTCACCAATTTAAAAAAACTTTTGCAAAATCGTGTACGAATTTTGGAGTCAATAAAAAATTTAGGAAATAATTAAACCTTTTAATAAAGAATTATCTTATTAATATACTTACTCATTTTTCAAATATTAGTCAGTCAACAAATTTCAATTCTCAAAAAATTCAATGGTACTACTGCAAAGAAAATCATTTGTTGCATAATTGCAAGCAATTTTCCGATTCCAAATTTCATACTAACTGCCTTTCGGGATGTCATAGGGTATATGAATATTTTGCCAAACCGTGTTCAATTTGTTCACTCAAACATCACGCACCGATGTACTTGGATCGAGTTCAACCAATTAATTTAGCACCGTCGAAACAAAGATCGACTGCTTCTTTAACTGAAACCTCGGATCAAAATACAATTGCATCATCTCATCATTGTAATCAGAATATTAAAACGGATGGTGTAATACTAAATTGGCCGGTTTTATTGGCCACAGCAGTTATTTTGGCTGAATCATCAAATAAACAATCAATTCCTTGTGGAGCCCTTTTGGATAGTGGCTCCGATTCAAATTTCGGGGTAATCCAAACGTAATTAAATATATAATTTTAAATAATCGATCAAATGCTTCGTACTCTCTAAGATTGCTGGAAATCTAGCCAAAAGCAATTAACATTTTAATAGGCGCTGAATTATTTTTTGATGTCATAACTCGTAAAGAGGCCATGATTGTAAAAGATTTGCCTTCAGTGTATGGTTCAGTCTTTGGTCTTATTTTATCATACATCCCATAGAAGCGCCTCCAACGTTTCCTTGACGACTTTTGCAACATATGGACGAGCGTTGTCGTGCTGAAAGATCACTTTTTCATTTCATTTGGCAGGGTGTACTATGAAATCCCGGTTTTCGAAATCCCGGTTTTCAAAATCCTGGTTTTGAATGATAAATTATTTTAAAAGTTCTGGTGAAAAAAAAATTTTAATTTTGAAACGGGATTTCATAGTACACCCACCGTAAAATAAAAATAAAAATCGGGATTTTGAAAATCAGGATTAATAAAAAAAACAGGATTTTGACAAATTGGGATTTTGAAAACCAGATTTCGTGACACAGCTCTTTTGGTATATTGTGGGCGCTTAAGCATCAATGCTTAACGTTCTCCCGCCAGGATTTGATGCAAAA
Source organism: Tipula vernalis (assembly GCA_958295665.1). Classification (NCBI taxonomy): domain Eukaryota; kingdom Metazoa; phylum Arthropoda; class Insecta; order Diptera; family Tipulidae; genus Tipula; species Tipula vernalis. Next base: position 262,407,368 of record OY282559.1, read on the forward strand.
AACCTTTTCGACTTTGTATTTGGATCAGTAGTTATCACGTGAAGAAACGACGTTCGACGTCTCTTGGCTTGAGTTCATATGGAACCCAATTTCCTTGTTTTTTCACCATAACCATAGCCTTGGTACGGGTTTGAATCGCGAGTCACTCCCAAAGTTTCAGCTAGCTCCTCTTGAGTTTGTTATGAACGTTGGTCCAATAACGCCTCCAACTCAGCGTCTTAATCGCCACTTTTAAGCTGCCCGAACCAGTACTCACATGTTTTTATTGATGGAGCATGTTCAAAAAAGCAGCGCTTTCTGCAAATTGTGTTTTGTTGGTACTAAGGTTGACATGGTTAGAGTACAAAAAAAATATGTTGTTTACATTTTAGCGAAATGGCACATATTGATTTTTAGAGGGAAATGATGATGCTTTAATATGAATATAGTTACAAGATGGTCCGATTTTTGTAAATCCCTCAAAACTTATTTGTACACCCGATATTTCGTCAGCTTTTTTTTGTTATCCGGTAGCATCAAATTTTACACCCAAATACGATAAATGGGGTGACTTTATACTTTCAGCTTAATGGCATGTGTAAGATATTTATTTTGAATTTAGTAAAGAACATAGAAGATTACCAGTGGCAATGCGTTCCTTGGCATTGTGGTGTCTTATAGACCATTGCCATGGGGGTACGAAATCTCACAAGAATCTGAACACTTTCTGAAATGTATAGGTGTATATGAGATCAGATGTTGTTTTCTAGACTCATTGACAGTTCCACAAACTTTCACCAAATCTCTGAAGAAAAAAAGCTTATTTTGAAAGTTATTTTGAACTCCAGTCACCATCAAGCATAATTGAATATCGAATCGGTTCAGAAAATAAATAAATCCTATTAGAGAAACATTTTAGTTAAAATCTCAAAAACTACTAATTAAATCACCTTGATTTCTTGCAGGTAAATAGAGGCTATCGAGAGTAGTACCGAGTTAAGGGCCAATAAAATCAACTTATGTAGCTTTACGTGGGGTCGTAACAAAATCTCGTTTTCAAAGGACCGCTTTCTAAATGACCGCTTTTCAAAAGATCGCTTTCCAAAAGACCGCTTTACAAAAGACCGCTTTTATGCAAGTACTTATGTATAATGTTTTCATTAATTCGCGCGCGCGAATTAATGAAAACATTATACATAAGTACTTGCATAAAATCGAACCTTACAGAATGGGGTGTGGGTGTGTGTGTGTGTGTGTGTGTGTATATGCTGTGTGTGTGTGTATATGCTGTGTGTGTGTGTGCGCGTGTGCGTGTGCGTGTGAGTGTGTGTGTGTGTGTGTGTGTGTGTGTGTGTGTGTGTGTGTGTGTGTGTGTGTGTGTGTGTGTGTGTGTGTATGTGTGTGTGTTTTTTTTTTGTTTAGATTAACGAGCTACAGGGGGGAACCTTCAAAAGGTACTCGCCTGGGAAAACCTTCTACCTGCCAGACGAGTTATGTGGGATTTTTACCGCACTAAACCCTAACCTGCATCTCTAACCCTGCTCCTGGAACGGTGGTACCCCGGCGGCACTCTTTGTAAATACTACTTCGCCGGGGCGTTCTTATTTGATGTTACTTCTGTCCGATGTTGCTGATGTTGTTACAACTAATCCTCGTACGTGGTGCGAAGATCCTTGATGATGGATTCCGCGTACTGCAATTTTGTTCCATGCCGATTGGTTCATCAGCATGCACCCCACTATGTTTTCTGGACTGATGGAATGGTCCAGATTCTTCTCTAGTTCCACCCGTGTCCCCTCGTAGAAGGGGCATTGGAAGAACACGTGTTCCGCATCCTCGGTCGCATCGCGGCAATGATGACAATTTGGGGAGTCACTTCTCTTGAATCTGTGCAGGTATGCCCGAAAGCATCCATGTCCAGTCAAGAGTTGGGTGATGTAGTACCCGACTTCCCCGTGCAAGCGATTGACCCATTTGGTGACACCTGGGATCAGCCCTTCGCTGCTTTTGTTTCTTCCTACGGTGTTGACGTTGCCGTTCTCCTGCCAAGATGTCGATGGGCGGGCATGATGCAACGACATTGACAGCATCGTGTGATACCGTTCGATATGCTGACGCCACTCTGATCCCTGAGAGCCGCTGGACTGATGACATTGTCTTGCGGTAAGTTGTTAGTTCTAGCGATGTGGGCCACACTGGTGCTTCGTAAAGCAGGACGGAGGTGACTACAGTTGCCAGAAGTCGTCTCCGGATTTGCTTGGGGCCTCCGATGTTGGGCATTATCCGTGATAGCGCGCCCTGAACTGCTGCTGCCTTCCTGCTCACGCTGGAGATATGCTCCTTGTAGTTGAGCCTCGCATCCAAGGCCACTCCTAGATACCGGATGTAGGGTTGCGACTGGATGTCGTGGTCGCCTACCCTGATGGTGATGGTCTCCATTTTCTTTCGGCTACTCACAAGGAGTGCTTCAGTCTTATGTTCCGCTAAAGACAGGTCTGCCGTTCGCATCCACTGTCTTATCCTCCTGATGGTGGTGGAGAATGCACGTGTGTGGATGGATGTGTGTGTGTGTGTGTGTGCGTGTGTGCGTGTATGTGTATGCGTGTCGTGTGAAACAAATTCCCGTTTTACCACCAGAATAACATATTAATACATTTATTTCAAGAATCGACAATTTTATTAAAAAAATTAATTGTCCTGTGTGTTAATTTACAATTGTAATCGTGATAAAATATTTGAACCACCAATGAAAGTAGTTGTTGTAAAATTAAATAAAAACAAAGATAAATTAGCCGTAGACGGATATGTTTATCATTTATAAAAAAAATATAAAGACAATTTTACGTGGATTTGCGAACAAAAAAAACATTTTTTATGTAAAAAGAGGTCGGATTATATTAAAGGACCATCAGACCATAAGCACATGTTTCATCAACTATTTACAATTCATGCTCCAATTGACAAAGAAATTGTGCCACTAATATATGCCTCACGACCGGTTCTGAACCAAATAGTGAGTTATTTTACGAAATACATCATGTTGCTTGTGCTAATGAAATAAATTTAAATCCATCGCGTATCATATCTGATTTGGAAAAAGTAAGCGTTACAGCCGTTAAAGTGTAATTTTTGCTAATGCGTGTTTCAAGGGATGCCTATTCCACCTAGGTCAGGTGCTACGGCGAAGAATTCAAAAAGAAAAACTAGCCGCTAAATATGGAAACAATTAAAGCTTCAGTTTGCATATGCGCATGATTATAAGTTTAGCTTTTGTTCTACCAGAAGATATACAAACTTACCATTACAATTTATATATGGATACAGATGGAAAAAAAGTAGCAAAATGGTTTGCGGATATTATATTTGCGGTAAAATAAAGAATGGCAAACAAATATCACCAAAATATGCCACTTCGTTTTGGCAATTGCAGATGCTGTGGAACGGGGTCTACCGAGAACATAAAATATTCTAGAAGCTTGGCATAGACGTCTCCAACTCGTAGTTGACAAACCACACGTTGGAGTAAATAAAACAATTAGTGAATTATCGTAGGAATGTATCTTTGTTAATTCAATAATTGCAAAGTTCGAGTCAGGCGAAAGGCCCATCCGTAAACAAATTTGTATCAACAAAGAAAAAAAAATTAAAGCAGTTGTACGGGATCGGCTCAAATACGAGAAATTAGATTTCCTAAAAAATATATCAATAAATATTGCGTTAGCCAATTGAATATTTATTTTTTGCTACTATGAATTTAACAGTTTACAATTTCCAAAAATTTATATATAATACTTTTGAATTCAATGAAATAAATATGTACAAACATTTCAGAATAAAATATCTAATAAAATATTTGTTTTTCATTCTAAAAATTAAAAATGTTCTCCCTACTTGATTTGTAAGCATATTATTAAGAATGTTAGTTCTATAGGTCTTCCATTATAACAGTAGCCTTCCAGAGGTACCACGTCGAATTAGAATTTGGTTAAAATTTAGAATCCACTCCGAAGAATTTTCTTTCTATTAATAATTTGACATACGAGGCTTCTTGCCCTGTTACCTTGTATAGTCTAGAAGATCAATTCTTGGCACTTCCTAATTCATATTTGAATGTTTTGAGGACTTCCTTATAGTAGTCTCAGACCACAGTAGCTCTGGTTTCCTTGCTTTTTTAAAGAGTTTCTTTCATTTTCCATTGGTTTGTTGAATCTTCTAACATCACCAAGGTGGCCGAGATTGACCCATACGCCTAGTAGAGGACTAAGAGGAATAGGGCCTATCATCGCTTTAATAGAAGCGTTGGACAGTTTCTGGAAATTTTGGCACCGGGACTGGAAGTGAATTACCCGGAATAGTTCTAAAGGTGTCCTAATCGAGTTTTAGGATATATCATGTCCATTTCAAATTAAAGATAATAACGGTAAGAAGGAAGCTCTTCCGGAACCTTCGTTTATAATAGACTATTCATCATAAAGTTTGAAACAAGGGTACTATATAATACCTCCAGTCCGTTCTTAGTTATAAAAGACAGTTTGTTGCTTATGTTGCTTATATGAAGGTTAGTACATAAAATGTAATCAAGAAGTAACTCACCTCGCTCATTTAAATTTCTACTTCCCCAGATTATGTGATGAAAATTTACATCGCTTCTATAATTATATTGACCGATGGAATGTTAACCTTCATATGCCGGGTAAGCTGATATTAACCAGAGGTTATGTTTGTCGATCTCAATTCTAACCGCTGCTACATCTCCATTGTTGTAATTTGAAAGCAGAAAACAGCATAGATTATTTTTAAAAAGAATACACGACTAAATCTAACCTTACTTTTTTCACGAGCATTAATCTAAGCTTGGGAGTCTTGAGCCCAGGTTACCGGTCTCCAGTGATGGTTCTTGGATCAAGACAACATCTATCACTTCTTTTAAAATTTTGAGCAGAAGAACGGTTGGTGCTGCCTTACAGTGATAGGGGTTGATGTGAAGAAATCGTAGCATTCTCGGCTGTCCGCATCCTCAGGACGCTCAGATGAGCTTATGCGTGCCACATTCGACTTCGGTGCCTCTATCCTGTCCGTATCTTTAAGCAGGATTTCAAAAATGCATTTCAAAAAGCTTCTGAAGCACCTCACTCTCAGACCCTCGGTCGAGAAAGGAGATCTCTTCTCTAGCAATAACACCAAGGCTGTCTTCAGGCCTTACCTCCCAAGTCTCTCCACTGCCTGCTTATAGAGGAGCAAAGATCTCTTATCCGGCATAGGCAGTGAGTTTAACTTAATTCCTCTACCAAGCCCCATCTATCCTTTTCCATCTTGTTTTCCGGCAAAATATTATTAACCTTTGCTAGAGCCCTCCAGAAATTTGGTTCGGCTGCATTTTTGATTGCTCAGGTTTGGTGACCCAAGTCAGAATCCCTCAAGAAACTTCACACCACCACCGACCACCGAAATTGTAACATAAAGTGCATCGAGTTGAAACTTTTTTGTATATCCTGCTTGAGCTTTGTATTTGTGAACACATTCTATTATTTTTTATAGCTATCTTGTTATATAAATGTTTCAACTAATTAGATTATCAATCATGTGTAAAATCATCCACAAACAGCGTACATATGCGTAGGTTACATTACACGCAAAACATAATTTAAATATCATCATCACAACACATTTATCTCCATCACAAAATGTAATTATTTAACTCATCTCTTCTTGCAATCCCTTCCACTTGTACGTATGTAATGTATACATTATGAACAACAACGAACATATCTACTAAAATATTTAACAATCAAAACAAAGCAAATTTTCTTCAAACGTTAGGTAAATTTTCCTCCTTTTCGCTTTTCAAAATCCCGCGTTTCAAAATCCCACTTTTGCACTCCTATTGCTCAAAATCCTGCTTTTAACCGAAAATATTTTTATTAATTCGGGCGCGCGCCCGGCGGGATTTTCAAAAGCGGAATTTTGATTTCGGGATTTTGAAGGTGGGATTTTGAAAAGCGGGCAAACTTACCTTCCCCGCTTTACGTCAATAAAATTGTCACTGTAAATTTACAGAGCATAATTTACGTTTATAGAAATTTTACAGTTATAGAGCGAATTTACATTTTGTGAATTTTAATTTTTCATTAAAATTATTGTAACTGAAAAAGGCTAACTTAAAACTAAAATACGTTCCTCGGAAAATTTTTTTAGTTCCTTTTTGTTTTTCAAATATTTTTGGTTTTCATAAAATAAATATTTTTCTGCAAATCCGGGGGAAGGGGATGGGGTAATTACCCTTCCTAAACCTCTTATAAACAGATCCGCTCTTGATTTATCGTAAATCCATTTAATTTAATATATTATGTTTTACCACATATTAATCTCGGCACATCAAACAAGTACCACAAAATATATAAACGAATTTTAAATATTTATAACTCAGCTAATGTAAGCAAACAATAAACAGTAGATAAATCGTGCACACATCCAAAGGCGAAAAACAACTAAAATCGGTACCCTTAAGCCAATAATTCAAATTTTCTTTGTACACAATATAGTACAATACAAGCATAATATCAAGTAATAGAATCACAAAAATTTTTGTTTTCCATTCCAGAACACAAACGAAATGAATATCTTAAATATTTTGCTTTCATCTCCCGAAGTTAATTCAATGATTTATTATCATTTTTCAAACAATCATTCTACTATAATCATCATCTTCATCTTTTCATCGTCAACGTTCTTCTTAATCATTATTTAATTTTGTTAAAGATTTTTTCATTTTCATCTCAAAAGAATTTTTTGTTTTCTTATCGTTTCTATACTAATCTATCACTCTCGAAGAAGTTGATATCTTGAGAAAATAAAATTAAAATTGAAACACTAAGAGACTTAAAGCTGTAGTGTGCTTATACATCGAAAGAGAGAAAAAAAAAGGAAAACATTTTGTTTTGGCGGGCGGATAAAGAGGCTAAAAAATGTAAAATTAATGGGGTGTGATTATATGGGGATGTGAATGCGGGAACTAAACGAAATAATTGGGTGCTTATGGTTGTTGTGAAATGATGAAATTTTATTAATAAATTGAGAATGCTGGTTTAGAGCGCTTTACATAAGAAGTATATAGTAGAGCAGCTGGATATATTGTTGTTAATTCTACGACTATGTGAGGATGAAATTAAATTATCTTTGGTGTATGTAGCATACAGATTTTAATTAGAACATGATTTATATAGATATCACCATCCCACGCAGATTTCCGACTTGAGTCAATTTTTGTTTTTTTATGTTCTAGTCAAACAATTTATTTTATTGTAAACAACATTTTTTTATTTTAACAAATCTACAAATAAAATACCAAGTGTACAGGAATTTGTACATGGTAAGTCCGAAATAAATTTGCTGGTCACGTTCCATTTTATTGTAAGACAACAACAAAATCAAAAACGTATTCTTTCCGAATTATTTCTTTATTGTATATAAGAGCAGTCAAAATGTACCAAACTATACTTTACCAAATCACGTCGTTGGCATATTATTCCTTTTGCTAAATCTCTTTGGCTATACCCATTATACGCAGGAAGAGATGTTAAGACAGCATAAGCGCACATACAATAACACGAAACATTTTTTATATAGACACGACTCAAGACATTAAGGTATTAGTCGTCACACAGTTTTATGCTGATGAATTTATGGATCTTCTATTTGCTGGTTCTATTTTTAATTTTAATTAGACGGCAACAGGCAAAAAGCAAATTTTATTTTTTCCAATCTCGTCGTTTCTTGTGAAATGTGGTATTAACAAGATAATTGAATAATTTTTCGCATTTTTTCGTTTTACTCTTGATATCTCTCATCTCCTTATCTGTTTGATATTAAGGTGAAAATTTGTGAAGAAATATATACCAACCCAACAACAGAACGAAGTTTTTGCCAAAGGCGAGTTCTAGAAGAAAAAAAAAATGTTTTAAGATTAAAAATTAAAATCGTACGGTTAAATTATTATTTGTGTGCGAATGGAATGTAATTAGGACTGAAATAAATTATTCACACTTGCTTTAATAAATATTTTTTTGGACGATTTTATTAAAATTTTCGTACATCATTGAAATGTTGATTATTTCTCGTTAGATCGGTATAAATTATTTTAGTATGAATAATTAACTAGAAAAGGCAAAGTAATGGCGTCAAACATAAAAGCAGACAAATATGTTTTAGGTCGAAAGTGATAAAATTTACCTCATATTTTACCCGATTTGCTATACAAATTGCAACCAATTAAACTAAATTTGTTTTATTATCTATTATGACATACGGTTAATGTTCCTTTGTTAAGATCGCAGTACCGCAGGCTTACACTCCAGTAAAAATTTGCTGGAGGATTAATGTTGTGGCCTCAGAATTGTTGGAATATATTTTGCGACGATTGTGAGTCAATAGATTTGCACTGTACTGTAACAAGTGCGTCGTTTCTGATTAATAAGAAAAGTTGTCGTGTGTGCTTATAGCATTTATCTTGTGTATGTAAATAAAATATAAATTTGAATGAACATTATTATATTTAATAAATTCATAAAATTATTTGTAATTAGGGTTTACTGTACAGTGCTTTACGTAAACAATAATAATAAGGTGATATTCGTAAAATAAATAGACTTTTGTTTAAACTTTCATCAAGTGTTATATTATTTATTCGTTTATTGGTCCGTCGACACAATACGAACATTTGGTGACCTCCGAACTTTAAGAATGAATCACTGTGTTGGGCAAGCATAAAAGCAACGGAACAAATCTTAATAAGCCAACTGAACGAACAGTGCACAATTCGGTTATATTGGTTATACAAAAATATTGTGCGCAATTCAATTAAAACTCTTAAAAATATTGTACGCGTTTTATGTAATTAAACTGTTCAAAAGTATAGTGCACGACGTAATTATATTGTTAAACAAGACACGCGACGCGCTACATCTGTTAGCGAACACATTTTTTCGTTAATTACAAACAACCGTTGGTTAAAATTATAACAGCACAAGATACTTATTGTTGGCAAAACTCGCGTGTACAGCGGTACATTTATCATATACAACTAAATCGAACACGGGGTGCACGTGTTTTAAAAAAAATTAAGCAACCAATAATAAAAGACCAATTGGTCCCTCAAAGGCGATAGCGCCTACCGTGGGAGCTGGGTAGCTAGCCCCACATCCATTTATAGTCAAGGCGAAACATAGTAACACCATTTCAACCAAAATAATAAAGACAACTGCAACGCGCTTCAGCATTAAGTTAAGAAAAATTACCAATCCAATAACGGTAAAAGTAGAAGAAATTAAACAACAGTTAAGTTAATTAAACCATTTTGTTAAAAACATACGGTAGCAAAATAGTTTGCGTAACCTTAGGCCTGCGTAGGAATTTTCATTGGAATTTCATTCTGGCAGATACCAATACATCAATAATAGGAGCGGATTTTCTTAAGCATTTCGGTCTACTGGTTGACATCAAAAATCGAAAATTAATTGATTCCTTAACATGTTTATCAACGAATGCGAATGTTTGTAATCTTCATACAACAGGAATTACAACCATTTATTTAAGTACATGTCTACCAAGAATTGCGCAATTATTGCATACATATTCGAAAATAACAGTCGAGAAATATGGTGCTAACCCATTGTATTCAAACAACAGGTCCCCCTATAGGGTCGCGAAAGAAGAATTTCGTAAGATGATCGAGCTCGGAATATTCCGACCGAGCAATAGCAATTGGTCCAGCCCTTTGCACTTACTGCGTAAAAAACGGGGAGTGGAGGCCTTGCGGCGACTTCTAAACGCTCAAATAAAACCAGACATGTACAGTATTCCGTATTTGTCAGATTTCATACACCAACTGGATGGATGCAAGTATTTTACCGCAATTGATTTAGTTCGCGCATATTTTCAGGTGCCAATTGATGAGTGTGATATCCCAAAGACTGCTATTCGAACACCTTTCGGATTATTCGAGTTTACTCGAGTGACTTTTAGGCTAAGAAACGCTGCGCAATCTTTCCAAAGACTCAATTATTCTATTTTTAGAGGTTTGGAATTTGCTTCATGTACATTGACGACATACTAATTGCATCAAAATCGGAAGATGAACATTTACAACATCTAGTAGTAAATCGGTGTTCAGTGTGGAACACATAACATTCTTAGATCATGACATTTCATCATTAGGCATTAAACCATCAAAAACTAAAGTGGATACCATCGTACAATTTCCTAAACCAAAAACTGTATGAGAATTACGTCGTTTTCTTGGAATGGTAAATTTTTATAAGAAATTCCTTCTACACGCAGCTCAAGAACAGGCGGTTCTCTATAAGGAACTGATCGGTTTGAAAAAAAATGATAAACGTTTAATTGAGTGGTCAAATGAACTATAGGATGCTTTCGAGCTCTCTAAAGAACGATTAATTAACGCTACCTTTGTAAACCATCCATCTACTAATGCCAAGCTTGCGGTAATGGTAGATGCTTCGAATAATGCAATTGGCGCTGTCGTCCAACAATACGAAGTTGCGAATTCACTTTGTATACTGATCACAAACCGCTAATTAATGCGTCACAAAAAAATCCAGAAAAGGCATCACCCAGACAACTACGACATCTTGATCTAATATTACAGTACACATCTGACATTCAGCATATATCCAGAGCGGACAACGTCATCGCCGATACACTTTCACGAATTAATGAAATTACGATTAATAATAATTTCGACTATGGCCAAATTTCAAAGGAACAACAAATCGATGAAGAGTTGCAGACGCTTATGGAATCCTATAACTCTGTGAAATTAGAGAAGTTTCCAGTTTTTGGTATCAAATAAAATATATTTTGCGAAATTTCAACCGGCCGAACTAGGCCTTACATTCCAAAAGGATATCGTCGAACAATATTTGGTAATGTACATAACCTTTCACACCCCGGTATTAAAGCAACATCAATTATTGTTGCTCAAAAATATTTCTGGCCTAAAGTCAAATCTGATTGTCGGAAATGGGCACTATGTTGTTTAAGGTGCCAAAAATCAAAAATTTCTAGGCACGTCAAGAGCCAGATGAAAGAGATTTGATGAAATTCATCTGTACATCGTAGGTCCCCTACCAACTTCTGAAGGGAATCGATATTGTGTAACGCTAATCGATCGTTATACCCGTTGGCCAGAGGCCATTCCAGTACCTGACATAAGGGCAGATACAATCGCGGAAGCAGTGTTCAGAAATAAGGGATCGTGGTTCTCAGTGTGAATCGCATCTATTTAACGAACTTTCAAACTACTTGGATTCAAACACAAACGAACAACAGCGTACAACCCTGCGTGTAACGGCTTAATCGAAAGGTGTAATCGTAGTTTAAAAACATCGATCACGTGTAAAGGAAATCAACAGTGGACAAGATCTTTACCAGCGATCTTGCTCGGATTACGCACAGCTTTCTGCGAAGATTTTAGTATCACATACATCAGCATTTTTAATTTACGGCGAAAACTTACGATTACCTGGCGATTTTCTCCAACCGGTCGAGAAAGCATATGCGTTGATTGTGTTATCTATTATGGTGGTATGACTCTTTATCAATGATTCTAATTGTTGCTCATCGTTGTTTATGGCTTCAAATTGTGCCTCATAATATCTTGCCTCACGTTCTGTCAAGATCCCAAACATATCGCCTAACACTAGGCCTATGGTGTCTCCTAGGCCTCGTTTTGGTCGTTGTACCTCCTTGTTGCTTGCTAATAATAATTCATTGTCCGCAATCAAATTGTTGTATTGCCATTGAATTTGTTGAAGAATTAGGTCGCAATTTAACCCAGCTATATTCAAGCATGCCGCCTTTAATTCATATTGTGTTTGCTTAAAGGTTTCAATTTCTTCCTAGTAATTGCTCATGTTGTAATAAACCACCAATGTCCATTTCATAGCTACCACTTCGAGTTTACCTATTTCTTCGAAGTAAATCCCTGTGGAATGCTTGAAAGGGGTTATATGTACGTTGGCCTGTACAAGTCCCATAAAACAACAAATGGATAATATGGCTAGCGCTAGATGATTGACGGTTCCCCTGTTCTTTACGCGTCTATGAGGCTGTCGCCTTAAAACTTGATTGTTCTTCTCCGGTGATTGCAATTCTCTAGGTTGACCTCGGTTTGCTTTCATGGGCATAATTTTTTGTAAGCCTTCTTTGTAGCGTGCCAAAATTAAAGAAAATCAGACGAAAATTAATGAACTAAATTTTATAAAAAAATTAATTTATTAACCAAAATTTAATAAGAACTTGGAAAACAACTTAACGTAATTCAAAAAAAAATTATGAATAGAATTAAAATTAATATAATTAAATTTAAATGGAAAGAAAAAAAATTAATAATAATTAATTATAATTAAAATAAAAAAAAAAGAATGTATAATTTAAACTAATACAAATATATATCTAACAACTAATTATTTGCTAATTATAATATTTTTTGGAGCAAATTAAATTAACTGGTGGTTTTCTGGTCATCCGATGAATTTCCGCCAAGGCCATACTATAAAAAAAAATAAAGAAATAAAATAAAACAAACAATCAGTAATCATAAATATGGACCAACTAAAACAAGCACACACCTCGGAAAATCTGTTGCAAACTTCATTTATTGGTAGATATCTTAGTTCAAAATGCAATATGGTAGGTTGGGCGCCAGATATCTCGCACGCTGTCCGGCCAAGCTCAGCCCGCAATCCACTCCAGCGTGAGTTCGCGAAAAATAAACCGAACAGATCCTTCCCGAGATCAAATATTTTATCCTAATCTATATATATTTTTTTTAAAGAATGTCAATATATATATATATATATATATATATATATATATATATATATATATATATATATATATGTATATATATATATATATATATATATACATATATATATATATATATATATATATATATATATATATATATATATATATATATATATATATATATATATATATATATATATGTATATATGTTTATTAAAATCAGCCAATCAATAAATAAAAATTAAAGTTTTAAATTACTGATTCAACAAAACCCGAATGCACCATACATTAATTCAATAAAACTTCATCTCACCATATACTTCCGGAACATCCATCCATGAAAAACCATGTGGTTTTGGATTCCAAATCGAATAGGGTTTCCCGAAACAATCGAGTGATGATTTTTAGCCGATGTATCTCGTTTCTTAAAATAATAGCGGAAATCCACGACCGCTTAGCAAATTATCAAATTATAATTACCATTCGGTAATTTTTTTTTTATTTTATTTCTCCACACAAAAATTATTTATTTATTTATTAAGTCGAGTTTTTTTAACTTTTATTTTGATTTATTTTTAATTTTTATAAATAAAGTTTAGATTTAATGTTTCTCTTTATTATTAACAATTTATTTACACCACTTATATTATTGTCCACCACTTAATTTAAATAAAAAAAAATATTTGGATATCCAAAACACAAAAAATATATATATTTAAAGAAACTCAGGTTAATTCTTACTATCACCAAATTAACCACTCGGCATCAACTCAAAAAAACTCCCTCCCGTATTTGTAATGGCTCCGGTTTATATAGGCATTCCATTTAACATGCCGAATGTATCTATCCTCGTCTAAATTGTATGGCCATTCCATCAAAGAATCCATTGAAGCTTATCTTCATAATCTGTACTGGTACATTCAGTGCATTTTTTTCGAAATAATTATTGAATAAACCAAAAACAAATAAAGTTTGCTTTCTGGTTGTAAACTCGGACTGAGCTTGGTCCGACCAACGACATCTATTTTAAATGGTAAAACAAAAATCCGAAACCAAATTCCAAACAAAACACCAATATCTACCATAAAGTTTTAAATTTAAAATTTCATGAATGAAATTATTTTTCATTAAAGCTTATTATCTTTGGACATGAAACAAATCGAGAATAAATTTATTTTATTACCTTTTATGACATAGGAATCATAAAAATATTACCGAACTCGATATTCAATATCCAAACCGCCAAAACATTATGATTACCATTGCCTAAGTGATAATTGGAACCTTACATCTTCAATTGGTAACTTACACAATTTCACAATCGGTCGCTTATATGTTGCGTTTTCGCATTTGACTGTCGCCACCCGAACTAAATCATCTTTTCCAGCGTGTGTTTCCACGATTCTCCCTAGCTTCCACCGTGTGGCAAGTTGTTGGTCGTCTTTTAATAATACCAGGTCGTTGATCATTAAGTTTGACTGGCTGCTCTTCCATTTAGTTCGTTGTTGTAGTTGGTGAAGGTATTCGGAGGACCACCGTTTCCAAAAGTCCTGAACCATTCTCTCGACTACATGCCATCTCGTTCTTAACGATATGCGGTCAATTTCTGCGGCTGGTAGCGCCTTGAGAGAATTTCCTATCAAGAAGTGCCCCGGCGTTAGTGCTGACATATCTGCAGGATCACTTGTCAGCGGTGTTAGAGGGCGAGAATTGAGACATGCTTCTATGTGGGTAGTCACGGTGCATAGCTCTTCGAAAGTGAGTGTTGTTTCGCCTATGATCCGTTTGAGATGGAATTTCATTGATTTAATTCCTGCCTCCCATATTCCACCGAAATGAGGCGTAAGAGGTGGTATGAAGTGCCAATTGGTTCCATTGTCAGCTATCATAGTGGCAATGTCGCTTGGTAATGTCGTCATTGCGCGACGGTAATCTCTCTGCATTACGTTGTTTGCTCCTTCGAAGTATGTTCCATTATCAGAGTAAATGTCGGTGCATAATCCTCTCCTGGATATAAATCTTTTGTAAGCGGCAATGAAGGATTCAGTTGTTAAATCGCTTATTATTTCAATATGGATGGCCTTCGTTACCATGCATATAAACAGAGCAATGTATGCCTTATATGTCTTGTGACCCCTGCCTTTGGCTGATCTTAATTGGATGGGCCCCGCATAGTCGATTCCCGTTTTGATAAACGGTCTTCCCGGCCTCACTTTTGCTGATGGTAGGTTTCCCATTAGTTGTTCGGATGAATGTTGTTTGTGACGAAAGCAAATAATACATTTTTGAATTATCTGTCTGACAGCTCGTTTACCATCAATGATCCAGAATTTGTTTCTTAATGTTGCTAATGTCAATTGTGTGCCTCCGTGTAATGTACCAATATGAGCATCTTCTATTATTCTTTTCGTAACTATGTTGTGCCTGCTCAGTATTACTGGGTTTTTGCTTGAACTTGGGAGTATTGAATTTTGTAGCCGTCCATTTAGCCGTAGCAACCCGTTTTCATCTATAGTTGGATTTAGTGATAGAATTTTGCTCTTCGTGCTGATTTTTTCAGCTTTATTAAGACAGTTGATTTCCTTATAGAAATCTTGTCTTTGTACGAGCTTGAGAATTATTATTTCTGCGTTTTGGAGTTCTGCACCAGTTATTTCATTTCTATTGTTGTTTCTACGCGAGCAGTTGTTGATGAACCTTTTGCAATATGCGACTATACGCTTCAATTTGTTGTAGCTGGAGCATCGTTCGAATAAAAGAAAAGTGTGATCTTCCGTAGTTATTGTCATAATTTTTATTGCTTTTTCGTTCTAACTCTTCTGGTTTAAGGGTGTTATTTTGCATAATAGGGTTGATTGCCTTCCATCTGGTGAGCTTTTGTCGAAGAAAATCTGGACCTTGTTCTACATTTGACTCAAAATGCTTCTCTATCATGATTTCTTCTTCAGTGGTAGCTCTCTCTTCAGGTATTGAGTCGTTTTCTACCAGCAATCTCAGTTGATCCTCTATACTTTTAGTTGCAATCATCGTTGTTTTATGCTGACTACCTGTGTTGTTCCTGCTGCCCAATATAATCCAACCGAATTCCGTTTGTTGTGCCATAGGCTCTAGTTGACCTCCCTTGATGATGTTGTTGATTAGTATTGATGGATAATAATCCGCGCCAAGTATAAGATCAATTGGCTGTGACTGGTTGTAGTGCGGATCAGCCAGTTGTATTTGGTTGAGATGCGTCCAGCTGCTTGTGGCAAAGTCCACCTCGGGTAATTGTTGGCCGAGTTTGTCGAATATCAATGGTTTGATATTCATTTGGAAATCTCCATCAAATCTTGGCGATATTTTTAGATTAATGGTGTGTCTGCAAATGCCTGCTTTTTTCCCACCTACTCCTGAGATGGTGACGTGTACTTTCTCTTTTGTAAAGTTGAATAAATTTGCGGCCTTGGAGGATATTAATGTGGCCTGTGATCCTGGATCAATTAGAGCTCTTAGTGTGAAACAAACGCCTGTGTCAATTGCGGCTCTGACTAATGCAGTTGGTAGTAAAACTTGTCCTAGCTGACTGATCACGAATGTTTTGGCGGTTTTGACACTACTTCCGGTGGTTGATGCTGCATTATTGCAGTGTAGAAGTGTGTGGTGTCCTCCTTTACACACAACACATGTTTCTGCCTGGCAGTTTCTTCCTTGATGCTGGCTTAAACATCGTATGCACAAGTTGGATGAGTTGACGAGCCTTGCTCGTTCTAATGTTGACATCTTTTTGAATTGCTGGCATTGATTTAAACCATGATGCTCCTTACACCCTTCCACCCAACATGTTTTGGTTAACATGGCTGTATTCACTCGTTTCAATGGTGATATGTATTGCATGTGTGGTCGTGGTGCTGTTGCTCTATGATTGCCCATGGCTTCCAAAGATTGAACCTTCTCTCCAGGAATCCAAAGAAATCCAGGAATCCAAAGAAATCTTCCAGTTGTGGAATTTCTCTGGGCTTCTCTCTAGTTGTCTCGTATATCATAATGGATTCTGGGTAATTTTTTGTTTAAAATGAAACCCACGAATGCCTCGAAGGGCGAATCCATATTTAGCTGCTTTATGTTGTGTAATATTTCTCGCGCCGTATCGTGCAAATTTCTCACTGTTTGGGCGGATGGTATCTGAATTGTGGCCAATGACAATATTGCATTAAACTGATGGTTTGCCAGTAGCCTCACGTTGTTGTACCTTGCTTGGATTATGTTCCAAGCGGGTTGGTAATTGTCACCTGTTGTTGTTAAGTGACTAATAATTTGGGCTGCTCCCTTCTGCAGGTGTGATTTCAGATACGTCATCTTTACCGTATCTGTTAGTTTGCTGTTTTGGTGGATCAGCTCAGTGAATATATCGTTAAACGTTTCCCACCGTTCATAATCACCATAAAAAATCGGGATTTCTACCTTAGGCAGTTTCACCTGTGCTGCTGATTCTGCTGCGGTTGTTGTCTGGGGCTGAAACTGTTGTAGTTTGATCATTGCATCTTCTACCCTCTCTTGAAGCTTGGCATAATAATCTTCTCTAAAGTAGTTGGATGTTTGTTCGTCTTCTTCCAGCTCTACTAATAATTCTGTGTGTTGGGCTGCGATTTCTCCCATGTCTTTTTCTAATTGTCTCGTTTTGATATTCACATATTCCTTAGATATGTTGTTGGTTTCCAAGGAATAATTTATTGACTCCAATTTCTGATATAACTGCCACATGAGCACGTCTTGCCTCTTGAACAATTTTGTGTTGTTGTTTCCTTCAAACTTTGCTGCTTGAAGGGCCTCGATTGAACTATTCATCAGTGGTTGTTGTTGTTAATTTGCCGCTGAGTGACCTTGTTTAATTTCCTCATTTTGGGAATCGGTTGATGAGCTTTGTATGGTATCCAACCGAATTGATGGTGTTGTTTTATATGATGCCTCGACAATTGGTTTTGGTAGTTGTAGGACTTCTTGTGACGTTGTTGATGTCAATGGCGGTCCGCTATTTAGGCGATACCGCATTCCCTCTATCAGCTTATTGTAAACATCTGTCATGTTTTTTCTTGTTGTGAAATAAGCGTGATTTTGGCCCAGAGGCGGGACCATTCCTAGAATTTTGTCATCGATTCCAACGAATTCGTTATATAGCGTTTTTAGATTCGCTATTCTCTTCTCTAAGTAAGACTTCGTTTTTCTGTCTTCACCGTCTTTTCGATAGTTTCTCTCTAGCTGAACTATCTTTCCACTTGTTACCTCTTGGTATTGAAGTAACTCATCCATCTTGTTGTTGTTTGGTTTTGTTGTGGTGGTTTTGATGCTTGTTGTTGCTTAGCTTCTCCTTTGACGGTAAGTTATGTGCCTGTTGTTGCTTGGCTGCTAGTGTCGTCACCCTTGACGACGTTACAGACTGTCCGTCTATATTTCTATTTGCCGGTTGTTTTAGTGGCTCGAAGGACCATGTAAAATCTTAGACTTTTGTATTTAAATTGTAAATTTAATATAGTCTTGATTTACAGTTAACTAATAGATTACCACGGGTGGGGTCTATTTAGTTATTGAGAATAAACAACTTGTTGTTAATATTAGAGTTAAATTCATTCTATTTTATTTTATTTAATATTCACCTTTTATATACAATTAAATGCTACTGTCAGCAACTTAGAGAAAAAGAAAATATAAAAATAAGAAATAAAATATGACACCAAACATTCCTATCCAGTAAATTTAAATGTTGTAATGTTGATGAGCCAAGGTTGCTTCAACATCATTATTGTTGTTGTAAGTAGGTTAACTGCTAGTATCAGCAAATTAGATAAAAATAAAAAAATTGGACGTTGCACTGTTGATCTCAACAGTTATATTATTTATTCGTTTATTGGTCCGTCGACACAATACGGACAATGACATCTAATAGTCCTGGCCTTCTGATTCCTTTGCGTTTCCTTCCTTCTTCTTTTGGCCGCTGAACTGACAATTTTGGTTGATCCGTACATTTATTCTGCGTCCGCTCATGATGAGTAATTTTGTCGAACCATGAGTTAATGGCACTAAATCAGAAATATTCGTTTCACTTAAATCATCGAGATGGCTGTGAAAGGTTCTGATAATCAACTAATCAGTGTTAGAACCCCCTTCATCATCTTCAGGATATTTACAAATATCAAATAAAATAATGATTAAGAACAATATCATTACATCTCAAATGCATTAACGATTTGTTTAGAAAAACAAAAAAAAAATTAATTTTCTATATCATCAATGCTTAATACCCATTTCATCACTTCAATCAGAAATCCACTTTCAAGTGTAATATTATTATGCTGACCGGCAATTTATTGTAAAGCGTAGGACCCGTAAAAGCAAAAAAAAATTTGAAATGTTCCCTTCTAGGTTTAGTATATCCGCAATGGTCTGAGTTTCTTAAATCATATCTCTTAATCTTAACATTACGGTTACCATTCCTACAAAAAAAACATCGTAGACGGGACACGTAAAATTAGGTTTTTCGCAAACTGTGCATAGAAGGCGGATCACGTAGTAATACGTTTTTTATGGACTGGTGGTATAACGCGGGAAACGTAGCCAATACGAGTTGGTAGATGTGTGTTTGTTTGTTATTCCGCTTATTTATACATACTACTACGCAGGTAAAAATATTCCCGACGTTTTATTTTTAGCGAATTCCCAGTTATCGGTGTTTAGACGTTCGTCTAAAGTTCGTCTAAAATCACGAGTTTTTTCGTGATATTTTGTATTTTTCATAATTATCTTGAGTCGAATTTGTTATCGAACTGTTTCAATAATTGTTTTTTTTTTGGAAGTGATTTAATTATGTTTTATTTATAAATACTCTAAATACTGATAAGATGAGATACAGTGACAACGAAAGCGACCAAGAAATTTGTGCGGATAATTTGTCAGATTATTCGAGTGATAGTGATATCGATAGGCAGAGTGAGGAGGTGAGTGACGATGAAGACATTATTCCATGACCTCGAAGATTTATCCTTCGAACTATTCCATCTGAGTCAGAATCAAGTTCTGACGAACATGAAGATGAATGGTTATCTATTGATAATTCTCCGATCTTAGAGAAGTTTTTAGGTCGCTCTGGGATAAATGTTGATACTGTTCCCGAATCCATAACCGACGCGTTGAACTTGTTTATTGGAGATGACTTGTTCACATATTTTGTAGAAGAATCGAATAGGTATTATTAATAAAATATAAATAATTTCAAAATGAAGAAATTTTTGGGACTAATTATTTTCATGGGGCAAGTTTGAAAAGATAGAAGAGACGAGTACTGGACCACAGATCCTTGCACAGAAACGCCATTCTTTGCAAAAACAATGTCTAGAGATAGATTTCGGCAAATATGGAAGGCTTGGCATTTCAACAATAATGAGAATATCAACGATGAATCAGACCGATTGACCAAAGTCAGACCCGTAATTGATTATTTTCTCCCGAAATTTGTGAACATATACAAATCTAAACTAAACTAATAAATCTAAACTTGGATTTTTAAGAGTTTATAATGCGGGAAAACTCATAAAATACGGCATACTAGTGAAAATGTTATGTGAGAGCGATACAGGATATATATGTAATTTTTGCAATTTATTCTGGTCAGGGGTCACGGCTGATAGAGACAATACAGACAGTTGTATCTCCATATACAGATGACTGGCACCATCTGTATATGGATAATTATTATAATAGTGTTGAACCACTCAAGCCCTTTTGCGAAAAAAATTAGGGTATGTGGAACCATCAGAAAAAATAGAGGTTTACCTGACTGTCTAAAAAAGACAAATCTCAGAAACGGACAGACTATCTTTCGCCGTAGAGGGGATATTTTACTTCAAATCTGGCAATCAAAGAAAGAAGTGAGCCTTATTTCGTCGATACATTCGGCGGAAATGAAAGCGAGTCACAACATTGACAAAACAACACGCCAAAAAATAACTAAACCAAATGCATTGATTGATTATAACAACTTTATGAAATGTGTCGACCGTGCAGATCATTATTTGTCTTACTATTCAATACTCCGAAAGACGATGAAATGGACAAAACGAGTAACAATGTACATGCTAAATTGAGCATTGTTTAATTCCTTTGTTGTCTATAATTCAACAAAAAGCAACAAAGTAAAATATAAGAAATTTTTATATGAAGTAGCTTTACATTGGGTTTCTGATTCGATACGAATCGAAGATAACAATATCCACTTTCAGGAATAGGGCGCCTAAACAAGATCCGCCAGCAAGATTGTCGATGAATATGAAAAAACACGTTCTACAAAAAATTGTTGGAACCGGAAAGAAAAAATTGCGCAAAGACAATGTCGCGTGTGGGCATCTCAAAAAGTGCGAAGTGATGTTGTTGATTGTTGAAGAACGAATAATTAATGATATGAAGAGGTGGCTTTTTCAGAGACTGTCAGGTACTATGTTGAGAGAACCTTTGCGGTACTCAATATTAAAATTAAACCCTTGCAACTTTAGGCTCCATCTCGCTAGAGGTCCTGACAAGTCTCTCTGCTCCATTAACCACTTTAGACTTGAATGGTCGGTTATGATGATGAATGAGTAACCTTTAACATACGGTCTAAATTTTTTTACGCTCATGACTGCAGCGAGACATTCAAGCTCAGTCACGCTGTATTTCTTTTGTGCAGAGTTCAATTTATGTGAAAAGAAAGCAATAGGATACTCAACTTCATCATCCGTGTTCTGGAATAGCACGCTACTAATTCCACAACTGCTAGCATCGCACTGAATATAAAATTGCTTATTGAAATTTGGATTTCGAAGGACTGGCACAGAAGTTAAAACCGTCTTAAGACGTTTAAACGCATCAACTGCCTGATCGGACCAAACCATAAAACGCTGGTACCACCCCGACAATCCCAAAAATCTTTTAAGTTGTTTCACCGTTGTTGGTTGAGGGTAGCTCGAGATGGCTTCTATTTTGTCGGGATCCATGCGAATCGTCCCATTTCCAATCACATGACCGAGGTACTTCGTTTTTATTATGACGAACTGGCTTTTCTCTACATTGATTGTCAAATTTGCGCAACACAAGTGTTAGGCAACTTGAAACAAAAGAGTAAAGTGTTCTTCCAATGTGGCAGAAACAACAAGAAGGTCATCCAGATAAACGAAGGCGCGGTCATGCAACTGGTGAGGGATCACACGGTGCATCAACCGACAGAGCGATTGAGGAACATTACACAGGCCGAAAGGCATCACTGTAAACTGATACAGTGGCCTTCCGGGCACCGTGAACGCAGTTTTATCTCGAGAATTGATCTCCAACGGGATTTGCCAAAAGGCATCTTTAAGATCAATAGAGGAAATGTATTTAGTTTGGTCCTAACGACTTAGTAAACCGTTTATCCAAGGCAGAGGGTACGCATCGTTTGTAGTTACTTCGTTTAGTTTCCTCGCATCAAGGCACAATCTAACCTTTCCAGTCGATTTTTTCCGCACGAGAGTAATGGGCGACGACCAAGAACTTTGGCTTTCTTCAATTACGCCAAGTTTTAGCATCCTTTCGATTTCGGAGTCAAGGTCTTTTTGTACTGCCGGCGAAATCGGATAATACCGTTGTTTAACTGGTTTTAAGTCCTTGATGTCAATGATATGCGTTATAAGACTAGTGCGACCCAATCCTTCTTTAACGGAACGTGGGAAAAGTGAAATTAAGTGAGCAAGCTGGGATTCCTCATAAGCTGATAATTTGTGACGATTTGTGGAAAGTAAACCATTAGAAACTCTTGAATTTCTTCTACCACAATAGGTTTTAATCAAGAGGATGATTTAAAAAATTTTCCGAACCTAACCCTAGCACCGTAATGTTAGCACCACTGTCTAACAACCCCTTATAAAACGCACCATGTAAAATTACATCGGCGTAAAGTCGTCTATCTTTATGAACATTGAATAAGGAACCTACAACTTTCTTTTTCAAATGTTTTTTTAAAGTCCAGTAATACCGGGATCTAGAGTTTGACTTGATTAAAGAATTAATTTGATTTTGGTTATATTTTTGTTGAATAGGAACCTGACACGTAGGATTTTCATTAGGTGAAGTAATGTTTCGTTAATTAGTAGTTTCATTATATGAGGAACTACAAACCTCTTTACGGTTTATGGGATTATTGAAACTTATTTCCTCCGGAGAAGTTCGGGACTGGTATTGCTCGCCACTTCTTCGACAGATTTCCTGGAAATACTGGGATGGAAATGAACGCCCCCAGGATGCTTCATTTCCGGCATTTGGTTTCTCGAAACATTTTATTTATTTTATTTTTATTCATCCAACCATTAATTACATAACATTAAATTACAAAAAAATCAGTACACTATTTATAAAAACTAAAATATATTATATACAATAGTAAATTAATAATTAATTTAATATGTAAAAGTCAGAAACTATTGACAAAATAACTTAAAAAGTACTAATAATGTTAAATTAAAATGGATGGAGTTAGGTGGCTTCCGTGATCATAAACGATCAGTATTGGAAACCCCCTATCATAAGCTTAGATAATAGTTAATGTTTGTTGTTGGGTACAACAAATAAAAAAAGGAAAAAAATAAAAAATAAATTTACAAAATAGCTAACATATTCAATTTATCGTCATTCATCAAACTAAAACTGTAAACAAAGATTCAATGTCAGTAATATTAAACAACCAATTCTTCATTTCATTTAAAAATTTGGACGTAACGGTAATTTCTTTGATGTTTAGAGGCAACTTATTAAAAATTACTGGTGCTGCAGATATATAAAATTTTCTGAAATGTTCTTTCTTGAGAATGGGATATTCACAATTATTCAAAGTCCTTAAGTTATATCTCGTAATTTTTACTCTACGATTACCACTATGAAGAAAGAACATTTTTAATACCTTAAAAACATATAAATATCTTAACGGTAAAATCTTTAGTGATTTAAATAAAGGCAAAGCAAATGTTAAACGCGGTTTCTTTAAAATTATGCGAATGGATGCGTTTTGCACAACTAGCAGCGTTGAAGAGATGTCGAATAAACACCACCCCAAATAATTATAGCATATTGTAGTTTGGACTGAATTAGGCTGTAGTAAAATTGTAGTAGAACTGACACGGAACAAGGCATGCGAAGAATATATAATTTTCTATTACAAGCGTAAATGTAATGTTGAAGATTTTCAATATGTTTTTTAAAACCAAGCCTTGTATCTAACGTAACTCCTAAATATTTAAAGTTTTCGACAATTTCCATGTTGCTACATTCATTAGAGCAACTGGTTAATTCAGGTGAGACATTGTTAGTTTTATAGTTCATACATTTAGTAGAATGGTAAATAATTTCAAAATTTATCTTTGTAGGACCATATAATTTAAAAAACATTACTTTTGATTTTGTGCTTAGAACCATAAAATGCAAATCCAACCATTTTCTTAAAATTAAAAGGTCATAATTGATTTGATGGGCAATTAACTGGTTTGATGCTCCTCTATAAGTAAGTGCAATGTCATCGGCAAAACCAATCATTATCCTTTCAAGTCTAAAAAAAAATAAGGAATTAATGTACACTAAAAATAATATGGGGCCAAGAACTGAACCCTGAGGAACGCCGCAGTGGATCATTCTCAAACTGCTATATTTACCGTAAAATTTTACAGTTTGCTTTCTGTTCATAAGATAAGACCGGAACCAATCATTAGCTCTGCCTCGAATACCAGCACAATTTAACTTATACAATAAAAGCTCATGAACAACCGTGTCGAAAGCTTTTGTCAAATCAATGAAGATAGCCGCCGAACTAAGGTTATCATTTAGTGAATCATTTGTAGTACTCAGAAAATCAGTTTCAGTGCTATGCCCTTCTCTAAATCCATATTGTTTATTTGAGAAAAATGATCTCTCGTTTAGAAAAAGTAGTAGTCTTGTTTTAATACATTTTTCAAATATTTTTGAAAAAACTGAGAGTGGAATGATATGGGCCTATAATTGGTTAACTCTGATTTGTTACCACTTTTGAACAACGGTACCACTGAAGCGATTTTAAGGCAATCTGGAAAAATGCTACGATCAAGGCTGAGATTGAAGATATGGGCCAACATATAAGCAATAGATGGTGCAATTTGTTTGATTAAAGAATTACTTAAATTATCAATGCCAGATGATTTGGAATTATCCAAACTATTGATATAATTCAAAATTTCAAACGGGGATATTGGTGAAAAGAAAAATGTCTTAGACTCAAAATTATGTTTTAGCAAGTTACCATCTCTGTTGGGTACATATGATGTACTAGAGATTTTTGATTTGAGGTTGATGTAAACATCAACAAAATATTCATTGAAAGCGTTTGCTATGTCAAGTGACTCAGTTAGTACAACACCATTGGTATCTAATATTTCAGAAATTGGTTGAAATGATTTCTGCTTACCAACAATTTCATCCAATAAACGCCATTGACTTTTTAAATCTTTTTTAGAATGCTGAAATTTATTTTGATAGTATTGTTCTTTTGTAGTTGCTATATCTAACTTAATTTTCCTCTGAAGGAATTTTACTCTATTCTGAAGTTTAATATTATTTTTATGTTTATTAGCAATTAGAAGCAATCTAGTTTTGACTTTTATACTTTTCAGAAGGCTATTAGACATTCACCACTTAATTTTCCTCCTTTCAAAAGTATTTTGACAGAATAAGTTAATTGTTCAATTTTAGCAGTGATATTATTTATAAATTTGTTTAACATCTCATTAGGATCGTTTAGCAACATTAATAAATGTTGGTCCTGCACTAACAAGGAATTTAATTTAATATAATTAATATTTGTAATTGTACGCGTCTCATTGGAATTTTTGATATTATTCGAAAACATATCAATTTTTAATGAAATTAAATTATGGTCGGATAGGTGTAAGTCACAAACCTCAGCTTTAAGATATAATTTTGATAGAGGTTTCATTCTAACAAAAATATGGTCAATACAAGTACATAGCTGTCAGTTTAGTTATTCGAGTAGCCTCATTTATTAGAGAATTTAAAACAAAGCTGGACATCATTGATTAACATCATTAAATTCCGAAATAGACTTTAAAATGTTTATGTTAAAGTCGCCCAGTATAAATAAATTTTTTGAGTTAATAACACTTAAATAGTTTGAGAACTCCATAATAAAATCACTGATTGAGTGGAAATTAAAACGGTATACGCAAACCACACAGATTACTTCAGAATTTAAACTGAAGTTTAATTGCAAGATATCAGCCGTAACCAAATTTTTAACTATAGACTTAAAAGGAAAACCTTTTTTCGGGGACCCGAATTAAAAAAAGGCTGACTTAAAAAAAGTGTTTTTTTTGGACTTAAAATGAGTGTTTTTATTTCATTTTAAAAATGACATAAAATCTGTATCAAAATGAAATAAAAAAAGCTGACTTTATAAATGCATATCATAAGTCATTTTGAAATTGAATTAAGAATTGTGTTTATAACTGACATAAAATGTGCATTTCTTGATTTATTTTGAATATGAATTAAGATATGTATTTATAACTGAAACAAAATGTTCCTTTTTTAATTCATATTGAAAATGAATTAAGATATGTGTTTAAAATCAAAATAAAAGGTAAAAATGTACCAATATACATCGAATAATATATATTGGGGACCTATATATTATATTAGTATAGCAGAAACGTTACTACTTTACTTTTTTAACGAATCAGACCAATGTCATTGGGATCTCAAAGCCAGAATTGCCCATATACATAGTCCCATCAAGAAATGTCACTTCATCTTCATATATTTCGGAAGTTAGAGTGTTGAACATTAGTCTAGCTATGATTTTCTTATAGCCACTTTTGTTAGTTTTAATAATACAGGTTACCCCGCCTAATATCATGCTCTCCGTGTCAGGTAAAATCATAATATTAAGCGAGTGGTGATAATCAAGGATATTCCGCTTAATATCAGGTTACCTGATATTAACCGAGTTCTCGCTTTATATCACGATTCATTTGGCGCTTTATATCACGATTCCAATACAAACTTGGCCAAATTATATTATAGAAATCCTACTTTCGCCAAATTTTAAATAACAAGAAAGACTTTGTTTAGCGATCTATTTTTTCATCCATTTTTTCATGGAAATGGATTGCAATGGAGCAAAGATGCGGAAACAATTTTTAATTTTTATAATAAATATTGGACGAATTCGAAACTGTGGAACAGAAGATTTTTTGAATTTCGAGATCTATGGAGCTTCTTAAACAAGGCGTATGATCGAGAAGAGAGCGAAAGCTTCATAATTAACAATAATTACTACTTTTATAATATGATGTGAGTGTGACACATGACTTACTATAACGGAGATTTACGTAGAAAGGGTGGAGAAAGAATAAAATATATTAAAAATTATTAAGTAGATATTATTAAAAAAAAATCAAATAAAATAAATTGAATTTGGAATAATATGTTATTTTTGTTTAATTAAAAAAATTACCAAAATTTGATTTTGTATTTTTATTAAAACTCCTAACAATTAGTAAGCACATCGCTTTTACAGGATACGGTACGGTTAAATTAAATGCTGCTTTGCCTCGCTCACTTGTATTTTTATTTTCAACCTCTTATAATTTAAGAGAAACAAAAAATTTTAAAATAAGATTAGTGTTCCAGAAATTTGCAATTGTTTTTTGCAAATTTTCATTAATGAAAGCATTACTTGAAAATTTCGAATGGCTTTAATGTTCCAGAAATTTGCAATTGTCTTTTGCAAATTTTCATTAATGAAAACACATGTATTTATTTTCAACCTCTTATAATTCAAGGGAAACCAAAAATTAAAATGGTAAAATAAGATTATTGTTCCACGATTTAGCAATCTTTTTTTATATTTCCATTAATGAAAGCATAACTGCAAAACTTGAATGGCTTGAAGTTTTATGTCTAATAGACGCGATTAGTTGTTTTATGATTTTCATTTTATTTCACTTAATTTTTTTTTTTCAATATTATTAATGTAATTTTTACAACTGTTCCATTCTCTTTTGTGGGGTATTTCTAACGGCCAAATTGAAGGAATGGGGTTTATATGGCAGGCAAATATTTGATTTTAGTTTCCAAATTATGATTGATAGAGAATTAATATTTATGCAGTACCAAAGATAATTATGATAGTTTCTAAAGTGTTTTTAGTATACGAGAATTTTCCAAATCTTGTATTAAGATTCATACAATATACAAAGATAATTTTTTATTTTCCAATTTATTCATTAAACCCAAATGATAACATAAAGAAATAAATGTTAATTAATAAATAAATAGATCAAATATGAATATGAAGTATATTCGAAACTGTAAATAAAAAAAATTATTAAATTTAAGTCGAAAATAATAATTAAAAAAATCTAGATTTAATAATCAGAAACAACATTTCATTATATATTGATAAAAAATAGTTTAAAATAAATCTTCAAACTTAGCAATAATTAAAATTCAATATCCATATAAAGTGATTTCAAAAATAATCTTTATAATAAATGTATAATTATAACAAAATTATTATATTATTTAAAATATGATTTAAGAGTAAATTTTAATCGAATCATAGACATAACTGTTGCAAAATGGACAACATGGCATTTTTTGTGCATCTTCCTCTTCGTTACGATCGACGTCGGAGTCATTATCGTTAACTTCAGCGTCTGCTTTAACTTTTTTCTCTATTTGATTCCAACATTCAAAGCATGTTGTAACGTAGTGTTGCCCACCACTGAGTTACAAATATTTTTGAAGACTGTATTTTCTTCCGTTATCATCCTCGGTGTGTGTGTAATGATATTTTGTTTATTTTATGGCAATTAGATGAAATGAGATGGATTGTTTTTTTTTTATTGGGAAAGAGTCTTTAACTTGATTTTCAATCGAGTGGATGATTAGATATTTGGCTATGATCAATATGGTTCGATTAATTAATTCTCGAATTTTCTGTAAAATCTAAGTTTATGTTTATTAAGTTTAAATTAGTTCTATAAATAACTATTGCGGGTTTTTTTTTTATTGTGAAAATTAATGGAAAGTGATGATTATTGTGATAAATAATCTTAATCTAATAAATAAAAGTCATTTCATTTGATTATAATATTTGCATTTTTTTTATGTAAACGATCGGTTAGAATTCTAACTGATATTCGGCAAATTTGTGAATGTTATCGTGTTATGAACTTATATGCAGGTTAACACAAATTAACATAATAAAAATTATGTTTTAGTTTAAGATAAACTTTTTCATTAAATTTGTTCGATAGTTATTAATTAAGTTGTAATTAAAATATAAGTTAAAATTGCAAAAGTGCTCCGAACGTGGTCTCAAGGACATCTGTTTTCTCCTTGAAACAGTTATGATCGTATGATCATTTTAGTGAATATGATTTGATCGAAATAGTAATAAGAAATATTAAATGTTGATGATGTAAGTGATAAATAGTTATCCAAATAACATAACTGTAATCCGTAATCAGTAAATCTAATGGTGAAAGTGAATTTTCAAATAATCATAAATAAATTAAAATATATATAAATAACAGAACAATACAATATAATACAATACAAATTAAAATTTCATAATATATTTAATTAAAAATTAACTCAAATTAAAACTTAAAACTAATAAATAAATCTAATATGTAAATCTAAAATAAATTGTGCACAGCAAATGTTTCACTACCCTGGTGAAAAATGGTTATGTATTTATTATATACAATCAGTAACATTAAAATAAATAATCAAAAATACATATTTAACGTGCAACATAAATACGTATTGCACTAAATTCGTTCATCGAATGTTAATGCAACATTGAATATAATGTATTCTTCGTTCAACAGTCAACCTGCAACATAGTCGTGCAACATTTTAAACACACACAGTAACAAGATAAGACTTTTGTTTTCTTAATAAATTATTATTTTATTTACATTTATTATATTTTTATTATTTTATAATTATTATTATTATTTTTATTATATTTTCTTTTATTATTGTTTAATTTTTTTTTAGTATTAAGTTAGAACAGGTAACTAATAAGTTTAGATCAGGATTAGCACAGGTTTTCATATTAATCTGCATATACGTCTATCTGTATAGTTTGTACTTTTCTCAAATTTATCATTTGATTTGTATGTTTCAAATTTTCATCTACTATTTAAATTAAATACAAATACGGTTATGGTTTTGATATTGTAATTGAAATGGATTTGAATTTTGTTTATACTCGTATAATGAGATTGTAAGTAAATCATCGGGAGGCCGAGGTGAGTGATGAAGCGACAAGGTTTGATATTATTCCGTATTCTTCAGCTTAGAGTAAAGTTTCAGTTTACCTAGTTATATTTACGTATTTGTTAATACTGTCAATGGTTGTGATGACTCCTTAATTTGTTTTACCCCTTAGCAGAATTACATACAGTTTCACAAAACTATACCTTAAATTATTAAATTAACGGTCTAGCAAGACTGTGTTCAACCTTTGATAATCCCACCCCGTTACTCCTGAGCTATAGCCGCGCTAAGAAATGACCGACAAAGGCAATGAACCAGTATTAGTACAATCTGATGACGAAGAGTTTTCACTTTACAATTTCATCTAATTTCGTTAAATGGGATGGAGATGGCTTTAAAACTTGACAACTTAGTTACAGAGTTGTCCACTTCGTTACAATGTCTTTAAGTGTTTACATGGAAACACTTGCTCAATGCTATTCTGTTGTTGTGTGGGTGTAATATCGTTTTCTTTATCATCATTACTATCATTATCATCATCACTAATATTATTGTTGATATTGTCTTCTAAAAATCCTTTACAGATGTTGTCTAAATATGTTACTCTATTTAAAAATTCTATTGGCGTAATTTGCTGTAGTCTTAACTCATTTGTAGCCTCTTGTATTATGTCATGCCGTGTCTATTTTAAAGTTGGGATATAGATTGAAAAAAGATAAATGAAACTCAAATAATTTTGGGTTCTAGAAACAAAACTTAGTTACCTTATATTTACGCTTTTTATTAGTCCTTGTTGAGCCGCCACTTTCGATTAGTAATTCCATTTCTCGACTTTTTCGGAACTCTTCCTCTTGCAATTTCTGCACAAATTTAAAAAGTGACCCTTTTTAATCATTTTCTTGTTTAACACACCGTTGTAGGATTCTACAGCACTAGTTGTACGAGTATGGCAATCAAATACTGATATTTTATCTGGCCCTTCCTGCACAATAAATATTTGCGTTATTATTAATATTTTATAAATATAATAATTAAAACTTACTCGTTGTATTCATTGTTTGTGGAAATATTTTAAAAAATCACGAAATTTGAATTCATTTGCTACTTCTGCGTCCCGACGAAGGATATTAAACATTTCCATAATATGTTTAGCCGGTAATAACGGCAAGCACAAAAACTTATAATAAATGCGTTCCAACTTCTTCTGTGTACGAATACTATAGAAAAAACCATTCATTTTGCTTGCTTGCCTTTTTATTGCTTGGCAATAGTGGAACCAACAAGTACGTAAGTTTGAGGTAGGCTTTACAGTACGTATTGCATTTCTCATTGCTATTTCAAAATCTGTCATGAATGAATTACATTCTAATGACATTATTTTTGAATCAATGTGTTGAAAAACTTCTTGGTAACATATTTCAGATTTGTGTGACATAAGGACAAAAATAAATGGGATGACCTGAAATTTTAAATAAATACAAAATAAGTATTACCCTTATTACGATTGTTGTATCGATATCGATCGAACAAAATTTGTATTATGAATCTCGAATATTTATCAACTCGTCTATTAACGGTTTTACATGAATAATAATTAAAAATTATATAAAATTATTACGCACCTGATTCATATACCCGATATGAATTATTATAAATTGTTTGAAACAACCTACAGGACATATGTTGAATGTAGCATCAATCAAATATTGTCTTCGTTCAGTTTCAATATGGTTTTGATACCTATTATTCAGAAAAATCACATTACAATTAATTATTTTAAACTTATCCCGCATAATGCAATTTGGATATAATAATTGTACGGTTTTCATGAAAACTAATGCATGGCATTAGATATAAAATTAAAGTAAAAAAATTGTACTTACTGTTGACAACTCAGATTAAATATATCTCTTACATTTCCAATCGTAGTGCAAGTATTAACTAAGGCATTTGTTTTACAACAATTTGTTTTGATTTCACTTAACAACCTTAATTTGCTGTATTTATCTTCTTGATTTGCTATATGGCTATGATCAATATAATTTTGAACTCGGTTGCAAATATTTTCAATAACAGATATACGAGCTTTACATGTTCCTAAATAACATTTATATACTGTATGCTTGCTGTTCGTATATTCCTTTTTATATAATTGTTTTTCGTTTAACACATAGACTATATTCGAATTTGTGCGTTTTCCACTAATACATTTATATTCCATTTTTATGTATGTATATTTGTAATAAAATAGTCCAAATGTAATTTGTGATGTGAACACGATGAAGGAAAACGTTGAACTATAAACATTTTACAAGATATATTTCGCAGATCAAATAGAACAAAGAAAACCAATGAATCAAAGAGATAAAACAAAAAATTCTATTTACATCTGATACATTTTTCTATTTAAAATGTGTTAATTTTATAAAATTATGTGATTTCCCGTTTTATTTCGCAGTCGAAAAGGGATATAAAAAAGTATGTATGTACATATACATATATACGTTTACGACGTTTGGTTTACGTACAAATTGGTTTGTCCTCTCTTCTCACCTTAATACAACACAAAATAATTGTAAAAACTGCAAGAATGAACAAGAAAAAACAAGAATAAGATACATGCACTGAACAATAGAATGCACGTACAATAGAATAAGTGAATTTAGTACATTTCTTCCAAATATGAAATTACGCGCATGCATTTTCAAATACGTTTGAAAAACGAAAGTTATACGAATATTTATTGTGAATTAAACTATGCATTTTTTAATTCATTTTGGAAATGATTTAAAATATCTATTTATAAAATGACAAAAAACATGCCTTTTTTATGTCATTTTTAAATTAAATATGTTTTTGTAAAATACCTTTTTTAAGTCACAAAATTTACTAAAAAAATGAATTAAAAAAAGTTCCACTTTTCCATATTTTTTTTTTTTTTTTTTATAATTTAAAATAAATTTTATTTATTTATTTTATGTAATCACAATCTAGTCTCCTGGACTAATTAGCAATTTGTTTCTGACTTAATTTACTAACTTAAATTAATCTATGGCTTCTTCCCATTGGCATTCCATAGTGTTTGGTAAATTGAAGTAAACCACATCTTTGTTGTGGATTTTAGATCAGCATAATGCTGCTTAAACTGACAATCACACCAGCTCAAAAGGTTTTGTTCTTTTAAGTCTGCGAACTAAATTCGTGATGCTTAGGAGCTGAGTTGCCTCAATGTTCACATGTTGGCGGAGCCTTTCTTCATGTCTCCGTGCTTTTTCCTGGATTTCATTTAAGATGAGGTTAATTTTAAGGTCCCTATGAAGGTCATTGTTCCTAACATACCAAGGTGCATCAACGATGTTCCTTAATACCATATTCTGAAATCTTTGGATGATATTTACGTTGCTCTGTTTGGTACAACCCCAAAGCTGAATACCATAAGTCCAAATCGGTTTCAATATTTGCTTATAAAGTAGAAGCTTGTTGTATGTTGATAAAGAAGAGTTCCTTCCCATCAGCCAATACATTTTTCTGTATTTAAGTCTTAATTCTTCACTTTTCTTCTTGACGTGTGCTTTCCATCGTAGTTTAGCATCCAGGGTCATGCCGAGATACTTAGCTGTGTTCGCATGCGGTATTATTTCCCGATTTATGGTAATCGGAATATGTTCGATTCGTCTGTTTGTAAAGTTGATGTGAACTGATTTAGCTTCATTTAGTTTTATTCTCCATCTTTTTGTCCATTTATATATTTGAGTTATAGCTGATTGTAACTTCTGTGTTGATTCTTCGTTGCTTTTTCCAACAGCTAAGATCGCCGTATCATCTGCAAAAGTTGCCACTGTGTTGTTTTCTAATGTAGGAAGATCATAAGTATATAGTAGGTATAAAACCGGCCCTAATACACTGCCCTGTGGAACTCCTGCATTGATTTCTTTCAATTCAGAAAATGTATCATCTAACTTAATCCTGAAGAACCTATCTTTCAAGTATGATTCTAGTATCTTAGCAAATTGCATTGGTAGAAGATTCCTTAACTTGTGGTTAAGTCCTTCATGCCACACTCTATCAAACGCTTGTGCAACGTCTAGAAATACTGTTGAACAGACTTTTTTCTCCTCTAATGCTTTCTCAATTATACTGGTTATTCTGTGTACTTGATCAATTGTTGAGTGTTGGTTGCGAAAACCAAACTGATGATTTGGGATCAAGTTTTTACTCTCGATTATCGGATTTAATCTTTTTACCAGAAGCTTCTCAAAGAGTTTGGACATGACTGGCAATAGTGAAATTGGCCTATAAGATGATGTTATGTGTGGTGGTTTCCCAGGTTTTGGGATCATAATTACTTCTGCAATTTTCCATAAGCTTGGTACACATTTGATTCTAAATGCTGCATTTATAAGGTTGGTGAGTTTCACCAGAGCTTTCCTTGGCAGTTCTTTTAAGATTTCTGCAGTAATAAGATCGTACCCAGGAGCTTTTTTCGTATTCATATTAGCTGTTATCTCACGCATGACTTCTTTTGGTGTTGTGGGTAGGATTTCTGTACTTTCTTGCACAGCTTGTTCAGTTATTATCTCGGCTTGCAACGTTTGGTCTTCATTTGGCTGGAATATTTTTTCGAGGTGTTCGGCAAATTCTCGAGCTTTGTCTTCATTATTTCTAGCCCATTTCTCACCTGCTATTTTTATTGGGGGAATCTGCATTATTGGTCTTTTGATTCTTTTGGTTGCTTTCCAAAGAGAATAATCAGTACTGTTATCATTAGTTAATTTTCTTAAATAGTTGCTGATTGATTCATCTTTCAATTCTTTGATCTCTCTTCTTAATTGTTGAGTGAGGTTGTTCAAATGAGTTTTACCTTGGGGGGCCCTTGTTTGTTGCCATACTCTTCTCGCTCTTCTTTTTTCTGCGAGGAGTTCCCTAATTTCCATAGGGTAGTTGTTTCCCTTGATTTTCGTTTTAATTTCAGGAGTATTTTCCCAAGCTGATTGCTGTATATCGTTTACAAATTTGTGAACTTCTTTGTCCAATTGTTCTTCAGTCTTCAATGGAACCATTAAGTTAATTTTTTCTTCTAGCGATAGTCTAAAGCATGCCCAATTAGTGTGATTATTTACTAGGAAAGGGTTTCTTTCTTTCTGAATGATTTTTTCACTTAACGTTAGAAGTATTGGTGAATAATCAGAGTTTAAATCGTGGCTTTCATCTACTTGTAAATAATTTACAGATATGTTCTTTATTATAAAGAAATCAATCAGATCTGGCACTTTGTTTGGATCAGTAGGCCAGTAGGTTGGTTTTCCAGTTGAGAGGGCTTCACAACTGCATTTTCTGATAGCTTTTAGGAGTTCTTTACCCTTAGTTGTTGTTAATCTGGATCCCCAGTGGACATTTTTTGCATTAAAGTCTCCTCCAAGTACAAATCGTTTTCCTAATTTACTGAGGAACTCGAGATAATCTTTTTCTTTCATTGAGTGCTTCGGTGGGCAGTAAATACTAGCAATACAAATATAACTACTTTTGGATTTGACAATAACAGCAGTTGCTTGTATTTCTTCCGTTTCATATTTTAACTCCTCATAGTGATGAATACTATTTCTAATTATAACAGCACTACCTCGTTTAGCAGTGTTTCCAGGGTGAATAGTGTGATATATTTGATAATTTTTAAATTTAATGTTTGATTGTCTAGTGAAGTGTGTTTCCGTGATGAGACATACATCGATTTTTTCTGTGTCCAGGACCACTTGCAGTTCTTGTTGATGTTGCATCAGTCCATTGGCATTCCAACATAAGATTCTAAGATCTTGGGCCATTTTTCTGTTTAGGGATGGCTCCCTTAGTGCTGTACTCTAGTTTCTGTAATCGCTCATCAAATGTATTTAGTCTGCTTAAAATTAATTTAAGTGTTTGACTTATATCGTCATTTTGAGCAGTTTTTCCTGGATTTCCGTTGCTCATCATTACTTGAGCATAAGTCATTTTACCAAATTGTCCTTGAGTAGTTCCCGACACTCTACGATTTACTTCGGGTCGGTTCATCTTAACCGCTTGTTTCCTGAATGAACTTGGATTTTTAGCAATCACGTTCTTATTTTTGATATTTTGCAGTTCAATAGCAACGCTGCATCCTCTGTAGTTAGCCAGATGGTTTTCTCCACAGTGAACGCATTTAGGTTGAACATTTTGGGCTTTTACACAATCTTTGGTATGATGTTTACCTAAGCATTTGACACACCTAGGTTCCCTGTTGCAATATTTTTGTGTATGTCCATAGGCTTGACATTGTTTACATTGTGGTATAAGCTTAGACCTTCTTAGAGGCTGAATAACCACTTTGCACCCCAAGATGTACTTAATTTGATAAATTTTTTCGATATCTTCATCAGTATCGAAGGTCAACATAAACATGTTGAGAGGTACTTTGCCTCTCCGTTTTAGCTTAATCGATGCTTCAGTTGCCTTAAATCCATTTGCTTTCAGGTCATCAATTATTTTATCTGGTTTACACGTAGAGTGTAAGTTTTTAGCCATGACCCTAATTGGTCTGGTTTGTTTATCTTCAAACGTGTGCCAAGCACGTTTTTCTTCATTTAACATTTTTGTCAATTTTCTGTATGTTTCAGCATCTTCTAAGTTTATTTTGATGGTGTTTCCATTCATCACCTTTGCATTAAACTTATCAGTAGCAGTTATGGTTTTTATTTTTTCATAGAGTACATCGTAGTCTTTGACTTCATCTATTACTATTGGTGGTGGTGGAGGTATTTTTTTGGTTGTTTCTGGATAATATTTGGAACATTATCCTTTAATTGAAGTGGGGAGGGCGTATTATTCCGTCTCCTTTTTTTTCTCCCACCTTTAACTCTAATCCACTCAGTTTCTCGAGCTAGTTCTTCTTCATCCGTATGATACTCTTGTGGAGTTGTATTCTGGTTAAGAGTAGAACCGATGTCCTCCTTTGGCTTAAGAGCTTTAACTTCGTTTTCAAGCGTCTTCATACGCTCCTGCATCCATGCAATTGTAACATTCAGTTGCTTATTTATATTGTTGGCTTCAACTAATGCATTATTAGCTTTACACAATTCATTGTGAAGCTTTTCTTCGTTTGTAAAACGAGTGTTGTGGCTGCTGGCCCCAATGGAGGGACTACCGCCTCTTTTCGGAGAATACGCGACTTTGTTACTCCTCTGGAAGGGATGTGAATTATCCTTTTCTATTTCACTCAAATGAGCTTGTTTATTCACCAACATGTCTTTTGATTGGTTAAAATAATTGTAGTATAGCAATGGCTGGTCTCCCCCAGAATCCATGAGACCGACCTCCGAAGAGGGTGGATTTACCTGAGCAACAGGTGTACCACCTGGGGTATTAGTTTCCTTATTTGTTCTGCTCATTGCTCATTTATAGTGTATTGCACTCGCCTCTAGTATTTCGCCGATGCTTCACATCGTTGCCCGGGTGTTACCACGTGGAGGTATACTAGACACATTTGGTGGTTTCTACATAGTTGCAGCGTTGGAATATAGACCACGAGATACATGGCTATAGACGGTCAACCCCTACCCTATTGAGACGCACCCAACACCCTTAAAAAAAATAAAAAAAAAATAAACATTTTTCAAGGATTTAATTAATTATTACAGTTAAATTTAATAAATTATATCACTAATTTTTTTTTACTATATATATTATATATTTTATTTATAAGCTAACATTTAATATGCAATATTCAATTTTTATGTGAATTTACCAAGTTCTTGTGCCCATACTTTCATTACGGAATTTTATTGTTATTCTAAGGCTTGTACAATAAATCAGGTGGAGGTACAACTGCAGTGTCAATAAATGAATGTGAATGACTTAGTCTTAAATTATTAAAATTAATATTTGAAGATTAATCAAGATTTCATTACAAGTTTTTAAGGTCAGCCGCATCATTTATAACACACAATTCACCTCCATCTACCTTCCTCAATAAAATTTTAGAGTTCCGGATCTACAGATGTTTATAATGCTTCTCGATCCTCGCGTGCTTGTAAAAATAGTTATCTCTTAGATAAAGTTAAACATTCTTTTCATGAAATCACATCACCCTGATAATTCACGGCAATTTTCAATCGGGCCGCTAACGGTTTTCGAAGAATTTGCCTTCCATGTAAATGCTGTACGTACTAGTAATCTCTGAATGGAACATAGCTCCATTTACTCTATATGCTTTTGTGTTATGCTATAAAAACAATTTATGTTGTATGTGTTTCCAGAAACGGAAGCCCCCCATCCATTTTCGAAAAAAAAACAAACTTTATTTTATCGAGGTGAGAACTTTTTATTACACCTTAGTTCGGTAAAATTATTTTTTTATGTTGCTTTTACTTTTATGTGTATGTTGTCCATACTTAATAAATTATGACACTATGTGCTTAAATTAAATTATGATTATGTGAGTAATAATTTTAGTTTTTATATAGTTCGAAACATAAAATAATGAAGAGAAACGATAAAGTTTATTGAAATTTAAAAAAAAAATGTATTCAATGCAAACCATGTAGATTCATATAAAAAGTTTGACTTATTATGCACTACCAATTACCTTTCGTAAAAAATGGAATTCATATGAAGTAGATTAATAAAAAGGAACATTACCAATGAATGGTAAAAAGTAGTGAAACTGTGCAATCATAACAAAACCATCAGTGCGCCCGCCACATGGCGGAAAACCCCAAGGATTGGGGAAAAAAAGGGTTTCCAATTTTTCTATGTTTAGAAGTTCTGTGTAAATTTTTCTGTGTTTTTCGTACAGATTTTCAATTTTTATAATTTTTGTGTTTTTATTTTTCTACTTTTGATTGATCTGTTGTAACTGATCCGCAAAACAATTTTTAAAAATCTTTTAATCTCATTTTTTTAATTAAAATAAATTTAATTCATTAACACAAGTTTTAGATGATGAGTGGCAGCAGTAAAAGCACATACAAAATTTGTGGGATAAAATGCGCTGTACGGCTTCTAGAAGCAGTAATCCTGAAACAAAATTTTTTGCTTTTCCTTCGGATAGAGATCTGTTTAATGTTTGGATTACCAAATGTGGGTTAAACGGAAGCAATTTACGAAAAAGACTGCAGGTTTGTGAAAAACATTTCAATCCTGAATTAATAGGAAAGCGTAAGCTTAAAAAGAAATCAGTTTCAGAATATTATTTAAAATATCAATACTTAAAAACTGACGATGAAGTTCCGGAACGTTTTCAAAATATAAAAACCTATTCAATCAAACAGCAGTTCAGCTATGGTTTCTTCATTCCACGAATATGATAACATTTCTTCTACCGTAATGACTGAAAAAGAAAATTTAGCAGTATCGTGCAATAATTGCTTAGTAAATATAAAAAACTGTTTTTATCAATATAAACGGAAGTATGAGGAATCCGTAAAAATAATTCAAGCTTTAAAAGACAAAATCGTACTTGGAAGAAAACAAAAATTTAATTTTTATTGTCTTAGTATGCAAAGTCTCAAGGATAAAATAAATCAGGTGCGGAAAAAATCCTTATCCATACCAATAGAATCTTTGCCCAATTTAAGCTCACATGCAAAGGAGTTTAGGAAAATGATTTTATCCAAAAAACCTAAAGAGTGGCCGATGGAACAAAAAAACTGGCGCAACAAATTTATTTTAAATCACCTGCGTGTTAGATTTCGTCGTTATGCTGATGGCCATTAATAAAAAAATTTAAAACAAGGCTTAAATGAGTCCGTCCCCTAAGCATTAAAAAATGAAGTCTCGGCATGGATACAAAGTCAAAAAAAATCATTTTAATTTTCGATGAAGTTTCAATTTGGCAGGACTTAGAGTATGACCCAGTTTGCGATGTAATCGATGGCTTCAGGCAAACAAATAATGATAGGTCCGGCTGCTTAGCAAAATGTTTAACTGTTTTCATGATTCGCGGATTACTAGAACCTTACAAATTCATGATTTCGTATCATGCTACAGAAAAAAATATGGATGAGGTAACAATATCTGAAGTGCTTTTAAGCACTATTAAGGTTTTGATTGATGTTGGTCTCGATGTTATATCCATTGTGTGCGATCAGGGGCCAAACAATCGAAAATTAAAAATAATTTACTAAGTGGAGACTTAGAAACTCCGGATGGAATTGCCAGTTGGGCTATTTTAAAAGAACTATATGAGTATGAACAAAATTGTAGCACAAAATTATGCCCAAAATTGAAATCTCGTCATATGTATCCTAACGCTTTCGAAAAAATAAGGGTAAAACTAGCAACGGAAGCATTAAGTCGCACAGTAGCCGCCGGCATAAAAACCATGCATGAGTTCGGCACATTCTCGAATAACTGCAGCAAGTTTGCTCTCTCAACGGCGAATTTCGATAACTTGAATAGCAGAAACCTTTTCCATTGCGGATTACAATTAAATAGTCCTATTTACACTAATTTGGAAATGATGCAGGAATATTTCCAAAACAGCAAGCTGCACAAAAATAACCTATATATTACTTAACTGGAATCAAAGCAACCTTGATTATACAAAGCCATAGTCTAAAAACACAGCTTTTATAAAGGAATTAGGAACGAGGAAAATACCAAACTTTTCATAGTAAAATACACAAAACATATGGGAAATCACTTTTTTTCCTAAGACAAATTTTTAAATGAAAACGTTACAAATTCTTAAATATGATTTCTGAAATACTTTCATAAATGTTTAAATTCCAACATACATATATGAATATCGTTTAAGTAAATCGTTTTCATTTTCTTGTAATAATTAATTTATTTAAACCAAAATATTAAAAAAAATTCATAACAACAGTATTCTAGTCAAATTGAAATAAAAGCTTACTACGATTTGTTTAGCCATTAAGTCAATATACATTATATAGATGGCAGTGATGGCCGTAAAAATTTGGAAAAATCGTACCAAAAATTACCACCTGGGGAAATTTCAAGTTCAAAAATTGTAGGAAAAGCAAAACAAATTCACAAAATATAGGAACATGTGATAATTTTGTGATTAAATAATTTTTTTTCGTATTTTTCTGTTAACTTTTTAGACATCTTACGTAGACTAGTAAAACTAAACATACACTGTCAAATTTAGAATGTTAAAAACACAATTTCCTACCTATTATATTTTTGATAGCTAGTATACAAAAATATTATTATTATACTATCAACTTCGGTTTTCTATCGTCGTAGTATTAGAGTATAATACTATTATACTATTATACTATGACGATGGGAAATCGGTATATGCCTCAAGCTAAATAATATATTAGTATTTATTAGTCTATTGTCTAACTCTACAAAGAATAGACGGATTTTAATATTCCTTGTTTTTCCTTGTTAAATGGAACAAATTATTTAACTACCGATTTAGTTTATGTTGCGGCAAGCGTTTTAATTAAAAATACTAATGATATTCGTTTGGATGATTATCAGTCATATCAAGTTATGCAGCTTTGATTTTGAACAACGTTTATATGAGCGTTATATTTAAAACTCAGGAAAGGATTATAAGGAACATCAAACCGGTTATCAATTACAATGTTC
This sequence comes from Tipula vernalis, assembly GCA_958295665.1. Taxonomy (NCBI): domain Eukaryota; kingdom Metazoa; phylum Arthropoda; class Insecta; order Diptera; family Tipulidae; genus Tipula; species Tipula vernalis. Next base: position 262,449,065 of record OY282559.1, read on the forward strand.
GATCGTGATCTGGGTTGATTTTCTAAATTAGTAGGAGGCCGTCACCTATATGTTGGATAATTATCTACGGAAATGTCAGTCTCACTGCAGTAACTTTTTGGGAATTGTTTTGAACATTTTCCATCAACCATGCAAACACAATTTCTGTTCAATTCTCCACATGGACCATGAATATTTTGTTTTATAATTATTTCATAAGGTCGTGGTTGTTCATTCTGATCTGGAATTTCAGCGCAAATTATATTGTCAATATCATCGGATGTTCTAAATTTATCCTCATTTTTATGCGTGAATAGACAATGTGTGTGTGGTAATCCACGTTTTTGATGTTCAATTGTATAAACGTACGAAACAACAGTTCTAAATATCTGCTTTTTAACAATATCATCTAAAAATACTTTTAGCTTTAAATTAAAAACTCGTGTAACTATATCCGGGCGGTCTAGAGGATTTTGAAAAGTTTAAAGTTCTTCTTTAATTTCTATCCACGATGGATTACACGTGAATGTAATAAATAAATCAGGACGACCAAATTTGCGAGCCATTGCCATATTATCTTGATATAATTTTGCCATAAACCGTGGCCCGCCAGTAAATGAAGAGGGCAGTATATACAAATTACCTATACTAACATTTCTATTTTGAGCTAAGTTATTGACATAATCTAAAAGACTTTGATAAGATTCCACACGAAGAGATCGCTGATTGGTTCGTATAAAATTTAATATATCTATTAGCTTCAACTCTAGCGTAGCAATAAACTAAGTATTAAGTATTGCTGAAATAGTTTCCCACCAAAAACGTTGAAACGGACTGCAATTTTATGGGAATAAAATTGTAGTGCTGTATCAATTTGTTTGGATCATGGATTAATTCTTTTCATGGTTCTAGAGTCAGCTGGATGTACAGCAAAGTCGAGTGTAGCTGGTATATTACCATCGCGACCTGAAACAAAACTCAATGCAACATCATCAGAATTCGTCGGAGAATTGTAAACACGTTGATCATCGTGTAAATTTCGAGTAAAAATTAGTGGTTAAACGTTATTTATAGGATGACCATTTAGTGTAGCATCCTCAACTTCATTTTGATAAACATCTCTAAGTTTCTTGCATAAGGAGAATTTTGAAGAACGGTAGAAATGATTGTCATTATTTCACGATTGCAAGATGCATTAGCTGGATTATTCATACGAATATTAACAGCAGTATCCAAGTCATAGATAAATAAATCTGCGTAAGCAATTTCTCTACAGTGATCATAGTAGTTTGCAGAATTTAAGGAGAGGTCAATAGGAATATTTTCAACTGATCGATGATTTACTTCACTTGATATTTTAAAACAATAAACGCTTCCTGGCATGTCATGTATTTTAGCAGCCATAGAAGAAAATACATACCTCAGTAGGTACCTAGGGTAACCAGGTCATAAACGACTAAAGCTGGCCGAAGTCTGAAAAAATCGCCTTAAAAAAAGCAGGACCGCTATTAAATCACGAAATATGTTTGTATTTGATTTTAAAAAAACTTGCTACCTGAAATTGGTTTAGAGGCGACGACTGGTTACAAAACATGGACGTGGTGGAATCTCATCTAGAAAAGTTTTTAACCCGCCAATTTGATCATTTAATCGTTTGACGCATTGATCATTAAATATATTGGTTAAGTCAGAAAATATATTTCAATGGAACTTGTGCGTAATCACAGCAGTTCCGTTTAGGTCAAAGATAGATTTTCTTAAATGAAACATGGCCAGAATTCAACAAATATTGCAAGACAATATAATGATTCTGTGGATTTTAGAAAAAAATTTGGGGAAATTAGATTTGCCAAAGAAAAATTTGTTTTTACTTTCATAACCACTCTAGGCCCTTACAACATTCCCGGGTTCCAGCACCAAATGGAGCACGTTTGACAATGGTTTTTAGTGAAATTTTAATAAAATCTAATATAAAACAGAATTCTGAAAGCTCTGAAAATTTCTTGGGTCACCTTATTTGGGGTCGCATTTCTTTTAATAAAATAAGAGGCAAATTTAATAAATATTGCGGAACACCACTAATGATACTTTCCCTAATTTTCTTTTTTTTAGGTGGCACGTTTGTGGATGGATTTTAATATAATTGTATATCTGAGATTTGAGATTCTTTAAGTAGTTCCTAATATAACATTTATTAATTCCGGCTCTGGAAAATTCCTTTGGCCATGTCATCTGAAGTCGGACTTCTTAATTAAACCATGGCTCAAATACAGGATGAGTTGAAACTTTAAATTAATAAAAGATATTCACCAAATTTATTTGTATATACTTAGCTAATTCAGACTAGTTTCCAGCATCAAATGGATGGAACCAACATATTTGTTGATGAATTTTAGAGTAATCTATTATCTGCGATATTTTGTAAATTCTATAAATAATTCCTATTATAAAACCTATTATTTCATGGCCTAAAAAATTTTTCTGCCATAAGGTATAGGGGATCAGAATTTTTTAAATAAAACGTGGCCCAACTGCAAGAAATATTTTGGAACACTAAGTAGTTGAAAACAATTTCAATTGTTATAACAAACGCCTCTAAAATTTTACTGTAAAATTTATAATTCTTTGCAAAACCAATTTAAAACCAAAAATTCAAATGATTTGTCGTTTTTTTTAAAATACAAGTATTTTCCCACCCTGTCTGAGATAATGGGATTTTGACAAGATACATCAAACTCTGATAGTAATATAAAATTCTGATAGTATCTGACAAATTCTGAGCTTGGTTAAAGAATTCTGAAGAAATATTGTGAATTCCGACATAATACGTGGAATTCTGACATCATAGGTTTACCAAATTCTAAAAGATTTATCGAATTGTATAAAGCGAATTTTGAAATGATATATCGAATTCTGACATATGGTATTTCGAATTCCTACATGATGTATAGAATCCGGATATTAAGTCGAATTCTGAGACGACATAATTAATTTTGACATCATGTGTCGAATTTCGACTTAATTCTGACAGATATTTTGATGTATTACATCGAATTCTGAGATAATATATCCGAATTCTGAAATATTATATAGAATACTGATATGATAGGTATACCAAAATCTAAAAAATTTATCGTACATTTGAAATAGTATATCGAATTCTGACATATGATGTTTCGAATTCTTACTTGATGTAAAGAAACCGGATATTAAATCAAATTCTAAGACAACATAATGAATTTTGACATCATGTGTCGAATTTCGACATAATTCTGACAAAAACATTGAATTCGGATAGAATATAGTAAATTCTGAGATGAAATATCCGAATTCTGACATATATGTCATATTATATAGAACTGGCATGATAGGTATATCAAATTCTAAAAGATTTATCGAATTCTTACAGTATACAACGAATTTTGAGATGGTATGTTGAATTCTGACATATCGAACATGACATAAAAAAGTGACACAACTCTAAGAATTGAATTTTTAAGATTTTTCGTCAAAAAGATACGCAATAATCGATTTCATAACCTGACATAATGGGGATAGTGACCATAGTGGTCATAGTTATTTTACAAAGCAAGAGACGGCTTAATTTTCGGATCTTTCTTTTTTTGACGCCCATAGAGAATAGTACAGTATGTATAATCAAAATTAGCATGTTTTATATTGCTCTCCTGAAAAATTTGAAATTTTGAGTTGTCAATATTCTTGTCACGTGCGATGTATATCAAATTCAGACGTATTATATGGAATACTGACATGATAGGTATATCAACTTCTAAAATATTTATCGAATTCTGACAATATATAACGAATTTTGAGATTGAATATCGAATTCTGACATAATTTGTAGAATCCTTACATTACATATGAAATATAATGAATGTTACAGTTTGTATCGAATTCTGAGATGACATATCAAACTCTGACATATGTTTCGAATTCTTACATGATGTATAGAAAATGGATATTGAGTCGAATTCTGAGACGACATAACGGATTTTGACATCATGTGTCGTATTTTGATATAATTCTGACAAAAATATTGAATTCTGATAGTACATATGTATGAGATGATATATCGAATTATGACATTATATTTCGAATTTTTACGTGATACATATATAGAATTTTCGTATGGAATGTCGAATTCTGGCATGTATATAGAATTCAGACATATTATATAGAATATGACATAATATATCAAATTCTGACAGATGTATCGAATCCGATAGTATGTATCGAATTCTAACATGAAATTTTAAATTCTTAATGATATACATAATTCGGATGTGAAATATATAAATTTGAATATAATAAGTTCTGAAAATATATAGCGAATTCTGATATGGTATTTCAAATCCTTAGGTTATATATCGAACTCTGGCATGATATAACGAACTTTGACATAATAATTAAGTATAAAGAATACTGACTGGATATATCAAATTCTGAGATGATTTATGATGATATCCCAAATTCTGACAAATATCAACGATTTATCAAATTCTGACTGATGCGTCGACAATATATACATATAAAGCAAATTCTGAGATGATATATCAAATTCTGATATGATATTTCGAATTATTATGTTGAATTCTGTGATGATATATCGAATTCTGACATGAATAAGATACATATGACGAATTTGGAAATGATATGTCGAACTCTGAGATGATAGATCGAATTCTGATAGTAAATGGCGAATTCTAAGATGGTTTATTTAAGCCTAACGCGATTAATATATAGATTTATGATAGTAACTATAAGTACTCATACTAATGGTATTATGACCGATACCATAAATCACAAATTAGAATTACCAATTTTGGTTTTCCATATATAGCCAGCCCCTCCGGCACCGAATGGAATACACACATTTGTCGTTGTGTTTTAGTGAAATTTTATATCGGAGATGTTAAGCCGATTCTATATAAATAGTTCCTAGGTTAGGTTTGGGTGGCGGTCCACAAGGACCAGGCGCAGACACAAAAATGGTCCGTAGCCATAAATAGTTCCTAACCTTAAACATATTATATCACACAAGACGAATGAAATTTCCCACATCACACTGCATAAATCTAGACTTCTATACAACTTTCCAGTCTGGAAAGTTTAAATCACTGCAGAAATTATCTTACAGTATTATTTTTATATAGAAGTGCTAATTTTCCGTACATCGTTTTTGTGTGGTAATTTTTGTATTCAGGCGGTTCTAATCTAAATAATTAGTCAAAGCTGGTACATTTTTTTTTGGTAAAATCAGGTAACGTCTGTCATGTTTGAATGTATATCTGAAGTTTTAAAGTTGTAAGTTGTAAAAACTCGGAATTATCTGTTTATAAGTTTTACCAGCTAACATTCAGATTCTGAAAAAATAGCTGTGTGAAGTAGAAGTAATTTAGTTCGCAAATTTTACATGTTTGAATTGATAGTGTTTGCAGTTTTATGGGTTTATACCTGAAAATGACAGGAACCATTATAAATTAGCTTAGAAAAATGTTTTATGAAAAAGCTAGATATCTTCCAGAATATTATAATTATTGCAAGCGAAAGCCCGATAACTTAAAATATTATGTAAAAGTATTATTAGAATAGCAGTTATTAGAACAGGGGAGTACAAAATGAAATAGCGGAGTAGAGGAGTAAGCACTAAGCGAAAGTAGTACAAATACTCCGATTGTACTCACTTCGACAGCATTGATTCTCAGTTCTCAGCAGCTCTTTATTTATTTTGATCGGAAATGAAATGACGATAGAGCATTTACACGTTCTTTCCATTATACTTTTAGTATTTTTGGACTGTTTGTTAATAGATTATTTTATAGAATTATGATGAGAGTTTTTATACCGAAAGGAGAGTGGAAATGCCCTACGGCTACGCTTTTTCTTGGCTTGTGTATTATATATATATGATTAGAAACATAGTTTAGAGTGTGAACTCATTTATGAAATATTTATGTATTTTAATTTTTTTGACGATCGCTTCAGAACACTGTTTTAAGTAATTTGACGTCAAAAAAAATTTTGTTTTTGCACTTGTCAAAATGTCAACATTTCTTGTTTTCGAAATTCAAGATGGTGAGAAAATAAATTTTTTCTCCCTCTTAATGTTCAGGGGTGCTATTCTTGAACCATTACGAAAACTTTCGTATTGCGAATTAGTGTCAAAGTATTACGAAAACTCTAAAATCGTATTCTTGAAATCAGATTACGAAAATATTCGCAACGGAACGTTACTAAAATTTTCGTAATGGTTTTTTCGTTTCCCATTGCATTTCGTAATGAAATCATTTGGATTTTGTGTTAATTATATTGATGTTCATAAAACTCAATATTTTCTATTCTCAATATTTTATAAAAAAGTGAAAGCAAAAGCGTACCTTTTTTTTTCTTTGTTTCAGGTGTTCTTAAAAATATGTATTATTTATTTCGAGATAACGATGTATATAACAACTTATATGCATTCGGTTTTGTTTACTACCTAACTAAAACAAAAGGATATTTTCTTCTAAATGTTTGTATTTACATGTCGTATAGTATACCTAAATCTTGGTGTACATCACTATCACACCAGAAATCCCATTTTAGAAAACCCAAGATTTCTATATATACTCGTAATTCGAACCATTGGGATTGTGCAATTTTGTGCCTGTAATTAGTAAATTTGTGCATAGCGTACTTTAGGAATTAGGATGGGATTTCTCACGTGATTATCACACCAGAAATCCCATATATTCCGTTTATATAATAAAACATATTTTTCGGAGTATGATGATTGTGCAAAATTGTGCGTTACTAAACTGACCTTGAAAATAGTTTATATTGGCCAGAATCGGCCATAAAACATCCACAATTGATCAAAATCGTGATTTTTCGAAGAGGTTATATGGGGGATTTCCAGAAACCCCACCTTTTATTAACATTCGAATTAAACCAAAGTGTGGTTATTATGCTGGTCAAGTTTCACGTTTGTGCATATTATACTTTAGCCAGAATCGGCCATAGAACATCCACAATTGATCAAAATCGTGATTTTTCGAATAGGTTATATGGGGGATTTTCAGAAATCCCACCTTTTATTAACATTCGAATTAAAACAAAGTGTGGTTATTATGCTGGCCAAGTTTCACGTTTGTGCATATTATACTTTAGCCAGAATCGGCCATAGAACATCCACAATTGATCAAAATCGTGATTTTTCGAAGAGGTTATATGGGCGATTTCCAGAAACCCCACCTTTTATTAACATTCGAATTAAAACCAAGTGTTGCTAGTATTCTGGCAAAGTTTCACGTTTGTGCATATTATACGTTAGCCAGAATCGGCCATAGAACATCCACAATTGATCATAATCGTGATTTTTCGAAGAGGTTATATGGGCGATTTCCAGAAATCCCACCTTTTATTAACATTCGAATTAAAACCAAGTGTTGCTAGTATTCTGGCAAAGTTTCACGTTTGTGCATATTATACTTTAGCCAGAATCGGCCATAGAACATCCACAATTGATCAAAATCGTGATTTTTCGAAGAGGTTTTATGGGCGATTTCCAGAAACCCCACCTTTTATTAACATTCGAATTAAACCAAAGTGTGATTATTATGCTGGCCAAGTTTCGCGTTTGTGCATATTATACTTTAGCCAGAATCGGCCATAGAACATCCACAATTGATCATAATCGTGATTTTTCGAAGAGGTTATATGGGCGATTTCCGGAAATCCCACCTTTTATTAACATTCGAATTAAAACCAAGTGTTGCTAGTATTCTGGCAAAGTTTCACATTTGTGCATATTATACTTTAGCCAGAATCGGCCATAGAACATCCACAATTGATCAAAATCGTGATTTTTCGAAGAGGTTTTATGGGCGATTTCCGGAAATCCCACCGTTTATTAACATTCGAATTAAAACAAAGTGTGGTTATTATGCTGGCCCAGTTTCACGTTTGTGCATATTATACATTAGCTAGAATCGGCCATAGAACATCCACAATTGATCAAAATCGTGATTTTTCGAAGAGGTTATATGGGCGATTTCCGGAAATCCCACCGTTTATTAACATTCGAATTAAAACCAAGTGTTGCTAGTATTCTGGCAAAGTTTCACGTTTGTGCATATTATACTTTAGCCAGAATCGGCCATAGAACATCCACAATTGATCAAAATCGTGATTTTTCGAAGAGGTTATATGGGCGATTTCCAGAAACCCCACCTTTTATTAACATTCGAATTAAACCAAAGTGTGGTTATTATGCTGGCCAAGTTTCGCGTTTGTACATATTATACTTTAGCCAGAATCGGCCATAGAACATCCACAATTGATCAAAATCGTGATTTTTCGAAGAGGTTATATGGGCGATTTCCGGAAATCCCACCTTTTATTAACATTCGAATTAAAACCAAGTGTTGCTAGTATTCTGGCAAAGTTTCACGTTTGTGCATATTATACTTTAGCCAGAATCGGCCATAGAACATCCACAATTGATCAAAATCGTGATTTTTCGAAGAGGTTATATGGGCGATTTCCAGAAACCCCACCTTTTATTAACATTCGAATTAAACCAAAGTGTGGTTATTATGCTGGCCAAGTTTCGCGTTTGTGCATATTATACTTTAGCCAGAATCGGCCATAGAACATCCACAATTGATCAAAATCGTGATTTTTCGAAGAGGTTATATGGGCGATTTCCAGAAACCCCACCTTTTATTAACATTCGAATTAAACCAAAGTGTGGTTATTATGCTGGCCAAGTTTCGCGTTTGTACATATTATACTTTAGCCAGAATCGGCCATAGAACATCCACAATTGATCAAAATCGTGATTTTTCGAAGAGGTTATATGGGCGATTTCCGGAAATCCCACCTTTTGTTAACATTCGAATTAAAACCAAGTGTTGCTAGTATTCTGGCAAAGTTTCACGTTTGTGCATATTATACTTTAGCCAGAATCGGCCATAGAACATCCACAATTGATCAAAATCGTGATTTTTCGAAGAGGTTATATGGGCGATTTCCAGAAACCCCACCTTTTATTAACATTCGAATTAAACCAAAGTGTGGTTATTATGCTGGCCAAGTTTCACGTTTATGCATATTATACTTTAGCTAGAATCGACCATAGAACATCCACAATTGATCAAAATCGTGATTTTTCGAAGAGTTTATATGGGCGATTTCCGGAAATCCCACCTTTTATTAACATTCGAATTAAAACCAAGTGTTGCTAGTATTCTGGCAAAGTTTCACGTTTGTGCATATTATACGTTAGCCAGAATCGGCCATAGAACATCCACAATTGATCATAATCGTGATTTTTCGAAGAGGTTATATGGGCGATTTCCAGAAATCCCACCTTTTATTAACATTCGAATTAAAACCAAGTGTTGCTAGTATTCTGGCAAAGTTTCACATTTGTGCATATTATACTTTAGCCAGAATCGGCCATAGAACATCCACAATTGATCAAAATCGTGATTTTTCGAAGAGGTTTTATGGGCGATTTCCGGAAATCCCACCGTTTATTAACATTCGAATTAAAACAAAGTGTGGTTATTATGCTGGCCCAGTTTCACGTTTGTGCATATTATACATTAGCTAGAATCGGCCATAGAACATCCACAATTGATCAAAATCGTGATTTTTCGAAGAGGTTATATGGGCGATTTCCGGAAATCCCACCGTTTATTAACATTCGAATTAAAACCAAGTGTTGCTAGTATTCTGGCAAAGTTTCACGTTTGTGCATATTATACTTTAGCCAGAATCGGCCATAGAACATCCACAATTGATCAAAATCGTGATTTTTCGAAGAGGTTATATGGGCGATTTCCAGAAACCCCACCTTTTATTAACATTCGAATTAAACCAAAGTGTGGTTATTATGCTGGCCAAGTTTCGCGTTTGTACATATTATACTTTAGCCAGAATCGGCCATAGAACATCCACAATTGATCAAAATCGTGATTTTTCGAAGAGGTTATATGGGCGATTTCCGGAAATCCCACCTTTTATTAACATTCGAATTAAAACCAAGTGTTGCTAGTATTCTGGCAAAGTTTCACGTTTGTGCATATTATACTTTAGCCAGAATCGGCCATAGAACATCCACAATTGATCAAAATCGTGATTTTTCGAAGAGGTTATATGGGCGATTTCCAGAAACCCCACCTTTTATTAACATTCGAATTAAACCAAAGTGTGGTTATTATGCTGGCCAAGTTTCGCGTTTGTGCATATTATACTTTAGCCAGAATCGGCCATAGAACATCCACAATTGATCAAAATCGTGATTTTTCGAAGAGGTTATATGGGCGATTTCCAGAAACCCCACCTTTTATTAACATTCGAATTAAACCAAAGTGTGGTTATTATGCTGGCCAAGTTTCGCGTTTGTACATATTATACTTTAGCCAGAATCGGCCATAGAACATCCACAATTGATCAAAATCGTGATTTTTCGAAGAGGTTATATGGGCGATTTCCGGAAATCCCACCTTTTGTTAACATTCGAATTAAAACCAAGTGTTGCTAGTATTCTGGCAAAGTTTCACGTTTGTGCATATTATACTTTAGCCAGAATCGGCCATAGAACATCCACAATTGATCAAAATCGTGATTTTTCGAAGAGGTTATATGGGCGATTTCCAGAAACCCCACCTTTTATTAACATTCGAATTAAACCAAAGTGTGGTTATTATGCTGGCCAAGTTTCACGTTTATGCATATTATACTTTAGCTAGAATCGACCATAGAACATCCACAATTGATCAAAATCGTGATTTTTCGAAGAGTTTATATGGGCGATTTCCGGAAATCCCACCTTTTATTAACATTCGAATTAAAACCAAGTGTTGCTAGTATTCTGGCAAAGTTTCACGTTTGTGCATATTATACGTTAGCCAGAATCGGCCATAGAACATCCACAATTGATCATAATCGTGATTTTTCGAAGAGGTTATATGGGCGATTTCCAGAAATCCCACCTTTTATTAACATTCGAATTAAAACCAAGTGTTGCTAGTATTCTGGCAAAGTTTCACGTTTGTGCATATTATACTTTAGCCAGAATCGGCCATAGAACATCCACAATTGATCAAAATCGTGATTTTTCGAAGAGGTTTTATGGGCGATTTCCAGAAACCCCACCGTTTATTAACATTCGAATTAAACCAAAGTGTGGTTATTATGCTGGTAAAGTTTCACGTTTATGCATATTATACTTTAGCTAGAATCGACCATAGAACATCCAAAATTGATCAAAATCGTAATTTTTCGAAGAGTTTATATGGGCGATTTCCGGAAATCCCACCTTTTATTAACATTCGAATTAAAACCAAGTGTTGCTAGTATTCTGGCAAAGTTTCACGTTTGTGCATATTATACGTTAGCCGGAATCGGCCATAGAACATCCACAATTGATCAAAATCGTGATTTTTCGAAGAGGTTATATGGGCGATTTCCAGAAACCCCACCTTTTATTAACATTCGAATTAAACCAAAGTGTGGTTATTATGCTGGCCAAGTTTCGCGTTTGTGCATATTATACTTTAGCCAGAATCGGCCATAGAACATCCACAATTGATCAAAATCGTGATTTTTCGAAGAGGTTATATGGGCGATTTCCAGAAACCCCACCTTTTATTAACATTCGAATTAAACCAAAGTGTGGTTATTATGCTGGCCAAGTTTCGCGTTTGTACATATTATACTTTAGCCAGAATCGGCCATAGAACATCCACAATTGATCAAAATCGTGATTTTTCGAAGAGGTTATATGGGCGATTTCCGGAAATCCCACCTTTTGTTAACATTCGAATTAAAACCAAGTGTTGCTAGTATTCTGGCAAAGTTTCACGTTTGTGCATATTATACTTTAGCCAGAATCGGCCATAGAACATCCACAATTGATCAAAATCGTGATTTTTCGAAGAGGTTATATGGGCGATTTCCAGAAACCCCACCTTTTATTAACATTCGAATTAAACCAAAGTGTGGTTATTATGCTGGCCAAGTTTCACGTTTATGCATATTATACTTTAGCTAGAATCGACCATAGAACATCCACAATTGATCAAAATCGTGATTTTTCGAAGAGTTTATATGGGCGATTTCCGGAAATCCCACCTTTTATTAACATTCGAATTAAAACCAAGTGTTGCTAGTATTCTGGCAAAGTTTCACGTTTGTGCATATTATACGTTAGCCAGAATCGGCCATAGAACATCCACAATTGATCATAATCGTGATTTTTCGAAGAGGTTATATGGGCGATTTCCAGAAATCCCACCTTTTATTAACATTCGAATTAAAACCAAGTGTTGCTAGTATTCTGGCAAAGTTTCACATTTGTGCATATTATACTTTAGCCAGAATCGGCCATAGAACATCCACAATTGATCAAAATCGTGATTTTTCGAAGAGGTTTTATGGGCGATTTCCGGAAATCCCACCGTTTATTAACATTCGAATTAAAACAAAGTGTGGTTATTATGCTGGCCCAGTTTCACGTTTGTGCATATTATACATTAGCTAGAATCGGCCATAGAACATCCACAATTGATCAAAATCGTGATTTTTCGAAGAGGTTATATGGGCGATTTCCGGAAATCCCACCGTTTATTAACATTCGAATTAAAACCAAGTGTTGCTAGTATTCTGGCAAAGTTTCACGTTTGTGCATATTATACTTTAGCCAGAATCGGCCATAGAACATCCACAATTGATCAAAATCGTGATTTTTCGAAGAGGTTATATGGGCGATTTCCAGAAACCCCACCTTTTATTAACATTCGAATTAAACCAAAGTGTGGTTATTATGCTGGCCAAGTTTCGCGTTTGTACATATTATACTTTAGCCAGAATCGGCCATAGAACATCCACAATTGATCAAAATCGTGATTTTTCGAAGAGGTTATATGGGCGATTTCCGGAAATCCCACCTTTTATTAACATTCGAATTAAAACCAAGTGTTGCTAGTATTCTGGCAAAGTTTCACGTTTGTGCATATTATACTTTAGCCAGAATCGGCCATAGAACATCCACAATTGATCAAAATCGTGATTTTTCGAAGAGGTTATATGGGCGATTTCCAGAAACCCCACCTTTTATTAACATTCGAATTAAACCAAAGTGTGGTTATTATGCTGGCCAAGTTTCGCGTTTGTGCATATTATACTTTAGCCAGAATCGGCCATAGAACATCCACAATTGATCAAAATCGTGATTTTTCGAAGAGGTTATATGGGCGATTTCCAGAAACCCCACCTTTTATTAACATTCGAATTAAACCAAAGTGTGGTTATTATGCTGGCCAAGTTTCGCGTTTGTACATATTATACTTTAGCCAGAATCGGCCATAGAACATCCACAATTGATCAAAATCGTGATTTTTCGAAGAGGTTATATGGGCGATTTCCGGAAATCCCACCTTTTGTTAACATTCGAATTAAAACCAAGTGTTGCTAGTATTCTGGCAAAGTTTCACGTTTGTGCATATTATACTTTAGCCAGAATCGGCCATAGAACATCCACAATTGATCAAAATCGTGATTTTTCGAAGAGGTTATATGGGCGATTTCCAGAAACCCCACCTTTTATTAACATTCGAATTAAACCAAAGTGTGGTTATTATGCTGGCCAAGTTTCACGTTTATGCATATTATACTTTAGCTAGAATCGACCATAGAACATCCACAATTGATCAAAATCGTGATTTTTCGAAGAGTTTATATGGGCGATTTCCGGAAATCCCACCTTTTATTAACATTCGAATTAAAACCAAGTGTTGCTAGTATTCTGGCAAAGTTTCACGTTTGTGCATATTATACGTTAGCCAGAATCGGCCATAGAACATCCACAATTGATCATAATCGTGATTTTTCGAAGAGGTTATATGGGCGATTTCCAGAAATCCCACCTTTTATTAACATTCGAATTAAAACCAAGTGTTGCTAGTATTCTGGCAAAGTTTCACGTTTGTGCATATTATACTTTAGCCAGAATCGGCCATAGAACATCCACAATTGATCAAAATCGTGATTTTTCGAAGAGGTTTTATGGGCGATTTCCAGAAACCCCACCGTTTATTAACATTCGAATTAAACCAAAGTGTGGTTATTATGCTGGTAAAGTTTCACGTTTATGCATATTATACTTTAGCTAGAATCGACCATAGAACATCCAAAATTGATCAAAATCGTAATTTTTCGAAGAGTTTATATGGGCGATTTCCGGAAATCCCACCTTTTATTAACATTCGAATTAAAACCAAGTGTTGCTAGTATTCTGGCAAAGTTTCACGTTTGTGCATATTATACGTTAGCCGGAATCGGCCATAGAACATCCACAATTGATCATAATCGTGATTTTTCGAAGAGGTTATATGGGCGATTTCCAGAAATCCCACCTTTTATTAACATTCGAATTAAACCAAAGTGTGGTTATTATGCTGGCCAAGTTTCACGTTTATGCATATTATACTTTAGCTAGAATCGACCATAGAACATCCAAAATTGATCAAAATCGTGATTTTTCGAAGAGGTTATATGAGCGATTTCCAGAAATCCAACCTTTTATTAATATTCGAACAAAATTGCACAATCCCAATGGTTCGAATTATATATAGAAATCTTGGGTTTTCTAAAATGGGATTTCTGGTGTGATGTACATAAATCTTGGGATATTTTTTTTAATGCTTTACCACTTTCTAATTTTAAACAATACGTGTAAGGGTATGAGATTTTTCATAATGGGCAATTGGCTATAGCGGACAAAAATGGAATATGTTATTCAATACAACGAAAATATGTTATTTAAAGCTATATTGCCTATTTAACTTTTATATTTATTTGTTAAAATTGTAATTATTGGAAATTAATTAATGCAATGTGTAATTTAAGGTGTGATTTTTATCATTCATTAAGTTCATTTGGAACAATTTTGTTTTATCATTTTCAAGACAGGGCATTGTCTTCAAACAATACGAAAATTTTCGTAATGCACAATATTTTCGTAATCGTAATGGTGAAATCATAAATTATGTGGTTTTCGATTCACCAAAAAAGAGCAAGCCGGCTTGCTCTTTCTGCTATATATATATATATATATATATATATATATATATATATATATATATATATATATATATATATATATATATATATATATATATATATATATATATATATATATATATATATATATATATATATATATATATATCGATTTCGATTCACCTTTTACCAAATCTTTCAAAGATCACTTTCTAGGCTGTGTCAATCGAACAGTTGCTCCGTAATATTATATATGTGTGTGTTTTAGACGTTTATATAAACATAACCTATAATTTTTATAAAAGATTGATACTCTATAAAAAACAACTTAACATATTCTAATGTTATATACATAACAACATAATAACAACAAGTTAATTCTTTAATATAAAATATTTACATAAAAATAAACAGAAACACAAAATATAACACAAAACACAATTGACGCTTTCTAAATGACAGTTCTATTTGTGTTTGTGTTAGTAAATCTGCCAAAAAATCGAGATTCGTAAACCAACAACAATTTTGCTCGACCGAGCGTCTTTACTTGACGAATCGAACAGTTTGACAGCAGAAAGAGCAAGCCGGCTTGCTCTTTTTTGGTGAATCGAAAACCACATTAGTATTCTTGAAACAATGCCACTACATAAATAGCCGTGACATCAGTCTAAAAAAGTCAAATCACTAATATAAAGAGGGGAATAAAGATTTTTATTTTCCTATGAAACGTAAACAAAATCATATGGGATTTTCAAACACATTTTTTTATATCGTCTCTATTTTCAATTTAAATAAATATTTTTATTTACAAATATAAATAATTTGATATCAAATATATTGAAATGTAAATTGTGAACAATTTTGATTGAAATTAATAATCATTTATTAAGTAATTTTGCATTTTTATAAAAATATTTGTTTCTCAAAACATCAACATGCTTCGTGTTCCTCTAATCATAATAAATTTATTATGAAAATGAAATGTTTAGAGGAACACGAAGCACGACGATGTTTTGAGAAACAAATATTTTTATAAAAATGCAAAATTACTTAATAAATGATTATTAATTTCAATCAAAATTGTTCATTATTTACATTTCAATATATTTGATATCAAATTATTTATATTTGTAAATAAAAATATTTATTTAAATTAAAAATAGAGACGATATAAAAAAATGTGTTTGAAAATCCCATATGATTTTGTTTACGTTTCATAGGAAAATAAAAATCTTTATCCCCTTACCCAAAAACATCTATAATTCCAAGACAAACTATTTTTAGTCATTGTCTGGTAATTACTACTGAAGGTAGTATTGGTGACTAAATGATGACGGCAACGTCGCATATTACTTTACATTTATTTTCATACAAACACATATTTACTTTTTATTTGTACACTCTTGACAAAAATATTGTACCTTTTTGAATTCATTTTTGAATTTAATAAAAAAATTATTAAGATAATTTAAATTTAAAAGGTGTCTTAATATTAAAAATCGAATTGTGTCTTAATATTTTAATATTTAACATGTAGTAAAGCATTAAAATATGTACGCTTATTCGTATTTTTTAACACAATGAAATGTACCATTTTTTGGTCTAGAGTGTAATAAAAATAGGTTAGGTTAGGTTATACATCTTTTTCCTTATGTCAAAAAATATGTACGACAAACATATGACATCTTGTTTTTGTGGCCCTTGTTATATAAAAATATATTTTAACAGAGCGCTCAAGATTAAAGACGTAAGTAATTTGTTTATAATCTCAATTTCACGTCTAATAACCATTTTATTGCAGTCGGAGCTCGATAATTTAACGTGTACAAAAACGAATCGGAGAAGTACAATCTGAACAGCAAACGTGTATACATAAGAAGCTATTGACCGAGCTCGATATTTATGATCGTATTGTGCGGTTCAAAAATTATATTGTAGCTATCATGAATAAGGATTTAGTTCCGGCCAAAGTTATGGTCCCGTTTTTGGGCGTACGTGCAACAAATCTAATCGACGAACAAAATTATCACAAAGTTGTCACGACAATAATGTGTTTTGTTGTAGAAGATTTAATACTCTGTCTGTTAATACTTTTGTGGCAGTTGATGTATTTTTTTTTAATTATGGTGAGTTGATTAAACGAGAACCTGGAACTTGAATAAGATGCTGATCACGATATGGCCGACTATATCTACGACATTTAACGAGTGAATTAATTTTTATTGTGGTATTTTAAGCGTTTTTGACATATTAACCGTTTATGATGAGGATGTTGTCCAGGTCGAAAATGTCCTCACTAAAATGACACTATTAACGGCGGTTGTTGTTATATCTCAAAACTTTATTCCTGATGAGAATTTAATTTGGTGTCCTGAACAATTGATGACAGCCATTCGGCGCATGAGTTCATTATCTCCCAGTATCGTATCGTGAATTATCACATATGTACATCAAGAGTAACTGATCAATTCGGACAATTGTTGCAACTGAAAGTGGTAACTACTAGTATTTTTGAGTTACATTAATTTTGTATTAAATTCATGTTATTCCAGATTCATCTTGTTAACGAAATATAGTCCACTAGTTACGCCATTTATCATGTACTTCTCTTTCCGGTCACGGGCTTTGGAGATTGTTGATTTTTTTCGTTTGATTGCGAAATGGATGTGCGAAAACATGGGAATCCAGATTGGCAGTTCACTAACAGTAATGAGAAGGAACAAATTACATCACAACCAGTTTGCCAAACGAATCAATATACGCAGGTTGAAAATGGTAAGACTGAATTATCACTGGTTCATTTCACCATGAAAAATCTGTAATAGAAAATGCCAAGTGGGGCCCGCCATTTTGTGCAAGGATTAAGATGCTCTACAAGACTTGAATATAACGCGCAGTGGTGGAGGTTTCAATACTAATAATAATACGGCGACGGCCCAAAGCAAACAAATTGGTGGTGAACATTCTTTGATAATTCAATCGATTTTGCGAACGAACAACGTTGGATCAACAATGTGTCTATCCATATTCAGTCCACCTGGATATTTACCATCAAGTATGGTGAACACTCCGCTGAGCAATATTCACCAACAGAGTCTGATACATTCGCGGCATTCGGATGACTTCGATCGTGTGAAATTATGTTAATTTTGAATAATGCGAGCACGAATACACTACGAAGTACACTGCATAAGATTGCAAAGCACCAAAACAATTCATAGCTCTTGGCGTATATGTGTAGATCCATTTAATAAATTTCGTGTAGGTAAATAAAATAAACAACAAGGTATAATTATTTTAAATATATTAAAGAAGTAAAAGCCGTATGGAAGCACATTTCTTAGTAAACTATTCAGTTAGTGCTTCCATTAGGCATAAAACCTTTCCCAATGAACATGTAATTAACAAAATTATAAATAAATAATTCAATAATTAATTAAAATAAAAATTGAATTTCATTTAAACAAAAAGGTCAGTCTTCGTTCAGTCAATTATTTCGAATATGACGAATGACAGAATCACAGAACCATTGTTGTTATTGTAATTGTTTTATTTTCCAACACAAAACCTACCCATAAATACAAGCATAAATAGCTTTCGTTTTATTTGATATTATTATACGGCGTTGCCGTGATGTAAATTGTTGTTGTTTCCTATGTATTTTTTTTCATATTTCATAGCACAATACCAAAACAAATTAGATTAGTGTTGGTTAGTTTTTTTATTGAAGGCTTATATGTACACAACTAACACTATGGGCAGTAGTCACTTTGTCCCTTTAAATTTCGTATAGTTCGTCTTGGAATTATAGATGTTTTTGCCTTACCACATACTACCACAGATTTTTGTGTCGTGGCTTTTTATGTAGTGGCGTTGCTTGAAATCAAAACGTGCTAAAATTCTCTTTAGAAAGCCTGATGGTTTTGCTGATACGCAGACACATACTTATACATATCAACCTTTAGCCGTAGTAGTCACTACGAAAAACCATATAAAAAAAATTCAAATTTTTTTGTTTCTTACCACTACTAATTCCAGTTGATATCACACACTACTTAATATCAACTAACAATTGAGCATTTTACTCTCTGTTTTTTGCTCTTCTACAACAAAACTTAATTTTACGAAATGTCAAAATCAAAACCATAACCTGCTAAAATTCAGGAGGTTATGATCAAAACTCAGAAATCGTGAAGTTAAACCCCATTAATTAATTAATTACAAGAAATTAAAGTAAGTTTAAATGATTTTTAAAGTAATTTATATTAGTTTACGTGATTTAAAATTTTATATGTGCTGTTATAGTTTCCTTTTTTAGTTTTGAAGAAAATACAAAGAAGTGCATACACGATGCCAACCATTGAAATGTATGTTATGCGGTGAATCATTTCTCGAGGAATCAATTATTAAATCTCATATACGTATCGTGCACGCAAACGAATTAACTCAACATTTGTGCCGCCGTTATGGTAAATTGTGTCGCGATAGTCGAACCCTATCGAAACATTTATGGGAACATTTCAGCGAAAAAAATCATTCCTGTTCGGCATATGGTTTCGCATCGAAATAAAACTGTTACGTGTGATATGTGCGGAGAAGAATTTCCCGATGGACGCTCCCTCATGAATCATCGTCATTCGCATACGAATGTTACAGGACGACAATTCCCTTGTCGCGAGTGTGGCAAAATATTTGGTTCGCGTAGTTCACAACAAATTCATATACGTGTTCATACGGGTGAAAAACCTTTCTAAAGAGAATTTTAGCAGGTTTTGCTTGAAACCATTACGAAAATTACGAAGAGAGGAATAAAAAACTAAGAAGATTTCGAAAGAGATGATTAAAAATGTTAGTATAACCGAGAATATTAAGCGAAGCGGACGCTTTCTTTACTTAAAATTAATTATTGTTGTGAATTTTTGTCAATGTAGCTGATTTATTTAATATTAAATTAAATATATTAAAAATGATTGTGTATGCTACTTTTTCTTTTAAAGGGAAAATTAATTCGGTCTAAAAAGACCAATGTATTGAAATCTTTGTCAAAAATGGCCAAAAATTTGTTTGATCCAAACCACTTTTCTCGACGTTTTGAAAGTCCTTGAGTCCGAAAAAGCAAAAAAAAATAATATGTCCGTCTTTCTGGACGTCTGGATGTCTGTACCCATGATATCTCGAGAATCGCTTATCCGATTTAGAATTTTTTTTTCCAAAAATCTGTTTTTATGGTACGACATATGATTGTATGATGGTACGATTACACGATGATATAATGTTATGTCGTGTATGATGGCATGATGGTTTGATGCTATGGTAGTACGATGCTATGATCCTATGCAATGCCACTACATAAAAAACCATGAAAAAAAAACTTGTAGTGGTGTTAAGGGAATAAAGATTTTTATTTTCCTATGGAACGTAAACAAAATCATATGGGATTCTGTGTTGCCTTTATTTTCAATTTAAATGAAAATTTTTATTGATAAATAGAAATAATTTTAAATTAAATACAATCTGTTTCGTCGGCAAGTGACCCCTTGTGTGTTGATGATACTGTGTGTTATTGGCTCGATTTTAATTCTGTTTGCGATTTTTGAAAACTTATGAGTAACTTTATTGGTTATTTTGCACACTAAGCCAGGTTTTTGTAAAGAATGTAACAAATTATGGGAAAATTACATTTTTTTACTTAAAAAAACCTCTACGTTTTAAAAAAAATGAACTGTAAGTCGGAAAAATGTCCCTTGACATGGTTATTTTTTTATAATTATTAATCTACAGCATAATATCTACAAATTCACAAAACATTGTTACTACCAACTCACAAAATATTCGAGCAGCAATTTGTCGAAAAAATGGCGTTTGTAGCCGTTTAGGTATAGTGATGTTATCTAACCAAATCTTTTAAATGATCGAAAACTCAAATTGGTAAGTAATAATAAATAGTTCAGTTGTTCGCTAACCGATCGTGTGATACTATGTACTCTCAGTGTTCTGTATTTTAACAATTTTAAGGTTGTGTGATAATTAAAAGGACAGTTTGTGTTAAGTAAACGCTTAATCATTACAATGACACATTTGCGTGGTCTACAACCTTCTCATGTAGCCGATATGCATTTTATAAAGCTGTTCTGTAATGGAAATGCACGCGCTGCTGTCGAAAAATACGGGCGTCGATATCCAGCAGGCCAGTACTTGGGTATAGGACATTCATTGCAATACATCGACGTTTTTTCGAACAAGGATTATTCCAACAACAACACGAGTCCAGCGTGAATATTAACGTACACGTTGGAAGAGGATTTATTACGATTAATACGCGCTGACCCTACAAGTATCAGTCGCCTGTCGATAAGATTAGGCATATCTAGGTCAAGAAGGCCTTACTGCTTATCACTTCTATCACAACATCTGGGAGATGTGAACCATCGTGCCAGATCAGTTTTTTTGTAACTGGATAATTTCACAGCAAAGAAGTGATGTCAATTTTATAAGGAGAATATTGTGGACAGATGAAGCTACTTTCACCAGGGGTGTATAACAAATTATAGAAACCTCCATGTTTGCGCCATCGAAAATCCACACGTTGCAAGGGAGACAGCTTTCCAGAGCCAATTTTGTATAAATGTATGGGCGGGAATGATCCACGATTAACTTACATACTACCAAACAGGCTTGATCAACACGTATTATTAGAATTTTCAGGAATCACGTTGTCTTTGCTCATGGAAAAAATGGAGGTGTGGCCAACACACGACTTTCTTTTACGAACAGAGAATTTTTAAAATTTTTTTTTTTTTATAACTTTTTTTTTTTTTTTTTTTTTTTTAATTTTTAAATTTTTAAATTTTTTTTTTTAATTTTTAATTTTTTATTTTTATTTGTTTTTAATTTTTGGAAACATTTAGTATTAAGTAGTTTTTTGTAAACCTTATATTTTTGAAGATATTTGCAAAATAAATTTTCTGGACCAAGGGAGTGGCCACTTCCGGTTGGCCGATTTGGATTAAAATTCACTGGGACCTCCCAATTTATCAAAAAAGCTTAAATCTAAAGTTTCAGTTCGATTGGTTAAACCATTTGGGCTGTAGAGAGGACACAGACAGACTGACAGACTGACAGACTGACAGACTGACAGACTGACAGACTGACAGACTGACAGACTGACAGACTGACAGACTGACAGACTGACAGACAGACACCATTTCGAAAACCACTTTTTCGGACTCAGGGGACCTCAAAACAGATAAATCTCTAAAAATCTCAAGGTCCAAAATTTTCATGATTACTATACTTTATTTTACTAGAGTAAAAGAAAGTAAAAGTGCCATTGTTGAGGAGCAGGCGAAAACAGCTGCAATTAGATGGAGCTTCAGCACATTTTGCAAAGATAATACGTGATCATTTGAATGAAAATTATCCACGGTGGATCGATAGAGGAGGTCCTGTAGCATGGCCGCCAAGGTCCCTTGATCTTACGCCCCTAGATTTTTATTGCTAACAGCAATAATTTTCGCTGCTGCAGCAGAAACAAGAGGCAACCCTTAACAATTGCGTTGGACAACAACTAGTGTGATCAGGAGAGTCTTTGTTTGTTTACAAGAGGGTGAAGAGCATTTCGAGTATGTCATTTAATTAAAAATGTTTAATAATTTGTAATAAAAATTGTTTTTATTGATTATTAATAAAACAGTAACTTTTTAATTCTTTGACTTTAATTTAAACATCTTGTTTGTTTAAATTCCCTACTTTCTCTAGGTGATTTTTGCGCGGTATTTTTAAGAGTTAGCTAGTAACAAAGTTTTGTCAATTTGTAGATATTTTGCTGTAGATTAATAATAATAATTAAAATAACTAACTTAATGGGACATTTTCTCGACATACAGTTCAGTTTTTTACAAAGTAGAGGTTTTCTTAAGTAAAAAAAAATGTTATTTTCCCGTAATTTTTTACATTCTTTAAAACCTGTCAAATAAAGTGACTCATAAACTTTCAAAAACCGCAAATAGAATTAAAATCGAGCCCATAACTTGAAAAGGCGACACCCACTTTAAAGGATTTTTTGCGATAATTTTACTTAAATATTCCGAATTTTTCGGCTGGTCACTTGACGACGAAACACATTGTATATCTTGCAGCTTGTACAGAATTTTAATTGAAATTAATAAAATTTTAATTAACAATTTTGCATTTTAGTAAATTGATTTTTAGGGAAATCGTTAGGCTTCGTGTTTTTTTAAATTTCTTTTCGTAGATTACTAAATTAGTTTTATTATAAATCATGGCGGTTTATGTAGTAGCATTGGTAAAGTACTAAAACTTATCTAGTAATCTACGAAATGAAATTTTTTAAAAAAGCACGATGTTTGAGAATAAAAATCAGTTTACTAAAACGCAAAATTGTGAATTAAAATTTTATTAATTTTAATTAAAATTGTGGACAAGCTGCAATTCGATATATTTAATTTAAAATTATTTATATTTATCAATAAAAATGTTCATTTAAATTGAAAATAAAGACAACACAAAATAATTCCAATATGATTTTGTTTACGTTTCATAGGAAAATAAAAATCTTTATTCCCCTCTTTATATTGGGGATTTGACTTTTGTAGACTAATGTCACGGCTATTTATGTAGTGGCATTGTTATAAGATTCTACGACGATATGATTTTAGATCATATTGTCGTACGATACTATTATGGTATGATGGTATGATTGTATGACTTTACGTACCATATTAGTATTAGCCGCCTGTGACGTTATATCAATCCAATTCCAATTACAACACGCGACATTTAAAAATACATCCCAAATTGTTAATTAGTATTGTAGCTACATATTACCCTTATTTTTAAGAAAAATCTAAATGATTTCATTACGAAATGCAATAAGAAAAAAAAAAACCATCCGAAAATTTTAGTAACGTTCCGTTGTGAAAATTTTCGAAATCCGGATTTCAAGAATACCATTTTAGTAACTTACATTTTCATCTTCTCTCTCGAAATTTTATTATTTCTTTTTTCCTCTCTTCGCTATATTCGTAATGGTTTCAAGAATACTAAATTATGATTTCACCATTACTATTACGAAAATAGCATTACGAAAATTTTCGGTTACGAAAATTTTCGTAATGGTTCAAGAATAGCACCCCAGAACAGTTAATGGACTTTTTAAGTTATACACAATAGTATTATTGTAGTTAAGTTTTAGTTCTCCCCTTTTCATTTTTTACTTTATATTCTGAACACCAATTTCATAAAGATGACGCCAGAGTGGTGTTGAAATATTTTTATTTTAAAAATTACAAAATTGGTTGAGTAAATAATAATAATTTGACAAGTATTTAAAGATAAAAAACAATTTGAATTATACACACTTGTTGTTTCGTTCAAATCAAACAGAAATATGAAAGTGGATTCGGGGAATTATAGATGATTTTTTGAAATTCTGTTCTTTTGTTGGTTCGATTCTTCTTTGTATGTAAGAAACGTTTTTAGTTTCATTGATTTTTATGTAAATATACATTTTAAAATATTCTTGAAAGTTACGCAAAAGTCTAATGCAAAAGTTGCTTTTTTTTCATAAGTCAAACAGAAAATAGAAAGTAATGTAACGCATTGAGCTATCGCTTCTATCGTGAAAAATGTCCGCCGAAAGAAGTTCTCTACATAAATGCAGCAAGTTGCAAGTGGTATCGGTTAAGAACCAAAACGACAAACATGCGCTTGATAAGAGCGTACGCCATACAATTCAATAACAAGTAAATTCCAGGACTTCAGCTCAACGATCTGTTTTCCCACAAAAATTGCAAAGTCAATCATCTTTGCGACCAGTCTAAATACATTTTTGTTCTTAACTTAATTTCAAATTTTCATTAGAGTTTTGTTGTAATTTTTTTTTAGCCAATTGTAAACATCCTTTTATATATTTGCGCTATGTACGATTGCTTCTGCAAATGTCTAATGTCCTTTTGTCCTTTTCCCATTTTAACAAAAAAATAAAATAAAATTTTTATAACTTATAGAGAAAATATTTTAACCCCAAACAGGGTAAATAAAATTCTAGTGAAAATGGAATAAATACAAAACACAAGCAATTTGATAGAATTATTAATGTTACTTTATAAAAAGGAAGAGTGTAGGGGGTGGGGTGCCTTTCGTTTTGATTCATCCATACATTTTTTTTTTTTTTTGTAATGTATTTGACTTGTTCATTTTTTTTTCTCATAATAAATTTGTAATGATATTTTAACGGCAGGATTCGAACAAAATGAAAATCGAAAAATCAACGTCACTTGTTTGTTTTTCTTTTGTATTAAGTGTGAATTTCATATTTTGTTGAAAATTCTCAAGAAAATATTAACTTTCAGTTTTTCACCTTTAAACCTTTAATCAATATTACGGTTACGATGAAATAAGGTGTACGCGAGGAATAAGTATTTATTGTTGTGAGACTAAAGATTATGTTGAAGCGAACAAACCGTGGAAAATCGTTCTTATTTTCTAAAACGAAAAATAATCAAAACCAGAGACATTATTCAGTGAATAGAAGACAAGTTTTGATAAGTTTTTTGTTAAGCAAATTTTAAATAAAGTTTTGTATTTATTCTTCAAAACAAAAAGCAAATTTTAACGTGGGATGAAATTTTTGTTGCCAATTGTCAAATGCACGTTGCATATCACAATTCCGTAAATTAAAATTTTTAATGAATTTTCAACTCATATTTAGTTCATTTGCTGGTGTGGCAATGCACAACAAAGAAACTAATTAAATCGTACATTGTAACTGTATAAATATATCCACACCCAACTGTTTGGAAAGTGCTTTTGTTCTCCATAAACTATGGGTCATTAAATATTATTTTTGTACAAAAGCTTCAACTCGTCGTAACGTATATACATCACATACTGTGTACGATACATAAATATCGCTCAAACAAACGTTGATTAATATACAAGACAATGAAGAAACAACCATTCGACACGCCTGTTGATATAACATACATAATGCAAAGTAACGAGATTTTCCATTTTTTATTTTTTGTTCGAATTAATTTTTGTAATTTTCTTTACATTTTACGGTTGTTTTCCATGGCGAATATTAAAAATATGGTTATGATTTATTATGATTTATGGATTCCAATTTTTTGCATTAAACCTCATAATAATTTTCTATACCAAGTATTATTAAATGGTTTAGTTACGTAGCATATCGGTTTGGTTTTTCCTAATTAGTTATTCGAACATGATAAATATTTTGAATATAAAGGCGGTGGAACCAAACAGTTGAATATGTAATTAAGGCTCTTGTATGGTAACGGTATTTTTTGACTACGTACTTTTTACGGAAATTAAAAACGATTTATATTGCGCTATTATTAATTGTATTTTTAATAAATAAACTGTGTGCTGGAAAGCTTTGCCGTACTGTTCGCTGACAAGCGTGTTTGGCAGATCAATGCGGAGTGCTTTTCCAACCGTGAACTCGCTGAGATGCTGGGGTGACGATGAAAGTCTCCATGTTATCGCAAATTTTGAACGAGTTCGCACAACGATAAAGGTCACCACTAATGAGTTGCAGGTGCTGAATTCTTCATTTGATTGAAAAGGGAGTTGCTCGAAGTGGTGGGAGTTGCATTAAGTCGCCAAAACAGCAAAATGTTTAAGGCGCCAAAGAGTTCCGTGTTGTGTTTCAGCTGTTGAAAACGGGAATTTAAATTTTGCAGCATCTTGTAAAGAACAGCAGCTTTCCATCGCGTTGAAACGGCAATTTGAACATTGAGTGATGGGCCAGAAATCAGTTTAGCTGCGACACCAGTAAGCGTACCAATCTTCACCGAATCCTTTTCTCCATTATAACAGCGCCGAATCCACGCCTTGTTAGAGTTGAGCGTGAACGTTTTGCCAGTTCCAGTATTGCCAGTGTTGAATATTCTCAAGAGCTCTGATGATCCGGCCAGCCGCTTCTCGATGCTTCGCGTGGTTCGCTTTAACATCATTGTCGATAACTGGATCGGCCAGCTGTCTGATCTTCTCTCGCTAAGAATGTTTCCCTAAATCACCACTTAAAGGGCAAGAAGTCTGACAGATGGAGGTTTCGAGGAGCTAAAATGACCAAGTTTCAAGTACCCATTTTGCTACTAACCAGGATGTTCATAAAGAACTTCATACTAGTTTATAGCAAATTATTAATAGCTGGGTGCACCCCATACAGAAGAAACATCTGAAACTAGCCTAGAACGTGCTAATAACGAACAGAAGATTGCAAAGCCAGAACATCAAAACAGAAATTCAGCTACAGAAACTGAACAATGGCCTTTAGATGCAACTATCAACTGTGAAATAACATTTTTTTTTTAAATTTTTTTATTTTAAACGCCGCTACCTGATGCATATCCAGTGGGTCGGCGTTAGGCTACTGGATTATGTACGCATTGAGGAACTTTAGTCTTTTTAGGATGATAGCATCGCATGTGAATAGTAGGTGTTCCGATGTCTCCTTACCGCAGTCGCAGAATCTGCACTGGTTCGTAAGGGGCCTTCCCATTTTATGTAGATGGCCGTTTAAAGGGCCGTGCCCTGTTAAAAACCAGGTAAGGAATCCTAGGGATTGGCGGTCCATTCTCGGTGCCTCTCCCAAACGTATAATATTATAACTGAATAATTTCTTGGGCTGTATCATCCCAATGGAGGACTCCCAGACTAATTTCCTATAGTTTTGCTCCCAGACCCTTAAACCATCTGCCAAATGGGTTTTGGAAAAAGCAATACTAGGACTGGGACCAAGGAAATCTGGTTTGCTCCCATTTTTGCACATCGGTCTGCTGCCTCATTTCCTCTAATAATGGAGTGGCCAGCAGCTCCAGATCAATTTCGAGTTCAACACTGAAGCTCCTAAGGCTAGCAGAGCTGCCTGGCTGCCCGATATTATATAGATCTCGGTCTTCTTATATTTCTTTTTGAAAAACTTTGGGGATGCTACCCAGTGGTATGCATAGCTCTAGGTCGGGCCCGACTATCCCTGCACCGGTACCCCCGTCTGTTTTTGACCCATTCGTATACCATACAGAAGCATGGCGGGGGAGGGAGGAGATAATATTCTCTACCAGTGCCCTATCCGGCAAACTAATAGTAAAATTCCCCTGACATTCTATTGTCCTTACCATCAAATCTGATAGTTGGATCAATTCCTCCTTAAAGTTTAATTTATGTAGGATACTGTTGTGTCCTGGCCTTACAGTTTTAATTTTGGCTATAATTCTTAGGCTCATACCTCTTGAACCGGCTACTTTTTTAATGTGTAGGTGCAGTGGTGACAGCCACATTATTCTCTCACGAGCAGCTGTTGGACAAGTCCTCATTGCTCCAGTTGCACCCACACAGGTTAACCTCTGGATCTTGTACAGTATTCTCCGTGCACCAGTCTGCTCCGTCTTTGGCCACCACATAAACGCCGCGTAAGAGACCATAGGTCTAATGATGGCCCGGTAGAGCTAAACCAACATTTGTGGGCTCAGTCCCCACGTTTTGCCAATCATTCTTTGGCAGGTGAAGTAGGCCCTTATTCGCCTTGTTTTTGATATGATTTAAGTGACTCCATGTCAATATCTGAGCAAATACGACACCCAGATATTTAACCTGCGTTGACAGTTGGAGAGTTACCCCCCCCCCCCAGGGCTATCGGCGGGAGGCCAGTTTTCCTCCGGTTAGTAAAGAGAGCGCAGTTGACCTTGTTGGGATTTACCGTAAGGCCCACCTCCGTGCACCAACCATTTACTACCTCTAGGGCTTGTTGAATCCTTTCCCCTACTGTATTTGCGAATCTGCCCCTAACAATCAAGACTAGGTCGTCCGCATAGGTAATGTTCGAGAAGTCTAAATTTCTCAGTCTGGTAAGTAATTGATCCATCACGATCAGCCACAATAAGGGAGAGAGAACACCTCCCAGGGGCAACCCCTGGTAGCCGCTATGGTGATGGTTTTGTCTCCAAAAAAGGCCGTAATCCTCCTGTATTTTAGCATCTTTATCATCCACCTTACGGTGGAGGGGTCTATACCCCTTGGTAGTGATTGTTCCTGAATTATCTCGAAACTAGTACTATCAAAAGCTTCCTCAATATTAATGAAGGAGCACAGTAATAATTCTTTATTTCGAAGCAGTGTATCTTCGATTTCAAATGTCAGCTCGTGTAGGGCCGCTTCTGTTGATTTCCCTGCTTGGTAGGCGTGCTGCCTAGAGTCCAGAGGGTATCTTTGGAGAGTGTTGGATCTGATACAAAATCCCAGAATGTTCTCCATGGTTTTCAGTAAAAATGATGTGAGGCTAATAGGTCTATAAGACCTAATCTCCTCTGGGGACCTTTTTCCCGCTTTTGGGATAAAAATCACCCGAACCTCCCTCCAGCATTTTGGAACACATTCCAAGCTGTAGCTGGCTCTGACGAGTACAGTAAGATAAGGCAGCAAAGTCTGCAGTCCTTGCTGTAGAAAGGCGGGGTATACGCAGTCCCCTCCCGGTAATTTGAAAGGGCGAAATGATTTTACTGCCCATCCTATCCGTTCTGGAGTAAAAAACTGCCTTGAGAATTAGTGAGCCCGCATTGGAACCAGATACGGATGTACGCTACTTGCGTTGGATTCTTCCTAATCCCTCAGTACTACACAATCTGGGAAATGCCCAAATTTCCGTGGTTGTGGTTGTCTCTCCACTTGGTTTCTTAACAGATCCCAAGGGATTCCTGTGCTCCAAGGAGAGTACCTTCTGAAGTCGCCACGCCGTAGGTAGTTTGTCTAATTTCTTACAGAAGTCTCTCCAGCTGAGTCTTTTGCTCTGCCTAAGAGCTATGTTGTATTGGGTAAGGGAATTCTGATAGGTAGTCCAATCGTTCGTGCTCTTAGCCCTATTAAAATGTTTACGGACATTCAGTCTCATGTTTTCCAAGTTTTGGTTCCACCAAGGAACATCCCTTGTGCCTTTAATACGCACCAGGGGTGAGCTTGAATGGTAGGCATTAATTATTGCCTCTGTAACGTCATTTGCAACTCTGTCGAGGTCATCGACAGAGTTTATCATGGTCCGTAGCCCAGCTAAGTTATCCGAAAGTCTGTCGTTATAGACTGGCCAGTTGGTGCGTTTTGGTATCCTTACCATTAACTCATGTCTCAAATGGATATTGATATCAAACCTGATGTACATATGATCTGAGAGGGATGCTTTCTTGGACACATGCCATTCGAGAATTGCACTGGGGTACCATGTCAGACAGGGTAAGATCCAGTACCTCTCTCCTAACCGTATTCACGAAGGTCGCATCACTCCCTTTATTGTTAACTGCTTGTTGTTGTTGACCTCTTAAATTAGTGTTGCTGCTTCCCCAGACTACGTGGTGTGCATTAGCGTCGCAACCAATGACGAATTTTTGGTGAGGTCATTTTCATCCCCGGGAAAGTATGCAGAATCGATGTTAATCACCCTCTTGCCTCCTATTGGTAAGGGCATTTCTATTGAAACCGACGTGATATACCTAGAAATAAATTGGTTAGTAGAGAAGATATTGTGCCTTGAGCGACAGAGAAATGCTGCCCTATCTGCAGCCGTGTCGTAGACTAGCTTACCTGTATTGGCTGCAAAACCTTTAATCTTCCCCTTGTTGGTCCAAGGCTCCTGTATGAGCGATATACCCCAGTCCTTAATCATACAAATCGTAGACCAGGTAGCTAGTTTGTTAAATGGTTTATATAATGGTTTATACATGACAGTATGGGAAACACTACAACCTCGATACAACAATAAGCCGCTACTGATCTACACACACATCAAAAGACTTATGAATATACCATCAAGTTAAACCGAATCAGCAGCACCACCAAGGAAACTGGTCGATGTGGCAAGAGTAACTTTGCAATGTATTGCAAATATAGGGGTCAGCATAACATCGTGAAATCCTTTGTTATTGGAACTGTTGGTACCGAAATTAGATGCTAAAACTCATAAACTATTTTAGCCGAAATTAGACGATCCAAAAAAAATTTTGTCGTGAAATGAATTTTATGCTTTCTGGAAACACGATTCCAGTCGCTAGAAATTATTGGCAGCAACAATAGTAAATGCAAACGAGAGGGAGGTTCCGTAAGCCCGAATCAGCACAGCAAGAAATTACAAATTTCGAATTGCTGGCAACTGCAGTAAAAATAAAATTGAACAATGGGAGATAAGAATGTGCTAGAGTTTTTATCGACAGTGGTTCTCAGGCAATATACAGAAAGCAGAGAACAAACGTAGAAATATCATGACTCGGGGAGGGCAGATTAATTCACGATTCGCCTCTAATTTTCAATTTCAAATCAATGTGTATGTGTTACCTAAATTAACACGAAGAAGACCCAACGAAGAACTAAATACGACAGCATAGCCAGAAATAGAAAGATTTGAAACACGACCAACAGCGAACTAAACTTGATTGGATAATGTTTGGAGCCATTAAACCAAGCACTTGTGATCACCAAATATGTACAAACAATGGTCACGACTGTAGACAGCGACCTAAAAAGATTTTAGGAACTGATGAAGTAGAAGCATCTAAGCAACTAACATTAGAACAGGCACAGTGTGAAGAAGTGTTTAAACAAGGTTGGAAGCAATTACCAGATGGTTCTTATGAAGTAACGTTTAAAAAACAATCCTATATTTAAGCAGAACTATCTATGAACGTATATTTAGAGCTGGGACACATGGTTCTAGCAGAACAATCAACTAATACGAATTGTTATGGTCAGAACAACAACCAAGTTTAGAGTGATTTTTGTTGTTTCAATAAAAACATCAACAGGAATCAGCCTCAACGAGCTGCAACTAGTCGGGCCAACTCTTCAATAAATCTTTTTTCACTGCCGACATCGAAAAGATGTACGGGCAAATTAAGATCGCAAAGGATATCACGATTTAAAAACAATTCTTTGGCTAGATGATCCCAATAAATCGTTCAAATTCAAACTAACAACGGTAACGTAAGGCACTGCGGCAGCCCCATATCTAGTAACAAGGACGTTGTACCAGCTAGCACAGGATGAGGAAGCAAGCTTTCCTAGAGCCGCAGAAATTTTGAGAAGAGATTTTTTGACGACGTTTTTTCAAGAGCATGTTCATTAAACGCCATAGGTTAGGTTAGGTTAGGTTTGGGTGGCGGTCCACTAGGACCAGGCATAGACACTAAAATGGTCCGTAGCCATACCACGTATAATTGTTTCCTCCAACTCATTGGAACCATTTTGAACTGTTAACAAAGCGTTGGATACTCCTGACGTCCATCATACAGAGGTCCGTCAGGTCCTTGAAGAGGGGTGCCCCTAGAAACTTTAGTCTGTTTCGTGCCAGACGAGGGCAGGTGCAAAGAAGATGAAGTACTGTCTCTTCCTCCACGCAACTACGACAGTAGTCATGTGAGAAGACACCAAGTCTACTCGCATGCCTCCTTATGAGACAGTGCCTCGTAATCACTTCAACAACCACACTGATCTGACTTCGCTGAAGCGAAATCAGCTGGCTGGATCTCGCCAAGTCCAACTTTGGCCAGACCTGCCAAGTTATTACGCAAGAGGTAATACTTGACCATCTGTCATTCGTCAGCTTGCTAGCTTCTTCCTGAAGCAGCAGTTTGCATACCGCAAGCGGCATTTCAATATCCTTTATGCTTTCTGAGAAATGGTCCGTTGTACCACGTCGAGCCAGTGCATCGGCGTTTATGTTCACTGTACTTATGAAATGTCCTTGCACCCATAAAATGTGGATGTTGAACTGATCTGCCATCTCGTTGAGAGACGAGAGACAGTTCTGGACTACTTTCGACGTGAGAAGATGTGATTGAAGCGCTTTAATGGCAGCCTGACTATCCGTATATATGCGAATATCACAAACTGATATTACATTATAACTCAACCAGTCTACGACTTCCTTTATGGCAGTTACTTCAGCTTGAAAAATGCTACAGTCCCCGGGGAGACGGAAGGAGAGATTTAACAGAAGTTCCTCGCAGAACACTCCAGCCCCGACTTTCCCGTCCCGTTTTGAACCATCAGTGATGAATTTTATAACTCCTCGTTCCAAAACTGCACCCATCATCCAGTCCTCTCTGGATGGGATCCTAGTCCGGAACCATTATAAAGGTCGGCTTATTGCCTATGTTACATATATAAAGGTTAGTACTTAAAATGTAATCAAGGAGTAGCTCACCTCGTTCATTTGTGTCCGTACTTCCCCAGATCATGTGATGAGCATTTGCATCACTCCTCAGGATGACTCCAACCTTGCGCTTCTGAGCCTCTAAGATTAGCTCAACTAGAATGATTGGTGGAATATCCACCTCATCATAAGCTAGGTAAGCTGATACTAGCCAGAGGTTTCATTTATCGACCTCAATGCTGACCGCTGCTACATCTCCGTTACTGAAGTTTGATAACAGAAAACAACTTATGTTATTTTTAATGAGAATTCACGACCGAATCTTACCTTCTTTTTTCGCGTGCAAGAATCTATAATAGAGAGTCTTGAGCTCAAGTACCCGGTCTTCAGTGACCCAAGGTTCCTGGATCAAGACGACATCTGTTGCTTCTTTCCCAATTTTTAAAATTAGAGCAGCTGATGCTGCCTTAGAGTGGTGAAGGTTGGCTTTAAGAAATGTCAGTGTCATCTCAACAGCCCCTTCTCCACCACAGTAACATCAGAGTCATCCCCTGATTAGAAGTCCTCTGAGAGCCTCTTTAAAGATTCCATGGACGTTGACATCTCCGTGTCCGTGGAGAGAGTTTTCGCTTGGCTGGCTACCTCCGCGCACGCAGATGAGCTATCAAGCACCGCGGTATTTTCTGAAGATGAATTCGGAGCCTCCGACTTGTCCGCGTCCTTCTTGTACACCTTAAGTGTGACTGCACTGAAACCATAGTTGATTAAACCGTTGGTTTTTTCCAGTGCAGTCAGTGACTCCCTGTTTAAGATGATAACAACTGACCTATAGTTAGCCTTTGTTTCCTCGAGCTTGGCAACTTTCCAATTGTGCGTTGGCAACTCCGGGTTGCCAACCTGCAACAACTGGAGTATCACCTTCGGATCACTAGGCTCCGAAGGGATGTACACCCTAGCTCTTGGTCTGCAGGGCATCTCCTCCCTATCAATCACAGCAAGGCTGGCTCCGGGCCATACCTCGCCAAGTCCCCCACTGCCTTCTTATAAAGCAGCAAGAACCTCTGATCTGCACAGGCAGTCAGTTTCACCTGATTCCTGTGCCAGCCCGCGTTCCGATAAGTCGGAGCAGGCCCTGGATTTTCCGACAGGACTTTCAGGTAGGTGGTGGCTAAGGCCCCTTCCACCTTGTCCCAGTCTTGCTGAAATTTATATATTCTTGATTTTATTTTCGTTGCAATTTTCTGAGAAATTTCAGTTTTATTTTCATTCAGTAGAGAAATTGAATTTTTAATTTTAATTTTAGCTAATTTTAGTTTATCGGCTGAACTAGTATAGTAAACCTCTGCATTGTGAATATGACCCTTTATTATTATCAATTAAAATCAGTGCAGTTGATAACAACACTGAGCCAGAAGTTTTACTATGATGGATGGGTTTAACAGTGGAGTATGATTGTGAATCTAATTTTGACGCTGACAGATGAGATTCAGAATTTGCTTATTATTTTATAATAGTGCAGTGCATGTGGTTTCTGTTGAAAAATGTGCTTGGTTTGTAATATGTATTTGCGAATCTGCTGATGTGCAACAGTGAATTATGTTTATTTTGACAATATTTACAGACACTTGTCGATGGAAAATTTTTAGGCACATGACTAGCATATAAACAATTTAGGCAAACGCATGATTCCTTCAATTGGTGTATTCTATCATGAACAGAAAGTTTGAGAAATTTTAGGCAATTAAATACTTTATGATTATTTTTATTGCAAATGTAACAACTATATCTGTTGATTTTATTTGACAATGAATCATTGTTATTCGTTACACTATCTTTGTTTGTATAATATAAGATGAAGAATTTGTGGAAGAAAATGATTTTGAATTAGTAGGTGTGTGTGAGAATTTGTAATTGTCAAAATTTTGTTTCGCAATAAAAGGTTTTTTGCACGACTCGATGGATTCTAAAATTTCACATCTGCGCTGGATAAACGAAATCACAGAATTTCATGTCGGAAACTGATTTATATTTTGTTGCTCCTCCCATAGCTTATGAGTAGCTGAATCTAATCTTCTTTTAACTATGTTGATAAGCATTCCTTCACTAAGGGAGTCTATATTGAAATTCCGATGAATGCTTCTATTGGAATATGGGAAATTTAACAGATGATCAATATGAGCGTCTACTAAAATACAATTATTATCGTATTCAGACAACAACTGTTGCCATGCATGATAATAGCCTAATGATGTTAATGTTATGGACCCTAAGCCCAATGATGCCTTTCCTACCACATGTTTTATAAGGTAACTGAATTTAACAACATCATCTAAATCTTTTCTATTGTGGATTACCGTCAACCAATTAAGAGTATTTCCGTCAAATATAGGGATTTCTACAGTTGGCGGCTTGATTATCATTGGTTTGAGATTCACGCTTGGTTGAGCCATCGATGAATGAGATTGTATGCTATTTTGTCCGTTCCTATTTAGAACGGGTGGCATTTGATTATTCAATGGTGGTGGTGCAGAAGGTTGATATGTCAGGTTAAACTTACGCTGTCCCCTATAATTGTTATGGTTTTGAATCATTAAATCTGGATTTGATTTATGAAATATAAGGGAACTGGAAAACAGCATCTGGTGAACTAACTGTTGAGGTCGTTGTCTGGTTACCTAGTATGATTGTTCTGCCCTGACTACCATATGATCTTTAAGACTTCTTGTCTTCAAATTGTTCTAGAAAATCGAATACCTGTGATTGAATCTCACCAATAAAGTTATCCAATTCTGTGATGTCTTACGTTACACGATCAATGTTCAGAATCGTCGGTCAATTCCACCCATTTTTCATTGACTTTATCGTGGTTTTTAATATGCTTTTCCAAAGATGGATTTAATGTTTTCAAACTATTGCTACTATGCGCATGTTCTCAACCTATTTGCGAATCAAATTTCTCTGACGAATAATCTTGTAGTTCACATACATTATGTGTTTCATGCAAATTTACTCAAATTTACAAATATCCACTTTAATAATCGTATGCAAATACCATCTTTCGTTAATTTTATTGCCCCTCAAAACTAACAAAATCAAAAACTTAATCAATAACTCGTGTTGCAGATGGATTATGGGAGCAATCAGTAGTTGTATTTTTAAATAATTTTCTTTCATCCAATTTGTCTAATCTAGTTCCTAAATACAATAAGTTGAATTACAGCTGACAAATATTTTCCTTTTATCATTACAATATTCTAGATGTTTCTTTGTTGTTGCTGATTGCAACTAAATCCATTTATAAGGCTGCTTTAAATCCGTTTAATGGGAAAGGCGAAAACAATTCTGGAATTTTCTTTGTTTTTTGCCTTGCAATGGCGGATGAAATTTGTCTAACTTTAATTTTTATTTTTTATTTGATAATTTACCCAACTCTCTTACCCGGCTCGAAAGACCAATATTCCTTCCTGATTTTAATTTAATGGACTGCATAATTGTAGGGTTAATGGTAACCCATTTTAACGAGAACATATCGTAAAATTAATTTTTTCCTGTTTTTTCCTTTTATTAAATAAAATAATGTTGATAGCTTGGAGTATATACAGAGACTGCTTTATTCTATTTTTATTTCATTACAACAAAGCACAAGCAAAGGTATAAATTACAAAAACCATAATAATTTGGCTTGATGCAGTAGTTATTTAGTACATTTTTATAACTAAGAATTCAATATTGGGTGTGTTAGTGCACAACTGTAATTTGTCGAATCACTTTGATTTTACAGGAACTTGAACCGTTGCAACAAACTATGGTTTTCTTAATCACTTATGTAGTTTAATAAGCACATAAAAAAAAATTTGACTTTTATATTTTTATTTGGTTGTGTTTTCTTTACAAATTTATAAAACGGAATGAATAGAAAAAACAATATTTTTTTTACAAAAGCGCAAGGTACTATAAAAATTAGAACAGAATATAAATCAACTACATATAACATATTTAGTGTATATTACTTAAGCTAGATGGCAGTAATAGTCGAGAATTCGATATTTAACGATATTAGAAAAACTACAAATTTGACGTTTTAATGTCAAATTTGTGAATGGCTTACGTTTGTTTTGATTTGGATTATGCCTTACCATCCCCCGTACTAGTCTCACTAGACCTTCATTCAACTGGAAGTTTGATTAATTTGTGGATTAGCCTTTTCATGACTGAATTGGGAGTTTTTACTGTAACAATTCGTACTAAATTGTCCTTGCTGTGATGAAATTCGATCACTCTTGCTATGGCCCAATATGATGCTGGCAGGTCCTTTTTGATAATCAAAATGTCCCCGATTTTTAAATTTTCTTCTTTTGACTTCCACTTGTTCCGTAAGTTGCTGCATAGTATTCAAGTATTCTTTGTTGAACTTAATCCAAAAACTACTGACATGTTGTCTAATTTTCTGCCATCGTGTTAAGCGATTAATTGGAACATTCGAATAAGGGACTTCAGGTATCGATGTTAGCGGGCCCATAACAAGAAAATGAGCTGGTGTTATTACTTCAAGCATATTGAGGTCTTCGATGAATTGAGCACACAAGGGCCGTGAGTTTAAAATACACTCAATTTCTGGATTTTGCTATTTGGTCAAGCTGGTTAGAATACAGTCGTGATTGCCAGATAAATAAGATTCCAAAACGGGATATTATGGATTTGCTGAATTTTCGAATGGAAATTGGTAATTGTTTGGCAATTGCAGGTAATTCAACCAATAGGAAGCGTGGTCGTCCTCCGAGTTCTTCGACTGAAAATTACTTGTTATCTCCTGAGACCTATTCGCGAGAAAAGGCCAATCCGGAACATACAGTATGATGGAATTGGTCATATACCAGCACATGATCAAAAATCAGAAACAACTAGATGTAAAAATTTTAACTGTAAAAGTAGAACATTTTTTATGTGTAAAAAATGCAAAGTGCAACTTTTCGAGAAGTGATTAAAAGTTGATAACAATTTTTACATTTGTAACATTCCTTACCAAATGCAGAGCATGTATTTTCTGCATTTAAACTTGCGAGGTTGAAATTGTGGTTGCGATGTTTTTCAATTATCACTTTTAAAATTTTCGTTTTATTATTGATACCATTTAAACTATAGTTCTACTAAAATTACCTTTTATTTCCTACTGGGATAGTTCAGTTGTACCCGCTTTTATTATAATCGATGTTCTTTCTGTAATTCTACATTTCGTGACGGTATCTTATATATCTGGGTCCCTCTTTGGGTTTATCATCCTAAAAATTAATCGATCACGGATTAACTCATCTTTTTGGTCCTTGAAATTGCCCGACTCAACATGTTTTTTTATTTTTATTTTTTTTCAAAACTTTTCCCATCTTTTTGATTTGTCATAGAAATACACATTACTCATAAAATATTATGTTTTTGGTACACAATAATCCTCAAATATTTTTATTATGATTTTCTTTTGTGTGTGTTCTTCTTTTGTTAAATATAAAATTTCATAGATTTCATAACGAGTCTCTCCAATTAGGTTCAGAAAAATTGGAATCATCACTGCTTCTTATTTAAATTCCAAACCACTTACTTTCAAATAATTTGAGAATTGTTTATAGAAATTCTACCAGTTGGTTCTTACCATATTTCCGATAGCTTAAAGTTCTACCTGTGATTTTAAGGTTTACTTGTTATTAATTTTAGTCTCGAGCTTTTTTTTACTAACTTTCACCAGGTTTCCATCGACAATAGTACAAAAGCACAATACCATTATACTATTATTCCTTATTGGGTTTCTATCACAGGGTGTGTTAAGGATTAATTCTAAAATAAAACAGCAAACAATGTAGTTCATTAAGTAAATATTCAACTAAAACTTTTCTGAAGTCGTACAACAGCTGATTCCATTCATCATCAAAACAAACAGCTAATCTACATAAACATTAAAATTCATCATTTCACTCGGTTTCGTGTAATTTATTTTGTTATTGTTTTGATTAGTTTGACATTTTAATGAGATTCTTAAACTTTAGCAAACATTATGTAGTTTTAAAAGTTTATAGTCAAAGTTTGTGGTACAATTTAAAGCCAATTTTGAAGAAATACAATTTTTGCTTTTTTTTACAATACACTTTATACAAATCTACAACCGTTTTGTCATGGTATGAAGTCAAAGCATTTTAAATTTTATATAAATTAGTGTTTTATTTTTATGAGCCTATTAATATTTATAAATTAAACAATTTTTATTTGGTTTTAGGCTTTTTTTATTTCTTTTTAACTAATTAAAGCTTTAGCTTTCGAACCCTATTCGGATTCATTTTCAAAAGCGTAATGAAAAATATATTTTTAGATTAGATATTTTTAATTTTTGATTTCAGATTTAATACATTTTAGTACATTGTTTATAGTATGTTCAACAGGAACCCATAGGTTATATGATTGAATTTATATATTTTTATTTTTATATTATTAACTTATAAGCGAGAGCTAAGACAGATAAACAGTTTAAGAGGCAAAATAAATTTTTTCGGAATAAGTAATGTTCGTTAAGTTCGTTTAGAGCGCTATTTTGGCTAAGTAAGGGGAATAGGAGGTGAAAAGTCATGCCTGCCTTGCTTCTAAGATCGTCAATATTTGTGCCGAATTTTAGTTGTTTATCTAGTGTGACACCCAAATACTTCACTTTATCAACCACTAATAGCTGCTGATTATTTATCAAAACTGGTATGGCCTCATTAAGTTTATTACGATGGTTACATGTATAGGTTTTATGTATAGCAATTGAGACTTGGATGCATTAATTTCGATGTTCCATTTTTTAAAATATTCGTACAATGATTTTAGAAATTCTGGATCCTTAGTGAACATTGATATGCGCTATGATTTGAGCAAAATACAGTTGTGTCATCGGCGTAAACCTGAACCTAAGTATCCTTTGTTACCGGCGTAGATATGTCATGCGTGAAGATTACGTAAAGTAATGTACCCAGTACTGAACCCAGTACGGGAATAGGCTTTGACTTTCGAGTCAGTCGGTTGCATATTTTTTTTTTATAATTTTTCTGTAATTTTTTAAATTTTTTTTTTTTTTTAACTATAATGGCGAAATGCTACAACCAATCCAATGATCGTTGCTGCCCAGCCGAATAGAAGCAACACAACAAATGGCGAAATGCTACAATCGATCCAATGGTCGGTGCTGCTCAACCGAATAAAATGAAGAATAGAAACAACCGTTGGAAAAAAAAGTAAAAGACATGCAGCTTTTCTGGATGAGGGATGATTGTTACTAAGATTAATTATTATTTGACAATGAGTACCGAATGGAAGAATTTAAATTTGAGAACTGGTATCCGGCAAATTTTCGAATTTTATTCAGTTTTCAGAATTTTATTGATTTGTGGAATTTTGATCAAAAGTCGAGGATGTAGTCCAATATTTTTACATTTACGAGCTAATTGTGCAGCCGATTAAGAAAATCTTCTTCGTGTGAATGATGTTTTCTAATGATTTTGGGCTTCTGAAAGAGATTCAGGTGAATGGTGATGTTCCGGAATTGGCGTTAACCAAAATTGCTGAACCAACAAGCCAATTTTTTAATTATTTCAAATATCCACCACTTTTGGTACACTTTATTGTGAATGAGCTAATATGCTCAAAATAGGGTTTACCAAAATATATGTAAATTAATAAGTCAATATTTAAATATTTAAACCCTGAGGGACCCCAACAGATATTTTCCTAATTTCAGAGTTATGGACATTGTCCATACATACGAAAAACCGGCGATGGTCTAGATATGATTTCATTATTGTTACCAGCGCGGGGCATATTCCCCCTCGTATTAGTTTATATCTAATAGTGCAACAGCTGAAATTTTTCTACGGTTTTTCCTTTTTTTAATTGGTTAGTTAATCTCATGATTGCCTCTGTAGTGGATCTTTGGTGGACAAATCTAAACTGGAAATCTAGGATTAGATGTCTGCAAGAGTCCAGCAACCTGCAGGATATAATCCTTTCTGCGATTTTGCTCAATCCACTTAACAGACTAATTGGTCTCGTGTGCTCCGGTTTCAACGGTTTACCAGTTTTAGGGATAACTATTACTTTAGGTATCTTCCATGCAGAAGGAAAATATGCGAATTGGAACATGGCATTAATGATGTTTGAAAGGAACTGAAACCCTGATAAAGGGTGATTTTTAATATCACGATTTGAAACACCGTCAGGTGTTTTTTTATTTTTGAGCTTACGAAAATAACTGACGACCTTATCAAAATTTATTGTTATGCTCTCAATGCTATCATACAGGAATGGGGCAGGATATGACTGAGCAAAACTATCAACCTCATTATTTATTTGAGGATTTGCAATATGGTCAGAACCACTGAATATCGACTCATAGTATTCTGCCATCTTGTTT
Organism: Tipula vernalis; assembly: GCA_958295665.1. Lineage (NCBI taxonomy): Eukaryota > Metazoa > Arthropoda > Insecta > Diptera > Tipulidae > Tipula > Tipula vernalis. The sequence goes on from OY282559.1 coordinate 262,490,725, forward strand.
GAAATAACTGAGAGATCAATAATCGAACCTTCCTGGTCTTCTATGATAACGCTTTTATTTTTATGTTTGGGCAAGACGGTTCTGATGGCCTTAAATAAATTAGATCTATCTGGTGTAATATTTTGTAGTATTTTAGTGAAGTCTTCTTGCCAATTCTGCCGGATTTTTAGATGAATTTCGTTGGTTATTCGATTTATCAGCGTGGTTGAAAATATTGTGGGTGCCTTCCGCCTCCTATTTCTTAAGAAGTTTCTGAGATTGATTAGATTGAGAATCATCATATCATTTGTTTCGCAGATGAGGACAGAGCTATTAAAGGCATTATTGACGATTTTGGTGAATTTAGATACTCCAAGATCAATATCATTAATGGATTTGATCTTTATTTCATTTAGATGAGCTATTTTATAATGTACTATATGCCGAAAACTACCCCAATCCGTGTTTTTTATATCTGGAACCCTGATGCTCATATTTTGGCGAAAAATATTAAAACCTTAATGAAAAAATGGAGGTGTGGACAACACACGACTTTCTTTTACGAACAGAGAATTTTGAGAAATTTTTATTTTTTTATTTTTTATTTTTATTTGCTTTTAATGTTTGGAAACATTTTCTTTTAAGTATTTTTTTGTAAACCTTATACTTTTCAAGATATTTGCAAAATAAATTTTTTGGACCAAGGGAGTGGCCACTTCCGGTTAGCCTATTTGGACTAAAATTCACTGGGACCTCCTAATTTATCAAAAAAGCTTAAATCTGAAGTTTCAGTTCGATTGGTTAAACTACCTGGGCTGTAGAGAAGAAACATATCGACAGACAGACTGACAGACAGACACCATTTTCGAAACCCACTTTTTTCGGACTTAGGGGACCTCAAAACAGATAAATCTCTAAGAATCTCAAGGTCGACATTTTTCATGATTACTATATTTTATTTTACTAGAGTAAAAGAAAGTAAAAAGCAAAAATATTATAAAATGTTTATTTAAAAGATTTCTCCAGTTATCTTGAACAACAACATACAAGAAGGCTATATTGGTATTAAGTAAATATTAATTGCAGATTGATTGATTGATTGATTGATTGCGATGTACGATCAAGCATTAAGCAAGCCTCCCGTATTATAAATGCGAATACCACACCACTATACCCATGTTGCAACACGACACCATAACTCTCCCTCTCCAAGGAAATATTTACCATCATACTCAGCTTTTCATGCGCCACATCGATAATCACATAAGTCTAATAGTTGTGATATCCGCCCCTGGCCAGGCAGCCGTCGTACACCTTTTTACTTATAACAAAATCGAGGGATGGGAAAGGAATGTTAGCAACAAAGACTCAACCCGGTTCCAGGCACCTAAGTAGTTGATAGTTAGTAAATTTGTTAGTAATATATATATATTTTTTTTTTTAGTAAATTTATTTAGCACAAGACAATACAATTTGAAGTTCATCTACTGCTCCAACTCCTGTAAGGTTGTTTCAGGTTCTTCAAGAAATTCCTAAATTTAAAATATGCATTAATTCTTTATAATAACTATTTTAAAATTAATTAAGTATAAATTTGATTCTCTGAAATAAATTATAGATCAATCCCTATGTACCACAAATAAATAACCATTAATAGTTTGACAATCATTCAACTAACTACCATCGGGCCATCGTGCTGTCATCTCAGCCATTGTCATCTTGGTCGAGTTTCTCAGAAGTGTTCTAAACTAAAACCATTTTAACTAACCAATATAAATACTAATACCAAAACTATCATTAACAATTATACCAATAAGTATGAACATTAACTTAGAAGTGTTTGCATGTGGTGGCGTGATGTATGAAAATACCAACTAAAATGTATGTTGCCTAAAAGTTGTTGGCAAAGAGATAAGAACAATTACGTTGGCAAAAACTCTGAATTTCTTCGGACCAGCCGCCTCTTTTTATTGTACTATTAATATCCAATTATAGAATCATGATCAGTGTATTACAAATATTAGATCAACATATTTGTTTGCAATCCATACATATTTTTACGAATCTTACATTATATGCTATTTTTACAATACAGCGGTTTACAGCTGTGGTCCTTTACATCGTGTCAAGTTTTGTAAAATAGTTCGATAAAACCCTATATTTATAAGTTTGACCTCCAAATCCAAAGCTTTCAAATTTTTTTACAATTTGTTATACAAAGTCGCCCATTCCATGTAATTATTTACTTAATTAGTTCACGAAATCAATAAATTTTAATCAATGCTGAACCGAAAATGATAATAACGTTTAGTTTTACCCTTTTTTTTTCAAAATTATAATCTTCCTTAAATAATTGTTGTAAGAACGAATTCATTTGAGAGGATCATTAATCATTATGGATAATATGAATACAAATCTTACACAAACACAATTCATCCATTTCATCCGCTGCTTGATTAGGAAGTGTACAGGAAACAAAATAAAAAAACAGGTGGCACAACGAAACTATTTGGATACCCTTTTTTTTTTTTTCTAAAAAGATGGGTGTATGCAGCCCAGAGCACTGCTACCATTGAGGCCTATTGTGCATTGCGTGGTTATCCTTAGTAAAGTTTCAGTCAATTATGTTACAAAACTGTAATACCTCCCGCTGTAATGTAATTTGTCATCGAATAAACTTTAAAAAATCATAAAACCTAAACTCCAGCACTACATAACCTCAAAACAAAGCAAAAAATCCTTACCTTATATTTAACCTTTTTACCATCTTTCAGACAGGCCATACGCCGATTCAACACCATAAAATTCATATCGCTTGAATTCCACCCGAATATCATATCATCCTTGCATTCGATTAAATTCCGCGTGAATGTTCTATCCGACGGTAATGATTTCTGTATTTCATCGAATAATTTGGTCGTACATAAATTAAATGTATCGGTAATTTTATCGAATCGAGACATTTCCATACAATTTTCAAACTAACAACTTTTCTCACTAAACACTAATCCACTAAAATAATCACTTCGACACGAATTTTATTATTTTATATAGAATTTAGTTAATTCGCGGCTTTTTTTTACGACAATTTTGTGAGAAAAAAGAAAATTGTAGGTTATGTTTTATTTATTTTGATTCAGAAAACACGCACACCAAAATACGTATCGAAATTATTTTATTTATTTCGCTAGCGATATAAGCGTAAAAATCGTTAAATAATATTCCTTTAATTTTACTTTCAAAATAAAAACAATAATCTACTCCACACTACCAACAGTGTCCAAATTAAATAATTGGATAAAAACTCAGTAATAGAGAATGATGAAGCGTCAATAATGACACTAGCTTGAATATGACTAGTGTGAACTCGGCACCAGAGATACGTTTAGCTGAAAATCTCAATTGGTAAAGTATTTATATTTGTTCCAGTCGAGTTTACATAGCAAAAAAAATATAACACCAGTGCAACAATTTTAATGTTTGAAAGGTTTGCTTAAAGGCGACACATTCTCGCTAGTTAAGCACCTCCGACGAAGTAGTATGCGGTTCGAAAAGTTTAGGAGATCAAGCCAAATCTAGAGATCCTTCGCTCTTAAACTTGTTGCAGCAGAAATCAGACGAAAAAACTCTCGACTGACGCACTTGAGTCAATAAAGGCACATTCCATCCAATCAACCAAATGTCAATTAAATCGAAGAATAGTTTTGTTATTACCACTGATGACCCTAATTATATCCCGTGTAATAAACAAAAATTTGATAGGGGATTTCTTGGTAGCAACAGATGATGTTTCAACTGTCTAAATCCGGGGCACACAGTATACGATTGCGGAATACTTATGCATACAGATAATAAATCATCAAATGCACTAATCACTACTAACACTTCAAATGGTAACTCCTAGAAAAACCAAGCAATTTGATGAAGATCGTACCGTGAATTACTGAACACTGCCTCCCAAGTTTCGTTTCTAACCGAATGCCACGGAGAAACTGTAGAAATATAATTACAGGAATTGATCAAACAAAAAGCGGAAATGCTCCTGAACGTGCCTTTGAATTTGACATCAGATGCAAGAAAACGATATCCAAAATCAGTTTGGATATCCCAGATTTCCTGGAGCCCTGCTCAATCGAAATATTACTTGGCGCAGACATCGGCTTCGAACTGCTTCAGGATGACATCAAGAAAATAACCGAATTTAAACAGTAATTCAAAATCATTCTTGACATTAATGCTACGCTACAACAATTCTGGGCAATCAAATAGCTTCTACAAATCAACAACATTAAACAGGAATAACAAGATTGTGAAAAATGGTTTAAGGCGACAACACGGCGAGCTGCTGATGGGAGTTTCATTACCAAGCCTTCGTTGGAGAAATCATCGAAGATTGAAGAATCAACATAACAGCAAGCAACTTTGTTAGGAATGGAGAAGCGCTTCAAGGTGAACTGTCCAATTTCTTCAGCTGAATGATGATTTCCTAAAAGAGAATCAAGATCTAAGCCATATGGAACCGTTCGAAGTAAACCACGCAGAACTTCAGAAATGAGATATTCTGCCACATCACGGAGTCTTGAAGAGCAATAGCAGCACAACGAAATTGCTCGTTGTTTTTGACGTATCCGCAAATTCAACCACAGGCGCATCACTGAACCATAATTTGACGGTAGGTTTGAACATCCAATCGAACCATTACGTATTAGTAGGCGATATAGAAAAGATGTATCGTTAAGCTTGGATAAATGAGGAGCATCGCTAACATCAGCTCATACTGTGGCGAGATAAGAATCAAATTATTAACCAATACACACTAATAACCATCATAAATGGCATGGCAAGCTGAAACTCGATATTTTGAAAATATTAAGTAGCGTTGGTTTTAATTCAAGAAAGTTGTCTTCAAATGACTTACACTTGCCAATACTTGTTAAATCAGCCAGGCTTTAATCATCAAATTTGAGCAATACTCAAATCCACACAAAACGAAGTTTTTTTTTGGAAGCCAGCAAAATGTTCGATCCATAGCTAATGGTTGAAAACAAAGTTTAAAATGGGATTTCATTTTGCTCTCTTTCATTTTACTCTCTTTATAAAGAGCGATATTGTAAAAAAAAAAATATCGCTCTGAAGAACTGGAGCATTATTTTTATTATAAGGCTCTTGCTCTTCCACTATTGCATTTGTGTTATCATATTTTCGCTCTTTGTTATTGCGCTATATTGAGAAAATAAATACGCTCTGCTCTGATGAATAAAAACGTCATTATTATATTGCTCTTGCTCTTGTTATTACAGCAAACGGTTTCATTCAAAACCTTCTAAATTTCTTTAGAAAGCCAGATTGATTTATTAGCGAACAGAAGCACGGGCATTGGAAATGATATTCTAAAATGATTTTTGGGTAAAGTTCTGGAATATAGCCAAATAGGATGGAACTTGGCTATTCATTAACTGATTTTATTGAAATTTGACACGCGCGATTTAAATGGGATTCTAGATTGAGTTTTAGGTGAAGTTCTGGAATATGGCCAACTAGGATGTAACTTGGCTATTCTTTAACCGATTTGAGTGAAATTTGACATGTGCGTTGGAAATGGGATTCTAAAATGATTTTTAGATGAAGTTCTGGAATATGGACAATTGGGATGGAACTTGGCTATTCCTCAACCGTATTTAGTGAAATTTAAAATGCGCAATGGACATGGGATTCTAAAATGATTTTCGGATAAAGTTCTGGAATATGGCCAATTATGGTGGAACTTGGCTATTTCTTAACCGGTTTTAGTGAAATTTGACATGTGCGTGGGAAATGGGATTTTAAACTGATTTATGTACTGGAATATGGCCAACTAGGATGGAACTTGGCTATTCTTTAACCGATTTGAGTGAAATTTGACACGCGCGATGGAAATGGGATTCTACAATGATTTTTAGATGAATAAGGCCAACTATGATGGAACTTGGCTATTTCTTAACCGATTGTGATGCTATTCGACATGTGCATTGGAAATGTGATGAATGAAGTTCTGGATTTTAGAGAAATTTGACATGCGCGATGGGAACGGGATTCTACAATGATTTTTAGAATGAAATTCTGGAATGTGGCCAACTTCCTTAACCGATTGTGATACAATGTAACATGTGCGTTGGAAATAATATTCTGAAATGATTTTTAGATGCAGTTCTGAAATAAGGCCAACTAGGATTAAACTTGGCTATGCCTAATCCGATTTTAGTAAAATTTGACATGTGCGATCAAAATGGAATTCTAAAATGATTTTTAGATGAGTTTCTGAAATATGAATCATTTAGATAGAACTTAGCTATTCCTAAACCGATTGTGATACAATTCAATATATGCGTTGGAAGTGGGATTCTAAAATAGTTTTTACATACAGTTATGGAATATGGCCAACAGCAGATGAACCTCGACAGCTGCATGGATTACGGAAACTGGATATATTTAAATATATCAATATCAGGTACATAAAATAATAATTATTATAGATTACTTATATTGACATGTTTATTATACATCTTGTAATGACATATTACATTTCTCATATAGTAAACAAACAAACACATTCCAATCGTTTGTAAATGGAAATATAAATAGTATATTATTTGTTAGTGTAATTAGTGATAGTAAAATATGAATCAGCAATGTTGAAATATAATCATACATTTCATTTCAATAAGCGCGTGTACAAAGAAGTTATTGTTGTAATCAATGTAATAAAATTACACGCGTGCAAATACAATTGTTAGTGTAATAAATTGTAAATGCGCTGATTGATTATTTTAATATTGAATATAAATTTTGTCAATTAAACAAATTAATAAGTAAAGTAAATTTTAATCAGAGAATAAATTACACATTAAATTTAAGTATATAAACTGTAAAATTTTGTAAACAAAAAAAAGAATAAATTTGGATCTAGTTGAGTGATCAACTAAATTAATTAGTTTGTTCTGAAATCAAGGAGCCACCCCGCTGAAACCAAGTTGCAATTAACTTTGCAATATAAGGTGGGTAAATGGCGAGGGCCAAAAGGGCGCTTTAGTCGACGCAAGTAATTGCGTTAAGAAGCGTAGGCCACTCTTCACCCTTGGCACTTCTTCACATAATAATAATTAATTAATCAACTTCAAATAGTCAATATCAAATTTAAATAAATATATCATTTAATGGCGATCATGCCAATCATTTCATTGTAATAATATATATAATATTTCAATCTGCCGGAAAATTTAGTCGCGATCAAAGGAAAATATGAAAAAATGGGTGACAGCACGCTAATGTTAGTGTAGGATCGCGAAATTAGAAAAATCATTTTAGAATCTCATTTCCATGTCATTAACATGTCAAATTGCATCAAAATCGGTTAAGAAATAGCCAAGTTCCATCCTAATTGTATCTAAAAATCATTGTAGAATCCCGTTTTCATCACACATGTCAAATTTTCACTAACACCTGTTAAGGAAGAGCCAATTCCATTACAATTGGCCACATTCCAGAACTTTATCCAAAAATCATTTTAGAATCCTATTTCCAAAGCACATGTCAAATTTCTCCAAAATCGGTTCAGAAATAGCCAAGTTCCATCACAATTGGCCATATTCCAGAACTTGATCCGAAAATCATTTTAGAATCCCATTTTTGACTCAAGTGTTAAATATCACTAAAATCGGTTAAGGAATAGCCAAGTTCCATCCCCATTGGCCATATTCCAGAATTCCACCTAAAAATCATTTTAGAATTCCATTTCCAACGCACATCTCAAATTTCACTCAAATCGGTTAAAGAATAGCCAAGTTCCATCCTAGTTGGCCATATTCCAGAACTTTATCCATAAATCATTTTAGAATCCCATTTCCAACGCACATGTCAAATTTCACTCAAATTTGTTAAGAAATAGTAAATTTACACCATAATTTCCATATTCCAGAACTTCATCTAAAAATCATTTTATAATCATATTTCCAACCCACATGAGAATTTCACTCAAATCGCTTACAGAATAGCCAAGTTCCATCCCCATTGGCCATATTCCAGAACTTCATCTAATAATCATTGAAGAATCCAGTTTTCATCACACATGTCAAATTTCTCTAAAATCGGCTAAGGAATAGCCTAGTTCCATCCTAGTTGGCCATATTCCAGAACTTTATCCATAAATCATTTTAGAATCCCATTTCAAACGCAAACGTCAAATTTCACTCAAATCGGTTCAGAAATAGCCAAGTTCCACCATAATTGGCCATATTCCAGAACTTCATCCGAAAATCATTTTAGAATCCCATTTCCATTGCGCATTTTAAATTTTACTCAAATCGGTCAAGGAATAGCCAAGTTCCATCCCTATTGGCTATATTCCAGAACTTCATCTAAAAATCATTTTACAATCCTATTTCCAATGCACATGTCAAATTTCACTGAAATCCGTTACAGAATAGCCAAGTTCCATCCTAGTTGGCCATATTCCAGAACTTCATCGAAAACTCATTTTAAAATCCCACTTCTAGCGCGTGTTAAATTTCTCTAAAATCGGTTAAGGAACAGCCAAGTTCCATCACAATTGGCCATATTTCCGAAATTTATCTAAATATCGTTTATCAAACTTTCTTTATTTATTGATATTCAAAGAGCAATTCGTGTGTTACAAAAAATTTTGCTCCCTAATGTATTTTCTACAATGGCTCTGTAGAATGGGTTGGGAGCGATATTTTTAGCTTTTACGCTCTTTGTTTTAAGAGCAAAATTAAAAATAAAAATTTAAATCGCTTGGAAAGAGCGAAATAATTTTTTTTGTGTTTATCATTAGAGGGTAAGAGCGTAAAAGCAAACTGAAAAAAATTTTATTGGGAGCAAGAGGGAAAATTTTTATAAAGAGGTCTAAAAGAGCGATAAATTTAAACTCTGGTTGAAAATGATTGGATGGAATGAGCAAATGGCTGCAGCAACGAAAGCATCCTGGATTGAACTGTGAAACAACCTAAGCCAAGTACCTGAACTAAATATTTCTCGTTGTATTGCTGCATTGACCAGTAGAGAACGGTTAGTTTCTTATATTTCTCCTCCTGTTTAAGGTTTTGGCTCAAGATGCTGGAAACCTCAAAAGCTTTAAATATTTTATACCTTGGGATGCGATTTTTGAAAAATGGTTTTTAAATTATAGTTTTATATAGTTATTAATTTAAGTAATAACACAAAAAAGAGCTTTCGCGTAATAATAGAGCTTTCATGTAAAATCTATTGCGTTCTATGTACAACTCATCTGGTTGATAATAAAATGTATAGTTAATAATTCCAATTAAAATTTGCTTTTAAATGTTGATGATTACTGAAAGCTTTCTATTTTACATCTTATATAGTGTTAATCTTTTAAACTATCCCAATTCAAAACTTTACTAGTTAACCTTAAATTTCAAAATTTCTAAAACATAAATCTGGTAAAAACCTTACAGTTATCAACCATTAATAAAAAAATATTAAAAGGGGTCCTTTTAGCTAAAAATTTATTACAATTTTCTAAATTATTCTTTGAGAGGAGCTTTGTGATTTTAATGTCAAACTTATATTGCGTTTTTTTACAAAATTCACCTGATTTTCAATAAAATGTTTAATTAATTATTCCAAATAAAATTAGCTTTTAAATGTTGTTGATTCCTGAAAGCTTTTGAAGTTTGATTTCTTGTAAAGTGTCAATCTTTTAAATTATCCCAATTTAGAACTTTATTAATTTAAGGTTAAATGTCAAAACCTTGGTGAATGATGATTAACCTATTTGAAAACTTTGAAAGGTTTTATAGCGTACACAAATAAACGTTATACACAATTTAGTTTGATTAAATTTAATTTATTTATTTAGTTAAATGTATTTTTATTATTGCATTATTTTTATTTTTAATTTTATTTTATTAGATATATTTGTTTAATTTAATTGTTACAAAATTGTTTTATTATTAATTTATTTATTTACCACCATTTTGGTAATACAAAAATGGGTGGCGGCCAACACCAAGAGCGACGTGTTACCGCGTTGAAATCCGAGACGAGACTGATAATTCTATTTTATTTTGTGTTTTTGTTGTGTGTTGTATTTTTGTTTCATTTATCTGTTTTTGTGATTCTGTTTTTTGTCGTGTCGCGTGGTTAGTATGCCTGCATGAAGCCGACAGACAGTGCGCGTTGTTCGTGTGACGGCGAACGCATGTACCCATGCGTGAACCGCCACAGGACTCCCCCACGAGTGAATTTCTCCCTCTGTCTTGTAATGTGTGCGTATGTAATGTTTGCGTATTTGTGCAAGTGTCTGTGTGATGTTTGTATCGAGTATTCGTGTGCTTGGCGAGGCGTCCGTGTGTTCGGGTAACGAGTGTGCATGTACTTCTATGCTCGCGCGTGTATGCGAGTGCGAGTGTGCGCTTAAGCTCGTGTTTGACGAGTGCGCGTATTGCTCGGTATACTCGTGTGCGTGAGTGTGTGTAATGCTTCTGTGCGTGTGTCGACCGACTTACAAAAACCGCGACTTGCCAGTTCAACGGCTGACGTTTCCTTGTCTTGGTTTTTGTCCGTTCGGTATTGTGTCAGTTTCTGGTCCCAAAACATGCGCCAGACCAGAATGGTATGTTCTGCAATCCGACGTAACCTGTTTTGGGACCAGCTTCGGTCCTGTCAGTGTGTCCGTATTGGGAGTGTGGTCGGGAATGTTTATGCGTTGAGTAAAACCAAACTCAAAAATAATTTATTGATAAAAAAATAATATGAACTCGGAGCCAAAATGGTGGGAAAAAAATAAAAAAAATAATAATCTGATGATGTTGATGATGTTGTTGTTTGTGCTGGCTACCGATGGTGGTCGTGGTGAATCACGACGCTGCTGATGTCACCGGTGGTCGTAAAGATGACTGCGATGACGAAGGCGAAGGTATGTACGCCGTGGTAAAATAACGGCGGTAATGTTGATCCCGTTGCTGTTGTTGTCGTGGATGGCGATGCTGATGGCGGCGATGACGACGACGATGGCGAATGTCGGCTGGTGTGGTGATGGCGGTGATGGTGCTGATCGTGATAGTGGCGTTGGTGGTGATGGTGTTGATATGACTCCACTTAAATATGTGCGCACGTGTCTAAATGTTTGTGATGTGACTCCATATTTGTTGTATTTGTATTGGTGTTGTGTATCTGTGTGGTACCGTACGTGCAGGATCGTACTAGGTATCCACACATTTTAAAATGATGGTCGATGCGTGTTCCAAAAAAAAAAAATGTACACCAAAATAACTTTTAAAATGGTTGCGCCTTTGCAAAATAATTAAGCGTGGCGTGTTCGTAAAAATGCCGTAAACACGGCCGTCGGGGTTACCACTTATAGCGTACACAAATAAACGTTATACACAATTTAGTTTGATTAAATTTAATTTATTTATTTAGTTAAATGTATTTTTATTATTGCATTATTTTTATTTTTTATTTTATTTTATTAGATATATTTGTTTAATTTAATTGTTACAAAATTGTTTTATTATTAATTTATTTATTTACCACCATTTTGGTAATACAAAAATGGGTGGCGGCCAACACCAAGAGCGACGTGTTACCGCGTTGAAATCCGAGACGAGACTGATCATTTTATTTTATTTTGTGTTTTTGTTGTGTGTTGTATTTTTGTTTCGTTTATCTGTTTTTGTGATTCTGTTTTTTTTCGTGTCGCGTGGTTAGTATGCCTGCATGAAGCCGACAGACAGTGCGCGTTGTTCGTGTGACGGCGAACGCATGTACCCATGCGTGAACCGCCACAGTTTTATTGTAGTTCAAAACTTATTTGAAAGCTCTAGATAAGTTTAAAAATTATCAAACATTTGACATAAGAGAAAAGCATAAATCACTTTTTAATGAAAAATATTTGGTTGAAATATCATGGTCGTGTTTTCCATAAAAGGTCCCTTGTAGGAGCTTTTATTGAAAACTTATTAGAGTAGAAAACCAGAAAATGCAGAAAAATAGAAAAATGAAAAAATGTAATCCGTCCTTTTGCAAGAAAGAGACGGGATCATAATTGAAGATGCCCAAACGAGGCATTTGTTACGTGCAGCTCCGCTTGCGTAACCCTGTTTGGTTTGCTTTCGGTCCGGCGCTTGTCTGTGTTTGGAATCATTTTTTTTTGATTTTTGCTTTCCCCTCTTTGACGATGCCGTTTGTTTGACTCGTTTGAGTTTTGTAATGTATTGGTTGAGCGTGCAATGTTGTTGGCCATCGCACGAGAGCAACATATACGAGTTGGTCGATTTTAATTGGTTTTGTTGGTGGTTCGAGCGATTGCATTGGTGCGCGGAAATGGTCTGATGTGTTTACTGTTACTGGTAGAGAGAGTGGTTGTATTTTGCTTTTGAATTCGGATGGTGGGTGTGACTACTAGAACGGTGAAAGCTGAATATTCGCGACCGGGTGATGTTTTGATGGAGAAAGAAAAAGATCAGTCAAGTTTGGTGCGTTAATTAATTCAGTCAGTTGTATTTAAAAAAAAAAAAAAAAAAAAAAAATTAAAAAAATTAAATTGTAATATGTACTGATTATATTAAAAAAAAAAATCATTTAATTTCTTTTGGTGAAGCCATTTTTTTTTCTTTGGTGATATTTTTTTGTTATTATTAATATATAAACAATAATTAGTTTTAGAGAAAATTGTGTATATGAACAATCAATAAATAAAAAAAATAAAAAAATAAAAAATTTTTGATCAATGTCAATTTCAAAATTAATCGGAAAAAAAAACATAATAATAAATAAACTTTGTAACATGGTACAGTGTTGTGATCATTACCTAAAAAAATTGTAAATAAAAAATAAAAATAAATAGATAAATATGGTCATATTGTATAATGTTGTGAGCTCTAAATAAAGTATTGTAAATGAATAAAAATATAAATTTTGTAGCTTTGCATAATGTTGTGATCACCAAATAAAATATTGTAAATGAATGAAAACATATTATTATATTGTACAGTGTGGTGATCATTAACTTGAACTATTGATAATGAATAAAAACAAAAAAAAAAAAAATTATTATATAAAAATATTGTAATGTTGTACAGTGTGGTGACCATTCAATAAAATATGATAAATGAAAAGACGATTTTTGTTGCTTTTATTGTTGGAAAAAAATAAAAAAATAAAACGTGGACATACTAGCATTGTTTGGAAAATTTGGTGGGCCGACCTTTTAGAAAAAAAAATAACTGTCATATTGATTTGCTGAAAGTGTTGTGACCTTGTGAAAAAAATATATATATATATTTATATATACATATATAAACTAAACTCAGTTTAATCCTATTAGAAAACAAAATACTTTGTGAATTTTGCTCTATTGTCTGACATAGTTGGTGTACCCAAGAAAAAAAAAATAAAACACCGACCTTGAGTGATTTAGTTCTGTGGTAGAGTGAAATCCGTGTTAATAAACCAATTGAAAAAAAAAACAAAAAAAAAAAAAAGGAAATCTCGCGTTCTTGTGGATAAACTCAAAGTGAGAAAGCAACGGTGTGCTGTTACGGTGAGTGCGGATTGTGCAGTGGTTTTGCTTTGGCGGCTGCCCCGTCAACCAAGCAGACCGGGCAGAGGTGTGTGAGTGGAATACAGCGTCGAGTAGCGGGTATACAGGCTGTTCCAGATCAGGCGAGGTCGGATGAGATTCTCGTTGGTCGACCCTCAGGTATCGTCTCATATAAAAATAAAAAAAAAACGCAAATAGAATTTTTTTTGTAATAACTAGAATATAGAGATTTTATCTTCTTTTGTTCTTTATGCGATTTTGTTTTTTTTTGTTTTCTTTAACGTAGTATTTTTTTTATTTGAATTAAGAAAAAAAATAAGAAAAAAAAACATTTTTTTTTGGGTACCTCTTGTTTATGTGAGCTAGGTTTTGCTGATCACGTCAGATGCGTTTTTTTTATTAATTTACTGTATTTGTCCTATGCCAAATAACTTTACTTTTCAGCTTCACCGTTCTAGTGGTCACCTTATCCTTAAATTGTTTACATGTGTGCTCGTTCTTATTTTTTTTTCTCGTCAAACTAGTTCTGTTAAGAATGAGTGAGTAGAACTAGGGGAGAGGTCGCGATGGATTGGGGAGTGATGGTTCTCTTGTAAATATCGATACCTAGTGTCCAGGTCATAAAAATGTATTTTTGGTAAACAAAGCGGTTGTGTCCTTCCCTTCTTTTCATGGTTTAAGTTTTTTTTTCCTTGCGGTTATTCAAGCATTTCGCCAAGTCTGGAAAACCCCACGCCGACCCTGAGCTCTAGCTACATATACCGCACCAGACCCCTGGCGTTATGTCTGTCAACGAAATCCTAACGATCCTAACGGCTCCGACCTTTTGAGTCGTTTGACCCTGCGGGAAGTCGCTCATTGTGGTCCCATGTGTCTTGAGCCTGTAACGAAATCGTTAGGATTTCGTTGACAGACATAACGCCAGGGGTCTGGTGCGGTATATGTAGCTGGCTAGAGCTCAGGGTCGGCGTGGGGTTTTCCAGACTTGGCGAAATGCTTGAATAACCGCAAGGAAAAAAAAACTTAAACCATGAAAAGAAGGGAAGGACACAACCGCTTTGTTTACCAAAAATACATTTTTATGACCTGGACACTAGGTATCGATATTTACAAGAGAACCATCACTCCCCAATCCATCGCGACCTCTCCCCTAGTTCTACTCACTCATTCTTAACAGAACTAGTTTGACGAGAAAAAAAAATAAGAACGAGCACACATGTAAACAATTTAAGGATAAGGTGACCACTAGAACGGTGAAGCTGAAAAGTAAAGTTATTTGGCATAGGACAAATACAGTAAATTAATAAAAAAAACGCATCTGACGTGATCAGCAAAACCTAGCTCACATAAACAAGAGGTACCCAAAAAAAAATGTTTTTTTTTCTTAATTCAAATAAAAAAAATACTACGTTAAAGAAAACAAAAAAAAACAAAATCGCATAAAGAACAAAAGAAGATAAAATCTCTATATTCTAGTTATTACAAAAAAAATTCTATTTGCGTTTTTTTTTTATTTTTATATGAGACGATACCTGAGGGTCGACCAACGAGAATCTCATCCGACCTCGCCTGATCTGGAACAGCCTGTATACCCGCTACTCGACGCTGTATTCCACTCACACACCTCTGCCCGGTCTGCTTGGTTGACGGGGCAGCCGCCAAAGCAAAACCACTGCACAATCCGCACTCACCGTAACAGCACACCGTTGCTTTCTCACTTTGAGTTTATCCACAAGAACGCGAGATTTCCTTTTTTTTTTTTTTGTTTTTTTTTTCAATTGGTTTATTAACACGGATTTCACTCTACCACAGAACTAAATCACTCAAGGTCGGTGTTTTATTTTTTTTTTCTTGGGTACACCAACTATGTCAGACAATAGAGCAAAATTCACAAAGTATTTTGTTTTCTAATAGGATTAAACTGAGTTTAGTTTATATATGTATATATAAATATATATATATATTTTTTTCACAAGGTCACAACACTTTCAGCAAATCAATATGACAGTTATTTTTTTTTCTAAAAGGTCGGCCCACCAAATTTTCCAAACAATGCTAGTATGTCCACGTTTTATTTTTTTATTTTTTTCCAACAATAAAAGCAACAAAAATCGTCTTTTCATTTATCATATTTTATTGAATGGTCACCACACTGTACAACATTACAATATTTTTATATAATAATTTTTTTTTTTTTTGTTTTTATTCATTATCAATAGTTCAAGTTAATGATCACCACACTGTACAATATAATAATATGTTTTCATTCATTTACAATATTTTATTTGGTGATCACAACATTATGCAAAGCTACAAAATTTATATTTTTATTCATTTACAATACTTTATTTAGAGCTCACAACATTATACAATATGACCATATTTATCTATTTATTTTTATTTTTTATTTACAATTTTTTTAGGTAATGATCACAACACTGTACCATGTTACAAAGTTTATTTATTATTATGTTTTTTTTTCCGATTAATTTTGAAATTGACATTGATCAAAAATTTTTTATTTTTTTATTTTTTTTATTTATTGATTGTTCATATACACAATTTTCTCTAAAACTAATTATTGTTTATATATTAATAATAACAAAAAAATATCACCAAAGAAAAAAAAATGGCTTCACCAAAAGAAATTAAATGATTTTTTTTTTTAATATAATCAGTACATATTACAATTTAATTTTTTTAATTTTTTTTTTTTTTTTTTTTTTTTAAATACAACTGACTGAATTAATTAACGCACCAAACTTGACTGATCTTTTTCTTTCTCCATCAAAACATCACCCGGTCGCGAATATTCAGCTTTCACCGTTCTAGTAGTCACACCCACCATCCGAATTCAAAAGCAAAATACAACCACTCTCTCTACCAGTAACAGTAAACACATCAGACCATTTCCGCGCACCAATGCAATCGCTCGAACCACCAACAAAACCAATTAAAATCGACCAACTCGTATATGTTGCTCTCGTGCGATGGCCAACAACATTGCACGCTCAACCAATACATTACAAAACTCAAACGAGTCAAACAAACGGCATCGTCAAAGAGGGGAAAGCAAAAATCAAAAAAAAATGATTCCAAACACAGACAAGCGCCGGACCGAAAGCAAACCAAACAGGGTTACGCAAGCGGAGCTGCACGTAACACATTTTTACAAGCTTTCACAAAACTTTTGTGAATTATTCTTGAGCAAAATATGCTAACGCATAAGAAGTTCGTACCAGCCACTCAATAACAAACTCGATTAAATGAGGATAAGGATTGCGAGTTGTGTGGAAGTGTAAAGGGTATTGAATATTTTACATTTGTTTGTCCTAAGTACAACCAATGCAGATCTTAGAGCAACAGAATTCGAAATGTAATAAACCTAACCAGAATAATGAACGAATTATTCTTACACACCAGAAGCCTTAAGAATTTTGACAAGCTATGAAAATCTATTATTGACAACAACTACCACCTCCACATGAAAACAGAAACAATTTATATTTATTTGGGTTTTATTTATTTAAATTGAGCTAAAGGCAAAAAAAAATTATTTCTCAGACTAATTTCTGTCATTTACTAAACCTTTAGGTCGAATTGGTAAAACCTCAAAAAATTTTGTAAAACTGTTGTTAATAAATTTTGAGCAAAATATGCAAACATGAAAACTATGAAAATCTAATATTGACAAAAAGAACGACTAAGCTTTCGGGTCAAGTTGGTTAAAATCTCAAAAGTAAAGGAACAATAAACCGCTCCACAAATCAAAATAAAAATTGATTGACTTACCAAATCTTTTCGGGTACACACGGCTTTTCCAATAACTTGTATTTACATGTTTACATATATAAACATACACCGCCAATGGATGTTGAAATCCGATAATTATTGCTTCATTCACTAGTTGAATGTACACATTAAAACACTACGCGCACAAAATGTTTACACCTACGTCGTTTTTCCACTAACTAGCGGTACATACTAATAAATACGACCAACCTTGATAATTTATGCGCTTATTATACTTCACACTACATCATAAAATTAAATCACGTGATGCGATCAAGCAACCACATTTTTTGTTGTTGCTCGCAAATCGCATGTGCACCTCACTAAATGATTTTTTGGCCAAAATCCAAAATAAACTAACTCATTAAGTAAATATTAATTGCAGAAATATTAAAATTAAATTATTTCTAAAATATATTTTTTCGAACTTTCATTTTGAAAAATACATCAAAGTTGGCTCTGACAAATTATAATAATACTTGTTAAATTTATCTTTAGTTTTACTAGTGTACGTAAGATGTCTAAATGGTTACAGAAATATACGAAAAAAAGTTATTTAATCCCAAAATTAACAAACGTTCCTATATTTTGTGAATTTGTTTTGCTTTTCCTACAATTTTTGAACTTGAAATTTCCCCAGGTGGTAATTTTTGGTACGATTTTTCCAAATTTTTACGGCCATCACTGCCATCTATGCAATGTATATTGACTTAATGACCAACGAATCGTAGTAAGCTTTTATTTTAATTTGACCAGAATGCTGTTGTTATGAAATTTTTCTTATATTTTGGTTTAAATAAATCAATTATTACAAGAAAATGAAAACGATTTACTTCAACGACATTGATGTATGTTAAAATTCAAACATTTATGAAAGTATTTCAGAAATTATAATTAAGAATTTGTAACGTTTTCATTTAAAAATTTGTCTTAGGAGAAAAAGTGATTTCCCATATGTTTTGTGTGTTTTACTATGAAAAGTTTTGTTTTTTTCTCATTTCTAATTCCCTTATAAAAGCTCAGATTTTTTGATTATGTCTCTGTAAAATACAGGGCGCTCTGCTAGTACACATACACCAAAAATTAAATAAAACAAAATTCATGATGTTCGGTCACTCCTATTAAAAACTGGGATTACTCATTTGTATATTTTATTGAACAAAATATGGGAGGAATAAACTGTGTAAACGCTGTTCTTTGAATGTGATAGTTGAATACATTGGTAGAATGCGAATATATTTTGTATTCGAAAATATATAGGATTGTGATACATTTATTTTGGTGAGGGGTTGTTGCCTCGGTATAAGATTCTATTTTGTAGGGAAAGGCGATCCGATATCGCGACATTCTGTGCTTATTGCCTTGGCGTCTTTCTAAGGTTTTCCCTAATAGGCAACTTGCATAATTTTATAATTGGCCTTCTATAAATTGCATTATTGCATTTAACTATTCCGATGTGAATTAAGGTGTCTGAATGCTGGCACATTGCCCATCAGCTCTTTCGTGACACGATGTTTATGTCGAAAGCAGGTTGCACACCATTGAACCACTTGGCTATCAATACAATCGTTTTGTTTGATTTGAACATTGCCGGTGGTTTCCAAAGTGGCTGGTATATCATTAAATATTTCTGCAATTAGAGAACCATTTCGTTAAGTTAAAATTACCTTGCACCATGATCGTCTGCAGCTCTTGGAGTGGTAAAAGGGGTTCTTCTATGTTATCGCCTCTGGTTATCTTCCTGAACTAACTCCATGTGTTTCAAATTGACAAATGGAACGATTGTTGGAATGAGGCCTCTTTAACGAATTTCCTTTCAAGTTTCAGAAATCTGGTGACCACCTTCTTTTTGGATGCCCCTAGGTGGCAATGGCTGTAGTTGCCCTGTTGCGTCTCGTGGCTTCCAAAGACTGAAATCTTTGCCGAAAAAAATTGATTTGTTTTCTTTATATTTTTGGGACCCCCTTGAATCTTGTAGCATTGCTTCTTTTATAACAATGCAGTCTGAATCCAGATTCTTTAATAATTTGAAGCCATAAACCCTTCGAATGGAGAGTTCGTATTGTATTGCTGAATGTTTTTAATCATTTTTTTGTTTTGTTTTGACTGTCTAAAACTATTTGGGCTGCCGTTACTTGTAGGGTTGATAAGAGCAGCGAAATATTACTGAGTACTTGTTCGCCGTATCGTGCCTATAATATACTCCAGGGTATCTCATAATTGTTACCTCTTGTTGCTAGCTGACTAATAATCTGAGCTGCATCTTTTTGAACATGTGACTTTAAACAGATTTTTTTCGCGTAGGGTAAAAGTGGGAGAGACGCCAGCCATACTTTTTGTAGGAAGGAGAAATAAATAAAAAAAATGCAATAGAATTAAATCGTTTATTTTTTTTTTAAAGATACACTATATCATGTATAATAACAACAGTTTGTGTCTTTCGACAGAAAAAATAATAAAATACGAAATAAAAAATTTAAATCGGCAAGGAGCCATCTCTCCCACATAGTGTGGGAAAGATGCCATACATGTGATTGTTTTTTATAAATTTTTTACAGAGTATTTCCCGTCAACAATTATTGCAATGTGGAGAGCACAATGTGCATGTCTCATGAAGCCATTTTAGGCTCACCGTATTATTTATTGGGCTAACCGTATTTTTTATTTAGTAAAACCGTATTCACTTAAAATTATAATCAAAACAAAATACACACAATATTAATGTTTCTTTCATAAACACCAGCACTGACAAGTTTCACTGATAGCATCTATAAGTAGTTAAGCACAGTGAGAAATATAAATATCTCTTTCTTAAAAAGTGAATTAGCGAAGGTATAGCCATCTCTCCTCATATGGCGTATCTCCCACTTTTACCCTAATCAGTTCTGTTTTGTTATGTGAACTCAGTGAAAATACCTTTAAAGGAGCTCCGTCGTCCGTATTCTGCGTTATTTCTGGTGATTATTTTATGTCATCCGGTGCTGCTGCAATCGTATTATTGTGTTTTTTGTTTATCTTAGTCTACAGCGTTCCGCAGTAATTTTTCAAAAATATTCGGAAATTTGATCATCTCCTTCAGTTTCCACTAATAGAGATGTTTGCAGGTTAATGATCTCCTCCCTATCTTTCTCCAATTGTTTTAACTTTGAGCTTAAGTATTCTTTGGAGTATTCTTTAGTGTCCAATGAGAAGTTCCGTAGCAATGACGCAAACTTAAGTAAAATTATTTAGGCTGTTTAGATCACCTCAATGTTCCCAATGTATATGAAAGTAATATTTTTAAATTTAAACTGGATAACTCATTTACCATTTTGTTGTTATTCTATAAAACCCAGTGATATCTTTAATAAAAAATACTAGTATAAAATTCGTTCTGATTGGCGTTTAAAATGCCAATTTAAAATGATTTAGCGGATTTTTAGACAATAAACAAAACTACGAAGAGAATGCCTCGTCTAAAAGTTAAATGGATATAATTGAGTACGAAATGAGTTAGCAGTTTTACGGTGCTAATATTTTTGGTTGTCCTTGTATTTTGCGTATTTAGATTCATTAAAAAGTTGAAAATGATAAATGTGGCAAGTTATTGTTAAAAGAGCAAACTCGAATTTAAGATTTACTGCAGAAAAGCAAAAGACCAACAAAAATGATTTCATTTATTTTTCTTACGGCAGAATCGTGATGAC
The DNA here is from genome assembly GCA_958295665.1 of Tipula vernalis. Taxonomy (NCBI): domain Eukaryota; kingdom Metazoa; phylum Arthropoda; class Insecta; order Diptera; family Tipulidae; genus Tipula; species Tipula vernalis. The sequence continues at coordinate 262,511,746 of OY282559.1, forward strand.
GCGATAATCATCATCATTTATGTATTTCAACACGAGAAAATCATAAAAAATCGGGCATTATTATTTTTATTATAGCTTTCATTATTCTGTGAAATAAAGCAGAAGATGAAAAGTTTTATTTATTATTTCAAATTTTAATATTATTGCCATTTACAATATTTTGTCGTTGAAAAATATGTAGAAATTATTTATTGCTAAGTACTCTAACTTCAAAAGGTCTATGAATATTATATTACACGTTGTACGTGTTTATTTTATTTATTTGATCTTAATATAAATGCAATTAGAGAGTAGAGACTCGCAACTTTCAGCAAAATTATAAATTGTAAATACTAAATTAAGTAATAGGCACAAATCGGGACATTTCAAAACGAAACTGGACGAGAAGTACGATGAAAATAAGATTCAAAAATGATTTTTTTCACTTAATAAAATAAAATAAACAAAATAATTATGCGGTTTCAAAACATGCCGTAGTGTCCCCCATATACCGTACTGAATTAAAATTTGCCGTTTTGTCGTATTCCGTAAAGAAATATGCTATAACGAGACTGTAAAATCGTAGAGATTCCATCTATCATCTCTAGTTGAGTAGTTTATACACTCCCGAGCACACACTCCCGACATATTTTTTTAAAATGGCTTTATCTTTACAAGGACACTTTTATCAGTAAAATCTGGGTTGGGTACGAAATCTTGTTTTCCAAAATCTTGTTCTTTATAAATTCTGGAAAATGGAGCTTTAGGTTACGAAACGAAAATAATCAAAAAATATAAATTCTGGAAAATGGGGAATTTACTTCGGGGGACATAGGAGCCGAGATCAGGAAATATGTCGCATTGCGTGCCGCACGTAGGAGCGGATTATATAGAATCTAATAATGACACGTATTAGTGATACATGGCCAACCCCTAATTTAACTTAGAATTGTAGAGGCTAACGGCTTCGGTAACTCTCACAGGCACGTGGAAGGTCGCTGCGCTCCACCCACCCCGCTTAGCCCTCCGTGCGGCTTTTTTGGGAATTTAATATTTAATAAATAAGTATAAATATAAAACCAAATTTTGGAAAACAAGATTTTGAGACGCTTCCTTAAAATCTATACAGTATTTTTCAAATTAAGGCAATCGTAGGAAAATGCGATGATTCGGTAAAAACAATTGACGTGCTGCAATTTCCTGTATAATACCACGTTGACTGGTATTTACCATTACTCACTTATTAGACGTTGAGCTGAACAAATCTCTAACAGTTTTATTCGTTGTTTCCTCAAAATCATGGATACTACTCCAGAAAAGGCCGCACAAATTGTTGCTTTATTGCAAGAAGGACGCAATCAACGAGAAGTTGTTCGTCAGCTAAACATGAGCCAATCTCCTGTCTCAAAAGTATCGAGAAGGTTTCAGGAAACTGGTACCTTCAATCGGAGACCATATTCTAGGCGGTATTGGTATATATCTGAGAGGTACGACCCCACGGGCGTCGATGTACAGCAGGAGCTAAGACAAGTTCGAGATGTAGCTGTTAGTCCATGGACAGTAAGAAGACGCTTGAAGAAAGCCAACCTCACTCCAAGATGGCCCGCTAGAGGCCCAAAATTGACAGCATGCAACCGCAAGGAGCGACTCGAATTTGCTCGCGAACCAATATTATTAAAACGTCAATATTATTATTATTTAAAACGTCTAGGAAGACCCGAAAAATCCCACGATTGCGTAGAACCTGTTCTTGATTACCGGAATTATAAAAACCATCCGGGAACAGGTCCCACTAATTACTATTTATATTATATTGGGTTGGTAATAGATTGGCAATATGTGAGGTTTGGTGTCATATATCGGGCAACACTAATCAGATTGCATCATACTGCGCGTTTCAAAGGTTAAATTTCAGTCTACTTTCAGTCATTTTCATGAAGATATTTTTGTAAATTTGCTATTATTGCAATTTTACTACTAAAAAGGTAAAAACGCCGCCCAAACCGGAGAAAAAATTCGTGATGTTTACGGTCAAGATGCTTTATCGAATCCATTAGCATGTATATGTTTTACTTCCTTCATTCTAATGGTGTTGTCTTCCATCATGACAACGCCAGACCGCGCACTTCTTAGATGACCTGGCAAAGACTGATAGAGCTTGGCTGGGAAGTTTTGATGCATCAACCGAATAGCCCAGACTTTGCACCCTCTAACTACCAGAAGTTTCGATCCCTGCAAAACTTCCTCGATAGTCTAAAGTTGGATTTAAAAAATGACTGTGAAAATTACTTGGCCCAATTTTACGCCGATAAACCACAGAAGTTCTAAACTTCCTGAAAATAGCAAATCGTCATAGATGATAATGGTCAATATGTACTTAAATAAAATTCATTTTGAATAAATGAAAAATTTAATCAAAAAATAACAAAAAATCTCTCAATACTTTTTCCCCAAACCAGTATAATTATTTGTTATCTACTTTGTTATCAGACAATCTGCATATTTAAGTAACTGGAACATTTTTTTTGTTGTACAATACATTGAGATAAACCTGACAAAAAACAAAATAAATTAAAACGAACCCACATTTCTTAATACACGAACAGAAGTACTATACTACGGGAATACCTATTAAGAATTTAATTTGTCTGTCTGTAATCAGTTGATTTTTCGGCATTTTTTATAGACAAATATATTAATTTTTTATATTTGATATAGTGAATAATAATTCGCTATGTCAGTACGTTCTGGCCAGATACTTAATGTATGTGGCTAGAGTGGAATTTTTTGTAGTTTGGTCGTAGCCAGTGCTGTCGAAGTGAGTACAATCAGAGTATTTGTACTACTTTCGCTTAGTGCTTACTCCTGTACTCCGCTATTTCATTGTGTACTCCCCTGCTCTAATAACAGCTATTCTAATAATACTTTGACACAATATTTTAAATTATCGGCTTTTGCTTCCAATAATTATAATATTTAGGGGATATCTGGCTTTCTCATAAAGCATTTTTTCAAAGCTAATTTATAATGGTTTCTGTCATTTTCAGGCTAGAACCAATCGAATAGTTCTTTTGCAGTAATGAATCAGTCATTTTAGTAAACAATATCAATTCAAAAGTGTCTAAATTGTGAACTAAATTACTTCATCTTGACACAGCTAATTTTTCAGAATCTGAATGTTAGTTGGTAACACTTATAAAAAGATAATTCCGAGTTTTTTACAACTTACAACTTTACAACTTTAGATAAACTCAAAAATGACAGAGATTACCTGATTTTACCAAAAAAAATCATCAATTTTGACTAAATATTTAGATTGGAACCTCCTGATGATGATAATAACATAACATGTATTCTTATAATATTATAAAGCATCTGTAAATATTTTGTTGTTTTGTGTTTTGATTATTCAATTGTCTTCGTTCTACGGTTTTATTTTGAGGTTTTTACTTTGACGTTTGTAACTCGTTGTAAGTGGGAATGTCATTTGTACAATGACAGTCGTAACATTGTTCTACAATGGTCGTGTTCAATCGGGCAAAAATGATAAAAAATATCATGATATTTTATCCCACCCTAACTTCATTCCGTAATTCTGTACGTCAAACCCGATTGAACAACCAAAATTGATAAAAAATGATAAATTGATTTTAAATGTTACATTTGATTTTAAATCGCTTTGTAAAATTTAACAAACTCGTTTTGTCGCCAGATTTTTAATTAAATGTATATATTTTTTAATTATTTTTTTCTATAAATTATTTTGATATTGAAACTATTTGGTTTTTATCCAAATATTGGAGACACAAATAATTTTAGTTTGAGTTTCGTTGTGTTTGTGTTCTCAGACAAAGCTTCGAAATATAAATTATTATTTATGTTTAAATAAATAGGTGACGGTGTAAATACCATATAAATATCTTAAAAAATCAAATTTAATTTAATTTAAATACCGAAAATATCATAAAGAAAATAAAGTCAAAATTGACAGCTGGAACCAAGAAAAAAGTTGGTTTTTTGTGTGATAAATGAGTGCGTTTAATGCCAAAAGTGATAAAAAATATCATGATATTTTTTATCATTTTTGCCCGATTGAACACTAGGAATGTTGAGTATATGAACGCACTCCAGCTAGGGAAATTTCAAATTCAAAATTCTAGGAAAACCAAAACAAATTCACAAAATTTTAAGAACGTGTGATACATTTTTTTTCGTATTTTTCTGTAAACAACTATAGACATCTGACGTACACTAGTAAAACTAAAGATAAATTTAACAAGTACTATTTTACTTCGTCAGAGCCAACTTTGATTGTGTGTTTCAAAATGAAAGTTCGAAAAATATATTTTAGAGATAATTTAGTTTAAATATTTCTGCAATTAACATTTATTTAATACAAATATAGCCTTCTTGTGTATTGTTATTAAATATATGTATATAGGTATGTAGAAAAGTTTTATATAAACGTTTTATAATATTTTTCCATTGAAAAACTTGAAGCTAAGAAACACCATTTTTGCTATCGATTCCTATGGCGAACAAAAAAAAGTTATATCACTAAAAAAGCTTCTAAAAAATGATGACGTATATGTATGGCTTTATACTCTAGTGGGCTCTGGTTTTACTCATGGACAGTTTGGGTTTTCCCTGTTTCTAATTCCTTCGTTTTTTAGACTATCGCTTTATTAAATCTAGGTTCCTTTTATCAAGCGCGTCACAGAATAAAACGGCAATACCGTCGCGAAGGGGTTCAACTAACGAATCACCACCTCAACATCTGGTTAAAAGTTCAACATTAAATCAATCAGTTTAACCATCTTGTACTTCAAATACGGGACGTATCATTAAAAAACCAGTCAGACTTTTATAACGACTTTTAGTCTAGCGGCGGTTATTATTATGATGGTGTATTGGATCTACCATATCAACACATGTTGTAGTATAGAAACGAGAGAGAAATACGCTCCATACTCATACACTCAACACGAATTGAAGAAAAGAGAATTTACTCAGCCTGTTGTATAGTGTCGCCAATACATTACTTACATGCAATTCAACACCTGATAATAAATAAAACAATTGTTCACGTAAGAAGACTTTTAAATTGCAACTGATTGATAGTTGTAATTAATAATTAATTCTTTTCTGCTAGCATTGCCCACTTTTCTGCTAGATGAAAGAATTTTGATCAATTTTGACTTGTCAATTTCTGCGATGTTATATACACTTTTTCCCTGCTTCTTGTGGATTTTTCAGCTGTTAAAAAGTGGGAAAATAGTCAGTGTCACAATACCTTAACTTGTTACGGCGAATAATTTGTAAACGAATTAAAGTTTTCCTTAAAAAATTTTATCTACAATAATAAGAAATTGTAAATACTTACCTCCAAGAGCAACTCCAATCAAACACATTTTTAGTTTTGCTAACTAAAGCCAAGGTAATTTTTGTTTACTTGTCGAACCCTTTTATGTCAAATTTTCACTATTAGTTTAGCAAAATAAAAATCAAAAGATTTATGTGAAAATTTTTGTGTATAAACATCTATTAAATCATTTCAAGCCATTTCGATGAGGCTCAGAAATTCTTGCAGAAATACGGCTGTTGCTCGTTAAGGATTTAAATTACGTTATGTTTTTGGTTCAAAAGGTTAATAAATTATTCTGTTTTGGATTTCGAGGAAGAACCTTACCAACATTAATTGAGTATGAGCAAAGTACACTTCTGTTAAGTTAATCACTTAAATCTCCATATTTAGACTGTTGTGAATGGTCAGGGCAAACTAGCCGAACAAAGCAAAATGGTATCGCTTTGTCACTAATTAGTTTGTAACAAATTAAATAGAGCGGTTCTATTAGGGTGCGTTAACCGTAAAATTATAGCAAGAGAAAGTTTGTCTGTATTAAATCAATAAGATTCTTTCGGCTTTTTATAGACAAAATATATTAAAAATAATGGCATTCACAACATTTTTGACTTGTTAATCAGAAAAATGAAGAGGCCAATCATTTATAAATATATCTACCAAAAAAAAGTAGATATAAAAATCCCCCGTACTTTAACCCGAAGTCAATACAAAGTGTGTCGACCGCAATAATGGTTTCTGTCATTCTCCGTCAAAAAAGCAATAAAACGGTTTCTTGCGATAATGTATCAGTCAATTTTATAAACACTCGGTAGGGGCACCAGATAAACTCAAACATGATAGAGATTACCTCTTACTACCTAGAATCGGCTTAACATGTTATTTTTTATTTTTTATTTATTTATTTATTTCTTATTAATATTATACAAGTAAAGCTTAGCCTTATTACAATTTCCTTAAAATACAAGAAAATCTTCTTATTTATACTCAATTCAAATATTCATTTACACAATCTTGATTAAAATTAGAACATTAAATAATTTCATATGGCGAACAATAGAATTAAATAAAATTTCAAAAAGGGAAAACCAAATACAACCATTTGCTGTCTAAAAAACTTATGTTAAAGTACTAAATAATATATAAATTTACAAACCAAATTTACAAAATTTATAAATCATAAATCATAAATCTGGTTGCATCTACCCGAACAAAATTATCACAAAACAATATGAACCAGTATTCCAAAATGAAACATGTATCAACTTAGAGATGAGAAATATGTGAAGCAATCGTTTTTAAAATTACTTAGACTTTTCTTAGATTGTAAATTAGGATTTAATGAGTTCCAAAGTTTAATACCCCGCACAAAAAAAGATGATTCACGTGCTTTAGTTTTGCAATTTGTAGGAAGACTGATACTAGATGTACGAGTCGATCTAACAAATTTAATCAAATTGAAGAGATACATGGGATTTCTATAATAAATTATTTTATAAAGGAAAATAACTGTTATGAACTCTAAATAATGATATAAATCACACCCCAATATTAAACGAGTATTACTTGAAATTGAATCAGCTCTCTTTTTGTTGTATATACCGAGCACAAGAATTAAAACCGATATTTAATTTTCTGAACGAGGACTTAGAGCAACCAGAATAAATAGGGGCACAGTAGGTTAAATGCGAAATAATTAATGATAGTATTAATTTCAGCTTAGCGTCCCGCGGCATATAGCTTTCATGGGGCCATAGCGTCCTTAACGTAGCATATATTCTACCACATAATTGGGTTACATGATCATCCCAACTAAGTTTGTTATTCATCAATAACCCCAAGGTTCCTAACCGTATCCACAATCTCAATATTCGCATTGCCAATTTTGATATTATAATGCCGAAGGTTGGATAACATTACTTTATTACTAGTTAGGAACATGGCTTTGGATTTTAAGGGGTTGATTTTAATATGATTGTTATTGCTCCAAATTAAAATTCTTTCAAGTGTATCGTTTATTCTCAGCATGCAAGCATCCATATCGCTTGCTACTGCCGAGTCATAGATTTGCACATCATCTACAAAAATATGAAACTTTACCGGAGCTACACTGTTTCTGATATCATTTATAAACATCATAAATAACAAAGGGCCCATGATTCAACCCTGAGGAACACCAGAAGTCAATAAATTCTCGTTGGAAAATTTTTCATTTAATTTGACAATTTGATACCTATCCGATAGGTATGAAAAGCCAAAAGCTTAACCGCAGAATGGGAAAAATTAAAGTTTGAGCGCAACTTATGGAGCAGAACTTCATGGTTAACACTGTCAAAAGCTTTAGAAAAATCTAGAAGCACAAGCAAAGGTACTTTACGTTCTGCAACTGATGAACTCAAATTATCTATAATTTTGATTAATGCAGTAGTTGTACTATGTCTTTCTCGAAACCCGGACTGTAGATCATTAATTAAGCCAAAACTGGAAATATGATTCATTATCTGAAACTTCATAATTTTTTCAATTACCTTAGATAAGTAAGGAAGTATACTGATTGGTCGAAAGTATTGTATAGTTTCAGGCTTAGGTACCTTCCCAACAGGGGTTATATTTGCAATCTTCCCCCCAGTGCTTATTGACGGTAGTAAAAATCGAATGAAACCTATAGGGATACCATCAGAACCTTGTGCTTCAGATTGAATATCATCAATTGCATTACATACTTTCATAATGGAAGCATTCCTAAAATAAAAACATTGATTATCAGTTGACGAAATAGCAGAATTCATAAGAAATCGATTTTGCACAGCTACCTGGGAGCATTTTGCAAAATGATTTGAGAACTCAGTAACTGAAAAATCCGACACGGCAGTTCATTTGGTTTATGAAACACCATATTTTTGGAAATTTCGCCATAAAATCCTATTGATCCCTTCGCTGCTTTAATCATCCCATTCACCTTATTCCTGTACTTCTTATAATGACTAAATGAAGTAGGATTTTTATTTGCTCTCCAAGTTGCATGAAGAAAATCCCTAATATTCCGATGGTACAGTATAGAGTGATTTAATGAGAAAGACTTGCACGGTGGCTCCAAACAAATTTGTCTTATGGGTGCATGCTCATCGAGAAGTTGAGACACTAGTGCATTGAAATGCTCCAATTGATTATTAACATCTGGGATGAGGGAAATTACTCCCCAATCAAGCGAATTTGCTGCAATATGCAAAGCATTTTGATCTACGTTATGCAATGATCGGCAATATCTAAAGGCATACTTCTATCCACAAAGTTAGTAGGGCAATATGATGCAATTTCTAGGTCCAGTGAAAACATAAAATCTCTAAATGTCCGGACATACTTTTTATTCGAATTGACATCCACATTGAAATCACCTAGAATAAGAATATCGCTATATTTGCCGGCTGAGCCTGTTAAAAACTTCCTCAGTCTATTTACAAATTTAATACACGGAGGACGATAAACAACACCAACTAAAACTTTCTCATTTAGGAGATTACACATTTCAATGAAGATGAAATCAAACGAAAGTCAAGAGTACTTTTTTTGATTAATTTGTTGCTCAACTTTTTTTTAAATATAAAGGGCTGCTCCTCCGCCACGTCTATTGTGGTCATCAATTCGATCCTTCCGAATGATGTTATAGCCATCTAAATTTACCTGAATATCAAAGTGTCTCTCTTTAAGCCACGTCTCAGAAATAGCAATTAAATGCACAGGCACACCTTTAGCAATAGAGCTAAATTCTGTAAAATTAGAAACTAGACTACCAGGGTTCAAATATGCAAAATTAAAGCCACCACTGTTCGTGGGTTTTAATCGAAAGATTAACGTGATTCTTATACTGCACGTAACCAAAATTCGTTGACAGATCAGCAAATATTTTGTGCAGATTTTCAGCATCCTGCCTAGGTATTCCGTTAACGATAAGTTTATATTCTCTCCTAATAGAATCAATGTCAGCTGATAATTTAATATCCAACTTGCTAAGTTTACTTTCAACAACAGTTAACTTCTTGTTGAAATCTGATGAAGACATCGCGATTTGTTTTGGGTCAGTTTTAACTGCGCCAATTTGATGACTAAGTGTAGCCAACATGATATCCATATCCTTTTTTAAATCGTCAAGAGATACCACTTTATTAGTATCGACGCCGTCACTTGAACTACAACTACCCGTTTTGGACCTTGTATTGGCAGTAAGGGACGCATGATTCGAATTTGCTGTATTTTTGCTTGTCATTATAAATTATAGTCTTCACAATGTTAATTGTTAACGGTAGCAGAACACACTATTTTAATTAGAATAAAATAAAAACACTATTCTTTAGATTTTATTTTGTCCTTCACAGAGATTGAGAACAAAAAAAATATCACTAATCGGTTTTAACAGTTCACTTAAGGCTTTTATGTACCGTACACACACTGTCTGCAGTAAAAAGAATCAGAGTTTTTTCGCACGAATATAAAATGAAAATTTAAACATCAAATATTAATTTAAATTGAAATTGAGAATCACATCATTTAGGCACCATGATTATTATAAATTAAACTTACAAAAATATTTTCATCACATTCAGACATCAAAACACGATGTACAGTTCAGGAATATTTAAACGTGTTATCTACCATATTAATCGCACAATAACCACAATAAAATGCGGTTAAAAAATACAATTTAACAATTTTTATTTTCGAGATCGCAAACAAGACTTGTTACTCGTTCGATATTTCAATCAAGACTCTTTGAAATACTCCCCTGAAAATTTGAAACGTAATAATTTTAAAGTTTTCGGAGGGACGACACTGATTCGCAGCTCACGAAGATTATAATATTTTATATTTAAAGTATGCGTGTGCTTTCTGTTTGTTTCAAATATGGATGCTTTCAAGAGTTCAGTTGACTGTGCAGATTTTGCAGCAATGCGTTCAAATATTATTTCTGGAGTAGGTACAATACTCGCAGAAGCATGTTTTTCAGTCTTTTCATACCGCCTGCAATAATAATTCTATCAATTGCGATTTCTGGTACTGACTGCAATAATGACTGCAATATCTGCGCAGTGGCTGAATTTTTGAAAACGTCCTGTATTTCTATTTTATTTTTTTGAATCACTTACACTACACATATAAAAATTTTGTTCCTTACGCTCGTATGTAATATTCATTTTCAAAAATATTAAAAGTCTGTTATTACTTGATATTATTATTAAATAACCTGCCCTTGAAATGACCTTTGATCCCTATCATGATACCGTATGGCTGAACGTAGAATTTCACGCACTTTCAGAATCCAGCGTCAAAAATAAAGGTTTCAATTTAAAAGACTGAATTGACCTTGGAATGATCTTGAAATTTGACCTCAATATCAAATTCAAGGTCATCATTTGATTTCCCCCTAAAAATTGTGCAACTTTTGTATTCACACTTTTTTTTATTTAGGCCTTCCCCTGGGAGTTATTTGAGTAGTTCCTTTGAAACGGGTCACCCTGTATAGTAGATATTTTCACAACAAAATAAAATAAAGTACGCGTTTTTTTTTTTTCCTATTCGGCTCACTATCGATATTCACACATACGTACAATATTATTTGTTCGGCACAGATGTTTCCGTAACATGATTTATATACGTATGTTTTCACATCAAAAATACGTGAACGGTTGCCGCAATTTTGCAGCAGAAGATGGTACCAAATGCAGTATGCTAAATTGGAACAATAAACCCATTGGATGGCAACTGCCATCCTGCACTCTTCCATATATGTTTTTCAGTCATGAAATTAAAAATAATACCCAAATCTACAATAATCCCAAAGTAATGGGAGCACCAGATACAGCTGAATTGTAAACAGAGAGAGAGAGAGCGACATTAAATGAGAATTAATACCTGACAAATTGGAGTCTCTGCTATGCCCACCATTTTTATTCATCTTATAATTTGGAGTTGCCTATGTGCTTAGATTTACGACCCCTTATGAAAGAGAATTAAGACCTAAGACTATAGAATTTAATGCAAATCAATTCAATCAAATCAATGGTTTCTAAAAGGCCCTACTTGTTTCCATTATTCAAACTATCAGTAGAAAATATTGAAACGGTTCCTTTTGAATTTCAAAACAAAATCAATGCTGCACAAAATTTCATTTAAAGCGTATCGCCATTACACACAAATACCATAAATTTCATCCAGATTGTAATTAAGGAAATTTCAATTTTTCATTTCATTTTTACCTCATCATCACACAGCATCTATTTTCCATTTACTTGATATAATATCTATTCAGTTTATGTTAATACCTAAAGTAGATACGAAAAAAAATCATATTGTGGGATAATACAGCATCAGACTGAATATTTTTTTTTTTTTTTTGTAAGATTGATTGATGGTACACATCATGTATATCGTTTCATATTGCACAGTGTTATTGTTATGCAAAACCAAGAATACTGAAGAAAAAAAAATCATTGTTGTGACTTTACAAGGTAATGTTGTATTAAGCTTTAGTGATTCAGGAGAAATCTACATTTTACCTGGAGCTATTTATATACTGCAAAAGACTTAAAGCACGAATTGTTTAATTATAAAACGGTATAAAAGTTTAAAATAAATTTAAAAATTTTGTTTAATCATAAAAATTCCATTAAAACTGGAATTGTTTTGTTAACATATTACAGAGCTTTTGAGCGACTTAATTTTAATTTTTTTTTTCATTTTCATTTTGTAACAATATATGTATAATAATTGAACACCCCTTTTTATTGTTTCTGTGCTCATTCGTTGCCACAAAATAAACGATTTGCTTGGTATGTAACTAAATAGGGAACATATTGTGGTGCGATGGTGACGGGGAAACGAGCTGAGTTACCATTAAATTGTAAAGACGCATATAGCGTTATACACATTTTCAATAGAAATATAATTGAACAAGAAAATCTAAACGATTTGTATTTTCATTGTTTACGTTAAAGAATTGTCATTTTTCCAACAACAATAAGCACACCGCGAAAACGTGATAATTTTTTATTCAACTCTCTCTTTTACTTTTTATTTCCGATTAAATTTTATTCTTTACAACAATTGTTTTCTATTTTGAAATGGAAAAACAAATTTATTGACTCTCAATATCAATATAATTATTCAAAAAAAAAACAAAAAATGAGCTCACCCCAAAATATTCGAAGAAACCAAATGAAAAAATATTCCTCAAAATATAAAGCGCCTCTAAGACGGAAAATTGTATTTGTTACGATTATTGAAAAAAAAGCTAAATGTTCTTGGGAAAATTCAAGAAAAACAAAAGAGTTCTTGGAATTTTCAAAATAAACAAAAAACTGAAATAATTTCGAAATTAAATTTTAAGAATTTTTATGTATTTGTTTTTGAAGGATTTGCTGTTTAAACTTTATTTAAAGCTGAAGTATTTTTTCTCATGTTTTTCATTTTTATGGTTTTAACCAGAAACAAATTGTGTTGTTTGTGGATTTTGTTTTGTATATCGAAGTCTAACATGCGTTTTGCGCAGGTGGGAGTTTTTATGTGTGGTTTAGTGGTTCGTAGAATTAAACAATTTTGTTTAGAAATGGGAATATTTAGGAGGCAGCTTCCTCTTTCACTTGACATTACGAATATGTTAGAAAATAAAAGCATTTTCATTAGAAATTGTATCTTGCAATTTTGGGCTCACCCTTTTTAATGAGAGGGAAAGAGTCTTATGCTCAAGTGACTCAAGGTCAGGAGGCAAAAACAGATAAGAACGACATCCAACTTTTAAGAGATGTCTCGAAATGCACAGAGGCTCTAACTAAAAAACTTGATGAACAGTCTGAGATACAGGACATCATAGTGCGCGGCTAGAAAATAAAAAATTAAATTTACAAACACTTAGAATAGTAATTTGGAATGCGAATGGAAACAGGAAATTTTTTAATATTCACAAAAAAATTGACATATGCTTAATCTCAGAAACTCATTTCACTAGGTCCTCATATGCCAAAATATATGGGAACAGATTTTACCACGCCATCCATCCATCAGAAAAAGCAAGAGGTGGATCTGCTACAATGAAAAGTTATAAGTTGAAATTGAATCTATGCAATTACAACTATAAAAATTCAAACAAAGTACAAATAAGCAAATATATCATCAATAAACTGTCCACCACGACATAACCTGAAAAGGGAAGAATATGAAGAGCTGTTGAACAGTATGGGGCTATCTTTCATCATTGGCGCTGACTTCAATGCAAAAAACACCTACTGGGTTTCCAGAGTTGCAATACCAAAAGGGAGAGAGAGAGCTGTTCGAGGCAGGTAAAATTACTTCGGTCGAAAAAGATCAAAGTTTTGAACTCCTCTGTCAAAAATGATGAAAAATTTGGTTGGTCTAAAACCATTTTGCTCGGCGTGTTGAAAGCCTGTAACGACAGTCGACCGAACGGTCAACCCCCGTTAACAGAATTACCATGACGTCACCACCCGCAGCTTTTGCTCCGGCTATTGCGCAGTCTGGCGTGGGGTTTTGGTGGTGTTCTGTCACGGTCGAGATAGCTGCTCTACACACTTACCACACACACACACACACACACACACACACACCTCACATCATCACCTCCAAAAAAAATTTACCACATTTTCATTTCGTTTGTATAACCATTTTTATATAAAATACATTATTGAATTTAACAATTTAAAACGGGTAAATTCCTTTTCACTACAGATAATCCTTGCTTGCGGTTTGTTGACTGGTCCCGCGTGGTAGTCCGCAGAGCTCTCCGTACATCCACCTGACCGACGTAACCTAAAAATAAATATAATTCCCGAAATGAAACTGCAAAAAGAAATACACCCACTCTACAGATTAACAAATCTAATGTACCGAACTTCGATACACAAATAAACAAATGGTCATACAACCTCAAAAAAAAATGATAATATTACAAAAAAATATAAATGTTGCCGCTATCCCGTTATTCGTTCTGCCTAACTCGTTGCAATCCACGCTCTCTGGAAGGTCCCCTGATACTCGCCAGCGCCCGACAATCTATACCACTGCGTATGGAAAAGTTGCCTCACGTTCGGTCCCGTTCCGACACTTTCGAATTTGATGTTTTTAATCGCTGTGAGTATCCCGATGATAGACTGGATTTTTTTTTTGTGCGGTTATTTCCTCTTGCCAACAAAATCCAACAATTCGTAAATATATTCTTTTGTATTATAAATACACCACTATAACCGTAATGACTTATTATGTTTAAACGAAATCAGTTTAATTATGATGTTGATTCGTTCTTAACAGCCACAAAAAAAACAAATCCACTCAAAAGGGGCAACAATTTTCGGTCGACGTGGTGGTTTTTTCCAATTCCAATTTTATTTCTTTTTCGTTGTTTGGTCTCGTTATCCAAATCGCTTTACAATTTTTATTCTTGTTGTCGAACCGCTCGCCTTGAAATTTCACACCAAAAAGACCCGATTTTCTCCCAAAATCCAGGTTCCTAACTTTTATTCTTGTTATTTTTTTTTCTCTTTCCTATCTGTCACAAATACCGCGTCCATCTATCACAATTTTTTTTGTCGTCAATCTGTGAAATAACGTCTAACCATCTATGATTCACGATTACTACTACTATATAAAAAAAAGCCTATTAAGGTGCGTTACCAAATTGCATTTTTGTGTTTGTTTCTTAACTTATTTTTTTAAATTTAATTTTTTTTTTTGTTTCGTCCGGATCACGATAACGATACAATCGTTACAAGCCCCTTAGTCCGCAAAAACCAGAACAAAAAAAAAATCGCCTGTCTGGACGTCTGGATGTCTGGATGTCTGTACCCATGGTATTTCGAGAACGGCTCGTCCGATTTGGATTTTTTTTCGCCAATCTGTTTCTATGATCAAGGCGGAGATTTGAAAAGCTTTTGGAAACTGTACATCAAGAGGGTGAGGTAATTTTTTATTTATGCTTGTTTGATTATTCAATTGTGCTTTGAATTTGGGGTTGATATGAAAGATAAGTTAGGGCTCAAATTGCAGGTTGAGTTGAAGTTGAGTTAGAGATGAAATATTTACGAATTTTTTTATAATCCTGGTATTAAATTTGGGGTTGATATGAAGATTAAGTTAGGGGTCAATTTGCGGGTTGAGTTGAAGTTAAGTTGGAGTTGAGTTGGGGTTGGATAGGATATATCGAGTTGTTGACCAATTTTTGATATAAGCTGGTTTGAGGATTGAGTTTGGCGTAGAGTTTGCGGTTGAGTTGAAGGTTAAGTTCGGTTGCGGTTGCGAGTTGAATTAGGATTCCTTTGCGGTTTAGTTGGTGTTGGATTAGGGTTTAGTGAGCAGTTGAGCAATTTGTATGCAGGAAAACCTCATTACAACGGAAATCGACGGGACCAAAAAAGTTGTCCGTTGTAGTGAGGTGTCCGTTAAACTGAGGATTTGTGATTTTTTTTTTTAAATTTTACATATTGGAATTCTAAATCTTATCCGCACTCTAAAAAGGTTTTGATGTAAAATTACCTCGAAAATCGGTGACAACAGAATACCAACGACAATCATGGTAAAATTACTCTCTAATAGTATTTCGAAAGAATTGCGCATTGATATGCAAACAATATTTGCACAATAAAAGAGTTATTTTATACAAAAAAAGAGTAAAATATGCATGGACATTTTACAACCAGATACGTACATTTTGTCTGAATTTTCAACTACAGTTGTAAATTTACACTTATTAATAGTAAAATCACCTGGAAAATTACTCGTTAAGATGTAAATTATTTATAAAATTTACATATAAAAGCCTAATTTTTCAAAAATTGTCAACCTTTTGGTGTAAATTTACATGTAGTTCTGTGAAATTGCATATATCCATGCTTAAAATTACAGGATTCAGTTGCAAAATTAAGACCAAATTTATACTTTTGATGTACATTTTCAAAGCAGATTTCCTCATTAATTGGTAAAATCCATCAGTAAGATGTAACTTATCATTCACTGGGAAATGGGATAAAAGGTGAAAATTTTATTCTAAATTTAGGGATTTGCACCATAATAGAAAATAAAAGAAAATTGTTAATGTGGTATAGGTCTTTATTTAAACTGAAAAATTATTTTGTTTAAATTCATTATTAAATTCTATCACATAGCAAAATTATCAATAATAATAGAACTAATTTAATTTATGAAACATATACTTAGTTAAAATTTAAACTATTCAATTTGTTTATCATTTAACTTAAACTTACTTAAAATAGGAGCACCCACATTTATTTCTATTTGTACTTCTATTTTAACTAAAACATAAATATAAAAATAAATTATAAATTGAATAAAAATAAAATGATTAATTCATATACATTTTTAAAAATAAAATGTATAATTATCCATTTCTAAAAATTTGATTATATACGTTTAAATTTTAATTATAATTAATTTTTGGATTTAATCCATTTGTTTTGTGATATACATATGTATTTAATTTGTTTATTAAATTATTAATTTTCGATATATTATTTATATGATTTTTTTTCCTCTATATAGTGTTTCAAGAAAAAACGAGAAAAAAACTCTAAAGATTGGGAAATTTTTTTGGGGTATAATATATTAAAATTATAAAAATATGTTAAACACAATGTCAATAAATCTAATATATTTGAATTTTCAAATTTTCCAACAACAACCTTTTCAAAGAAAATATAACTAGTGCAATTATCATCCGTTAATGTATCTGAAAGAAGAAAATTTTAAATATAAATAAAATAAAATTATGCGTTTAACCTGCTTTGCAGAATGACGTTTTCAGACTTCATCTCACAAATCGATTGTAATTCTGTATAAAAAATATTTAAATGAACAATTAAAATTCCAAAATATATCAATTTTATAAAATGTTTAGTAATCAGTAGTAATTTCTTGTAAAAAAGAGGATTTAAGTACTTCAAAAAATTTTAGAATTTCATAAAATTTTTAAAAAATTTGTAGAATTTTCAATGATGTTTTGGAATCAAAATCTAAATTAAGTGTACATTTAGAACACATAATTTTCTAAAATTAACTCACCTATAAGTGCAAACCATGGTGTGTTTGTTGCACACGCACTACTAATTTCCTCCAAAGTTGTTCCAAACTGAAAAAAAAGCGTTAGACAGTTTTGCTTATGTCAACATTAACCTTAATTACCTCAAATTGTTTAAACAAAAGAGACGAATCCTCATTGAAGTATAGGAAAAAACATTTTATTAGATTGCAAGAATTATTCATATTACTGCCTTTAATACACGCGTAGATATTTTTTTGTTTGCTTTCAGACCAAAATCGTTTAACTATTTCCTGTTTTTGTTCAAATTCATTTTTAATTTTGACAGGATCTATGGCCATTAGTTGTTCGAAGTGTTGAAAAGCGAATTCCTTTTCAAAGAGAAACGAACATTTCTCTTGAATCTGCTGAACATCAGGTATGGAGCTGCGATCATTAAGGAAAACTCTCTGAACTGTAAAGCAGTCTTTCATAAACTTTTTAGCTGTTTCACGCTCTTCCGCTGATATTTTATTCTGTTTAAAAAAGTCTTGTAAATACTTTGATTTAGATTCAATGCTGCTACAGGTTTCTCCCGATCCAATATTTGCTGGTTGCCAGTTAACACAAGTGTTCTTTAGGACATCGGCTGTTTTTCGCTGTTTTGCCGGTATATTTGCTATCAGCTCTTCACGAACACGTTTTGGCGGCCGATTAAGAAACGAATTTCTATTTTTCATGACAGTTATTAGGGCCACTGGTATAGTCGTAATAATTACTTGCTCATTATCCTTTAAATAAAATGAGTCCGGGTATCTGGATGCCACTCTATGGGCAACAGTTCTAATAATGGACATTGGAATGAAAAATGAAATCTGGCGCATCTCATCGATGAGTATGTTACCTAAACAGTTCATTCTTTTTCCAAGGTAGAGTTCGTTTTGAAACATTGTTGTAATGTCAGAAGGAAATTTATTCCACGGGATTATAAAATTAGAAAAAAGCATTACACATATTGAATTTGCAGATGATGTATTAGTCATAGCAGTGCTGGACATGCTTAGGGTATCAGTATCCTCATGTGCTGCAGAATTTGGTGCAGAAATTATAATTTCGCTGTGTTCTTCCTCAATCCTCTGAGGTGCTACTTCTTGATTATCGTGTGGGGTGATGATAAATTCATTAATTTCGAGGGGCTGAGTAAGTGATTTATCCGCAGGAAAGGTTTCATTAAAAAAACTTGCAGAAATATTAAGCTGTTGTGTCCAAATTTGGTGATTTTCGAGAAGTATAAATATATTTTTTTCTTCAATGTAATGCGCTAATACTTCATCATTACATACTTCCGAACCATCTGTTTCAAGTACAATTTTTGTCCCTTTTATACCAACATCGTGAGCTGAAAGCCAAATAAACCAGATCAATTTTATTTTATTTTATCAATGGTGTGGTTCTGTATGCTAAATAGAGAATATACTAAAAATTTAACCCTATGAAAGATTTGGCATAGCGAAAAGGTTTTAGTTCAAACCCTATTTAGTCTAATACACCACAATTACTAATTTAAACTTATCTTTCTCTAAGAGTTCATGAATTAGAGGTAAAGTTAAAAAAGTTTTCTTTAGCATTCTGTCACTACTCCATACTTTTACTGCGTATTTCTTGTCCACTTGAGCCATGTTAAATGTAGTTTCTTAATAGTTATGTTCTAAATGATTACTATGGCTTGAAAAATTACTGATTATATAAATCGTTGTAGTGACTTGAATAGTGTTTTATAAAAAAAATCAGAATTATTAAGTTTAAGTATGATCGTATTAAATTTTTTCAAAACCCATTCTACATATTTAAAAATGCTTAATATTATATTATTATTATTATTACTATACTTGAACAATTGAATAAATTATTTAAATGTATGTTATATAATTAAAATTTTTTTTAAATTAAATGAATTATTTGAAAAAATATTCATTCACGAATGAACATGGAGGAGAAAAATAATATTTGTTTTTTTTTAGTAAGTGCAACGGTTTTTTTACTAGAAGTTTTTCAAGATGACAAATCGAATAGTTTTCACTAAAATTTTCGTAAAGACATAAGTTTTCGTTATAGAACATTTTAATAGTTTTTCCATAAAACACAGCATTTTGATAGGATTTGTCTAAAAAAATTGCATTAATCTGTAAAATTTCAATATTTCCTAATTCATTGCAATTTACCAGGACAAAATCATTTTCTTTGTAAATTGTATTGAAATATACTATTTTTTTACTAACAAAACAAAAACCGTTTGGTAATGTGATGTTGAACATGGAGTCTGTGAAGTCTAAGACATTATCAGAGCTAATGAAAAGTTGGAAACGATCTTCAAAAAGTCCTACTTGCATCAACTGATGGTTTTCAGATAGCGTTGAAGTAATATTTTGATAGTTTCTGGCCATTCTCGCAGTGGTTTTAAAATATTTATTTTTTTGTTCAAATTCCATGGTCCATAAAATTTTAAGTGGTCCGAATTTTCGAATTAATTCTGGGTAATGGTAGATAAAATGATGTTTGGGCCGTAATTTATAACTGGGAAAACAATCTTTTCTATATTCGTAATACAAATATATGTAGTGTGAGAGCAATTCTATTTGGCAATTTGAAATTTCTGAAGCACAAATAAGCCGACACATTTCAACCATTGTTGTTAAAAATTTCCATACAATATCATCCAAATTTTCAATGTGATTCATTAAAATGAGCGGCATCAGTACTAGTATGTGCCAAATTTCATAAGCATTTCCTGGAACTTTCGGTTTGTTGCCTTCAATTTTCGGAAAAGAGAGAGAAAGTTTAAATTTTTTTCTTAGATTCGATAAAGTAATATTTATTTTATCAAGGGATATAAAACCTGAATTGGAAAAATATTTTAAAATATACATTAAATCGTATGGGATAATTCCTTCGAACAAGTCATGCGCTAAACAAGGCGGAAGACCTGGATTGCAAACATGAAAATTTAGCAATCTGTTTAACACCGAATCTGATTTTATGCCATGATTTGTATCAAGAACATCGGTTGAATAATTTTCAATCGTTCGATTTTCATCCGGTTGCAAATCATAATTTTTCAGTGACGTTCGTGTGAAATAGCACCAATGACAAAAGAATTCAGTAGAACTGAAATTTTCAACAAACCCACCAATCTGATGGCTACCTAAATTGTCGCCTGTCATTGCAAATAAAGATCCTTGAATGTTTTTAATTGTTTGATCAAAACAATCGAAATAATCCACTCCTTCTTTTTCTAAGATAATAAGGTCCTCTATTAAAGGTTGAAAAATTTTATCAATTCCAAAGAGCTTAACAAACTTCTCTTTACATAATAATACCAATTGTATGTTTTGAATTTGCGTTCGATATTTTATGTTTAGGTTTCCTATTAGCATATATACCCCAACCAACTTATGCTTCTTTTTCGAAGATCCCAAAGGGTTGCATGTTTCGATAGCATCCTGGAAAAGAATTATCTCAAGTTTTTTCGGAGAAGAGGAAAAGAAAATATTTTTTTTGTATACAGAACCATCATTGTAATCAAAAAATATATTTTGTTTTTCATTTTTGCCTTCTCTAATTAGTTTTAAAAATTGAGAGTCTGACATTAACATTTTAATCGTTTCTAAAATTGGCGTATAGTGAAAAAAACACTCATTATGATAATTATCAAAACCTAAAGGTACTCTTTTGGGTTTAACAAAAGGCATTTTATTTCTGATGTTACTTTCACGTTTAAACTTGGAACCAAATTTTTTTATTTCGTCAAGCAAACAATTGTATGAGATATCATTTTTGTATTTTGTCAGCATGCCTATATCAGAACCATCTTGATATGAATAGAGCCGGCATGTAAAAAATGAACTTAAAATAAAGGACATAGAAACACTAAAAAATAATTTATTTTCATAGAGTTTGTATGAAAAAACGCGATTTTGATTGACGAAAAAATATGAATTAAAAATTAAACCTAGATAAATAATTTTTTCTGAAATCACTAATAAACAACCCAATGACTAACTCATTTAAAGCACAGATTCTCAAGCCTCCCCATTTTCCAGATATAATCAAAAGAAAATAAGTTAATTAAATTAAAAAACGTTCTACAACAACAACAATATGTATTAAAAAGAGAATATTATATTTAATGACGTCATCACTTATTCACAACTAAAATCAATGGTAAAAAAAAGACAATACGTTGAACAGCCAAAATTAAAATAAATCAAAGAGAGTCAGAGAGAAAAAATTATAATAATATGCATTGAGCGAGAAGAAACCAAAAAAATCAAATCAACCCAGATTGTTATGCATCACAAATAAACGACATAAAAAACAAACATTAACTGTAATATAAATGCCTTATTTATTTTTCAAGTATTAGAAATACTATTTAAATTAAGTCACAGCTGAAAATAAATACAACATGATTAATATTTGGCGTCAATTTTTATTCCCAAAAATAATGACCCATTCAAAATAAGTTTTTGTTCAAAATATTTGAATTGTCATAACATTTGAGAGCGGTGTATAAAATAAAATAGCTCTTACTTATTATTCCCATTCCTAGATGTCACTTAACACACAAATAAAAACAACAGGGATTCGGGCTGAGTAAACGATTTGAAAGAAAACTTTTTACGTAAAATTAACATAATTTCTTTCATAGCAATGGTTTAATTTTAGTAAATTTATAGAAAAATTATATTAAATTAATTATTATTACAATTTAGTTATTATAATAGAGAAAAGCCACCAACAATATGTTTAACCGAATCAAAAATCAGACCGATTTTAGAATCCGACCGGTTCGATCACCTATTTGATTTTTTTTATATGTTTATAATTTAGGCGACATCTATGGTTTAAACAAAATGTCGTTAATAAACCATTGCCACATGATATGAATCTGTATTCGGACAGATTTTTGTCATGTGGCAATGCTTTTAGAAGGAGACTAAAAAGAGATGGTTATAATTGTTTAAAAATTTTATGTTATGACGTATTTTACAACAACAACATTCCATAAAAGTTTAGCAATAGTTTATATTCCAAGAGGATTTTCACTAAGAAATAAACATTTTCATGATTCGATTTTTCAATCAAATAAAATTACATGTTTTATGAACATTTTCGTATAAAAATAATGTAAAAGCTCATAATTCTTATAGACTAAAAATGTAAATGAAAACAATCGTTTTCCCATATAGTTTCATAGTAAAGAAAAAATTTTATGTACTTTATTTTAAGCTTAGTAAAAAATAGAGTCAATGTGGAGGCTCTTATTTATAGAGTAGGCTCTGCCTATATCTTTCAAAAAATAATTTTGATTTGAGCTAGCCGTATTTATTATTTCATAAAGTTCATTATATAAAAATTGTAGAGCGGCATCCGACACTCTAACAGAAAATTTTAGTTTTGTAAACAATGTTTCGAATGTATTTTCACGTTTTGTGCTAACAAAAGAAGTGGTGCTCTGAATTAAATCAATAGGTTCATTTTCTAAACTTTGGGTTTCTAACACTTTTAGAGTTTCTTTTTGATCACTCAAATTGCCTTAATTGCCATAATGCTTTCGAGAAACATGAGATCTGAATGATGACCCATTTGAGAAAATTCTAGAACAACTACCGACAGGGCATGATATTTCACTATTTAAATTAATATGCTTTGTTAAATGCGAAGTGATTTTTTTTAAATATTTAGACTTGAAATCGCAATTGTTTATGCTACATTTATATGGACTAATATTCACTACAGTATTTAAGATTTTTTGTGAAGAATGGCTCCTAAAGCAATGCACTTGAAAATTTTTATAACTGTGAAATTTTTTTTCGCAATGCGGCTCTAAGCAAAATGTATTGCATATTTTTTTTTCCTCGATGTTCATACAAATGCCTATTATATTTTTTAATTACACTGGTCTTAAAATCACAATTTGAACACTTAAACATTTTAATAACTAATAATTAACTTACTGTATAGGATTATATTAATAGTAAACTTAAATTTATTAAATATAAATATTTTCAATTTTAATATTTAATTTTATTACAAAAACACAACTTCGCAAGATCAGTCACTACAACGAAATGCATTATGCTTTACAAAGAGAAACGTGGTTAGCACAATAAAGAAAAAAAACAAATGAATAGTTTAAATTCATAATCAAAGCACTTTTACGTCAGGAGAGTATGTGTGTTACACATATAGTGTAAAATACTATTTTAAGTTTAATTTTACATACTCTTTGGTATTTGTTTGCTCTTAAGATACAAATAATACATACAACTGAATAATTTTACTATTTTTAGTGTATTTATTTTCTTATGCACAGATATCGGTTGATTTGTAAGCATCGGTTGTATATTTACACCAAAAATTGCTATTATTATGATGGTAATTTTACGCACTTCAACCCTTAAATCCAGCATTTCCAATGGAAACGGGATTCTCAAATGATTTTTAGATGAAGTTCTAAAATATGCCCAAGTGGGATGGAACTTGGCTATTCCTTAATTGATTATGTTGTAATTTGACATCTGCCATGTAAATGGGATTCTAAAATGATTTTTGGATAAAGCTCTGGAATATGGCCAAGTAAGATGGAACTTGGCTATTTCTTAACCAACTATGATGAAATTTGATATGTGCGATCGAAATGGGGTTCTAATATGAGTTTTAGATAAAAATGTTGCCATATTCCATAATTTCATCTAAAAATCATTTTAGAATTACATTTCCAACGCAAATGTCAAATTTCATTTATTTATTTTTTTGGGCCATATTCCAGAATTTTACCCAACAATATTTAAGAATCCCATTTCAATCATGAATGTCAAATTTCACTGAATCCGGCTAAGAAATAGTCAAGTTCCGTCCTAATTGACCCGACATATAATTTGCTAAAGGTTCAATTTGAAATGTTAGAGGTTCAATTTGAAGTGTAAATATAACAAATTGAAGTGTAAAAGTTTTAATTTCAAGTGTACTCGTAAAGCCTGTATCACCGCAAAAATATCTGTCCGTTTCCGCTCTAATAAAGTATCAGCTTATCTAAGGAAGGTTTTCATTGAAAAACTTTAGTTGCATGGGACTTGCCCGTTGAAGTGAGGATTTCGCTAAATTGAGCATCCGTTAAAATGAGGTTTCACTGTATTTAAAAGTGAGTGTTTATATGTCCAATATATGTGTGTGATATTTAAACAAATCCACACGCATTGAACGATTTGAACCAAACTTTACAGAAATATTGTTTAAGACTTAAGGAAGGTCACTGTTACAATTTCAAACATTCATCTCCTTTTTGAGAGATGATACTCAGGTTTAAAGTTACTACAGAGGAATTTCTAAAACTTCAAAAATTGAGTTGATTTTTGATGACGGTATGATGGTATGAAGGTATGATTATATGATGGTATAATGGTATGATGGTTTGTATATAAGAATTGTGTGATTGGGATGGTAATAGTGATGGTGGTATGATGATAATGATGGTATGATGGTATGGTAGTACGATGGTATGAGTTGAGAACAGGATTGAGATTTAGTTCGATCTAAGTTTAGTTGAAGTGGAGTTAAGATTTAGTTAGCCTGAATTGTGGGTAAGTAAGTTATTCGTTTGGTAAATTAATATGTCCCAACGTTCTTGCTACCTTTGCCTAGAAAGCGATGATTCTATCTTCTTGACTTTGGGATTTAATCCATCCCTAGAACTCCTGCGCTCGTATAGGGGTCTCGCTTCATCCGCGTCCAAATCCAGAACGGAGGCTGCTGCGTCTGATACGGTTCTGTTAAGCGCTGATGACTCTTAACGCGTTCAACCTGTAGACTCTTTTCACGTGCTTCCTCTTGCTCGACACTTTTAATGCCTCCGCCCAGATCTGTGCACCATAGAGTAGTGCCGAACTGACCACCCTGGCCAACAGACGTCGTTTGCTGCTCCTGGGACTGTGTTGTGTTGAATGCGTTTCTCACATCAAGCGTGACAACCAAGCAGTATTTCTTGGTACCCCCTTTCCATCGCTTACCATTCACTGTCTCTCAGGCAATTTGCACCACTGTATTGATAGCATCCAGGGTCGAACGAGCCTTATGGAACCCGAATTGCTAATCTGCTGATGATATTCTCCAGCACCTTACCCATTGAGTCTAGCAGGCATATCGGACGGTATGATGACGGTATTCGTGGAGGTTTATCTGTTTTAAGAATGAGGACAGTCTTTGTCTTTTATATTTCTTTTGGAACACCCCATCATTAAGGCATGAGCGCATTATTTCGGCGAACAGTCCTGGGTTGCTGCTCAATGCCGTCTTAATCGCCTTATTGGGTATTCCGTCTGGGCCGGGGGCTTTGTTTACTCCCACTTTTCTACATGCCTCCAGAATCTCTTCACTGGTTACTTCCCGAATGTCAAACTCACTATGTCCACGTTCATCCTGCCGACTTCAGGGCTGTGTTGCATGGTGAGGGAAAAGCTCCTTAATAACTTTGGATATTTCTCCTGTGGACTTCTTCCTTTAATCCTGGTCATTACAACTTTGTAGGCATTGCCCCACGAATTTGCATTCGCTTCCTCGCACATACTTTTGAAACAGTACTTTTTACTTTTTCGAATCGCGTCGCGGGCTCTTTTCTTAGCCTCTTATATTGGATCCAATTTTCCTCATGGCTTACGCAGCCCACTGTTCTTTGGCTCTTCCTTCTAGCTTTGAGACAATTAGGTCTCAGAGTTTTGATTTCGTCGTTCCATCAGTAAGCCGCTTTTCTCTTGTTGTTCAGGACAGGTTTAGACATGGACACGTCACAGGCTTTAACCACATGTCTAGTGACATGATCTACCTTTTTTTCGGCTGTCCCTACAGAAATTCTTATGTCACGTACCATCTCCATGAAGACGTCGTCGTCAAAAGTTTTTGATGACCATCCCCTTGCTTCTTGTACTCTTAGGTTTGTTGGAGATCCTGTCTGTCCCCTGATTTCATACAACAGTGCTTGGTGATCGCTACCTGTGTACCTTTCGCTGACATTCCACTTAATATCTTTCAGTAATGTTCTGCTGGCGAATGTGACGTCGATTATCGACTCATGACCATTCTTGCGGAACCACCCTTATTAGCCAATCGGGTATCCAAAGGTGTAAGTGCTTCCAATAGTAAGCTTCCCCATTCAATAGCCCACGCCTTAACATCTCCAGCTATAACCACCGAATCGCGTCCCCTTGCCTCCGCTGTATCCTTATCAACCAGAATCCCGTACTGGAAGGGTGAAAGGCTTGGAGGAGCCTAACAAGTGTAGATGTTCACCCCATTTATCTTGGCGAACACGAACCCTTCCTCTTTGCTCTCTTGTATTTCTTGGAAAGGGTACCTCCCACACGCCCATATTGCCACTTTGCCCGTTCTATCTGCGGTCCATGCGCTGCTTAACTGTGTTTTGAACGGTTCTAAAAGTAAAGCTACGTCCGCCTGTATCTCCAAAATGATTTGCCCAAAAAGATCTTGGGCAACTTCGCAGTGATTAAGGTTAACTTGTATCACCTTCATCTTCGTGTTGGGTTTAGAGCCTTCTTGAATGCTAGGCATCGGAAACTCCCCGTGATGTGTTTCTTTGGTTGACCGTTATCACCTTTGCATAGCAAGCCTCTCTTTTCCTTAGCGCAGGTCTTTGCTATGTGGCCTTCCTCACCACATCTCCAGCAAGCTTCAATAAATCCTCGTTTTTGCACCCGATGGCCAAGTGTCCGTATTCATGGCATCTGTATCATCTTTTAGGCACGATCTGCTCAGTTATCTTGCAGATTACTCATCCAATTTTGGCTTTCCCGGCCTCCAATAACTTGATAGCTATTTCCTTTGGTACTCTCACTGTTGCATTCTGTGTCCCCCCATAGGGTTTCCTTAGGCTTTTGATTGAGGCTTTTGATTGCCGATTCCCCCAAGCAATCTAGCTGGAATTGCTGTTTTAGTGCACTACAGTCCTCCTTTGTAGTGACTTCATCCAGTCCTTTAAGTTCCACCGAACCTTCATGTGCAATGGTTCTGACGTCAGCTAGGTCACCTAGCGCTTTTTTATCATCTTCCCATATTCATCGCTCACCAGTTGTTTGTCTTTACTCAGTTCAAATAGCATTTCTCCTTTAAGGGTTTTCCTGATACGGGTGACGTTTTCTCCAAGAGCCTTCAACTCTGGATCATTTTTCACCTTGCGGAGTATATCCGCGTACGAGAGGTCCGCGCGTTTTCCGACGACCAACGCTTCCGGCCTAATTTTCCTATGGCGCTTGCCCCTGACACTCCTTTTTCTTGTGACAGTTTCCCATTTCTCTTGCTTTTGGCTCTGGCTCTTGGCTTCACAGTCAATATATTTATTCGCTGTTGGATTTATCTCTTCCGAAGCTTTCCTCCTATTCTCACTCTTCCTTTTCTTCTTGTCAGTACGCCCTGGCGTCCCATCCCCCTCTCCTTCTTCTCTTCGGGGTCATTGATTGGTTGTCCGAACTTAATCCCGCCCCTACTAGCTGGGTCACTAACCCATCCGTTTGACTTGTACTTATTTCATGCATGGGTTTATTCATCTCCTCTCTTCTGAACTGCTTCTCTGCACTTCTCATCTTGGCCATGTATTCATTAATCCCCGAATCCAGACCGATGTAGGAAAACTTGATTTCGCGCAGCATACGCTTGATCTCCTGATGGACATTATGTCGGTGCTTCACATAATCTTGCAGGCTTTCAATATTTTGTCCCAGCGCTTGTGATCTCTCGTTAATCAATACCTCGTCTTTCCCGCTTTCCATATCCTTATCAGCCTCATCTAAGGATCCTGGCCTGAGGTCGGATAGCGATTTAACCCTCTGTCGTTGAATCCCGCCTAACATCGAGTCCTTTGTTATGGAACGCAGCATCCTGAGGCTTTTTTTGAATGGATCCCACGCCTCTCCCTTACTTCCGCTTGTACCTTTTCCTTTTACGCCAACCAAGTTCGCCATTGGGGTAAAGGGGCTTGTAACATTTACTGCTCCGGCAGCCAAGCTCTTCACTGCTGGAACATTGCGGTCACTGGATCTCGACGACTGGGAGCCCGCTTGGTCACTCCCCAAAGCCGCCGGTACTGGGGTTCCAGGCCCCTGCACCCTCTGTGTGTGTGTCGGTGTGTGTGTGTGTGTGTGTGTGTGTGTGTTAGTGTGTGTGTGTGTGTGTGTGTGTGTGTGTGTGTGTGTGTGTGTGTGTGTGTGTGTGTGTGTGTGTGTGTGTGTGTGTGTGTGTTTGTTTGTGTGTGTGTGTGTGTGTGTGTGTATGTGTGTGTGTGTGTGTGTGTGTGTGTGTGTGTGTGTGTGTGCGTGTGCGTGTGTACTTGTGTGTGTGTTTTTTTCGAGGAAGGGAAATCTTCAAAAGACATGGTAAGCGTACTTACCGCCGTGTGGGATTTTTACCCACTAAAACCGACTCCTCTCGCCGGACCGTCATTCCCCCCGGAACCACCGCAAAGTATTACTTCGGGGGGCGGTCTTAGTATTTCTACTCACACGTTTCTAATCGCCTTAGCTCCTTTTGCACCTTAGTTATGGTAGCGCAGCAGGCATCCCATATTTGCTGTGATTTCAGCATTTCATCCACTATGTTGTCCGGACCTAAGTTTGTGTTTATGGTAATACACAGGTCCATTCTCTCGGTCTCAAATCGCGGACACTCGAATAATACGTGTTCCGGGTTTTCTACTTTATTGCACGTTGGACAGAGAGGAGTGTCATCATGCCCAAAACGATGCAGATGGCTTCGGTACCCACCGTGTCCCGTTAGGAATTGGGTTAAATGGAATTCACTTCTCCGTGTTTGCGATTCATCCAGGGTTTGATATTCGGAATCAATCTGTGTGTCAAACGTCCTTTTGTCGCATTATCCCAACGTTCCTGTCAACTTTGAACGGATTTGGCTCTTTCTGTCGTTTGGATAGCCTGACCGACTGTAGAACTATTTTCTTAGCCTCATATATTCTTTTCGCCTCGTCCGCCATGATGTCAATCGGTATCATTCCAGCTATGACGCATGCTGCTGCTTCTGAGGTGGTTCTATATGCACTGATGACCCTAAGGGTGCTTAGCCTATAGACTTGTGCCAGCCGTCTCCTGTTGCATTTTACCTCCAGTGCCTCTGACCAGATCGGTGCCCCGTACAGTAGCACTGAGCTTACCACTCTGGACAGAAGAAGACGTCTACTGCTTCTTGGGCCACCAACATTTGGTAGCCATATTGGAGAGCACCGAGTACACCCTCGATGCTTTTCCGCATGTATAATCTTTATGACTCTTGAAGTTTAATCTGTCATCAAGCATAATGCTCAAATATTTTACCGCTTCTTTATGGCGTGGTTCCCAACCTTAAACGATCCCGTTTTTTACGGCTACTAATCAGCACTGCTTCTGTTTTGTGCTCCGCCGGTTCCAGGCCAACGGATTCCAGCCAGTCCCTCACTATTGCAATCGCCTCGTTAGTGATCATCTCAATTTCATCCAGGTACTTTGCAGACACCACTATCGCGATGTCATCTGCAAACCCTATCACTTCTGCTCCATCTGGGATTCGTAGCTTTAGTACGTTGTCATTCATAATGTTCCACAAGATTGGGCCCAGAACGGAACCTTGTGGAACTCCAGCTGTTATGTTGTATTCCATGGGACCGTCCTCATTGTCGTACTCTAACACTCTATCCTCGAAGTAGCTATCTAGTATCTTCAAGAGGTAGGCCGGAACATTCAACTTTCGTAGGGAATCCATAATGTGGGCCCGGCTAGCTGTGTTGAATGGGTTCTCCATATATTCCTTCGTATGATCGTCCTCTTGATTACCAGGGTTTGGAAGGTGCTGCGGGAAAAGAGTCTTGACGATCTTTTGCAGCATCTTTGGACACCTTTCTTGAGGGGTTCTTTGGCCTTTTATTCTGGACATGACGCAGCTGTTTGAAACTCTCCCTCTTGCTTCTCCTTATTTCATCACGAAGCAGGTTCCTCAGCATTATGTACTCTCGATTTAGCTCCTCATATTCGGGGCTTCTTGCCGATCTTTGACTTCTTCTTCCCACCTTGTGACATTTAGCCCTTAGTTCCTTAATGTCCTCGCTCCACCAGTAGGCTGGTTTCCTTCTATGGTTTGCTGTCCTTTTTGGCACAGACGCGTCACATGCCCTGTAGAGTTGTCTAGCCATGTGGTAACCTTTGTCTTCGGCTGTGCTTGCTGGTATACTAATGTCTTGGACCAATTCCCGTAAAAGTTCCTCGTCCAAAGCATCGGGTACCAAGCCTCTTCTTTTCCAGGTACCTACTTAAAAAAACACCGCTTGGTGATCACTATGAGTGTATCGTTCACTGACATGTCACTTAATTTCCCTCGCTAGTTGACTACTTGTAAAAGTTATGTCGATCACGGATTGGTGACCATTCTTACGAAAAGGGCTGGTGTTGCTTCTGTTCACTAGAATGACGTCCAGTTGGGAAAACGCCTCTAACAGTGTGTTGCCTCTAACGTTGGTATATTTGCTACCCCACTCCTCGTCCCATGCATTGAAGTCCCCAGCAATAACAATTGGATTGTGCCCTCTTGCCTCCGCCATAATTTTAGCGAGCATCGCTTCGTACTCTGATAAATGTAGACTTGGAGGGGCATAGCAACTAACGAAATATATATTATTGATCTTTGCCAGTGCATATCCGTCCTCTTGCCGCACCTTAGCTTCCTGGAAGGGATATTCTCCGCAAACCCATATTGCCGCCTTTCTAGTCCGGTCTGTTATCCATACATTATT